>CM040118.1:470534153-471134337 GCA_022559845.1 Amorphophallus konjac
AGTTTTCCCCGCCCCAATTGCCCATTGGATACAGAACCACCTGGGACTTTAAAAACCTCATGGGGGAAAAGAGAAGGGATTTTTAGTTTTCAGCCCCACAGTCTATCATAGTTTCAGATTAGCCCCTCCAATCTAAATATTTATTTGTAACTCCTCATAACCTCAACTTATTAAGCACAACTGTTAGAAGTGAGCCCTTCAAGTGGTTACAAAAGAGCCCCTGAAAAGGGTGTTTTTGAAATAAATATGTAATTTTGGCGGCTTATAAAACAATGGGAATGGAGGGGCCAATCCCTAAATATGAAAAAATTATAGGTCTCAAAACTAAAAATCCCAAAGAAGAAAGGCCCCCCTTGCCCAGACCAAGGTTTGACAAACCGACCCAATACGCTACGTATCGCACGTACTAGATCGTACCAACCGGTGACGGGTACAACCTATGCGTGGTACGTTACTAATATCATTTTAAATATAATGTGTTTTATTTTATGATAAAGTGGACTGGATAGGTGAGTTGGTTGGAAATGTTATATTGCAGTGTGAGGTTTCATGTTCGAATCGTGCATCCCGCATGTTTTTCTTGTTTTTTTACAAAGTGCTTTAAACACTGAAGCAAAAAAAGTTTAAAACCATGAAACGCTTAAGATTCAAACCCAAGACGTGGGGTTTAAACCGCACACCAATTAACCAACTGAGCCAGGAAACTATTTGAACAATTTTACTTATAATATATATATCAAATATCTTCTTTCATCTCGGTACGCAACGGTACCAAACCGTACCATCCCATACCGGTAAAAAACCAATACGGCCGATACAACCGGTCCGTCAAATCCTAGCCCAGATGGCCAAATCCCAACAAGTTACACACACAAAAAGAAATGTTATTTTCAGAGCAATTATGTAATTAACCAGGTTTCACTATTTTCTCACTGGCTCAATCATTCTAAACCTCCTCACTAGCCCACCCAGAACCATCCTTGTTTTCGTGACAGGCATTTTCTGTTCATGCCCATCTTTACTAAACAACATTTTGGTCCATAAATTATAGCTTGGACATACCTACATTATTATGCATATGTTACCTCTATGTCAGTTTTCCACTTTAAAATTGTTTCACAAAATTAGTGGCTTGGAATAAATATGAAAAAATTTAAAAAAATTGGGAAACCTTGACAAAATTGTAACAACCAAAGAGGAAAGAAAGGATAGCTCAACATCTATCTACATGCACATATATAGCTATAAAAATCTATTATATACCTCAGACACTGATTTATTTTTCTTGTACGAACTCCATGGCTGAGGCTCCAACAAAAGAATCCCACCCTAGTCATAAACATAACAGACAGCAAACCGTTTCAACACCTATCTAAGGATTAAGGAACAGTTCATGCGCTTTTTAACAAAACCAAATATTTTAGCCCATCTAGGCAGTGAAAGATGATTCAAGAGATACCGGCCGAAGAAGTCTCCATATCTTTGTGAACAAGGTAATCAATCCGTCATCACCCCAATTTAGTTGAATCCATTTTGTCACGCTCAAGCTGCAATTAAACAATCAGTCAGTAAAAACTGTATCATAATTAGCATTAGAATATGTGTCAAGTATTAACAACAAGTAAATAGCGGCGGATAAATATCTACATTAATATGTTTAGTTTGTTCATCCTTTTTTGTGTATTCAATCCTTGGTAGAATTTCTAGAGGATACAAAAAAAATTAAGTCAAAAGCATTAGAGGTGAAAAAAAAAGAAACATGCTACATGCAATGATTTGTAATCTAAACACCACCTACCAGAGTACAGTGTCATACTGGTCTTTGCATCCTTGCAACCTCTCTACAAAATTTTCTTTTCCGAATGAAACTCGTTCCAGCAGTGTGTCCTCTTCTGAATGAGAAGCATCTCTAGACAAGTTAACTCCGTCCCCACCTGGAGATTTAGATATATTATGTTCCAAAGTATTATCTCCATTTGAGATCAGTGGTTCAGAGGTCTTCGTCAACCTGCTGTTAGGGCATTCTGTTCTCACTACTCTTCGGAGGTTCCAATATGCAGCTTCAATTAAACCTGGGTGAACGACAGATGAGCATCAGTAAAATTAAAGTATCAAAAAAAATAAAACCTTGTAGTGCAAGATTTCTAGGCCAAGGTTCAGTCCGGACTTCTGCTTTCCAATTAGCAAGCTCAAGGCCTTACACTTAAAATGGCTAATCTATGATCCATTTTTTTACAAAGAATCATCGGCACTGTATGAATCTATCTCTTCAGCAAAAAACCTAATCTTCAGTCAAAAAAATATAATATATAACTCTATGCTATACCAGCCTTCAAAATCCATACACTATATCCCATTAGAAACTTAAAAGCTGCAGACCAGGAAGTGAATTGGCTTGTAATTGCAAACTTATGCCCTATAAGAGGAAAATACAAAATCATATAAAATTGATGTAGAATTTGCTTCTATTATAATGAACTGAAAACAGAAAATGGATAGTGATTAACATTATTATGCTGAACATTTTTTTCTGAAAGCGACTTGTGAAGAACTAAAAAGAAATAGTAGTGCATGTTAGAGGGGTGCGTGACCCGGGGTTTTCAGGTTCGCCAGATTCCTCGTCACCCAAAAAAAGAAACAATAGTAGTGTACGTTTTTTCAAAAAAAGTAGATTGTGCTACCAATTTTTATTAAATAAAACGGCGATAGTAAAATCAAGGGGTGAGGCGAGATGCCTCAACCTCCAGAAAAAGGGGACTGACAAGAAGATGGTGACGTATGAATCTATGAAATTATCAAAGGCGCTCGCCTAGGCGATGAGGCGACAAAGGTGCCCATAACTCGCCTCACTTCAGCCCATCTCGCCTAAGGCAAGCTGCATGTGGCCACAGGGGCTTTTGGGCCAAGCCCGCTTGGGCTGCCCATAACTCGCCCCACTTTGACCCCCCCGACGACCTGACCGCGTAGATCGATCCGAGACGCAAGGCCAAGTATATGTGAATTTAATAGGTTCTTAATTTATTTCTCACATCTAAATGGATGAATTTACTAATCTGATTGATTATATATGTGTTGTTGGCATATGTAAAATATTATATATCTGTTTTATTTAATATAAAAAATGTCACCTCAATGCCTAGGCCATCACCTGGGCATTTGAGGCTAAGGCGACCCCTTGATTGCCTCAGGTGCCTCTTACCTCTGACTACATAGGTATGTATTTAGTACAGACATGCTCTCAAATATCCCATTATACAAGAAATACAGTCCTCAATAATGTGGTGATGAACTCTCTTACCCAAATAACATAAAATGAAAGAATTGTTCCCCTCCTCACTACAAAAAGTTAAGCCCATCACGCTCCCTCACTTGGTCTCACAACTAAGTACTTCATGGAATGCAAGATCAGCCAATCTGGATCAAATTGGCAATGATTGATCTGATTTCAACCAAAAACAATCCCGATATAAAATTTTTAAAGAAAAAAATGAAATTGGATTAATCCAACTCGGACTGAATTCGTGGATTGAATTTATAAAAATGGCCTTTTATATTTTTATATTTTTGTATATTTTTTTTAAAGTGGGTGGTACCACTTTTGTATTAAATGAAAAAGGATGTACAAAAATAGTCAATATATATTTTTGTATATACCTTTTAAATTTACAAATACACTCTTTATTTACAAAAATAGTTTGTAGGTTTAATTAGATTGGATCGGATCAACCAATCTGCCGATCTGACCCAATCCAGATTGGGATTTGGCGCGAAATGTGCTTCAGAATTTCCTTGAAACGCTGTCAGATTTTATGCTTTGTCCAACCCCCCCCCCCCAATGAAAAGCCTGAAGGTTCAGACACCAGATTCCCCCCTTGGAGTTTCAGTGCTGATTCTACCTTAAAATTAGTCTTCCCATCTTCTCCTGGAGATAACATATCCGATCTTGGGGAAAGACTGCAGCCATATCTCCTGACAAAGGGTGTATCAAAGAATAAGTACCAGCATCTCTCCCCCCTCACCCATAGGCAGCAAGATGTCCTGATACCATCCATGAATTGTGTAAGCCAATTACAAGTAGGGATTTGAGATCCTCTGTACCAAGATCGTAATTTACATCGGATACCTTGGAAACAATACTTGAGAAGTCATCAGAAAATGCATCCTTGGAAACAATACTTGAGAAGCCATCAGAAAAGGCATTCTCCCATTAATGATCTAAGTAAGCTGATTTGACAGTGAATTTTCCATTCTTCTCCCACATCCACCTCTACGAGTCTGAATCCTGCATTTGGACCATACATATCAACTCCTAGAGCAGAAGTATCCCGTTTTTCATTTAATACAACAGTGGTACCGCGCACTTTCAAAAAAAAAAATCCTATAGCAGAAGTAATGTCTCCCAGCTACATGGTTGCTATGTTATCTCATCCTGCAGATTCCTCCTAAATCTTGGTAGACACTCTCCGCCCACGTGTCTATCGTCAAAGACATCAGCTACAGTGGAACCTGATCCATCCATCTCATGTAATTGAACCACTGAAGAACTATCAGATGGAAAAGACACTCCCATCTAATCTTGTCATATGCCTGCAAAGTCTAGCTTGCGAAACACTCCTCATCTCTATTGTTACTTAGTTGTGTGGATGGATTCATAGGTCATGATAAAGTTCTCCTAGGTCTGTTTTCCTCAATTAAACAGAGGGAATAAAATTGGGTATGGAAAGGAGGGTTATACATGGACCAAGCACATGATCTCAAACCTAAATAGTAATAAGAAAAAATGTAAACCAAAAAGATGGTATCACATGTGTCACAATGCAGTTTGCCTGATACATATAAAGGTAAGAGCAACTTAGCAGCAATGAATGATCGGTCTATATATGTATGAGACAATTTTATTGAGGAGATTGTGTTCATTTCACTCTTTTGGAATTTGGATCATCGTTGCAACAGAGAACACACATCCCTCTTCCAAACTTTCTCCTTTCATTCTTCATCCAGACTCTTTCAAAGAGTATGTAAACCTTCAAGGGTAGCTCATGCCCCCAAGTTGCGCAAACTTAAATTGAGAAACCATCATGCACTTTCTACTCATGACACATGATGCAGCCTTATGGGGGATCTGACAAACCCTCTCCTTTTCAAGGTTATCATGGCCAACAGGCCAAGTACTTGAATCACATTGTGGATGGTTTATGTCAAGAAGGTAGCAGTTCAGAACACTTCGCCAGTCCTAGGAACCTCAACCTAGTTGACCCCAGATTAATTAGATAAGGCTTATGATGGTGACTGCATCAATTAGATGCAATTTGCCAGATGATTTGCCCTTTTAACCAAATTATCAAGTGTAAATCATATCTTTACAGAAGCATAATTGTGCCCATTCACAGTCAACTTTCTGTGTGAGGGCCGGTTGTGCAGTACATGCTTGCATGCATATGCGCAGGACATTTCTACTATATCTGGTCAAGGTCTAGTGTAAAGGGTAAAATAGCAAAAATTTGGATGTAGATCAGTAAATAGCCAGGTAAAAATTCACCCCCATTGTCAGTCACTTATTAGGGATAAAATTGTAGAGATCAGGGGGTTGGATCTCAATACAATTTCTCCCACTTCACTCTGCAAACACACCATTATGATATTGATATAAAACAGCAATGAAGTTTGACATAACCGATCAGGGTTGAGGCAACAATATAATCCCTCCCCCTTCTCTATGTGCACATGCACTGTAATCATATCGATACAAAACAACAGAAGCGTTTGACATAACTAGAATGATAACAGCCAATTACAAAGAACCTGTTTCCTTAAGAGTCTATTGAGTAGCATTTTATTAAACAGTTCTCTCTTCATCCTTTTTTTCTCCTATGGACCTATTCTCAGAGTAGATTTTGGTTGTCCTCTCTGTTGAGAGATGGAGGAGAAAGGGTGTGATATGCTTTGGTAGTGAGTGTTGATTGGTGAGGTTCCTATTTGATTGTACTACCTCTATTTACTATTTTTTAATAAAATTGGTGGAATCCATAACAACTTCAAAAAAGGAGAAACAATGTCAAAATTGCATTCTCACTAGAAACCAAATTTAGGCTTCAACATTTATTTATACAGAACCCAAAAGAAGATTAGGCAATAAGAATCCAGACAATCATACCATCAGAATGGGAACAAATTAAGAGTATTTTCAAAGAACTACCTCCATCAATATCTACTCCATGTATTCTTCGGCAAGAAAATTTTTTTGCTGCACATCAATCAGGTAAAAATGTTACATTAGTTTACTCAACAAGAAAAGAGATAATCTGACAAGATAAATAATAATAAAGGACTTGTCCAGTGAAAGTCTGCAATTCTGCATATCTCACTCAATGTGATTACGGCATGAAAGCACCTGTATCTGGGCAACAATGTTTGCACCTTGTAATGGCTCTGTGTGTTGCTTCAATTTTTGCCACAAGGATATGATAATATTCTCCCTTCTTTTACTGCCTCATGGACTTTTTGTTCATTTGAATCATTTCACAACATATTTGTAGACTTCTCATAAAAGCCCTCAAGGTATTGTAAGTTTTGTTTCTACTAAGATGACCAATGTATGTCATGTAGGTCGCATAAAAAGAAAAACATAGATCCACTGCATGAGGCACTGCAACAAAAAGGCAAACATAAAACTTTGTAGATAAAAAAACTGCTCAGTCCTTATCATCATCATTATTATTATGCAACCTGAGGCAGGCTTCAGATTAGTAGCTCAAATCCTAGGACATTTAACAAAGTTTTCCGCATGGCTATCAGATTCACTTCAACCTATCAATTTTTGCAAGCCATAAACCATAGGGTAACAACCAAGGTATTAGAAAAAACTTGGAAAGATTGTACCAGATACAAGATAAGTTCATAGATCAACAAGGCCTATAGCGTCAAGTAATTGGGATAAAAGGAGTAGCCATGGCTATACAACAATCTAGCCTCTATTTTAGAAGGCACCTTTGGGCCCACTTTGTCATCAGGATCGGGGTAGCGTATTCAAGCGCTTGGACTCGAATACGTTACCCAACCCCGGGTCAGCCATGTGTGTGAGAGGCACCTCGTGGAGCCCACACACTCTCTCATATCGGATGCCTTACCCCTCTTACCCTATTCTAATTTCAAAGTGGGCCTTGTGGAACACCTGAATGCATATCATCCAGTAAATAGACTGCACTTATTGGGCATGTAGTTCCATATTGTCCATTATTTGGAGAACATATGCATCTGTATTAGATCTTTTACTGAAACACTGAGCAAATCTCATAACAACAAATAGAGTGGCGAAAAGTAATGCCAACAAAAGCCAAACATATGCATGTTTTTTTAGAAGTGGATAGTACCACAATTGTATAAATTGAAAAGAAAGAGGGATGTAAAAATATACTCTGTCAGCTCCAAAAAATCCCCATACTAAACCTCCACATCAAAAGTATGCCCCTAGCTAAACTCCCAACAAAAGGAAAAGAGAGGTGTTACGTGACTTCACATTACAAAAAAGCTTTGCCCACTCACATACTTTCTCACAAACAAAGGAAACAATCCTATTCTCCATTGTAGCTTCCCTTCTAAAGATTCAATTGTTCCTTTCACTCCACAAAGCCCATAGAGCAGTATGAAATATGAGTCACCAGATGATTTTATCCCCCTTCAAAATCCACTTTCTGTGCCAATTGAGGAGGAGGTATTGCACACTCTCAAAATGGCCCAAGGAGAGGTGAACTCTATCACCAATCCTATTTCATACCGCCTTAGAAAAGGGGCATCTTGTCAATAGGTGGTTAAGGTCTTCCTCCACTTCCCCGCACAAGCAGTACAAAGTAGCTATGTCTTGAAAGTATGGGGAAATCCTATCACAAGTGGGTAGTCGGCCATGGTATATCCACCATATCAACAGCTTCACTTTCAATGGGCTCTTGGGAACCCAAATCTGCAGAGCGAAACAATGACGTAATCCTCCATCTAAAATGAGAGTGTAGGCTGTCTAGACTGAGAAAACACCCTCCTCCTCCTATCTCCACATCCACCTGTCATCCCTAGAGTCCATTGTCTGTGGTGTAAGAAGATTGAGAAGAGACTCTCCAGTTGGTCCATCTCCTCGTGAGTAAAACTCCTTCTGAAGATAGGTGACCACGTGCCCCTCGATAACTGCATGTCAAAAAACTGTTTCTGAGGCCCCAAGTGTAGTCGAAATAAAAGGCTTCGGAAAAGATTCCTCTAGTGTGTAGTCCCTACACCACCTATCCATTCAAAATAGAGACCTCTGTCCATTACCCAAATTGACCCGCATACTAGACGAAATGACATCGGTGCACTGGAGGATGCCTCTGCAGATTGGCGAAACATTATACAAGGGAGCCAGTGTCATGTCCCACTCTCTGGTCCTGTTAAAATATATGCGCCTGATAAGACCTAGCCATAGCCCACTCTCTTCCACCCCGAGCCTCCATAACCATTTACACAACAAACCAGATTGAAGTCTCTGATATTCTTGATACCTAGTCCTACTATTTCCTTACTCTTGCCGACGCTACACCAGGAGATGTCATGCCACCCTACCACTGTCCCCACTACCATGCCAGAAAAATCTGGCTTGAATGGACTCCAACTTTTTGGCCACAATTTTGGGGATCCTGAAGATGGAAATGAGATATATAGGCAGGCTATCAAGCACCAATTTGCATAATAGTATTCTCCCCCCATAAGAGAGGAGCCTCGCCTCCCATCTTACCAACCTGGACTCATATCTCTACACAACCACCTGCCAATCTCTACACTGAAGAGCACTAGGGATAAAGGAATGCCCTAGTAAAAGAAAGGGAAATCTCCCACTTAACAACCCAAAATAAAAGCTGCTCGGCTAAGTGACCCCTCCTCCATGTTGATCCGAACTATACGGCTTTTACTGTAATTCACATTCAAACCACTAATCTCTTGTAGTAGCTCAAGCATTAGCCTAACATCATATAGTTGGCTCTCCTCATCAACTAGACAAAGAGAATAGTGTCATCCTCATACTACAAGTGGGTGATGCTAGTGCTGCGATGACCAATCCCGAAGCCTCTAATGATACCTGCCCTTTCAGCCCTCATACACATCCTGCTCAAGATCTGTGCCACTAATACAAACAAGAGGGGAGACAGAAGATCTCTCTCACAGAGCCCTCTACCATTGTGAAAAGAAGCAGTGGACTGGCCATTAATAAGCACAAAGAAAGAGGTAGAGGAAATACATGTCCTGATCCACCCAATCCATCTCTGATCAAAGCCCACCTTAGCTAAAGTTTAAAAGAGACATTGTCATACGCCTTCTCAAAGTCCAACTTCAGCATAACTCCCCTCTTCCTCTGGATTTTCATAACCTGCAAGCACTCATAAGTAACAAGGAAGTTCTCCTGAATATGTCTTCCCTTGATAAAAATCCCTTCGTGACCACTGACCACTCTACCAATCACCTATCAAGTCTCCTGGCCAACAACTTCATAATAATTACAGGTACTATTCAACAAGTTGATAGGTCTAAAATCCGAAAACTCTTGTGCCCTCTGCTTCTTCGGGATAAGGATCAAGAGGATTTTGTTAATGCCCCTCAAATGAGCTCTGCCCTCCTAGAAATCTCCTAAGATCTGAATGAGGTCCTCCTTGATGATACCCCAACACTTCTGGAAGAAGATCATGGGGAAACCATCTAGACCCAGTGCCTTATCACCTGCAAGGGAAAAGATCGCATGTCTGATCTCCTCCTCAAAAGGACTGGACAAAGCCTCACACTCTACAGCTGAGAGCCGGGAAAGTAGATCATCTGCAATGACAGGTCTACACATTAGATCTTCAGTGAAGAGCCTGGAATAGAACTCCTAAGCAGCCGTCCTAATGCCCTCTTGCCTCTCAACAATTTGATCACCAACTTTGATAGAAGCTATCTGATTGATTCTCCTTCTTCCCAAAGCAATCCTCTAAAAATAAGCAATGTTCATGTCACCTTCTTTGAGCCATTTCTCCCTAGATCTCTGCTTCTAATAAATCTCTTCCCTAGTGAGGATCCTAACAAACTCTACTCTAAGCATGTTCCTACACATCCTATTAGTGTCATCCATCAGTCCTGCCTCCTCCAAGCAATCTAAACCTTCCAATTGTTGGAGCATCCTTTCCTTATCCAGTCTGCCAAGTAGGTGCTTGTCAGTACCCCACCTTCTAAGCACCTGTGGCAAATGCTACAGTTTACCAACTAAAGTAGCTATGCAAGAGCCATCCTGCCTCTGCTCACTCCAAGCCCTCCTAACTATGCCTACGAAGTCTGCCTCTTTGAACCAAAATCTCTCGAACCTGAAATCATGTCTCCTCTCGTGTCTGTAATTGGTCTTCAAAAGAATGGGCTTGTGGTCTGAAGTCGATCTGGCCAAACAAGATGCATGTACATGTGAGGAGTGGTCTTCCAAATCCACTGTACCAAGAACCTGTCCAACCTGGAGCAAGCCGGTGTCGTCCTCATATTGGAATAGGTGAACTGGGCGTTGACCAAACCAATGTCAATGAGGGCCGCCTCCACAATGAAGTCACAGAAGTCCTCTGTCACCCCTAAGTAAGGATTAACGCCCATCCTCTATGAAGTCGTTGTCACTGCATTACATCACCGCAGACACACCAGGGCCGGTCCGAGCTACAGCAGTAGAGGAGCAATTCATCCCACAGTGCTCTCTTCCCCTCCTGTTCTGTGGCCCATAGACTCTCAAGAAATCATAAGAGAACAATCCCTCTTACTGCGGAAGTGTAGGGAAATACCCCCCCCCCCTCGACCTGCCTAACAATCCACCTCCTCAACTTCAAACCGGTTCCACAAAATCATAATGCCTCATGTTCTCCCCACTGCCAAGGAGGCCACCCCCTTTGAGAGTCTGCCTCCTATCTCCCTCATGAGCTCCACCCCCTCGCCTTCCCACTTGGTTTCCTGCAAACACAGGATGTCCACCTTGCATCTTCTCGTCAACTCTTTCACCAACCTCCTCTTCTCACCCCCACCTAAACCCCTCACGTTCCACAAGATGATCCTCATAAGGTCAAGAATGATTCCCCCTCTCCCTCTTGCTCCTAACCCCCCTCCTCCCACTCAACCCCTTTCCTCACAACTCTCTTTTAAGACTTTTCCCTCTTTGCCTCCCTTGCCAAATCAATGAACCACCTCTTCTAGATCTTGATAAATATCCCCTTGATGTCCTTCTCCAACCCCTCCAATGATACCCCCAACTTGTCCGCCATATCTCTCATATGACCCTCCATCATTTTCTCCACAACCCCCAACAACTCCCTCCCCTCCTTGCCCAGAATGCTGCTCTCCTCTGCCTCTTCCTCTTTTGATTTCCCCTCCACCGATCCCAATGTGCCGGGAACAGTCTCCTTGTCCCCCCCACCCCCTATCGCCATGAGATGGATAGGCCCCTTTGAGCCCACCATACTAGCCAGCTGACCCCGGGCAGACTACCACCTTCAGCCTCACTTCTGCTTGGCTCCAATAAGAAAGGCCTAGAAAAAAATGCAGACAATAGCTCGAGCCATTGGGACTCACACCCCTCCAGCCAATGGGGCGACAATATGGCAGCTATGGGAAGCCGGCTAAGGACATGATGAGGGTTGCCTGTGCTAGTCTCCAGGGTAAAGTCCTTTAAGGATAGGGGTTCCTAGCCCTCCAGATGGCTTTGCGGGACACCAGTCCTCTCCTGGAGCTCCAATAGGGGGAGTTACACAAGCTCGGCCTCGAAAGCTTGACATGAGCCCTCTGGAGTTAGCGCCGCCGGCCTAGACAGACAGCCAGAGGGAAATCCTTCGCAGGCGCCGACACACCCTCGAACTGCATCTATGCTGCCTAGCTGAGCCCCCCTGTAGAAACTCTCGGGCGGAGGAGATGACCAATGCTGAGTCAGTATCCCCCCTGCCCCTCGGATCCGACAGGTAAGTCATGGGTAAGAGACCCAAGTCCGAGCTCTGGGCCCTTTTAGTAGAAATGCAGCCCACTTCAACGCAGCCCACCAGCCCAAACCGTCTGCCGATGTGGCCCCCCTCTTGGGTCCCGCCCACTGGCTTGTTAACGGCTTGCAGGGACATTGTGACTGGCCTAAGGACTCGATCTGGCTCACCTGGCCCAGGTGGCCAGGGCCAGGCGGGTTGTTTGAATTTTGAACAGTGGGCTGGGCGGCTGCCACTTAGCCCATGTTCATCTTCCTCTTGTCTACTGCTGGTGGGATGCCCTAACTCGTGTCGACGGCTGAGCAGTGCGGCCACCACTCGCACCCGGAACGTGGTCCCTCTAACGTCGAACATGACCACCAGCGGCACCGCAGCAAAACTTGTCACCCTGGCTACACACCATAGTTGTCAAGGCGCCCGCCTAAGGGGCGGGCAGGTGTTTTTTTGACAACAAGGCCCCCCACGCCTTGTTGGGCTTAAAAAAGGCGCCGCCTAGGCGCCGCTTGGGCGGCCTAGGCGCCCAAAGCGGCACCTAGGCGGCCCCCTGTTAGCTTCGTCTCCCTCTTCTCCCCTGTTATAAATAAAAATTTTCTTCCGGGGGGCTCCCCCCCCGAAAACCCCCGCAAAGGGCGCTGCCCCCTTGACCCTCGCGACCTGACCGCGCAGGTCGATCCGCGTGCGAAGGCACACGATGACGAGTTCAGGCTCCACACTCTCTCTCTCTATTTCTCTCTGACACTCACATGAGACCCACCCTCTCTCTCTCCTGCCCCCTCCCTTTGTCTGTCTATCTCTTCTTTCCCCCACCCTTCCTCCTCTCTCTCTCTCTCACACACACAGTTCGCAACTATCTCTCTCAGTCCCTCTCTCTCTATCTTGTCTTCCCCCCTTTTCAATTAATAATGGGGTTAATTTGTTAATAAAGTATTTTAAATTTTAATTTGAATTTTGTATGTCTTATTTTTTTTTACAGTGGTCATCTATGGTACTTCCCTAGTTATGTGTTTGTTTACTTTATTATGGATTGTATGTAATAATGGGAGATGTCTTTTTCTTTTCGTATCTACTTTATATTATATGTATGTTATTTCGAGTATGATTTGCATATTTTTGGAAGAAATTGGCAAACATCAAGTTAGTATTTTATTCATTCTGAAAGTCCAATTTTTATTGTTAATTTTATCTCAAAATGAATTTTGATATTTTATTGCAATGTCATTTCTATTAATTTTTACTTCTATGTTCATACTAGTGTTGTTTCCCATATTTGTAATAATCATAATTAATTTATATATATATAATTACGTATATATTAATGATGATATTTTTTATGAACTTGATGTCTAAGCGCCGCTTAGGCAGGTGCCTTAGCGCCGCTTAGGCAGGTGCCTTAGGCACTCAAGGATCCCAAGCTCGCCTTGTCGCCTTGACAACTATGCTACACACTGGACCACCATAAGAGAGCATCTGCAGCGAAATGCGGGGATCCAGCCTCCACCGACGCGAATGAACTCACCAAAGAAGAGATTCCTTCTTCATCACATAGAACTAAAGGGGTCCCCCAGAGGCTTAAGGAAATCACAAGCTCCCTAGGGCAGGGAAATGTTCCCCTCTCCATAGACCATCTCTGCACCCGAAGCACATTCCCATTGGCCACCACGAAACCTTCTTCCGCCGCCTACACCGCCGCCTCTTCACAGCTACCGACGGCCAAGAAGGCAGCCCTGGACACCTGACATACCCCACCTGTGACCCTCTACTATTTGATCATCAAGACAAGCCCTTATCAATGTCGGGTCAGCTTGGCCTTCCACCGGTGCAATCCACAAACAACGTCGGAGCCAGTCCCTGCAGATTCTCGAAAGGTCCAGCTGAAGTGGGCCTAAGTCCAAGTAGTCCCTTCGCCATTCAGCAGCCGCATAGGCCTCACCTTCTGCTGGACCACCTCCGCATAAGAGTGTGCAGGATGTGTCCTCCCCTCGCCTCTTGGGCTAGTCACACCCCAACTCTGCCCTCTCAACTAGTAAAACTTCTGGATGTGGCATTCTCGCCAGCATCAGAAACAAATGAGGAGAATCATGTGCACTCTATTGTACCCCCGGTTTCCCCCTATCACCCCGTACGCCAGACGACGATCTACCCTGCCAGTGGGGGCCCTGTTCACCCACGCCGCCATGCATGGGGATGCCAAGAGACTCACTCCCGACCCTCGATTCTCAGAGCTTCTCTCTCTAGGAAAGTCTAGGGAGAGAAGGCTCACGGTGATGTTAATAGACATGCAGGGTTTACCAAACATGCATGTTACAATTTCTTAATTAAAAACTTAGAATTGAAGCAGGCATCTGAGGCCAACAACATCGGCCATCCAGACAGAGGGAAGAAAAAAATGTGTAGAAGATGCAGGCGTGATCCACAATAGGGGAGAAGCAATTTAAAATAACGCCATTGAGTGGAAAGTGTCAATCAGAGAAGCAGAATCTGAACTCCCCCCCCCCCAAGTCCTGATATAACAGTTGACCAATAAGGTGCTGACTTGATAGTACTGTGGTAACTCCAAATCCAATTAGCCAGGCAACCTCAACACTATAATTATCAGGTTCTGACACGGATATACACAGTTTTCTTTCTCCTTCAGAAAAAGATTATCACAGTAGTAGGTTAAGATGAATAACAGGATGCTGACTTCAGCATTCTGCTTTAGTTCTCAACCTAACTGGCAGAAGCCTTAATACAATAAATGTCAGCGTGCAACAAGATGTCAATAGTTAGCTTTCCTCTTTAGGATAAACTATCCCGGTTGTACCTCCAGTGACAAGCACAACTGGGAGATTTGAATCTCATTCCTTATAAAGATAGTATCAGAATCATCCAAAAAGAGTAAACAGAAAAAAAAACAATCATGATGAGTATTCTTCATGGTCCTAGACCTTCTCAAGTGGTGTTCAACACAATATTTCAGAACTTGCAAAAGTCCCTTAAATTTTGAAAGTAACCACACTTCTGATTGGGTGTCCCTATTTCCAATTCGATCAGTTAATCTCCTTAAATTTTTAGAGCAATAAATCGAACTAGTTGGAGATGTGGTGGCACGGTGATTTGTAGCAAACCAGAGGAACATAGCAAGAATCTTAAGCAAATGCGCTAACAGTTCAAAAAACAGTTTTTTCGAATAATCGTCCAAACTACCCATTCCAAAGTCAAGTAGTTACCACGATACTCAGCAGTAATCAGCATCCTAGAAGACTATTTTTTTTAAAGTGGGTGGTACCACTGATTATTCAGCAGTAATCAGCATCCTAGAAGACTAATTAATCATAAGCTTTTTTATCCAATCAATTTGAGGACAGTTTGGATTCCAAAGGACCACATCAAGTTAAACCAGGTAAACTGCTAAGTAGCAAAGGCTAAGGACATAAAATTTCAGATTTGCGGAGCATCTGGAAATTAACAGCTCCCATTAAATAGATACATTAAAAAGGCACATTAAAAAAGGGGGCCAAAATTAACATAAATAAAATTCCTAGGTTCTTGTCCTCACGTTGTTTCTTACTATGATATTGGTCTATCACTGGCAAAAGGAATATGGGGGAATTGCGGCATCATCGAGATAAAAAAACTATCCCCACAACAAGCTAAAAACAACTGGCATCGCCTAAAAATGTTACCTAGCAAACTGAACAAAAGAGATAGATTTTGATGTGCATGCAATCCAAAAATTACCTAAGCCTATAGTTACCAATCCTTCGTTGCACCCTATGTCCAAGCAATCTTTATCGTCAAACCATTCCCTTTTAAACAATGCCAGCCTAGGATCTTCTGACACTTTGGGGTCTATCTGTATTTCGGTAAAAGGAAATATGAAATAAGCTCATAGAAAAGAAACCATCAAACAGAAAAAAACATTTTCCAAAGAGATAAGTGTTGCAATATAGTACAGACCCTCAACATTCAGCAGAAACACTTGGTCCTAAGACTAGAAAGCCAAACATGTCAATTTCTTGTGAGAACACTTTGAAGATCAAGCCAAAGCATAACCTTACTTAATGTCATTTATTATATACCCTGGGTAGACGTATTTTACCTTTACTATAAATTTCTGATTTTCTCCAAATATTTAAGTAACCCACACTGTAAGACTCGAGTTGAGTTATCCTCTCACCATCTTGCGATAAGGTTGCATGGTGCCACTTCCCGTTCAATAAATTTTCAGTGGCACCAGCCCTAACCTTTAACAACAAGGCAACCATGCAGGAAGACGGAGAAGACACATTTACAGCATCGTGATGAATATGCAGAATCCTTCAGAACTCAAAATTGAAACTGGCCCTCTATTATACGACAGAAACCCCCGTAAAAAGTTCAGCTGTTAACATTCGGCGACACCAAAAGACCACATAGAATCCACTATCTTTATCCTCCCCTTCCACAAGTTATTATTTTGTCTCAAGCTGACAGCAACCTCTGCCAGCTCGGCAGCAAAAGAAACCCCGATACTTTCCTAGACAAACAAGAAATTAAATCCACATTGCTGAAGGGTTCCCGGAAGGCACAAAACACTGAAGATCACTGCCACAGAAACAGCTGAGGCAGGAACCTTCCTCAAAGATCCACCACTAACTCCCCCCGAGTAACAAGGGAAACACACAGCACCGACAGTAGTAGGCCCGACACAAAGGAGACGAACAGAATCAACAAATATACACATCTATATCCACGGCGACCAGAAGGAAACCCAGACTGCACCAAAACAAGCAGAAGAAACCCTAGAAACGAAGAGAAGAAAGCCGAGTCACAAGTGGACGGAAGAGGGGAGGGGCAGAGGGGAAGCACCCGGTAGCCGTAGTAATTCTTGTAGTTGCCGTAGATGAACGCTTGTTGCTTGCGCTTCTTCCGAGCCTGCGCCTTGTCCTCCTCCGGCTTCGTCATCCTTGCCCCCTCGAACCCTAGAAACCTCGAGCCGATCGGGGAGGCCTCGGAGGTGAGGGGGGAGGCGCGAGGGCGGCAAAGGAAGGAGAGGGAAGAGGAGAAGGCCCCGCGCTGCGAAGGGCGCCACGGGAGGAGTGAAGGGAAATGTCTCTATATATATAATTGTTCTGGACGCGCATCAGCAACCGAGACCTGAGGTGCAGGCATGGACAGAAGGTTTCCATTGGTCCACGTGGTATGTTCGTCCACGTCATCCAAATGTTTTGTTTTTTGGGGGGGTTCAAATGAAACCCAATACTCAAATTAGTATGTCATTACTCAAATGATGCAGCATACAATCTGGGAATTACAAGAAGAAGATTTGGCGTAAGAAACTAACACTGATACTCACTCATGGCACCAGAGCTTCTTAGAATGGAGGATCATTAGAGTAGGTGCGACTCCTCAAACATCTCGTTAGAACCTCGCGATGGTCTCTACAGACAATGCCAACAGCACCACCCCCTCTATCAAAGTTGCACCGTCAATGTTGATTTTGAGATAGCCCAGCAATAGAGACGGTACCCATGGAGTTGGTGTCACGCTCCGAACTTTTATGACAGCGGAAGATTCGCTCGAGGAACGTGAACAGTCGGCATGGTAAACCTCTTGCAAGCAAGAATGATCAGAGCGCAAGACAATCACACACATAAATATAATTGCACAATATTTTCATCAAACCTCCAACTTATTTCGTTGATAATCAATATTCAAATACAATAACTTTCAACTTCTTTTAATTTATCAGACTCACGAAATAAAAAAATTACATAGACTCAATCTAAACAATATAGACTTTTCTAAGTCTTCACTCACATCTTGACAACACTTTCATTCGCTCTCGGACCCGCTACTTATATAACCCGAATCCGAATTCGAATCACTTTCATTTCCTGAAAAGAATGAAAATAGGTAATGAGCACACTTGCCCAGTAAGTATCTTCGCATCAACATGAAGGCATCATTAAAATAATTAACATTTTAACTCTTAAAGAAATAAGGTAAAATCATGCGAATGCGATCAATCATGCGAACACCCAAAGTAATAAAGATGATCATTAAGATAGAATGAGAGCAAGTATGAACTAACAAGAATGTAACAAGAACATGTTATGGCCTTTCAAGAACAATAATGTAACGAGAATGTACTAACAAGCCACGTAATCATCACTTCAGTATCTTTTGCTTATGAGCAATTACTTCATGAATTTCTGTGGAATATCAAATCATGTACAAGAAAGTCATGTCGTGCCGTCGATCTTCACTTATTTATACAGAAAGTACTCCCAGCGCAATACGACGCCAGTAGCATCATACCTCATGGTTTATAATAGTATGTTTCCGACAATCAGCCGAGGGGACTAGCATAGAGCCCTTGAACACAATCAGTGCTCGATCGCATCTTCAAGTGTAAATCAAGCTACTTCCACGCATGTAACAATAAAGTATGGCCAAGAATGTACAATTCAATAAGTTCATGGTAACATTATTCAATGATTGAACGCTTCAATTTAATAATGCGAGAGTCAATAATGACTTAAACAAGGTTATGCTTATAGGAATAAATCGACAGCATAACGGTATATTTCTTTAACTTTTATTTCATTATATTAAGCCTCTTTGGATAATGTGGCAAGTTCTAGATCATCAATAATCCATATAGAAACTTTAGAACATCAACCCTTGGGTCAAACCTCGGTTAAGCACTCAAATAATGTAACGGTCAAGGACTGGGCCGTTACATGATGTGATGCTCCAGTATTCAGCCGTTACATTAGTCTGAATCCGGAAATAGTAAAATAGACTTAGTGAAATGTGACGGTCGTATATTGGCCGTTAGATGCTCCTGACGGTCCAGTATAGATCCGTTACATTGCTAGAACCAGAAACATCGATAGTGTAATCTATTAAATGGGCTTTAATGGTACAACCAACTCGGCGTCCTAGTGGGAATCCCACGCTCGCGAAGAATTACGAAGGCCTTGAATTAAGATTTCTTAGTCCATTGGAAGGAATATCTAATAGAGAGGTCCTCAAGTCCAAGAATAATGTTCCTATAGTGCAAAGTGTGAACTAATGGACAACATACCAGAATATGTGCCATGTACTTAAAGAATGACTCTATAGATAGAGAGAGAATGTGTGAAACTAAGATAAACTCCGTCAATACATCATTTGAAAATCATGATTTAGATACCAAACTATAAAATTTTGGCACATTAAATTAACATAACTTAAAATAAATTAAGACACCTTAATCATGCAATTTCGATTATAAATCAGTAACTAACTTAAAGTCATGATAACATGTCCAAACTTAGCTATCTAAGCTTATTTATAAGTAAACTTAACTGGTTATCATTCTGCCTCGGGTTGACAGAACACAGGTGTCTGACGGTCTCGAATATGCGCGTTACAGTGATTGTGACGGTTTATCGTAGGGCCGTTACAGTGTTGTAACGCACTGAGTCTGGGCCGTTAGAGATAACAGAGAAATTTAAAAACAACAGAAGGTGTGACGGCTTGTCGTAAGGCCGTTAGATCATTGTGACGGTCTTACCTTGATGCGTCAGATCATCTGCTGGTAGAAAAGATATTAAAAAATATAAGATTTCAACTTACATCATGTCTGGAAATCATATATAAACTTCCACATGATAGAATAAAGGCTAACCTACTAGTATGCACGGATTTTCTGTGAATTTGACAAGAGAGTTCCTTTTTAACTTAGTCAGGGTTAAGAGTATACATGTACGTATGACCTACTAAAACATGAAATTCATGATCTATGATGCATGAAATCAATCAAAATCAGAGGACTTTTATCCCTAACAATATATATTTACCAATCACGAGATGACCTACCTCTTAACTAGGCTGTATGCTTCTAATTTGAGCCTGAAAATCATGCCCTAGTTCTCATTTTCCAGTGATTTTCTAGTAATTTCCTACTGCTCTAACTCCACGACCTCTTGACCTAAAGATGTGAAATTTTGAAGGTAAGAAGATGAAACTAAGATGAACAAAAGTTATAAAGGATTGAGCTCTAATTACCTCGTTTAGACGTCCTAATCTCTTGATCTTCATGGGTCTTGCGTTCAGTTTCCTGAATTATTATGGTCGAACCAGCAACTTTGGAAGCTTCAATCTCCTTGGTTACTTGATCTCCTAACATGAAATTTGGAGAACTATTAGTCTAAAGTATACTAAATAAAATCTTCTAAAGAACTTACCCGAAATTATGACTCCTTATCTTGATTCTTCACGAGCCAAAAGTAAGGGTCGCTCAGTTCAGAACTAGGTCATATTTATAGGGTTTTGGCTAGGGTTTGAAGATTAGATTGATTCTAGAGTCCTTAATTTGCCAGAACCTAATCCTTAAGAGTCCTTGGTAATGTTATAAGCTCTCCCAAGTTGATCTCATGCAGATAGGATCCCAAAGTTCTAATCTTTTTTCTCATTCTTTCATTCACGGAACTATCAGGGTGTAACGCATCAAGACTGGTGCGTTACATGGCTGTGGCGGTCGCACGATAGACCGCTACATCCAACGTGCATAAAATTTAACGCAATTCAAACTCTTTTGTTAATTACCCATATCATTATCTATAAAAATGGTATTTATCCTTAAAATACGTAAATAGGCTAAATAACCTTCTAGAATATGGGCCAAACTTAATGGGCTTGGTCCTTAAACCTTTTGGATTTTATTTAAATAGGCTATGTTAATTATTTAACACAATTGAGCCTTATAATGACTTATTAATATTAATCTATTTAGCCTTTATAAATTCCTAATAAATTCCAGAAAAATCTATAAACAATCCAGAAATTATTATATACATTCTGGGGCACTACACTCTCCCCCACTTAGAAGAATTTGGTCCCCAAATTCAATACATGGATTATGGAGAGTGTACTTACAGTTAAAATAATTCTGGGAATCTTTTCCGCATGACTGCTTTGGTTTCCCATGTTGCTTCATATGGTCATGTTTTCTTCCATTGAATCTTGACCATAGGAATAACTTTATTTCTGAGTTGACGCACTTCCCGTTCCAAAATCTTTATTGCCGTTTGCTCGTACCTCATATCATTCTGAATCTCCAGATTATCATAAGTGATAATATGGTCATGATCATATACATACTTCTTCGGCACAGAGACGTGAAATATGTCATGAACTCCTGCTAATTATGGAGGTAAAGTCAGTTTGTAGGCCACTTCACCGACCCTTTCAAGAATTTCAAACGGGCCAATGAACCTTGGAGTTAGCTTGCCCTTAATGCTAAATCTTCGAATACCACGACCTGGAGAAACCTTGAGATACACATGGTCTCATACTTGAAATTCTAAGTCGCGTCTTCGATTATCAGCATAAGATTTCTGCCTATCTTGCGCCATCTTTATTCTCTCTTGAACGAGCTTGATCTTCTCTGTAGAATCCCTGATAATATCGGGGCCTAGGAATTATCTTTCCCCTATTTCATTCCAACATATTGGTGATCGATAACTTTTTCCATATAGAGCTTCAAAAGGTGTCATTTGTATGCTGGCCTAATAACTGTTGTTATATGTAAATTCTACTAGAGGCAAGTGATCATGCCAACTACCTCCAAAATCAATAACACAAGCCCTGAGCATGTCTTCTACCACTTGATTCGTTCTTTCTGTCTGACCATCAGTTTGTGGATGAAATGACGTGCTGAAATTCAATCTAGTCTCTAGTGACTATTGTAGACCCTTCCAAAACTGTGATGTGAATCGAGGATCTCTAACAGATATAATAGTGACTAGGACACCATGTAATTTAACAATTTCTCTTATGTATAATGCTGCCAGGATATCCACAGACCATCGACTTTTGATTGGTATGAAATGTGCAGATTTAGTTAATCGGTCTATGATTACCCATATACCATCGTGTCCACCTCTTGTCTTAGGTAACCCCATAATGAAATCCATCCCTATACTCTCCCACTTCCATTCGGGAATATTCAAGGGATGCAGTTTACCTGCGGGTCTAAAATGCTCTGCCTTTACTTGTTGACAAGTGAGACAGCGAGACACGAAATCAGCTATTTCCCTCTTCATGTTGGGCCACCAAAAATTTCTTTTGAGATCCTGATACATTTTTGTACTATCTGGGTGAATGGTATACCTGGATTTATGTGCTTCTTATAGAATCAATTTCTTCGTATCCCCATGATCCGATACATATATTCGGTCTTTAAATAGTAATATTCCATCCTTAATAGAAAAATCCGGTCTTTGTTCAACATTGACCTTGACCTCCAATAATATAGGATCATCATTTTACAGCTTGACCAGATCTTCTATCAATGTAGGTTGAGCTTGAATATTAGCTAGGAAACAATCTTCCTTCCTGTCAATATCTAAGTTCAACTGAGTAAATTGAGGAATAAGATTAGTCATACTAATCATGAGACTTGATAGTATACTCATTGGTTTTCTACTGAGTGCATCTGCTACAACATTAGCCTTGTCAGGATGATATTGAATAGCAAAATCAAAATCTTTGAGATATTCTAACCACCTCATCTGCCTCATATTTAGCTCTTTTGGAGAAAATAACTACTTCAAGCTTTTGTAGTCAGAGTATACCGTAAACTTTTCTCCATAGAGATAATGACGCCAAATTTTTAAGGCGAAAACGACAGTTGCTAATTCCAAATCATGCACATGATAATTTCCTCGTGACGCTTCAATTGTCTAGAAGAATAACAGATTACTTTTCCATTTTGCATGAGGACACACCCTAGGCCAATGCCAGATGCATCCGTATATACTTCCAATCCACCACATTCCATCGGTAGTGTTAGAATAGGAGTTGTAGTAAGATGATTCTTAAGAGTTTGCAAAATCTTTTCACATTCCTCTGACTAGACAAACAAATTTTCTTTTCTCGTGAGTATAGTTAAAGGAACTGCAATATTCAAGAAATCCTTAATGAATCTTCTATAATAACCAGCTAGACCCAGAAAATTTCGTACTTCCGATACGGTCATTGGCCGGCTCCAATTCTTGACGGTTTCTACCTTAGAAGGATCCACAACGATACCTTATTTTGAAATAATATGACCTAGGAATGAAACTTCCTTGAGCCAAAATTCACACTTATTAAGCTTAGCATAAAGTTTATGTTCTCTAAGTGTTTGCAAAGCTATCTTCAGATGTTCTTTATGTTCTTCCTTTGCCTTGGAATATATCAAGATGTCATCGATGAAGACGACGATGAATTGGTCCAGATATGGCTGGAAAATACTGTTCATAAGTTGCATAAATGCTGCTGGGGCATTAGTTAACCCGAACGGCATTACCACGAATTCATAGTGGCCAGAACGACTTCGAAAAGCCGATTTATAATGTCTTCTTCTTTAATTCTAAGCTGATGATAACATGACCTGAGGTCAATCTTGGAGAAATATTCTGCTCCCGAAAGCTGATCAAAGAGCTCATCAATACGCGGCAACGGATACTTGTTTTTGATTGTAAGTTGATTCAGTCGCCGGTAATCGATGCATAGCCTGAGAGAACCATCATTCTTTTTGACAAATAGAACCGGCGCACCCCAAGGGGATGTGCTAGGTCTGATAAAGCCCTTATCCAGTAGTTCCTGCAACTGCTTCTTTAGTTATTTGAGTTCTGTGGGGGACATCCTGTAAGGGGCTATAGAAACAGGTGTTGCTCCTGGAATGAGTTCAATAGTGAAGTTTACTTCCCTCTCGGGTGGTAAATTGGGTAATTCGTATGGGAACACATCGGGGAACTCATTTACAATAGGAATGTCTGCTAAGATAATCTCCTTGGATTCGGTAATAATGACAGAAGTAAGAAAAACTTCACATCCTTGCGAGATAAGTTTACAAGCGTGAAGAGAAGATATTATAGTAGGATGCTTCTTGTACTTGATGCCAAGGAAGAAAAATCTTGGAAGATCGGGCTTTCGAAAGGATATAATCTTATTTCGGCAATTGATATAAGCATCATGATCTACAAGTCAATCTACCCCTAAAATGGCATCATAACCTTTCATGTCAAGGCATACTAAGTTTGCGGGGAGATTATGACCTTCTACTATCACTTCGTTATCAGGATAATAGTCGGTAAGCTTTGTTACAGAACCTAAGGGTGTAGTAATAACGAGATCTGAAGTTAAGGGGACTGATGCAATTGATAATATTTTTGTAAAAGTAGTGGAGATAAAAGAATGAGAGGCACCAGTATCAAATAGCACAAATGCAGGACGAGAACAAATTTGAAGAGTACCTTCCATAAGCCCACCATCCCTAGGCGCTTCCTCTTCTTCTAAAACGGCATTGAGGCGAGCCTGCCTCCTACGTCCTCCACCAGATGATTGGTCTTTCATAAAGGGGCAATATGGCATGCGATGCTCCCTGCTTCCACAACGTAAACAAGCGCCGAGGCGCTTCCAACATTCCTCAACCGAATGACCGAATTTTTCGCAAAACGTGTAAGCTGTAGCAACTTACTCCTTCTCTTACTTGACTTTCTTTTGCTAATGGGAACTTCCACCATTCTCATTCCTGGTTCTTTTCTTACTATCACAGCTTTTGTAGGGCTCCGTGATGCTGAACTTTTCTTTCTTATAACGCCGATCTGAGCGTCGGCTGGATTCTTCTCCTTTCCCTTTTAATTTTTTGACCTTCTCTAAGGTCCTTTCACACAAATATGCTCGTTGAACCATTTCCGCATAAGTTCGGATGTTTTGGGTCCTGAGCTGCTGAATGAAACCGAGTCGTAACCCGTCCATGAACCGATTTGCCTTCAATAAATCGGTGCTGATAAGATGTGGTGCATACGGTGTAAGCCTTGAGAATTGCAGTTCATATTCGGCAACCGTCATCATTCCTTACCGAAAGAGCGGCGAACTCCATAGCCTTTCTCTCTTTTACGTGCTCAGAAAAGTACTTGGCACGGAATAGGGTAAGAAAATCATCCCATGTATGAGGGGCATCGGCCGGAGGTGCCGGAACCGACTTCCACCATGTGCGGGCATCTTTGTTGAGTTAAAAGGTTGCGAGACGCACCTTCTCTTGATCGGTTCATTGGATAACAATAAAGATACGATTCATTTCATCTATCCAGTTCTCTGCCTCGTCAAGATTAGAAGAACCGTAGAAACGCGGAGGGTTTAAGCTCCGAAAGTTGCGATGCAAATCACCAGCCCTTGCTCATGCGCCAGCTTGCGCCATGGTTTGTAATGCATGTGTAAGGCCAGCAACAGTTTGTTGCATACCATTCCAATCTATGCGATGAGCCATGGTAATAATAGGGTACCTGAGAGAAAAATAACAACTTGTTATTTCTCGTGAAACTGGAAGGAAAATCAATCTTAAAACTAATTAACTATATTATCCCACGTTCTACCCAATTCTCACATGGGTGTGGAAATTTCTTCCTTAGTTCATAGGTAGGGGTCCTTAAACATTGGACTTATCCTATGACATGACTCTTCTTCCTAAGTCTTGAGACTTAGGCTCTGATACCAACTTAACTATCACGCCCCGAGCTTTTATGACAGCGGAAGACTCGCTCGAGGAACGTGAACAGTCGGCATGGTAAGCCTCTTGCAAGCAAGAATGATCAGAGCGCAAGACAATCACACACATAAATGCAATTGCACAATATTTTCATCAAACCTCCAACTTATTTCATTGATAATCAGTATTCAAATATAATAACTTTCAACTTCTTTCAATTTATCAGACTCAAGAAATAGGAAAATTACATAGATTCAATCTAAATAATATAGACTTTCCTAAGTTTTCACTCTCATCTTGACAACACTTTCATTCACTCTCGGACCCGCTACTTGTATAACCCGAATCCGAATTCGAATCACTTTCATTTCCTGAAAAGAATGAAAATAGGTAATGAGTACACTTGTCCAGTAGGTATCTTCGCATCAACATGAAGGCATCATTAAAGTAATTAATATTTTAGCTCTTGAAGAAATAAGGTAAAATCATGCGAATGCGATCAATCATGCGAACACCCAAAGTAACAAAGATGATCGTTAAGATAGAATGAGAGCAAGTATGAACTAGCAAGAATGTAACAAGAACATGTTATGGCCTTTCAAGAACAAGAATGTAACAAGAATGTACTAGTAAGCCACGTAATCATCACTCCAGTATCTTTTACTTATGAGCAAGTACTTTGTGAATTTCTGTGGAATATCAAATCATGTACAAAAAAGTCATGTTGTGCCGTGGATCTTCACTTATTTATTGAGAAAGTACTCCCAGCGCAATGCGACGCCAGTAGTATCATACCCCATGGTTTATAATAGTATGTTTCCGGCAATCAGCCGAGGGGACTAGCATAGAGCCTTTGAACACAATCAGTGCTCGATCGCATCGTCAAGTATAAATCAAGCTACTTCCACGCATGTAAAACAAAGTATGGCCAAGAATGTACAATTCAATAAGGTCATGATAACACTATTCAATGAATGAACGCTTCAATTTAATAATGCGAGAGTCAAGAATGACTTAAACAAGGTTATGCTTATGGGAATAAATCGGTAGCATAACGGTACATTTCTTTAACTTTTATTTCATTATATTAAGCCTCTTTGGACAATATGACAAGTTCTAGATCATCAATAATCCATCTAGAAACTTTAAAACATCAACCCTTGGGTCAAACCTCGGGTTAAGCACTCAAACAATGTGACGGTCAAGGACTGGGCCATTACATGATGTGACGCTCCAGTATTCAGCCGTTACATTAGTCTGAATTCAGAAATAGTAAAATAGACTTAGTGAAATGTGACGATCGTATATTGGCCGTTAGATGCTCCTGACGGTCCAGTATAGATCCGTTACATTGCTAGAACCAGAAACATCGATAGTGTAATATACTAAATGGGATTTAATGGTACAACCAACTCGACATCCTAATGGGAATCCCAGGCTCGCAGAGAATTACGGAGGCCTTGAAATAAGATTTCCTAGTCCATTAGAAGGAATATCTAATAGAGAGGTCCTCAATGTTGGATTAGGTGGAAGGTCAAACTAGAGGGGAGGGGTGAATAGGTTGACCCTTTGAAAAATTAATACAAGATCACACTCGCTTTATAGATCAGAATACTAATTAGAAGTTTAGTAAACATAGTATATGAAGATCGTGCCTAATCAAACATCTAACGATGGATGGATAATGTGAGAATAGCAAACCACAATAGGAACATAGATTTTTATGGTGGTTCGGTCTCCCTGTGGAGACCTACGTCCACCCCTCACTAAACCAGTGAGGACCCCTGCTGAGCTATACAGCTTAGTTTCACCGAGGAACTACTTCCTCAAACAACGCTGAGCATTACAGCTTGGCTTAACCAGAGGAAAGATCCTCTAAACCGTTGACGAACAGCTTGCAGGCAACCATGCCCAAACACCCTTGATCCAAGTACAATCTACTGGATCAAACCCCTCCCTCTACTCAAACCAGTACGAGGGAGAAACAATGTAACAGAGTTCTTGAAAAGACAAACAATAAACGAAATCACTCAGTAATGAAAGAATAATCTCATATCTGTAAGGCAGCCGGATCTCAGGCTTGAATTCAGAAATTTGGGAGAAAAAGCTTCAACGATCAGCTAATCTTCTTCTTCTGAAATGTAGATGAACTTGCGATAGATCACTGCTCCTCGATCTCCTCAGGTCTTCAGCAGATCGCCATCAGGAAGAAGATGGACTCCCAGTTCCTCTCGTGAGCTTCTCTTGCTCAGCCTTGTCCGCAGCAGCTTCGAAATCTCCAAAAACTTCTTCAATAATCAAGTTCCCGCGCTCACTTCCAGATCCATGTATTATATACATCTAGTGGGCCCCAACCAGATTTTCTGGTTAGCCCACTGATTGATCTCATCAGAGCCTTCTGGAATCGCGAATGAAAACAAGATCGAAACACTTTTTGGCTGATGTGGCCTTTGACGTCACTAATGACTGGAGTCCACCCAACTAATTCTATGAAAGAATTCATATGGCGTCAACCCATGGTGACCAAAGGGTTTACGCTGCCTTGAACTCTCCACAAAGCTTTTAGTTCATAAGTGGATGCGTGGACGCATTGGGTTACTGCGTCAACCCACTAAGCTAACCCAGAGCCAATATCATCTCAGATTGAACTGCTGCGTCGACGCTATCATGCTGTAGCGTTGACGCATTGGGGTATTCCAGTGAACCATACTTCTGCCTTTTGAACTGCTGCGTCGACGCTGCTCTACTGTGGCGTTGGCGCAGTGAAGTAGATCTGTGAGTGCCTTTGCTTCTTAAGCTGTTGCGTCGACACTACAATGATGTGGCGTTGACGCACTGATATTATATCAGTGACTTATGATTTTGCCTCTTCAACTGATGCGTGGACGCCTTGAACTCCCTGCGTCGACCCTATTCCTTTTTTGCACCAAACATTAGCCAAATGCATGTGTTACTGAAACATGAGTTAATTCAACATTTTAAGTTGGATTCAACATATACATCTCATGGTTGTCATCATCAAAATTAGGGGCACAACAATCTCCCCCTTTTTGATGATGGCAACTATGAGGTGAATGCCATTGCATCTAAATAAAAATGTATTATTCAGATCAAACAAGGAAGTTCAGATCAAACAAAGAATTCACTTCAGTGACTGAAACAAACACCATGTTTTGTCATTCATTTAAGTCCAAAGTTTTACATCAAAGAGAAAGACAGAAAAAAGAAACTTCAGTCAGTCAACATATTTGATGCAGATGCAATGCAGTTCTAGACTATACTCCAACTTGAGTTCATTTCTCTCCCCCTTTGACATCATCAGGAAGGGGAGTAGATGAGGAAGACTGAAGTACAGTTGCAGACACAATATCCAACTGTTGCTGAAGCTGAGCCATGGATGCTGCCATAGTGTCTATCCTTTCAGAAAGTAGCTGATCTCTGTGCACCACAAACTTGTGGTATTCTTTGATCTTGGTAGAAATACCATCAAACCAGTTGTGTAATATATCAAACAGATAGTCCACCTGAGCTTTGTGTTGAGATCCCCATTCAGGTGCAGAAGAGGATGCTTCTATTGGTGGAGGGCAGTACACATCACGCTGATCTTCAATTGTGGGTGGGAAGTTTTCTTTTAGAATATGCAACACATCCACAACCTCATCACCTACTAGAGTGGTTCGTTCAAATAGTTTAACAATGTCCTGACCAAAGGATGTAATCTTTTCAAATAAGTTTTGAACCGTTTCACTGAACATCAAATTCTTGTCTATCAGGGTAGAATATTTCAGATTCAGCTTTGACTGATTTTTCTTGATCTCAAAGTTGTATGTCTGTACACTCTTTAACCTGTTCAAACATTGTTGATGCAAGCTTTGTAAATTACGCATGACTGACCCAACTTTCTGACAAGCTTGAAGAAGAGATTCCATAAATTCATGAAGCTTCTTGTCTGACTTGAATTTATCACGCGTGAACTTTTCCCATCTGCTGTCTAATTTCTGTTCAAGGTGTGACAGCCTCATATCTGTTGTTGAGCTTAGGTGCATTATGGAAGAGTCAATGCTCGACTTTCATTTCCAAAAAATGAATGAGTGTAGGATTGATGCCAGAAAAATCAGGCATACCAGCATCATGCTGAAAGTTAGCTGGAATTTCCTCAGAAGTAGATGCAGGTCCCCTTGGTGGAGTGGGTTCTGGAAGAGGACCCTGTACAATGACAAGCTCTATGGAAGTAACTGGAAACACATGAGTATCATCTTGTACATTGTAATCATCTTGGATATTGCTGAAGTCTTGGTAGTCCATTCTGGATGAACTGGCTTCAGGTCTATCTGCCCTAGCCTCTGGTCTTTCCATTCTGTTTAGACTGGCCTCTTGCTGATCTTGTGTTTCAGTTCTCACTGCTTGACCAGCGTCCACTGAAGTAGATACATGTTTCTGACTTGGCAAAACCCGGACTGGCTTTCCATTTATGACCTTAAATCCCAAGAATTTCTGAATGTAAGAGAGGGAGTATACATTCCCTTTAGGAATATTCAGTTTATTCTCATCTCCAAAATTTACTCCAACTTTTATAAATATGGAAGTCAATGGAGCAGCATATGGAAGTGTCCTAGATTGTGTTAAGCAAGATCCCATAGTCTGAATGATTACATCTGACAATGAAATGTGTATCTTTTTCAGCATGTAATACAGTAAAAATCTCTGCATCTCAGTAACCCGTTCCCTACCACTACTCTGAGGTGTTATCATGGATGTGAAAATATGGTGAAGCAGTCTATTGAATGGAGGGAACCTATTTGCTTTAAGACTAGATTAAAAAGTCTCCATGACGTCTGTAGGATCACTTGGTTTTTCAGTCAGAAGAGCATAAGCTGCATGTTCATCAAACTGAAAAATGTGTAGCTGAACCCCATTCATTGGTATTTTCCAAGCTCTAGCAAACAATTTGTTTGTCAATTCGAAACTGACATTCCTGACAGTTGAAGAAATTTTGGGGATCTGAGGTTCATACTTCAAATTGTGGTAAAATTCCCTAACTAGGGTGGAGTAATAAATCTTATGATTTGTAACGAAAGACCACCAACCCTGAAAATCCAAGGTAGGGAATAGTTGCGGAAAAACCTCAAGCAACTCAACGTCGGTAGCAACAATATACCATGGAATAAGGACTTTCAGAGGTTCTTCCACATCGGTGGTGAGCGAGGGATCAGAAGACCTTGCATGGGAGCTGTCAGCACCTTGCTTCCCCTTTGCAGCATCCGAAGATGTGGACTGCTCCGCTGTCCTTGATGTAGATAGCTTTCTCTTTTTGGTTGGTGGGCTTGGGTGGAGATGGCGTTTTCGAAGAGATAGCTCTATCTCTTTTCCTTTCTGTTTCCTTGGAGCTGAAGGAGACGGTATCTCCTCTGGAGGGTTTGCTACGGGAACATCAGGAGTCTCCTTCTGCTTTGCTGCCCTTGTCTTTGCCAGAGAGCTCTTTTCTTTCCCCTTACATGTCCGTGAAGCTAACTGGGAAGGTATCTCCTCTGGAGCACGTTGAAATTTGGTTCGAGGCTCAATCTTGCCCTTAGAAAATATGAGAGCTCTTCTCGTTAGACCCTTCTTGTTCTTCCCCTTCTTCACTTGATCCGGAGGCGCCGTGGCAGCGAGAATCAAACAGGAACAGGAGAGAAGATTCAGAGAGGTAGAAGCCCACTAGGTTTTGGAAGGAGTTGAGGAGACGGCATCGTTTACGCTGCGGGGTTTTAAAGAATGAGACGACTCAAGTTCAAATCAAAAAAGCGAACTTATTCACTTTGTTGAACCGGACTGAGAAGAATTTGAAGTTATTGCATGACTACGTTGACGCAGTAAGGCACTGCGTTGACGCAGTAAGGCACTGCGTCGACGCTACCAAAGTGAATCATGAATGTAGTGTTGAGAAGACATAAGGAATAGTGAAGACCCATAGTATTTAGCCATTCTAAAGACACTGAGATTATGAAAAGATGAAATTACATTCAGGGATTTTTAATAGATAAAATTCAATTTCCCTTATGAGAGATATGATGAGAAATTATGAGAGTCCTAATTCATTCAATGATGTGGAGAAAAACAATCTTAAGAATTTGAGACAAATCCTTAAACAAGAAGAGCATGATTACGGAATAAGGATAGAACAGTTTGCACACTTGGAACTTTCTCATATCTTTCCCTTAGATTGTTCAATTTCAAGAGACCCTTAGAGAAGTGAATTTAACTAGTATTGAAGATGAACTCTATAGGTCTTTATATGAGCTTCGGGTCAACCACGCATATATATTTAATTTGTTAAATTCTCATTTGCAGTCAAGTGTAGCTAACCTTTTGACACGGGTACACATGTTTATCAGACACCAGAGTTCCCGATTACTCAGTATAGCTAACTATTCTGCTCCAATGAAACAGAGTTGGCAACTCACATCATGACATGCCTTTTAGCACTTCATTGGTGCATGAAGGTAGTTTCTCAGTGGAAAGTTACCATTGCTCTGCAATGAGTTATTTTTCTTTTGAAACAGAGATAACAGCTCACTTCATGACATGCTCCTTAGTACTTCTTTGGTGCATAGAGACAGTTTCTCAGTGAAAGCTTGCCATTGCTCTGTAATTTATTCCATGTAGATATTTATATACAATGCTCAGGGTTTGTTTCTTCAGCTCTTATTAAACCTATTCTGAGTTTAAAGTCAATACAGATATTAAATTCATTTACACAAAGTGGTCTCTTTACTTTTGATCATCATAGTTCAAGAATGGATGAGTTCCCAGTTTTATTAAGTAGTTCCATGACTATTCCATATGAAAAGCACTTTTATGTTCAAGAATTTTAGCATTAAAATAACAAAAGATTTATAGATCTCCAACCATTAATACAGCATAGAGACAGTCAATAAAGATCACCACCTCTTATAAGGGAATTATCATTTTAGCTCCCCCTGAATCTATGACATCAATTCACATTTCAGATCTCAAGAAACTTCCCTCATACTAAAGATTGAGTGGTACTTCACTACAAGCTGAAAAAAAAACTGAGTATAGAAGAAACAAGGTTGATGAGAGGTTGAGAAGACGACACCAAGTTTCAGACAAACTGAGGTACTAGAAGATTTCAACATAAAAGGATATGTGTAATATCTCGGACCTTTCAGATCCTTCTTCGTGGGTCCCGGATCTGGTTTCTCGGAGCGTCCAGCTCCGTTGTGTCCGAAATTTCGTTTCGGTCATTCTTCGTGTTCGGATCGACACGATCCGGAGTTGTTTCGGAGGCCCGGAGGCGTTCCGCGGCTTTTCCGCGCGTGTTTTCAGATTTTCGGTCTGTGTTTCGGCAATTCCTTCGGAACCTCGCTGCGGGTGAACCGGGCCGTTCACCTAGGCACGAGTGGTACCGTTGCGATCGGTGCGTCCCGAGGATTTCGAAAATATAAAATTTTAATTTTTCCGGATTTTCTGGATTTTCCGGATTTTCTATAAATATCCCATTTTTCTCTCTCTCCCCACCCTCTTCTTCTTCTTCTTCTTCTTCTTCCTTCCTTCCTCCCCACCGTGACCTCTCCCTCTCCCTCTCTTCCTCCCATTTGACCGCAGAGAGCTCCTCTCGGGCTGCAGACGGCGGCGGGGCGACGGCGCGGCGACGTGGGCGGCGGCGAGGCGACCGTGGGGACGTGCGGTGCTCGTGGGAAGCTTGAAGAACGAGGGTTTTCCAAAGCGATTTCTTACGTTCGTGGACGATCCGGCGGAGCATTCGCTCCATTGAGGTAGGGTGACGTTCCCTAGCTCCCCGCCGTTCATTTCCGTGGTTTATAGGCCGAGGGGAGGCCGAGAGGGGTGTGATTGAGCATGTTGGGGTTTTTCCATGATTTGGGGAGAGCTCACCCGATCTATGGATTTGATGCATGATTTCGCGTTTTGATGGCCTAGAATCATGCTAGGGGTCCCCAGGGGTCTTCCCCTTTGATTTCCCCCTCTCCGGTGGAGGCATGGGGGCGTGGTTGAAGTTTTTGGGCTTTCCCGCTATTTTCGCCGTCGGGTGCGTGTGACGGTCCTTCCAGGGACCGTCACATGATGTGACGCGCCTCGGGGGGGGGGGGGGGGGGGGGGGCGTCACATGCCCTTTGGTTAGCCTTCGGGGGTCAGAGACAGTGACGGTCCCACGATTGACCGCCACTTGTATGTGACGCGCCTGGGCTGGGCCGTCAGGGGCTTTCCGACCGTTGGTTTTTGACCGTTGGGGGTCTGCGTGTGTAACGCGCCAGGGCGAGCGCGTTACATCCGAGTGACGCGCTGGGGCGAGCGCGTTACTCCCTGGGTTACCCCAGGTGTGAGGGGTGCGTAACGAGCTGGGCCAGGCGCGTTACATTCGTGTAACGCGCTGGGGTAGGCGCGTTACATCTTACTTTCACGAGGGGAGCGTGAGGCGCGTGTAACCCGCCAGGGCGGGCGCGTTACATTTGCGTAACGCGCTCGGCCAGGTGTGTTACATTCGTGTAATGCGCTGGACCAGGCGCGTTGCCCTCTGCGTTCCTCAGGCCGTGTAACGGCCTGCGTTAGACCGCCAGGTGTGTGTAGCGGTCTCGCCTAGACCGTTACAGCCTTGTGACGGTCCCGGGTTGGACCGTCAGGCGCCTGGTTGCCCCGAGAGGGCTGCAACCCCGTTTTTAGTCCGACTGTGGCCACAGTGCGACGGGGCCGGTGCGTGGGGTGGTCCCCGTGCGTCGTCGGATGCGGGCGTCATTTTCCGTGACTTGAGAGTCTACTCCTTCAGTGACCCTCCACTAGTCGTAGCCTACCAGTACGCGGTACCGGTCGCACCAGGGAGTGGTGTACGGGCTTACCCTTAGAGGCGATTTGTAGACCGGTTACCGTTGGGCCCCACGTCTTGCAGCCAGAGTCCGGCTGAGGGGAAAACCTGTCAGAGGGCCAGACCAGGGACGTGCGGTCTGTGTGTGCACACGTGGTTGGGGGCGGTTGGACCCACGTCGACGGGCGTGACCCCAGCTAGTCACTTGTTTGTAGTTACTTGTTCGGTGTTCGTGCCTTGGGTAGGCGCTACCACATCAGGCAGTTCACCTGCGGTGCGGTGTAAGTCGTCAGGGGACGCTACCGGCTGTGCTTCTAGTGGGAGGTACTCCTGTCGAGTATGGAGTGTCAGACTGTCAGTTTCGTGACTTTGACCTTCGGGTTTGCCGGGTCGACCGTTGAGCTTCGGTTGTCTTACCGTGGCACGTGTGCCGGTTTGCGTGCCGTAGGACCTTTATTTTGTAGAGTACATGGCTTTCCTTTTCGAGGTACTCTCCTACCGCTAGCGTAGTGGTTTCCCGTTTTACGAGGTAGGGTTCGAGTGATCCCTACTAAGTCTTGTTCCGAGACTCATTCCCTGCGTGTTTTCACCGTGTTTCAGGTGAGGTGCCGCCCCAGGGGAGCGCGTCTGGGGCGCATCGTGGTGCGGGTGCCCAGAGGTAGTGCCAGAGGTCAGAGCCGGGGTATGCCCTGTGTAGCTATACTTTCTTTTCTTGTCTCTGTACTAGTTGTGGACTACTGTTGTTATTTTATTGTTATTTTGTGGACCATGTAAAATGTTAATTTATTTCCTACTTAATAATATAAAATGTTTAATTTCTGCAATTACTTGTGATACTTGTGTAGTTTCCACACCATCCTTCTAACCCTTCTGAGTCTTCGGACTCGTGGGTGGCGGTGCGAGTCTCAGGTTATCGGGCCTTCCCGGTAATCGGATTCTCGGGTCGTTACAATATGTGAGATCCAAACTTCAGTGCTGTGTTAACCCTTCTGAAGTAATCCAATTAATTCCAGAACTCATTTGCACCAGGTTTATTTCAGTGCGTCAACTCAACCAAGTGACTGCGTTAACTTACTCAACCAGTCAGTTCAACTTCCAGCCTGTTTCCAGAAAGTTTCTGTCAGTGCGTTGACTCAGTCTTGCAACAACGTTAACTTAGCCTTATTAACCACTCTTCAGAATCCCAGATCACTTAATCTAAAGAGACAGAATTGCATTCTTTAGCAAATAAGAACTACTGCAAACTCTCCCTTCATTCATGCATGACTGAAAATATGAATGAAGATACAATTGATGACATGATGGCCTTTTATTTAACATGTGTTCTTAAAAAGATATGCTCAAAACTAAACTCCCCCTAAATCTGTGACTTATTTAGAAATCAGACATTTTCAACTCAAGCAATCAATTTATTCCTAGGCGTAGTTAACCAAATAGGTTTCAAAGAAGAATACAAGCAATCAATTTAGGCATCAAGATGAGGATTGCACAATCCAAGCTCTCTCCTAAGACAAGAAAATCTTTCATTATTCAGAGGCTTGGTGAAAATGTCAGCTAGTTGATGTTCTGAGTCTACAAAAATCAATTTAAAGCTTCCTTTATTAACTTCATCTCGGAAGAAGTGATGCCTTATTTCTATATGTTTGGTCCTAGAGTGCTGGATGGGGTTCTTTGCCAGGTTAATGGCACTTGTGTTATCACACAATATTGGGACACATCCAAGATCAGTTTGATAATCTTGGAGTTGGTGTTTGATCCATAACACTTAAGTGCCACAACTCCATGCAGCGACATATTCTGCCTCTGCAGTGGATAGTGCCACTGAGTGTTGTTTCTTGGATGTCCAAGAAACCAAACACCCTCCCAAAAATTGGCAATAGCCACTTGTGCTTTTCCTGTCAAGTTTGCATCCAGCATAGTCTGCATCTGAGTATGATACTATATCAAAAGTGCAAGATGCATGATACCAAATCCCTAAGTCTCGAGTTCCAGCAAGGTATCGAAAGATACGCTTGATAGAAATCAAGTAGGATTCTTTATGATCAGACTGAAAACGAGCACACATACATACACAAAATTGGATGTCTGGCCTAGATGCAGTAAGATAGAGGAGTGATAAGTCTTTGCATCTACTGATTTACCTTTCAGATCTGCATCCAAACTTGTATTGGTGCTCATGGGAGTGCTGATTACCTTAAGATTCTCCATTTGATATTTCTTTAATAGTTCAGAGACGTACATTGCATGGTTGATGAAGCATCCATCCTTGCTTTGAGTGATTTGTAGGCCTAGAAAAAATTGAAGCTCACCCATGAGACTCATCTCAAATTCTGTGGTCATCAAATTTGCAAATTCCTCACACATGCTTGGTTTAGTGGATCCAAAGACTATATCATCAACGTAGATTTGAACCAGAATAATGTCATTATTTCTCACCTTGGTGAATACGGTTTGGTCCACTTTACCTCTTGAATATCCTTTCTCAGTGATGTATGAGCTGAGTCTATCATACCATGCTCGAGGTGCCTGTTTGAGCCCATAGAGAGCTTTGTCTAATCTGTAAACATGGTCAGGACAGTCTATAGATTCAAAACTAGGGGATTGTTCAACATACATCTCTTCTTTTATTAAACCATTAAGAAATACACTTTTTACATCCATTTGATGGAGTTTTATTCCATGACAACATGCATATGCAAATAATAATCTAATAGCTTCTAATCTAGCTATTGGTGCAAATGATTCTTCAAAATTAATGCCAAATTCTTGGTTATATCCTTGTGCTACCAGTCTTGCTTTATTTCTTATCACAATTCCATTTTCATTTTGTTTATTTCTAAAGACCCACTTAGTTCCAATTACTGAAAGTTCATTGGGTCTTGGCACAAGGTGCCACACTTTATTTCTTTTGAATTGATTTAATTCCTCATGCATTACATTTATCCAGCAATCATCTTTAAGGGCTTCAGTTACATTTTTAGGTTCAATTTGAGATATAAGAGCTAAATTGTCCATTTCTTCAATAGCTCTAAAATGAGATCTAGTTCTGGTAGGGTCATGCAGATTACCAATAATGCTTGACAGAGGGTGGTCTTTTAGTATTCTAACAGTGGTCAAGGAGTTACCTTCATTAGCATCTGCATTACCTCTAGTACTTGATTCTGCTAGATTCTCATTTGACCTTGGCTCTTCCTCTTGAGTGTATTGTTCTTCCTTTTCTTCAAGAAACTCTCCATCATCTTTGTCCCTGCAATATTGTTCATTTTCAGACCTGATATTCATTTCATCGAAGACAATATGTGGAGATTCTTCAACAGATGAGTTTTGACATTTAGGACTCTATAGGCCCTAGAGTGATTTGAATATCCTAGAAATATGGCTGGTTCACTCTTAAGTTCAATTTTATCTAAGTCCCGTTTGTGATTATTTTGAACAAAACATTTAGATCCAAAAACTCTTAAATGTATAACAGAGGGCTTCTTACATTTCAACAATTCATATGGAGTCTTTTTGGACAGAGGTCTTACCATTGTCCGATTTACAATGTAGCAAGTTGTGTTTACCGCCTCTGCCCAGAACTTCCTTGGGAGTTGTCCTTCGATCAACATTGTTCTAGCCATCTCGACAAGGGTTCTGTTTCTTCTTTCCACCATTCCATTCTGCTCAGGAGTTCTTGGAGATGAGAACTTGTGAGATATTCCCATTGCCCTGCAAAAATCATCAAATTCTAAATTTTCAAATTCTCCTCCATGATCTGACATGATAGATGAAATAGTATACTTACCATCCTGCTGAACTTTCCTGAAGAATGCCTGAAATTCTTCAAATACATCATTCTTATGAGTTAAAAAGAATACCCACGTAAACCTAGAAAAGTCATCTACCAAAACAAATCCATATTTATTGTCACTCAAACTTGCTGTTCTAGTGGGTCCGAACAGATTCATGTAAACAAGTTCAAGAGGTCTAGAAGATTGATTTTCAATTCTGGATTTAAATGACTTCCTAGCATGCTTGCCTTGAGTGCATGCATTACAAATTTTGTCATTTTGCTTAAATGATACATCAGGCAGACCATTCACCATGCTGAATTTGGCTAACTTATGCATAACACTATAGCTAGCATGTCCTAGTCTACGATGCCATAGCCAAGCCAATTCACTTTTATTCACAGCTAGACAAAGATTGTTATGAGCATGATCATCTAAATCTACAATGTACATGTTATTTATTCTTTTTCCAGAGAATTTGACACCTTTAGACTGCTTTTCAATAATGGTGCATGCATGGGAATCAAACACAACTTTGTGCCCCCTATCACACAGTTGGCTTATACTAAGAATATTGTAATCTAATCCTTCAACAAGTAATACATCATCAATAGAGTTTAGGGGAGTTTTGCCAACTTTACCTTTTCCAATTATTTTACCTTTATTGTTCCCCCCAAACGTGACATGTCCTCCTTCTTTCTCAACTAGGAGACAGAATTTTGCCTTATCGCCCGTCATGTGTCTTGAGCAGCCGCTATCAAGGTACCACTTATTGTGTACAGCTGCAAGGCACTCCTGCAAATCCCATCAGACAAGAGATTTTGGAACCCAAATACACTTGGGTCTCATCAGACCATACGATTGTGTCAAGTAAGACATCATACTTTTGGGAATCCAAATCTGTTGTTTTGAGGGTTTTTGAGATGTGGGGGTCATCGATTTGAAATTTTTCTGATTGGGTTGAGGTACCTTTTGGAATGGCCTTTTTGAACCATTTCTGTTGTTAGAGAAGTATGAAGTTTTATTCTTGTTCTCATTCCAATAGTTATTGTGACTCCAAGAAGCATTGGGGAACCTAGGATGAGAAGTTCTAGAGGAACATTGAATTCTTGAAGGGATGAAGGTTCGCTGCGTAGACCCTATCACATGATTGCGTTGACTCATCCACCTCACCTTTCTGTCATATGGGTTCTGGTACATAGGGTGCGTCGACGCACTATAGTGGCTGCGTCGACTCATTTTCATGTTTCTGAAAGAATACCCACCCGGGAAGGGTGTATGCGTTGACGCAGTGTGGACACTGTGTTGACGTGTCCAATGGTTTGTTCTAGCATTATTTCTGTAGAACCCCTGGGACATGGGTTGAGTGGACACAGGATACCCAGTGCGTTGACACGATTGTCGTGTACCAGTCCTATGACTCCCTGAATTTCTATATCCTTGATGCTGGGTTGATGAACTAGGGTCTATAGGCTGACATGAGGGTTTACTTCTGAAGTTAGGCACATTCTTATGGTGATTGGCATTTAAGGTAGCATACATTTTCTCTTTGCCCTTTTCTTTTCTGATTTCATCTGTCTGTTTTACTTCTTCTTGATTTTTCTCACATGACTTCTTTTTAGCCATTTGGCTCTGCTCAGATGTACCTTGTTCAGAAATAAATGTTATAAATCTAGCTCCTAGATCCTTCTTCTTGGTTGGATTATAACCAAGTCATTTTTTTCCAAAATTACTTCTTATTCCCATGACAGCCTCAAGATTGTTTTTACCTTGCGTTAATTTCTCAAGAGAGGCTTGTTTACTTGAATTCTCATCTTCCAGTTTCTTCAAATTTTCTTGGAGTTCCTGATTTACTCCTTGAATGGCTTCATATTTTTCTTCAGCAATTTTTACATCACTCTCCAATTTTTACATTCTGAGTTTCAGGTCATCCTGAATTTTCAGTAAAAATTTATTTTCTCTATTCATCTCTATTAATTGATCTCTACATTGGTCACTTTCATCAAGAGATTTTCTTAAACCGGTAATTTCAGCTTCTAGGCACCGGATTTTATCATTCAATAAATTTTCTTGACTAGTCAGATTTTTCTTTTTCTTGAGTGATTTATTTTCTTTCTTTACATGATCATACTTATCTAGCAATTCATTAAATGCTTCTTCCCAATCACTGCAAGAAAAGTTTTCAGAAGAGGAAGTTACCTCATCCTTATCATCTCCCTTAGCCATGAAGCACATCTTAACATCACTCTCTTCTTCAGAAGTGCTTTCTTCTTCATCTTCATCTTTCTCCTCGTCACTCCACGTACTTATCATGACCTTTGGCTTCTTGTTCTTCCATTTCGGTTGAACTTTCTTCACATTCTCTGGACATTCAGATTTAATATGACATTGTTTCCTGCATTGGTAACAGACAACCTTGTCAGATTTCCTAGAGTTTTCTGATTTGAATTTTGAACTCTTTCTTACCTCTGGTCTTCTGTTATTTCTAAATTTACCTTCCTTCCTTAGAAACTTCCTGAATTTCCTGGTGAGCATTGCTATCTCACCTGAGTCATTATCTGAGGTAGATGAGTGGCTGTCATCTGAGCTCTCCTTGCTACTTGGTCCTGCCTTCAATGCAAGAGGCCTTTTCTTTTTCACATCCTCATCCGTCCTTTTGAGGTTCAGCTCATAAGCCATCAAAGATCCGATAAGCTCATCAGGGGTAGTGGTAGGAAGGTTCCTAGATTCCTCAACAACAGTGGCCTTGGTGTGCCAAACTGGAGTTAGGGATCTAAGAATTTTCCTGACCAGTTCGTAATCAGTGTATATCTTTCCCAGACCTCTAAGACCATTCACTAATAGGGTTAGTCTAGCATACATTTCAGATATATTTTCCTCTAGCTTCATTCTAAAAGCTTCATATTCAGAAATTAACATATTGGCTTTTGTCTCTCTTACCTCTGACGTACCTTCATAGATGACTTGAAGTTTGTCCCACATTTCCTTGGCACTGGCACATGAGGATACTCGTGAAAATTCCATGGGATGCAATGAGCATTGCATGATGTTCATAGCTTGCCAATTGACGTTGGACTTCCGAATCTGCTCTTTCACCTACAGTTCCTCATCTCCTTCTAACTGATATGGTCCCTTGCTCATGACTCTCCAAATCTCATGGTCCTGAGCTCTCAGAAATACCTGCATCCGATTTTTTCAGTAAGCATAGTTAGTGCCATCAAAGAAGGGTGGCCTATTCACTGCATACCCTTCAGGCATGAGCCCCTTGTTTTCCATTCTACTAAATCTCTCTGGGTTGTGAGACCCTTGACAAGAGAGCCTTTCTCTGATACCACGTGTTGGATTAGGTGGAAGGTCAAACTAGAGGGGAGGGGTGAATAGGTTGACCCTTTGAAAAATTAATACAAGCTCACACTCGCTTTATAGATCAGAATACTAATTAGAAGTTCAGTAAACAGAGTATATGAAGATCGTGCCTAATCAAACATCTAACGATGGATGTATAATGTGAGAATAGCAAACCACAATAGGAACACATATTTTTATGGTGGTTTAGTCTCCCTGTGAAGACCTACGTCCACCCCTCACTAAACCAGTGAGGACCCCTGCTGAGCTATACAGCTTAGCTTCACCGAGGAACTACTTCCTCAAACAACGCTGAGCATTACAGCTTGGCTTAACCAGAGGAAAGATCCTCTAAACCGCTAACGAACAGCTTGTAGGCAACCATGCCCAAACACCCTTGATCCAAGCACAATCTGCTGGATCAAACCCCTCCCTCTACTCAAACCAGTACGAGGGAGAAACAATGTAACAGAGTTCAAATTGAAAAGACAAACAATTAACGAAATCACTCAGTAATGAAAGAATAATCTCAGATCTGTAAGGCAGCCGGATCTCAGGCTTGAATTCAGAAATCTGGGAGAAAAAGCTTCAACGATCAGCTAATCTTCTTCTTCTGAAATGTAGATGAACTTGCGATAGATCACTGCTCCTCGATCTCCTCAGGTCTTCAGCAGATCGCCATCAGGAAGAAGATGGACTCCCAGTTCCTCTCGTGAGCTTCTCTTGCTCAGCCTTGTTCGCAGCAGCTTCGAAATCTCCAAAACCTTATTCAATAATCAAGTTCCCGCGCTCACTTCCAGATCCATGTATTATATACATCTAGTGGGCCCCAACCAGATTTTCTGGTTAGCCTACTGATTGATCTCATCAGAGCCTTCTGGAATCGCGAATGAAAACAAGATCGAAACACTTTTTGGATGATGTGGCCTTTGACGTCACTAATGACTGGGGTCCACCCAACTAATTCTATGAAAGAATTCATATGGCGTCAACCCATGGTGACCAAAGGGTTTACGCTGCCTTGAACTGTCCACAAAGCTTTTAGTTCATAAGTGGATGCGTGGACGCATTGGGTTACTGCGTCAACCCACTAAGCTAACCCAGAGCCAATATCATCTCAGATTGAACTGCTGCGTCAACGCTATCATGCTGTAGCGTTGACGCATTGGGGTATTCCAGTGAACCATACTTCTGCCTTTTGAACTGCTGCGTCGACGCTGCTCTACTGTGGCGTTGGCGCAGTGAAGTAGATCTGTAAGTGCCTCTGCTTCTTAAGCTGTTGCGTCGACACTACAATGATGTGGCGTTGACGCACTGATATTATATCAGTGACTTATGATTTTGCCTCTTCAACTGATGCGTGGACGCCTTGAACTCCCTGCGTCGACCATGTTCCTTTTTTGCACCAAACATTAGCCAAATGCATGCGTTACTGAAACATGAGTTAATTCAACATTTTAAGTTGGATTCAACATATACATCTCATGGTTGTCATCATCAAAACCAGGGGCACAACACTCAAGTCCAAGAATAATGTTCCTATAGTGCAAAGTGTGAACTAATGGACAACATACCAGAATATGTGTCATGTACTTAAAGAGTGACTCTATAGATAGAGAGAGAATGTGTGAAACCAAGATAAACTCCGTCACTACATCATTTGAAAATCATGATTTAGATACCAAACTATAGAATTTTGGCACATTAAATTAACACAACTTAAAATAACTTAAGACACCTTAATCATGCAATTTCGATAATGAATCAGTAACTAACTTAAAGTCATGATAACATGTCCAAACTTAGCTATCTAAGCTTATTTATAAGTAAACTTAACTGGTTATCATTCTACCTCGGGCTGACAGAACACATGTATCTGACGGTCTCGGATAGGCGCGTTACAGTGATTGTGACGGTTTATCGTAGGGCCGTTACAGTGTTGTAACGCACTGAGTCTGGGCCGTTAGAGATAACAGAGAAATTTAAAAACAACAGAAGGTGTGACGGCTTGTCGTAAGGCCGTTAGATCATTGTGACGGTCTTACCTTGATGCGTCAGATCGTCTACTGGTAGAAAAGATATTAAAAATTTTAAGGTTTCAACTTACATTATGTCTGGAAATCATATATAAACTTCCACATGATAGAATTAAGGCTAACCTACTAGTAATCATGGGTTTTCTGTGAATCTGACAAGAGAGTTCCTTTTTAACTTGGTTAGGGTTAAGAGTATACATGTATGCATGACCTACTAAAACATGAAATTCATGGTCTATGATGCATGAAATCAATCAAAATCAGAGGGCTTTTATCCCTAACAAGATGTTTTTGCCAATCATGAGATGACCTACATCTTAACTAGGCTTTATGCTTCTAATTTGAGCCTGAAAAACCGGGCCCTAGTTCTCCTTTTCCAGTGATTTTCCAGCAATTTCCTGCTGCTCTAACTCTACAACCTCTTGACCTAAAGATGTGAAATTTTGAGGGTAAGGAGATGAAACTTAGGTGAACAAAAGTTCTAAAGGATTGAGCTCTAATTACCTCGTTTAGACGTCCTAATCTCTTGATCTTCATGGGTCTTGCGTTCAGTTTCCTGAGTTATTATGGTCGAACCAGCAACTTTGGAAGCTTCAATCTCCTTGGTTGCTTGATCTCCTAACATGAAATTTGGAGAACTATTAGTCTAAAGTATACTAAACAAAATCTTCTAAAGAACTTACCCGAAATTATGACTCCTTACCTTGATTCTTCACGAGTCAAAAGTAAGGGTCGTTAAGTTCAGAACTAGGTCCTATTTATAGGGTTTTGACTAGGGTTTGAAGATTAGATCGATTCTAGAGTCCTTAATTTGTTAGAACCTAATCCCTAAGAGTCCTTAGTAATGTTATAAGCTCTCCCAAGTTGATCTCTTGCAGATAGGATCCCAAAGTTCTAATCTTTTTACTCGTTCTTCCATTCACGGAACTATCAGGGTGTAACGCATCAAGACTGGTGCGTTACATGGCTGTGACGGTCGCACGATAGACCGCTACATCTAACGTGCACAGAATTCAACGTAATTCAAACTCTTTTGTTAATTACCCATATCATTATCTATACAAATGGTATTTATTCTTAAAATACGTAAATAGGCTAAATAACCTTCTATAATATGGGCCAAACTTAATGGGCTTGGTCCTTAAACCTTTTGGATTTTATTTAAATAGGCTAGGTTAATTATTTAACACAATTGGGCCTTATAATGACTTATTAATATTAATCTATTTAGCCTTTATAAATTCCTAATAAATTTTAGAAAATTCTATAAATAATCCAGAAATTATTATATAAATTCTGGGGCACTACAGTTGGTGTATAAATGAATAGGTATGTTTGCATATATACTTCTCTTATATTATTAATTGTGTGAACTGGAGTTTATATTTGCTACTATGTTCTTGTCAAACGATTATATTATTACGTACAAGGTGACCAGCATTCCCGTAACTAGATGTTTCTAAAATGTCATTATTAAAATAAAATGACTATATTAACCTTAATTTATTTTGAAGTTTTTACATATACACCCTTATACAAGATCATATTTATATTTATCCCCTACTTTTACCGTGTTATCAAGAATATCGCGAATATGTAGTGTTATGTACATCGTATTGTTATAGTTATATCCTTGTGATTCTCGAGCCGTTAACCCCGATGAATATTCTAAGAATATGTTGACGGAAATCGTTTGAACCAGTAAAAATTCACAAATGCCCTTGTGTTTGTGTGTGTGTGTGAGAGAGAGAGAGATGGGTGCCTTGCGGCCCCTCTCTCTCGCCTCTAGCTACTAGCCCTCCTGATCCTCTCCTCCCAATAAGCTCCCCCTCCCCCCATCTTTCCTCCCGGCCATCTATCTCCCCCTTCGATGAACAACTCCCCTCCCAACCCCCACCCACTCCCTCTGTCGGTAAACACGCTGTCCTCCAAAGCCACCGCCTCCACCACTGGGATGGTTACAGATAGAAAGAGAGGGAGAGGGAGAGAGAGAAGAATAGAGAAAGAGCTCAGAGGAGGGGGGATGTCCAGGGAGGTCTCCAAAGGGCGACTGAGATAGAAAGAGAGGGCGAAATAGAGAGAGGGCTAAAAGTGAGAGAGAGAGAGAGAGAGCATAGGTGATGGGAATCAAGCCAGCTGCCAGGCCAAAGCTGATCGTGGAAGCTGCTGGGCCGAAGATGAATGCGCTACCTGTGACGACCTAGAGCGCCGGATATCGATATACCGATAACATCGATACACCGATACTAGGAACTGGGGAAGCCACCCAAGAGGCTGATGAGGCCCCTGAAGGGTTAGTGAAGTTTGTCGAGGGGATGTATAACGAATTGCAATCATAAGCGCGTAAATTAGATTAAGCAATAAAATTTAACAAAAGTGCGGAAGCAATTCAAAATAACCAGAGTGATATATATATAAACTAGTCCAGAGATACAAAAGTACTAGTCTAAAAAGGTACAACTACACGGGACATACCCCGGCAAAAGTACAACAAAGGCCCAAAAAGGCGACCCGTCTACTGCTGGCGGCTAAGCGCGGTCTCCGAGTAACTCACAAAACACCAGGAGACGGCGGGCGCGGCTCACCTGAAAAGAGAAGGGTGAGTCACAGCCAGACTCAGTAGGGGTCACGCGGATCCCTACCTCGCACTAAACAAGCATACATGCATAATTAAAGATAATTAGAGCATGCATTTAAATGAATTAACAGGCATTGGCATGAATAAACTAGTCACAGTAAAGCTGTAAACTCTAACTAAACAGGTATAACAGCTAATACATGCCAACGATAAATAAATGCAAGCGATAGAAACTAAATCTACCAGTAGAATATGCCTTAACTAATCCAAGCAGCAGGGAGTAGAACAACCACTGGGAGCAGAAACCAGATGCGTCCACTGATGACTTATACTGCGTCTCAAGCACTCGCAGTCGACAACACGACAAGCTGAGCGCGTAAACAGTACCAAACTAAGTGACCAGTCAGAGTGACACCCGTCAGTGTCAGTCCACAGCCTCTGACCACGTGTGCACACACTGACTCTCGTATGAGCCAGGCCCTCTAGCTAGTTTTCTCCCTCGATAGGACGCTACCGTTGGCCGGGAGCCCACGGAACTAGCTTACAAACCGTGTACGGGAACACCCCTCCGCTATCCCCAGGCGAGTCGGTACTCAACAGACCTTAGGGCAACAATAGTGGCTCCATTGCAAGGAAAGAAAAGCTACTCTATTGGGATTCACAAACATGCCATTATATAATAAGATAACATAAGCATGGCATATAAACATTCTGGAATGCGTAAAGAATAAGCCGGTGCTTTTTGAAATCAACAGGCGTGTGGCGGTCTGCAGCCCACGCGTTACAAGGGTGTAACGGTCGGGACTGGCGCGTTATATCAAGAATGACGCGTCCGCCCCCATCCGTCACATCCACCGGAGTTCCAGCCTAAACCAGTCAAAGGGGCATGTAACGGTCAGCGGCCACGCCGTTACTGTACGTAACGGTCTGGGCGCAGTGCGTTACATCAATTGTAACGCGCTGGTCCAAGGCCGTTACATCCACCCGAGGCCAAAACCAACACACATCGTTCCAAAATCGTTTGCAGGTGATATGACGCGTTCGCCCAGGCGCGTCAGGGGACCCTGACGGCCGGCCGACTGGCCGTCAGGTTAACCGCCTCACCCGGTCAACGCAAATCAACGGACGAGTAACGAATGGGATCCCCACTGTTACTCTCAATGTAACGCCCCGTCAACGGGCCGTTACATTGATATAACGCGTCCTCCAAGGACCGTTAGACGTGTGACGGTTCCTGGAAGGACCGTCACACCACCTGGGTCACGGACGGGTTAGGTTTGAAAACCGGTTCCCTCCCGGACGATAGAAATCGTCGGGTAACGTCGAAAAAACCTATTTCCTGTCAAACCACACGTCCTAAACAACAATATAACAACTGAAACTATCACATGCACGGCCTACAATAGCTTAAACACAAGAAACTAAGCTTAAGCAATAACAATGGAAAATAGCCAATATGCATGCCACGGGGGTTTAAACATGAAAACATGCTATAGGAAATGATCCTAGCGAGCTCAGGATTCCATCCCCCTACCTCGTTCAAGCCGAAACGGCCGGAAAAGCCGCATGCAAGGAGGAGGGTTCACGGGGCCTTCTCGCTCCGCCTCGCCTCCACAAGCCGCGAACCGCGTCAAGGTGGGCGTCCACGTGCTCCACTCGACACGAGGATTCCAACGGCGCGCTCCACGCCTCCAACCGACGCCGTCTCACCTGCAATCCCACAAAGGGGAAGAGAGGCGATCGAGAGGAGAGAGAGAGCGTGAGGGTGAGTGAGAGATCGACGAGAGGGGAGAGAGAGGGGTGAGGGTTAAGGGAAAAAAAATAAAATTAATATATATAATAATTATATTATATATAAAAATCTTATTATTTCCCAAAAACCTCAATTAACCCCAAATAAATCCGGAAAAATACCAGAAACATTCCTAAAAATACAGAAAAATAGCTGGAAATTCCAGAATAAATACTAGATCCAAACCACTAAGGATCCACAAGGCACAAGCCTCACAGTCCCTCCCTCCTAATAGAAATTTCGCCCACGAAATTTACAACAACGGATAAGGAGGAAACTGAGAAAAGAATTATACCTCACTGAAATAAGAAAGGAAAAAGCTGACGCATCTCATCTTCACGTTCCCAAGTAGACTCATTACCAGAGTGACGCTGCCAAGCAACTGAGGGATAACCTTATTTCTCAACCGCTGCTCACGACGGTCTTCAATTCTGATAGGAAACTCTGGCGTAGACAAATCAGCAGTCACTTCGGGCCAAACTGAATCATCGAGAACATGAGAAGCATCTGGCACATACTTCCTCAACTGAGAGACGTGGAACACATCATGAATAGCTTGCATAGCCGCTGGTAGTTGCAATCGATAAGCTACCTGACCCACAGCTTCAACAATAGGAAACGGGCCAACAAACTGCGGACTGAGCTTTCCACGCTTCCCAAACCTGGAAATACCTTTCATCGGAGATACCTTAACAAACACCATATCTCCTGGCTCAAACTGTAGTGGACGTCTGCGCTGATCTGCATAACTTTTCTGTCGACTCTGAGCCGTCAACAATCTCTGCCGAATCAGATGAACCACATCAGAACACTGCTGTACCATGTCAGGTCCTGTCAACAATCTGTCCCCAACATCAAACCAGTTCAGAGGAGTACGACAAGGACGACCATATAGTGCCTCATAAGGAGCCATGCCAATACTGGAGTGAAAACTATTATTATAAGCAAATTCAACAAGTGGCAAATGTTGACTCCACGAACCTTGCCAATCAAGGCAACACGATCTCAGCATGTCTTCCAGAGTCTGAATAGTCCTCTCTGACTGTCCATCTGACTGTGGGTGATACGCTGAACTGAAGGCTAACTCAGTGCCCAAAGCTTTCTGGAAACTACGCCAGAAGCCGGAGGTAAAACGTGGATCACGATCTGACACAAGTGAAATTGGAATTCCATGCAGTGGCACTATCTTCTGCACATAAAGGTCGGCCAACCTCTGCACATTCCAAGCTACTTTAATTGGCAACAATATGGCAGTTTTAGTCAATCTATCGACAAGCAACCAGATACCATCAAAACCTTGAGAAGTCCGAGGCAAACCCACCACAAAATCTGTAGTAACATGGTCCCATTTCCACATAGGAATCTCTAACGGCTGAAGCAAACCACCTGGCTTTTGATGTTCCGCTTTAACCTGCTGACAAGTCAAGCACTTAGAAACAAACACAGCCACGTCTGACTTCATACCTGGCCACCAGAACTGCTTTTTCAAATTCTGATACATCTTGGTGACACCTGGGTGAATAACAAAACGGGAACCATGGGCTTCACTCAGAACCTCAAGTCTCAATGCATCAACAGCGGGAACATATAATCTGCCCTGGAAACTGACAACCAGCTCATCATCAAATTCCACATCATATCTTGATACAACACGGGCCAAATCAGAATCAGCTTGCTGAGCTTCTGAAATCTGCTTATATGAAGCTGAACCCAAAACCAAGCTAGCACAAATTGCCATTTTCGGATCTGCAGGAAACTCTACGCTGAATGCCTCGCTCGGAAGCTGTTCCCACAATTTCCATTCATGAAGCAACAGATGATTGACTTGCACCTTCCTGCTCAGAGCATCAGCCACAACATTCATTTTACCCGGCTGATAGGACAGTGTAAAGTCATAATCTTTCATGTATTCCATCCATCGCCTCTGCCTGAGATTCAGATCTTTCTGGGAGAATATATACTGTAAACTCTGATGATGAGTAAAAATCTAAAATTTCTCACCATACAAATAATGTCTCCAGATCTTTAAGGCAAACACAACTGCAGCTAGCTCCAGATCATGCGTGGGATAATTTTCCTCATGCTGTTTCAATTACCGAGATGCATATGTAATAACCTGACCATGCTGCATCAGCACTGCACCCAAACCCACTCGAGAAGCATCTGTGCAAACCATAAATCCACCCAAGCCGGAAGGTAAAATCAACACTGGAGAAGAAGTCAGGAGCCTTTTCAATTCAACAAAGCTCTCCTCACACTGATCCGACCAGACAAACGGCACATCTTTACGAGTCAGTCTAGTCATAGGTGCTGCAATTTTTGCAAAATCCTGGATGAATCTTCGATAATACCCAGCCAAACCTAAGAAGCTTCTAATCTCTGTTACAGTTCTCGGTCTCTGCCAATTCAAAACAGCTTCAATCTTTGCAGGGTCCACTGCTACTCCATTACCAGAAATCACGTGGCCAAGAAAATGAATTTCCCGAAGCCAGAATTCACATTTACTGAACTTCGCATAGAGCTCGTGATCTCTTAGAGTCTGCAGAACGATCCTCAAATGCTGTACATGATCTTCATCAGAAGCAGAGTAGATCAGAATATCATCAACAAAGATCACCACGAACTGATCGAGAAATGGACGAAAGATACGCTGCATTAGGTCCATGAAAGCTGCTGGGGCATTCGTCAATCCAAATGGCATTACCAGAAATTAATAATGACCATATCGAGTACTGAAAGCTGTCTTCTCCACATCAGATTCCCAGATTCGCAACTGAAAGTAGCCAGACCGGAGGTCAATCCGTGAAAAGACAGTAGCAGACTGTAACTGGTCAAACAAATCATCAATCCTGGGAAGCGGATATTTGTTCTTGATAGTCACCTGATTCAGCTGTCTGTAATCAATACAAAGCCTCAGGATTCCATCTTTCTTTTTCACAAATAACGCTGGAGCACTCCACGGGGAAAAACTGGGGCGAATATAGCCTTTTTCCAGCAATTCAAGTAGTTGTGCTCGCAGTACTTTAAGTTCAGCTGGAGCCATTCGGTACGGTGCCTTTGCTAACCGGCCTGTACCAAGAATCAGTTCAATCACCATCTCAATCTCTCGTTCTGGAGGCAAGCCTGGTAACTCGTCAGGAAACACATCAGGGAACTCACAGACAACAGGAATATCACCGACCTCCTGTCGTGGTTTTTCTACAGCAACCACAGAAGTTAAGAATCCCTGGCAACCTGCACTAAGCAACCTATAGGCTCGAATAGCAGAAATAATCATACGAGAAGAACGGGATCGAATACCTTGGAAATAAAAAGCTGATTTTCCCTGGGGCTGAAAATAGACTTTCTTCGATCTACAGTCAACCACAGCTCCATACTGCTCCAACCAATCCATACCCAGAATAATGTCATAATCTGCTAGCTGCAACACATGCAATCTTGTCGGCAACTGGTGATTATAAATCATAACAAGAGACTCTTCCAAACACAAAGGTGTAATCATGAAATCTCCAGAAGGTAATTCAACAAATAGCTCACAAGTCATTTCTGATGTCGGCTCCTCAATACATGCCATGAAATCCTCAGAAATAAAAGAGTGAGAAGCACCAGAATCAAATAAGACACGAGCTGAATGACCATAAAGCATAATCGTACCTTCCACCATATGGGATGCAACCGCTTCAGCTCTAGTCATATGAGAAACCTTGCCTTTCTACTTCTTCGATCCGGCTGAAGATTGCTGAGAAGACGCCGAAGCTTGAGAATAGAACTGTTGTTGAGGTTGAGGTACAGGAGGAGGTCTGAATTGCGACTACTGAGGCTGAGAGAACTGAGGAGCTTGCACCGTTTTCAGCCTCAGCGGGCAATCTCGAACAACGTGACCAGGCTGGTCACAGTGAAAATAGATCACAGGAAGAGAACACGGCTGACCCTTATGGTGACCACCGCATCTCCGACACATCCACGGCTGATTGACAGCAGAGCTCTGACGAGTCTGAGAAGAAGGCGCTGTCGGCTGCTGAACAGAATCTGTACCGGACGCCGGCTGCTGGAAAAACTTCTTCTTCTTCTTGAACCTCTTAAACTTGGGCTTGGAAGGGGAAGAAGCACTGCTAACATCTGACTGGACCGAGGGAACACCTGACACTAGCGGTCGGTAAGCGGTTGAAACTGAACTGTCGGCTGAACCGACCCCGCCTGCGGATATCCACCTGGTCTCGCCATCTCTAGCTCAAGTGCCACAGCTGCCTGGCACGCACCATCTAAATCAGCAACACGACTCGCGATCAAAGGTAATTTAAGTTCAGGCCTCAATCCACGCAAGAACTGCTGAGTCTTCAAAGCTTCATTAGCCAGCACATGGGGCGCATATTGACCCAACTCCATGAACTTGTTCCGATACTGAAGCACAGTCATGCTACCCTGAGTCAGCTCCATAAATTGATACATCTTAGCCATCTGCAAGCAGGCAGGAGTGTAGGCACGCTCGAAAGCAGCAACAAACTCTACCCATGTGATCTGCCGAAGAGGTCTAGAGTGAAACGCAATCTGCCACTTGGCTTTCCACCACGTAATGGCCGTACCTTGGAGTTGAAACGCAGCAAGCATAGCCTTCTCATCTTCAGCGCACTCCATAGACAGGAATATGCGCTCAATTGCATCTAGCCACTGCCTCGCAACCTCTGGATCAGCTTGACCATCGAAAGTAGGCGGATTGAATAGGAGAAATTCTTTCAAAGCCTTGCCTCGACTACCAGGCACTTCAATCTGAGGAGCAACGACTGGCGCTGGAGGAGGAACAACAGGAACAGCAGGAACTGCAGGAGGAGGTGCAGAACCACTTTCTTCTCTAGGAGCATCTCGGGGAGCTCGAGGAACTCGAGGAGGTCTTCCTCGACGAGGCGGCATCTTGCACTGCCGAAAAATAGAAAGCAACAGGAATCACATTAATCACGCAGAAAACAACCTAAGCCAGCAATTGACAACACGAAGGACTAGCTCTGGACAAGTTGCAAATTCCAATTCCTTATACAAATCCTCAACTCCGCTCTGATACCAACTGTGACGACCCAGAGCGCTGGATACCGATATACCGATAACATCGATACACCGATACCAGGAACTGGGGAAGCCACCCAAGAGACTGATGAGGCCCCTGAAGGGTTAGTGAGGTTTGTCGAGGGGATGTATAACGAATTGCAATCATAAGCGTGCAAATTAGATTAAGCAATAAAATTTAACAAAAGTGCGGAAGCAATTCAAAATAACTAGAGTGATATATATATAAACTAGTCTAGAGATACAAAAGTACTAGTCCAAAAAGGTACAACTACACGGGGCATACCCCGGCAAAGGTACAACAAAGGCCCAAAAAGGCGACCCGTCTACTGCTGGCGGCTAAGCGCGGTCTCCGAGTAACTCATAAAACACCGGGAGACGGCGGGCACGGCTCACCTGAAAAGAGAAGGGTGAGTCACAGCCAGACTCAATAGGGGTCACGTGGATCCCTACCTCGCACTAAACAAGCAAATATGCATAATTATAGACAATTAGAGCATGCATTTAAATGAATTAACAGGCATTGACATGAATAAACTAGTCACAGTAAAGCTGTAAAGTCTAACTAAACAGGTATAACAGCTAATACATGCCAACGATAAATAAATGCAAGCGACAGAAACTAAATCTACCAGTAGAATATGCCTTAACTAATCCAAGCAGGAGGGAGTAGAACAACCACTGGGAGCAAAAATCAGATGCATCCACTGACGACTTATACTGCGTCTCAAGCACTCGCAGTCGATAACACGACAAGCTGAGTGCGTAAACAGTACCAAACCAAGTGACCAGTCAGAGTGACACCCGTCAATGTCAGTCCACAGCCTCTGACCACGTGTGCACACACTGACTCTCGCCTGAGCCAGGCCCTCTAGCTAGTTTTCTCCCTCGGTAGGACGCTACCGTTGGCCGGGAGCCCACGGAACTAGCTTACAAACCGTGTACGGGAACACCCCTCCGCTATCCCCAAGCGGGTCGGTACTCAACAGACCTTAGGGCAACAACAGTGGCTCCATTGCAAGGAAAGAAAAGCTACTCTATTGGGATTCACAAACATGCCATTATATAATAAGATAACATAAGCATGGCATATAAACATTCTGGAATGCGTAAAGAATAAGCCGGTGCTTTTTGAAATCAACAGGCGTGTGGCGGTCTGCAGCCCACGCGTTACAAGGGTGTAACGGTCGGGGACTGGCGCGTTATATCAAGAATGACGCGTCCGCCCCTATCCGTCACATCCACCGGAGTTCCAGCCTAAACCAGTCAAAGGGGCATGTAACGGTCAGCGGCCACGCCGTTACTGTACGTAACGGTCTGGGCGCAGCGCGTTACATCAATTGTAACGCGCTGGTCCAAGGCCGTTACATCCACCCGAGGCCAAAACCAACACACAGCGTTCCAAAATCGTTTGCAGGTGATATGACGCGCTCGCCCAGGCGCGTCAGGGGACCCTGACGGCCGGCCGACTGGCCGTCAGGTTAACCGCCTCACCCGGTCAACGCAAATCAACGGACGAGTAACGGATGGGAGCCCCACCGTTACTCTCAATGTAACGCCCCGTCAACGGGCCGTTACATTGATATAATGCGTCCTCCAAGGACCGTTAGGCGTGTGACGGTTCCTGGAAGGACCGTCACACCACCTGGGTCACGGACGGGTTAGGTTTGAAAACCGGTTCCCTCCCGGACGATAGAAATTGTCGGGTAACGTCGAAAAAACCTGTTTCCTGTCAAACCACACGTCCTAAACAACAATATAACAACTGAAACTATCACATGCACGGCCTACAATAGCTTAAACACAAGAAACTAAGCTTAAGCAATAACAATGGAAAATAGCCAATATGCATGCCACGGGGGTTTAAACATGAAAACATGCTATAGGAAATGATCCTAGCGAGCTCAGGATTCCATCCCCCTACCTCGTTCAAGCCGAATCGGCCGAAAAAGCCGCATGCAAGGAGGAGGGTTCACCGGGCCTTCTCGCTCCGCCTCGCCTCCACAAGCTGCGAACCGCGTCAAGGTGGGCGTCCACGCGCTCCACTCGACACGAGGATTCCAACGGCGCGCTCCACGCCTCCAACCGACGTCGTCTCACCTGCAATCCCACAAAGGGGAAGAGAGGCGATCGGGAGGAGAGAGAGAGCGTGAGGGTGAGTGAGAGATCGACGAGAGGGGAGAGAGAGGGGTGAGGGTTAAGGGAAAAAAAATAAAATTAATATATATAATAAGTATATTATATATAAAAATCTTATTATTTCCCAAAAACCTCAATTAACCCCAAATAAATCCAGAAAAATACCAGAAAAATTCCTAAAAATACAGAAAAATAGTCAAAAATTCCAGAATAAATACTAGATCCAAACCACTAAGGATCCACAAGGCACGGGCCTCACAATACCTTTGGGTAGCGTGACCTGAAGAAGGCGCTAGGTTCCCCTAGCGCGATCTCAGACAGAACGCAGTTGCCGACGGTCCAACTTTCCGGCGCTTGGAACTCTCAAAGTCTTCAATGTGCACTGTTTCCCATGGTTGTAATTAATGTTTTAGTGTCGTTTTATCTTCCCCTTCCCCCTATATATGTATCCCCTTTCGTTTGATCAAAAAAGAAATGAATCTATGAAAGTTTTATGAGTATAGCCATGGCTATCACCCCAATCTTTGGAACCCCCTTTTCTCCTCCCCTCTTCGGGTGCGATGCCCATTCATCTTCTCATGATCCTCTATCTTTCCCCTTCAATGGAGGACGATCGAAGTTCTGGATGCACCGACTATGAGACGGGGTCGAGTGTGAGGCTCCATTCGGAGCTTCGTTGTTCCTCCACCGACGTTCGCCGCCCTCCACCACCGCCAAAGGTGCTGCTATGGTCAAGATGGAGCTCGGTTGCACCGATCTTGCGATGGGTCCGGGCGAGAGGCCCCAATCAAGCTTCCTCACGGCCCTAACTTCATCCACATTCACCTTCCTTCCCTCACCGCTCACCCCACATCCACCTTCACCAAGTTATCCTAGCTAGTATTAGGTTAGTTTAATTCCTGTTTAGGGTCCCTCATGTGTCTGTTTAGGATCCCTCGTGTATTACCCACCTCCCTAAGTGTTCTCCCCCTGTGATCCATTCCCCCGAAGTCATCCATGGGAGCTACAACGTCGAAGTTCATCGTTCTGCCAACTTCTGTGAACGCGCTAGGACGATATAGCGTGTTCTTCAAGAAGGCGCTAGGCGTGTATAGCGCGACCATGGGCAGAATGAAGAAGACCCCCCACTTCCGTTTCACATCAATATGGGGAGGGGGTGTCGGTTGAGACAAATCGAGAGAGAGCGCGTAGGAGGAGTGGGGGACCCCCTCCGACCAGAGAGAGAGAGAGAGGAGGGGGAGCGAGAGATAGGGCGCACAGCGGGAGTGGGGGGATGCCGGAGGGGGTCTCCCCCTCTCGCGATAGTGGAGAAAAAAAGAGAGGGAGAGAGAGCGTGCAGGGGGAGTGGGGGAACGCAGACCCCCTCCGGCGACAATGGATAAAGAAATAGAGGGGGAGAGAGAGAGAGCGTGCAGGGGAGTGGGGGGGGGGGCACCGGAGGGGGTCTCCCCCTCCGACGATAGTGGAGAAAGAAAGAGAGGGAGAGAGAGAGCGTGCAGGGGAATGGGGGGACACCCCCTCTGGTGACAGTGGAGAAAGAAAGAGAGGGAGAGACAGTGTGTGCAGGGGGAGTGGGGGGATGTCAGAGGTGGTCTCCCCCTCTGGCGATTGTGGAGAGAGAAAGAGGGGGAGAGTGTGTGTGTGTAGGGGGAGTGGGGGGACACCGGAGAGGGTCTCCCCCTCAGGCAACAATGGAGAGAAAGAGAGAGTGTACAGGGGGGGTGGGGGGACGTCGGAGGGGGTCTCCCCCTTTGGTGACCATGGAGAAAGAGAGAGAGAGAGAGAGTGTGTGTGTGTGTACAGGGGGGTGGGGGGGACCCTGGAGGGGGTCTCCCCCTCCGGTGACCGTGGAGAAAGAAAGAGATGGACAGCGAGAGAGAGGATTGGTTATTTTTTTAGGGAGAGAGACTCAAAGAAAGTCGCTCCGCGTGAGAATGACTACACATTAGAAGTCGTTCCCACGCGGAGCGGCTTCCTTTGAGAACCCTCCAACCCCATCCCCTCTTCCTCTCTCTCCCTCTCTTTATGTCCCCTCACCCCCCTGCATGCTATCTTTCTCTCACCCCCGTCCTCTCTCTCTCCCTCTCTTACTCTGCTGTGGCCAAAGGGGGGACCCCCTCTAGCGTCCCCCTACTCCCCCTGCACACACTCTCTCTCTTAGCTTTTGTCATGTCTATGCTTCTCTCTCTCTCTCCCTCTCTTTATGTCTCTAACCATCCCGACGGCCCCTCTCCCCCACTGCCTCACCGTCGACAGCCCCTTCCCCCTCTCCCAACCCTCGAGCACCTCCATCTCGCACTCTCCTAGTAGGTTTCACGACTCTGCCGGCTTGACAATGATGTTGACGAGTCTCCGGCCTCTCCTCCCGCCCAGCCCCACCTCATTCCCTGAGAGAGAGAGAGAGAGAGAGATGCTAACTTAAGGGGAAGTTAATATTTCTCTCTCTTAACTAGGAAGTCAACCGGGTTAAAATAATGTGGGATATGCTGAGGGTATAAATGCAACAATACAATAGATATTAGGGATATTGTTGATAATATGTAAAATTTAGTGATTTTTTTGTAAATACGATCTTTAGGGGTATAGATATAAAAATCTCATTTATTTTTTATAAATCTTAAATTTGTGTTTCTTGTTATGTCTTTGTTACATGAATATATTATCAATCTTGTCGCAACTATTTGTCACAATAATAAAGTTGTGACGGACAATCACGACAAGATCCTATGTGATAATACATTCATAGGATATAAATGACATAAATACTTAAGATAGAATTTTTATGTAATTAAGATTTTAAGAGGGGTATATATCTAAAAATCGCAAATGAATAATCGGCACACGAAGAAAAATCATTTATTTATCTTCATTGAAGGACTTTTATCTTACATGAATATCATTAATTTATATTTAGAATATTATTTTTACTATTTAATGACATTTTACAATATATGATGGATGTTAATAAAATTTTAGATTCAATTGAAATGACTTCAATTTTGAAAATCAATGGGTGGGGAATGATTCAGAGTAAATATTTTTACTACTGCACTTGTCACTTTTATCACAAACATCTAATAATGAAATTAGATAGTCAAAATAAAATTTGTATTGAATTTGAATTGAGGAAATTACTTGCATGTCTCAAAAAGTTTAAATATTACTCTTATGCCCCAACTTTATGGAATCTACCCTAATAACTTATGTATCCTAACCTGAGTTGCCGTGCCCTTGAGGTTACATCTCATGAGTTATATGTTTAACGGTGATAACTCACTCATATGATATTGCATTTGTACACCTGACTTTGTTGGAAGAATAATAAGAAGAGAGAGAGAGAGAGAGAGAGAGAGAGAGAGAGAGGAATCCCTCACCCTCTCCCTCCCCCAATGGGGGTGGTATTGGAGTGGGCTATGGTGACAATCATAAGGGCAGCGACTTTAAGAAGGGCCCCCACGATTGGTGGGAACCCCGCATTGATAGTGGCCGACGGGGTATTGACAACCGTGGGGGTCTTATCCTCCTCCTCCTAAGCCTATCCCTCCCTTAAGGGAACTAAGTTCCTTGTTTGCCCTCCTTTCTTAAAGATTCACAATGTCATTCAAACCAATGAGATCCTTCCGATACATAACCTTATGGGTTTCTATTTTGGGGTTTATTCGGGTTTGGATTTATATGTGTCTACCTACCATCGTTGTTCTCTTGCTTTGAACTGGCGTGGCCGATATAGCAGAGCTGATGACAGTGTGCGTAGAGGAGACATAGGTGATCATGGTTTTAGACAAGGAGTTGGCGCACCGTGAGGTCTTGGGATCCCACATGGCCAGTAGTAGGAATTTCCAGTCGTCGGCATTGTAGCTAGTATTAGTGGCACTGTCTACAAGGATTTTGCTGGGGAACCTCGGGAAGGTGTTGCTGCAGAATGTCACCATTGCGTGCCACCAGGGGTGGAGTCTAGGTGTTGTAGATGAGCTGGTGGAAGGACTAGGAGCACTACATGAAGCACTGGGCGATGGAGTTGCCGACTCCTCCTCCTTCCACTTCCTAGATGAACGTGGGAGCTAGCAGCACGTTGAAGTCATCGAATGGAGTTGCTTGCACATGGCGAGGGCGGTAGTCAGCGTGCTTGAAGAGGTGGGGTTGCCAACATCCTCTATTGCTATGTTGGTGGCCACCACGATCCAGCACTCAGAGCGAAAGGTGGCGGTGGGGCCGAGGAGCATGGGGGCAACCTGTACCTAGGGATGCACAATAGAGGAGCGTCACCCGAACGGTTTGGGAGGCGTTTGTACGAGACTCAAAGTAGAGGAGGGCAGCGGTGGCAATGACATTATGGAGGAAGAAGAGGACAGTGATTGTCGTGACGAGGAGGAGGCCGATGATGATCTTATAGAGGTTGTCAGAGGTAGTAGTCAAGAGGGGAGGCGTGATCGGCGGAATCAGAGTGGTGGTTGGTGTTACCGACAGGGAGGATCATTGTCATCGTCATCGGAGAGGAAGGACTTGGAGAGAAGGAAAGTGCGGTCCAACGATGGAAAGGAGGGGGAGATTGGAATCTTGGAATTTGGGAGTGGAGTACATAAGTGATAAGGCTGTTGAGAGAGAGAGAGAGAGAGAGAGAGAGAGAGAGAGAGAGAGAGAGAGAGAGAGAGAGAGAGAGAGAGAGAGAGAGGTTAGTTATTTCCTCCACGTGACTCACTTGGGGTTAACAATAGTGAGGGGTGTTGATGGTTGGGGCACTAGACACTCATCGTAAAGATCTAAGGTGTGTTGGGATAAATTTCATAAATATAGGGGTATAAGATAATATTTAACAATTATAAATTTATACAAATAAATTTTCTATTTAAATTTGGCGCTTCTAAATCTAACATGAGAAAAAAGTGTGAGAAATAAGCATAATGTAGCATCTAAAAAATATAAACCGGACTGAGATTATACTCAATCACATTGAACTATTAAAGTTCGAACATGAGAGTATACGTTCTTTAAACAATTGAAATTTGATAAATAAGGGACTGAGGACATGATTTAATGCCAACCTTATAAACGTGATTCGACACCAACCTTATAAACATGAATAATACTTGTTGCTGTAGCATTGGGTGCAAACTCCACCCCCACTCCCCTCCCCTCCGCACATACAAATTGAGGTTAACTTTAGTTAGACTTACATGTTTATACCGTATGATATTTAATTGGATGACTAAAAATAATAGTAAAATAAGATTAGACACTCTAAAATGAATAATTCATTATTTTTGAGTAAACATGGGTGAAGAGGGTAATGTCTGCCGGCCCACCACGCAAGTTTGGCCTTCTGGACTCATGCTCAGCGCTCCAGCCCAACGTGCATCCTACCTTGACGCAGGCCCAAGCTCAGGCGTCATACCCGCGTGCACCTCCCCCGTTAGCGGCCACGACGCACGTCCACGGCAGCGCATTAATGGTGGGAGGAGCACCAGTTTGGCGAAGGGAAAAAGGAAGACATTGCCCATGTTGCTCCTCCTAACAAGTCAGCCCCATGCCTTAACGAGTCCTACCGCATTAATGGCGGAGCTACCCCTTTCGATAGAGGGATGACGAGCTAACGCCCACGCATCTCTACATCATCAAGCACATAGGTAGGGCGGCTCATGACTCTTCCGACCACAATAACCCAGCAAAAGCAACGATCAACCCCACAACGATGATATAAATAAGACCCTGGCCTGATGGCTAGGGAGGTATGCGACCTAACCCCCTCAAGCTCTCACTCCCCCCTGGTCTCCCTCTCTTCTCAAGTGCCTACCTTCGTCATGCTAGTTGTCTAACTTGACCGTTGGAGGGTTGTCCCCTGGGGTAACCCCAGGGCTCCTTCTGACCATTTGCCCATGGTTGTGGGTCCCTTTATAGTGAACGTTCCTTCCTTCCCCCATCAAACAAATCTTTAGAGGTGTGGTTCGTGCTTTGGGTAACCAATCTCGACCGCTACACTTCTTGGGGCCGTCTGTGAGAATGGAAGCTCAGAGAAATGGCATCAAGGACTGGCTACCACAACGTTAGCAACCGATGGGGAATGGTGGGGCTCTTTCCAGGCGTCTCGAGAAGCCATCAGTGACAACCTGTCCCAAGGAGACCATCACCAATCTTCCGCCCACTCTGCGTAGAGGAGTTGGCAAATATGTGCTGCCAGTTCCAGGCATTGATAGAGGCTTACCATGGGCTCCTCGACCGGCAGGTGGAGCAGGATCATTCCCGCGATCCCCCCACCGAAGAGCAGAGTCCCGTCAGCGGTCGACGGTCGAGCACCCATGTTCGCTTCTGCGACGTGCACTATGCGCTAACCCCGGTGTTCTTAGCGTCGCTTGCCGATCTCCCTCCACTCCAACCAAGGGATGGCCCTGCGATTGGGACGCTACGACGATGTCCAGCTCGAGCTCAAGGGGAAGATACACTACTTGGATGACATCATCCAAGCATCCAAGATGAAGTGCTTGGTAGACGACAATGTCGACTTCCAGGCCCCCTTCTCTAAGGAGATATTGGAGGCTCCTATCGCTCCAAAGTACCAGTTGTTGACGTTCACCCCGTATGACGGCACCACCGACCCAGCTGGCCACCTCTACAGCTTCGAGTCCAACTTGGTCTTTCACTAGGCCTCATATGCTATGAAGTGTCTGGCCTTCACCACCACGTTATGAGAGAATGACCGGACATGGTTTAGGTCCCTCTTGGCAGGTTCCATCACCTCCTTCCAACAGATGAAACAGATGTTCAAAGAGAACTTCCACGGCTGCAAGGAAGTCTGATCCGCAGTCATTCTACTCACCATCAAGCAAGGGCGTAACGAGCCCCTGTGAGAGGTTGTTGCCCTCTTCCGCAAGGAAGCCCTTCTCGTCCCTTGCCTTGACGTCAGCATCGCCACAGCTGTGCTAGCTCAAGCGACGTGGGACAACATTCTCAGTCATTCTTTGGGGGTTAAGGCCCCCACCACGGTCATTGTAATGACCCAAGATCCGGATACCGGGTCAAACCCGATACTGGGTCGCTGGAGAGCTCGAAAGGGTTATTTGGGGTGTTGTGGTTATGCATTGAAATTCTAAACAATTAGCAGAAAATAAATTACAAGATTAATATAACTGGTAGAAATAAAATTAACATTTTACAACAATTAATATAACTACAGAGTCCAGTCTACAAGTATAGTCAATGAAAAGAGAAACGTACTCTGCTATGGGGCACACCTCGACACTGGCAAGCTGACACACTACTGGTCCTCTGATCGGAAAGCTCCATCTCTAGGGGAAGCGCTATACCTGAAAAAGTAGGGAGTGAGCCTCAACTCATTAGTTCAGTAGGGGTCCCGTGGATCCTCACCACAACAAAACGGTAAGCAATAATAACCACAATAACAACAGCAACGACAACAACAACAATAATAAAATAACGGCAGCGGTCGGGACAACAAAGGTGGTAAACGGAGGAACCACGAAGTCTCTACGCTACCCTAAATCTTGCGGTCGTAACAACTTGTCTTCGCTGACAGAACCTCTAACAAGGCCATGCGGCCAAGCCCATAAGCTTCACCCTCGGGAGGATGCTTAAACACTGGTAAACCTCGGTCTTGAGACAGAACCAGTGAGAGAACAATGCCCCACACACAAGACAACACTAGCCCATCTGCCGGAAGGGCCACGACAACGCTGTCGGTAACTCAACCTTCACCGGCATATGGTTCGCTATTCAAGTATTCACAACAAGGCCAGATGTGTCCACTGGCGTCTTATACTGCGCCAAGTTCTCATATGCGCGCACACTACCCACACCCTATCTCGGGAGGAACAGAGGAGACACACATACACACCACACCCTGGGACTGGCTATGATCTGTACGTCTGCGCCTGTCAGTACGGCCGTGTCCAGCTACCCGACACGGGGTACGCGCCATTACGTCCACCAGTAGCGGATTGTTGTCCCAACCAAGGTACATACGCTCAGGCACTCTCACCTCAGAACAAGGAGCGTCGTACACACTAGGCAGTCTCGCATAATCCCATCGAAACTCTATCATCCACGGTCTCGCGGAAACCTCAAGAAAGGCGTACACGCGCACACAAACCACCGTAAACCACGGTATAACACTATAGGTGCTAAGAAAACTACTTAAGACCGAATGACAGAAAGTAGTGGGTACCAACCTACTAGACTCATACAAGAACCACTTACCGCGATCACGGAGCTCACGCGGATATGACCCTCCACGGTCACAGGACTCACGCGATATACAATTCGCCACGGGCATAAAAGTCACGTGGAAACTAGGCTAAGTGAATACAACCAAACCCGCCATAGGAAATTGATTCATGAATTTGGTATTGAAGTTAACACCAAACAGTCGGCAGTTAAGATCATTAATTGGATGCCTCCTTCTGTTAACTATTCTCTAAATATTGATGGGGCCTGCAAGGGCAATCCAGGCCCGGCTGGAGGGGGTGGCTGCATAAGAAATTCTTATGGCCAAGTTCAGTTAAGTTTCTCCTATTTTTATGGGAATGGCACAAATATGCTTGCTGAAGGAAGAGCTCTTTTGGATGGATTACGCCTAGCCAGCCAGCATTCTATCCCTCTATCAATCATTTATACAGATTCAAAGGTTATGGTTGATATGCTAACCAAAAAGAAAGATCCTCCTTGGTCCCTTCTTCCATGGTGGGCAGATATTCAAGAAGAATTCCAGTCGTGTGGCAGCCCCATCTTTCACACCTATAGAGAGATTAATCAGGTTGCGGATGCCCTTGCCAACCATGCAATACTCATTGGCTGCAACAAGGAGTTTTATACCTTCAAAGAATTGCCCATACTAGCCAAAGCTTATGCTTTGGCGGATGCATCCTCTGTTCCCAACTTTCGTAGAATTTTTGTATAATCTTTTTTCATACCCATTGTACTAGAGACTTGTCATTAGTCTCTATTGACATGTACAGATTCTACACAAAAAGAGAATTAATAAAATCAGCATTTAATGGTTCACTTGGTGGAGTGGGAACATTCCCTTCCTCTGGAATGGGGGTGCACTCTCCCTTCGGCCATTAGATGACTTTGTGATTGAAAAAAAAAAAAATTTGTAAACCTATTACGTGAATCCATTCTCGGGAGACCACTGCCCTCACGAGGCCGAAATGGCCCAAATTTCATGGGTTTATATGAATAAATCACTAATTTCGATGTTCCAGGGTGAAAACCAACTTACGGGACTCAAATAGGCTGAAAAGCCTTCATCTCAGTCGACCTAGGCCTCAGCTCGGTCGACCTGGGCCGTGGGTCTATCGACCTACCCAACAGGGGTTGGTCAACAGTCCAGAAACGGGTCTGTCGACCCTCTTGATGAACGCGGTTGGGAAGGGCACCGCGACCAAGAACGCGGTCGGTCTCCTGACCGTGTCAACCATGAACGCGGCCGATCTGAGCACCGCGTTTAGACTTACTGACTTAGCCCTCAAATACACTTAGACGCGGTCTTTGGGTACACTGCATCTGTAACACCCTCAAATATAGCTAAGTTGTACTCTATATCACCGAGGCGCCTTTTCAAATATCGGCTTAGTTCTTGTAAAGAACTCCGAAGTTGAGCGTGCTTAATGGGGAGCAATACCGGGATGGGTGACCTACCCGGGAAGTCCCTCATTCTGGAGCCGATCACTGTTAAAAAGGGATAAAACCGTGAGGTCGGCAGGCCAAAGCGGACAATACCTCGACGGTATAGAGTACGGGGCGTGACAGAATGGTATCAGAGCCATACCCCAGCCGGAAGTGTGGGAGCTAAGTGCCATGCAGGGCAAAGTGCTACACTATGGGAGCCACCTCTTGAACCCGCAATGGGACAAAGTGCTACATAGTGGGAGCCACCTCTTGAGCCTGTAGGGGGGAGGGCGTGACAGAATGGTATTGTAACACCCTCAAATATAGCTAAGTTGTACTCTATATCACCGAGGCGCCTTTTCAAGTATCGGCTCAGTTCTTGTAAAGAACTCCGAAGTTGAGCGTGCTTAATGGGGAGCAATACCGGGATGGGTGACCTACCCGGGAAGTCTCTCATTCTGGAGCCGATCATTGTTAAAAAGGGATAAAACCGTGAGGTCGGCAGGCCAAAGCGGACAATACCTCGACGGTATAGAATACGGGGCGTGACAGAATGGTATCAGAGCCATACCCCAGCTAAGTTGTACTCTATATCACCGAGGTGCCTTTTCAAGTATCGGCTCAGTTCTTGTAAAGAACTCCGAAGTTGAGCGTGCTTAATGGGGAGCAATACCGGGATGGGTGACCTACCCGGGAAGTCCCTCATTCTGGAGCCGATCACCCTTAAAAAGGGATAAAACCGTGAGGCCGGCAGGCCAAAGCGGACAATACCTCGACGGTATAGAGTACGGGACGTGACAGAATATATCACCGAGTCGCCTTTTCAAGTATCGGCTCAGTTGTTGTAAAGAACTCCGAAGTTGAGCGTGCTTAATGGGGAGCAATACCGGGATGGGTGACCTACCCAGGATGTCCCTCATTCTGGAGCCGATCACTGTTAAAAAAGGGATAAAACCGTGAGGCCGGTAAGCCAAAGCGGACAATACCTCGACGGTATAGAGTACGGGGCGTGACAGAATGGTATCAGAGTCATACTCCAGCCGGAAGTGTGGGAACTAAGTGCCATGCAGGGCAAAGTGCTACACTATGGGAGCCACCTCTTGAACCCGCAATGGGACAAAGTGCTACATAGTGGGAGCCACCTCTTGAGCCTGTAGGGGCCACCTCTAGAATCCTACCTGCCTAGGGGTTTGATTGTGTGCTATATGTGCCCAGCGACGAGGACGTCGCCTATATAAGAGGGATAGATTGTAACACCCTCAAATATAGCTAAGTTGTACTCTATATCACCGAGGCGTCTTTTCAAGTATCGGCTCAATTCTTGTAAAGAACTCCGAAGTTGAGCGTGCTTAATGGGGAGCAATACCGGGATGGGTGACCTACCCGGGAAGTCCCTCATTCTAGAGCCGATCACTGTTAAAAAGGGATAAAACCGTGAGACCGGCAGGCCAAAGCGGACAATACCTCGACGGTATAGAGTACGGGGCGTGACAGAATGGTATCAGAGCCATACCCCAGCCGGATGCCATGCAGGGCAAAGTGCTACACTATGGGAGCCACCTCTTGAACCTGCAATGGGACAAAGTGCTACATAGTGGGAGCCACCTCTTGAGCCTGTAGGGGCCACCTCTAGAATCCTACCTGCCTGGGGGTTTGATTGTGTGCTATATGTGTCCAGCGACGAGGACGTCGCCTATATAAGAGGGATAGATTGTAACACCCTCAAATATAGCTAAGTTGTACTCTATATCACCGAGGCGCCTTTTCAAGTATCGGCTCAATTCTTGTAAAGAACTCCGAAGTTGAGCGTGCTTAATGGGGAGCAATACCGGGATGGGTGACCTACCCGGGAAGTCCCTCATTCTAGAGCCGATCACTGTTAAAAAGGGATAAAACCGTGAGGCCGGCAGGCCAAAGCGGACAATACCTCAACGGTATAGAGTACGGGGCGTGACAGAATGGTATCAGAGCCATACCCCAGCCGGATGCCATGCAGGGTAAAGTGCTACACTATGGGAGCCACCTCTTGAACCTACAATGGGACAAAGTGCTACATAGTGGGAGCCACCTCTTGAGCCTGTAGGGGCCACCTCTAGAATCCTACATGCCTGGGGGTTTGATTGTGTGCTATATGTGCCCAGCGACGAGGACGTCGCCTATATAAGAGGGGTAGATTGTAACACCCTCAAATATAGCTAAGTTGTACTCTATATCACCGAGGCACCTTTTCAAGTATCGGTTCAGTTCTTGTAAAGAACTCCGAAGTTGAGCGTGCTTAATTGGGAGCAATACCGGGATGGGTGACCTACCCGGGAAGTCCCTCATTCTGGAGCCGATCACTGTTAAAAAGGGATAAAACCGTGAGGCCGGCAGGCCAAAGTGGACAATACCTCGACGGTATAGAGTACGGGGCGTGACAGAATATATCACCGAGGCGCCTTTTCAAGTATCGGCTCAGTTCTTGTAAAGAACTCCGAAGTTGAGCGTGCTTAATGGGGAGCAATATCAGTTCTTGTAAAGAACTCCGAAGTTGAGCGTGCTTAATGGGGAGCAATATCAGTTCTTGTAAAGAACTCCGAAGTTGAGCGTGCTTAATGGGGAGCAATATCGGGATGGGTGACCTACCCGGGATGTCCCTCATTCTGGAGCCGATCACCTTTAAAAAAGGGATAAAACCGTGAGGTTGGTAGGCCAAAGCGGACAATACCTCGACGGTATAGAGTACGGGGCGTGACAGCATCCCTTCCCAGAGGCTTAACGTAGTTGGAAGGCCAACCGCAACCTCGTTCTGATCCGAAACTTCACGAACCCAGTGCGAATTCGCTTGTTCCATGCCCCATTCGTCTCAAACGAAGGGGAATACACACAAGAAGGCTTCATATGCCTTCCACACCCCGAAAGGACTCCAAAACATAAAGAAATCATTAAATAAGATGGGCGATTCCTTTGATTACACTATGCACATGCCCATGCCACACCACACACACATTCAGCCTCGTCCGGGCCTCAAATCATGAGATTATACGACCAAAATGAGGGGAAACACTCCCTGACATGCCACTAGCTCGAAATCGAGCATTTAAACCAAGAATCGTCGCCCAAAATGGCGGATTCGTCTCACACCCCAAAACATGCTATTCAACCCCAAAAAGGGGAAAACCTGCTCAAACTCGCCCCTTCGGCACAAAATCATGGAAAAACAAAGTATAAGGGTTAGGGATCCGTCCCCCTACCTCTTCTGAAGAAACCACGTGAATTCGGTGCCGATTCGCACCGAAAATACCTTGTTTTACGCCCAGTTCTTCATGAAACCTCAAAAACTCCTCGCCCCGACGCCGCCTCCCGATCCATGCCCCGTTCCTTGCCGCTCGTCGACCGCGCCGTCCTCCGCCTCGTCCGCCGGTCCCCTCCATCGACTGGCAGAGAAGAAGAGGGGGAGAGGGAGAGACGTGAGAGTGAGAGGGTGAAAGAGCGTGAGTGAGAGGGGGAGAGTGACGAGAGTGAGTGACGGGGAGAAATGAGAGGGGAGGGGGGTTTTAAACGAGTTTATTTATTATATTTATTATATATATATTTCATTTCAATTAGAAAATTTGCAATGACACTGGAGAAACTCCGAAAAATACATTCTGACTTTGAAAAATTTCAGAAAAAGGCTAGGTCGCTCCACGCGCCGCCACTGACCTAAAATAATTCACATACACACCATCAAAGGGTCCGATAATCTGATATTAAAGTCCAAAACTAACACGGACACGATCCGTAACCCACGGGAATACAATCCGGAAACCCGGGGACATTACAGTCATGGAGCTCCTCACCCTGGCGGAGAAGCACACCACCTACAAGGAGAGAACTGTTGCCCTTGGTCGGGCATCCAAAGGCGACCACACCGAACGGAAGCACTTGACCGACCACTGAAGGTACAATCGCGGCAAGAGGGAGCATCGCGACCGTGATCTGCCTAGAGGGAGACTTGCCCCCAGGCAGCACACTACCATTACCGCTCCCCCTGAGCGGATCCTCATGGAGATCCGCGAGGAGCCGTTCCTCCGGTATCCCCTCAAGATGAAGGGCAACCCCAACAAGAGGAACACTAGGAAAGTCCTGTCGCTTCCACCGCGACTACAACAACATCGAGGATTGCGTCCAGCCCCAGGATGCGCTCGAGGACCTCGTTCGCCGAGGACTCCTCGACAGATCCGTGGTAAAGGCGGTGGGGCGATGGCCGCCCAAGGATGACATGCCACTCCCCATCGGCAATCGACCGCACGGTAAGGAGATCATGATGATCTCAAGAGTGCCAACTGCCGGTGGGGACAGCTCTAGCCGGCGCTAAGCGTACGCTCAGCGCATGAACCAAGTTGAGGACGCCCATGCCTCGACCTCTAGGACTCCCGCGAAGAACCACCTTGAAGAGCCCATTACCTTTTCGGACGAGGACCTGACCGGCGTGACCACCCCCCACACCGATGTATGAGTCATCTCCACCTTGATAAATCAATGTATTGTGCGTCGTATTTTAGTTGATAATGGGAGTGGCCCCGATGTTATCTCATACGACTATCTCTTACTTATGGGCGTGGATCCTTCTCGCATCTCTCCCCTTTACACCTCTCTGTGCGGGTTTCATAGGTCAACTGTCTACCCTGAAGGATGGATCTCCTTGCCGATCTCCCTTGGCACTACCCCGCGTCAAGTCACCTTCACTGCTGACTTTACAGTCATTAAAAGGATGACCGGGTATAATGCCATCATCGGTCGGGGGATCTTTGGAATCATCAAGGGAGTACCCTCGTCGTATCACCAAAAGCTCAAGTTTCCCACTCCTCATGGAATGGGGGAGGTCAGAGGTGACTAGGGGGAGTCCTGACGGTGCTACCTGATCTCCGCCCGGGAGAGAATAGTTGAGTAGGGTCTGCTCGAGAAGAAGTCCTATGGGGGGACGAGCTTGGTCCTAGCTGAGGATCCCTCGCCGAGGATCTATTCCTCATACAGGTTGGCGAGGACCCCAACTGCACGCTACGAATCGGCTCCCTTGTGTTTGAGGAGGAATGAGAAGCCTACCGACACTTCCTGGAAGCCAACCAAGACATGTACGCCTAGTCCGAGGATGAGCTCCCCATCATTCCCCCTTAGGTGGTGACCCACTAACTCAAGCTAGATCTAAATTGTTGCCTAGTGCAACAGCGGAGGCGCAGCTGCAACCCTGAGTGACAAGTGATCATCCGGGAGCATGTGAGCGAGAAGCTATGCTCCGGACTACTAAGGCTGTAATACCTGGGATTTTGGGATCGGGAATCCATGGGTTCGGAGTGCTTTCGTGGGTCTCGGATCGCATTTTGTAATTAAATCAGATTTTTGGCTATCGGGTAGTATGGCCCCTGTGCAGGATGAACCGTTGTGTTTCCGGACTCCGGGATGTTGTAGGCGCATTGTACATTTTTCGAGGATCGTGGGGATGGTTTTTTTACTTTTTTTTACCTTTTAGATTTTTAAAATCCCAAAAAAATCCCTATATATCAACCTCGCCCCTCTCTCCTCGTTCTCTCATTTCTCTCCCTCTCTCCTGCCGTTTCTCTCCTTCTATCCCTCTCTTCTCCCGGCGGCCGACGGAGAATGGTGTGGGTGAGGCGGCGAGGCACGTGGGGCGACGAGCGGAGAAGATGGAGCGAGGAACAGTGCGGTGGCGTCGTGAATCCCATTTGCGGATTCGTGAAGCCGGCGGTGGTTCGGGACTCATTTTGACATGGAATCGACATCCTCGGTGCGGGAAATCATCGGGAGAGGTAGGGGGATTGATCCTTGGCCATTGCCTTTCATTTTTCCTTAGTTTATAGGCCGAGGTGAGGCCAAGAGTGGTTTTCTTTCCATGCGGGGGTGAAAATGCATGTTTTCAGGGTGAGCAACGGATTCACCGATTCGGCGGGGCTTTTGTGGTTTGAATGGGACCTCCCGATGCTATGGAGGTTGGGGAGGGGTTTCCCCATGTTTTTCCCATCACCCGAGGTGATTGGGGTGTGGATTAGGGCCCCTCAAATGGGGTTTCATAGGTGCGTTGCTGGAATCAATTGACCAAATTGGTGGTTCGGTCGACCGGTTGGCGTTCGCCACGGTAGGGCAGACTGCCTTGGTTCGGTCGACCGACCCAAGCCAGTGAGATACCTGGCGGTGGTCATGTCGACTGACCTGGCTGGTCTGATCGATCGACCCCTGTGTAGGTCGACCGACCCCGTAGGCTGGTCGATCGATTTGGACCCTTTTCGCCTGTTTTGGCCATCGGTCAACCCATTTGAGACCTATTGGTCGGCCTTTTGCCTCGTGGTTGTCCCGGATACCCCGTTAGCCCAAGTTCGTGTTCTTGGGTGTCCGCGAAAGTCATAACACCTCGATTAACATATGATTCTGAGGGTCCGGGTGACCCCGTGTGTTCAGGGCTTCCTCGTTTCACTAGATTGAGTCATTGTGTACATGTGTACGTGTGGAGGGCTGTCCCCGCACAGTGCTAAATTCTTCGGAAAGCGATTTCCGAGCGGGCCATGCGTTCGGCCAATGACCGAGAGTCTAGTGACCTAGTCAGGGGCTGGGGGCTTCTTAGTCTCCCTTAGAGAGGGAATGGACCCGACAATTGTGAACTGCCTTAAGAGTCCTTTTGGCAGTGATTTCTGACCCTCAGACTACGGTAATTTGGATGCGTGGAGCCATACTGTACAATGGCCTTGGGATGAGTCGCGTGACTCTATAGCCGTTGGATTAGCGAGTCTAGCTAGTCATCCTGAGTCTGGTGGCACCGAGCCACCCTGTGTTATGTGACACTTCAACGGGCGCGTGCATAGCCCGTTAGTACTTCAATGTTTCTTCTACCAAGAGTTTCTACTTCTAGTGACCCCCCACTAGATGGTGCTTGCCTGGACGCGCGTGTGGTTACCCACTTGGGAGAGGTGGAGAGCAGACCCAATTAAAATGAATTTTAAGCTGGTTACCGTAGGGCCCCTTGCCTTTGCAGTTCGAGTCCGGCTGGGGGGAAAACCAGCTAGAGGACCCGAATTAGAGTAGATAGTATGTGTGTGCACACGTGCTTGGGGGCGTTGGACAAGCGCTGACGAGTGTAACCCCAACTAGTCCTTGTTTTGTGGTTACTTGTGTACGGTGTCTCAGTTTCCGTCTAAGGCGAGTAGGGAGACATTTGAGGCTGCGAACTAAGTCGTCAGTGGATGCATCCGACCTTGCTTCTAGTGGGGAGTTCTCCTATCACGCGAGATAATATTCTTCGTGTTTCTTTGGGTGACTTTTGTGCGTTTTTCCCGACGTTCAGGTCGAGGGTTCCCGACAGAGTTGTTGTGGTTTCACTCGTAGGCAGAGTCATGTTCACGATAGTAATGTGGTGACCTTACCTCCGAACCGTGTGGTCTGGGCTATGGCCTTCGTCGACGAGGACGGGCCTGCACGATAGAGGTGTCGTGGTTCCTTTCCCAGTAGCATAGCCATGGTTTCATCGTTGGTTTGACTGTTTCGACTGTGAGGTTGGGGTTTACTTTCTGTTACTCGTAAGAGTAGTTTTGAGAGCTTTGTTTCTGCCGCCATCTACTGCCACTGTTTTGTTGTTGTTCTTGCTATTATCGATGTTGTTTATCACCGTTATTTCGTAGTGGGGATCCGCGGGACCCCTACCGAGCCAATGAGATGAGGCTAACCTTTGTCTTTTCAGGTGTTGCAGTTCCTCCTCGAGGTTTAGAGGTGCAACGTGGAGGTTCGTAATTGCCAGCTTGCCAAAGCCAAGGGTACTTGGTGATTGAGTACGTTTTCCTTTCCTGTAGACTGTACTCTGTGGACTGGACTCCATAGTTAATTTATTAATTGAAAATATAATTTATTCCTTGTGATTTAAATAATTAATTATGTAGTTATTTTCTATATTATTTTAAATTTCAATGTATCTCCACACACCAATTAACCCTTCCGAGCCTTCCGGCTCATGAGTGGTAGGCCAATATTCGAATGGTATCGGGTAATTCCCTATATCCGGATCTTGGGTCATTACATATGGTATCAGAGTGGAGTTGTGGACATACATGGAAATTTGAGATAATTGCAGTGCTTCAGAGTCCATGAAGTTCAGTACAATTGGCATTTGGGATAGGGTTTTTATGTCTGTTTACCGTGTTGTTTCTCGCTTGAGAGCTAGAGTGCGCAGTGGTGGCGTTGTGAAGGCGGATTCGGTTATTCTCGGAGTGCCAACAGGGGGCTTGGGGAGTAAGATAGAGATTTATCTTCCCCGATGGTGGTGGCCTCAGTTGTGCTGAGTTGGGCAGCGTTTTGCCAGCATGTGCAAGTCTGTGGTGCAACATCAGAGATACCAGCAACGAAGTTGGTGGCTGGCGAGGATAGTTCGTGGCTAGGTGGCCATGAGTGTTTGGAATGTGTTAGTGTCATTTTGGGCACTCCAGTTCAAGATTTAGCCAGCCTTGAGGTGTCAAGGTCGTGATTTGCGGTGGTGGAGTGGATGCCTTGATCGAGAGAGTGCTTAGACGAGTTGAGAATCTTCCTGGCGAGAGTTGTTGATTCTCAAGCCCAACATTCTTGTCATGCTCTGTGGTGTCGGAGATGACGTCCCAGTCCCGATCATTATGGTAGATTTTGTGGCCGGATTGGATAGAGATGCCCAAGTGAGTCCTAAGTCCTATGCGTCTATGCGTGAATGGGCTGTGCTAGCTTTGGATCTGATTTGGGATAGTATGGCGGTGGCTTAGTTCTGGGGCCCAAATTGTGGAATTGAAGCCGTTATGCACCGCATCAAATGCGCCGTGTGAGGTGGCAGATGAGATGTGAAGGTTCAACGGTAGATTCAGGACTTGAGGATAAGTTGAGGTAGGTGTCGATCATGAGTCGTGTTGTAGCTTTTGGCATGGTGGTCCCCGCGACAGCAGCTTAGGAGGTGGATATTTTGAGGACCCGAAAATTTAGAATGTGTTAGTGTCAGCAAGGATAGATTTGGGGGAATAATGTCCGGAGGTTAGAGGTGTAGCAGCCTTCGAGCCTGGCATCCTTAGTGATTTTTTCGCTCCCTAGTAAGCTTTTTGTAAGGTTAATGATTCCAAGATCAGAGACATGTATAGAAAGGGAGCGTGTGGCAGTGGCTAGCTCAACTGTTGTAGCAGAGTATGGCTGACAATCAATAGAGTCAGTGTGTAACGACCCAAGATCCGGACACCGGGAGGGCTCGGAAGGGCTAAAAGGAGTGTGGAGGTACAAAGAAATAAGAAATAAAGTAGGGTAATTCAACAATTAACAGAAATAAATAAACAAACAATAACAACAGAGTCCAGTCCAACAAAAAGTATAGTCTAAGGCAGAGAACGTACCCAACGTCGAGTGAACACTCGGCCCGACGAGCTGACAACTAAGAACCTCCGAACAGCACCCTCGAACCTCGAGGAAGAACCGACGCACCTGAAAAGTAGGGGTGAGTCTCTTGTCACTGGCTCAGTAGGGATCCCACGGAACCCCAACCGAGAACAACGGCAGTAACGGAAAGGAAAAACAGCTACAACTACAGCAGGAACATCGAACCGGTGGCCGATCAAAACTCGGCACTACTGCTACTCCTACTGTACCGGGCAAGCAGAAAGAGAAATCCCGATCTCACAATCGGGAATTGGACCACTCTAACACCAGGCCTACCGAGGAAACACTCACGGCAGCTCCGCCGCGAAGGCCTGTCCTCCCAGACAAGGCCAACATGGACCACGCTGTCCAAGGTAGGGTCACAACCACGCCGTCGTGAACACGACTCTAACAAGATGCAACCTCGGTGAAGCCACTGGCACTCTAGCCACTACCTCGGAACCATCGAACGGTCCAGAAAACCACGTCTCGCAGACGGGAAATGAAACTCGAACATGAGAGTCATGTCTCACGTGACAGGAGTACTTGCCGACTAGAAGCAAGGTCGGATGCGCCCACTGGCGTCTTAGAACGCGCCTCAGGTATCCCCCTCAACGCACCCTGTCAGAACGGGGAACCGTACAAGTAACCACAAACAAGAACTAGTTGGGGGTGCTCGTCAGCGCGGGTCTAACCGCCCCCAACCACCTGTACACACATAGACCGTGTGTCTCTGGTCTGGCCCTGTGACTGATTTTTCCCTCAGCCGGACTCTGGCTGGTAGACGTGGGGCCCGACGAAAACCAGTCTAAAACCGTCTCTCTGGGGTAGCCTCGCCACCACTCCCTGGTAGGACCACTCGCGTGTCGAAAGGCTACGACTAGTGGGGAGTCACTGGTGTGACCACTCTTTGAGGAGAAACTTCGAGAAACACGCACGCACCTGTTAACAAGTTTTTCTCTCTTTTTCCTTCTTTCTTTTCCCTCTTGTCTAAATCACAATATGAAAATAAAATGCTAACCGGGGGAAAAGGATGAGTGGATCGTGATCGCCACCAAGGCACGGAGTGTAAAGGAATCACTATTTACCTTGGAAAGGGGAGAAGATGAGGCACTCACCAAGATGCAGTGCTGGTATGAGGTTCACGGTCCAGTGGGGACCGCTCAGGAACGTACATGGCCTCCCGACAGGCCGCGTACAGCGCTGGAGAGAGAACACGAGATGAAGACCAACTAGCAACTAAACGGTCCGTGGTGAGCCGCAGGAAGGAGATAAGCGGCCTGTATGAGACCGTGTGCCCTCTCCAACGGACGGAGGTGAACCGTGTAGAACTGGCAGACTTCAAGTTGTGGAGCCGGATCCTCCACCCCTTCCGGCCGGCCAGATGGGATGGGCCTCGTGCTATAGCTTGCGCTGACCTGCAAAATAAAGCAAAGAACAAGAAAATAGAACCCAAATTAGCCCATGGATGTGTAGTATCTATAAGAATGAGTGAAAAACTACGCACATGTTGGAATGGGAAATACCTGGGGGTTGGGTTTTTTAACCCCTAAAGGGTGTGAAAACAATAGAAGGGTGTGGAATAATGTGAATGAGGATGAGAAACGTGGATAGAAAAGGGAAGAAATGATCATGCAATAGATGAAAGAATGACTAGAAACCTAGACCGAAACAACAAATGAACACTACTCCCTGAACCGGAGGCTCAAATGAACGTAGAGAGCCTCCCTCCCTGGCTATGGTTCGCTCAAAAATCCGACAGCACTTCGTCGCGAACGTAAAATCTCCCCCCTTTTCAAGCTTGGACTAAGGGTTCTATTTATAGACCCCTGAAAGTCCAATCGAAATTGAGGGATTTTCAGCAAAAATTAGGCCGAGATTGTGAAGGATAAATTAAAGATAATATCACCAGCTTTCACCGAGATCAAACGGAACTCAATTTGGTTGAGAATCCGTGGAGAAAATCGAGGATTAAGCAGCCCATTCAACCATGGATAGAGAGAAAATCTATTAAGGCCAAGGTTCTCGGTCTCATACGCGGTCGATCGATTGACCACCCACACTCATACACGGTCTATTGCTAGACCGTCTACATGTGTCGGTGGTAAATAGAAAATAGGATAAATAAGCTATTTATCCCATCAAATGAACTGAGTGGCACGGCGTAGGACTCTCAAGATAAAAAATGGTCTCATCTAGACTGCTAAAAAAATCCACACGGCCCATTGCCAGACCGCGTACCTGATGTCAGTGATAAATTAAATGAAAACAGGATAAGTAGATAATTATCTGAAAATCATCCCGTTTAAGACTCTGGCAAATAAACGCTCCAGTGAAGGACCGCCCGACATGCATAAACGGCCCAATAGAAGGCCGTTTGTGAGGATGTCGGTGGAAAATAAATAAAGAAGAATAAATATGGCTATTTATCCAATAGACCATATCCACACGGTCTATCAAGGTCCGCCTATTTACTGAACGGTCTACCGCTGGACCGCGTAATAAAATGAACGTCGACGCCACAGGGGAGAGGTCGACGCTAGTGAGGATCAACGTCGACTCTCGTGCGACTAAGGTCGACGCTAGTTCACGAAACGGTCTTCCAAAGGACCGCCCAACGATCCAAACAGTCTATCGCTAGACTGCCTTTATGTTGGACGGTGGAAATCAATAAAAAATGGGATAAATAATCCGACTTACCCCAAAATCAAATAAAATCAAGGCCCATTAAGCCCGAATTCGAGAGCAAACTTAGCTAGGGAGGAAGTAACCATAAAATAGGCCCAAAGACGTGCCTGGAAATGGCCCAATGAGTAATGGACAACTCGAGGCATCAAAATAGAGGTAAGAAGAATGACTCAACTCATAGGCAAAAAATGGGTGTCAACAGATGTCCATCCTTAACGTCCTCTTTGCAGGGGAGCGAGCGGAGGTGAAGCGAAAGTGAAATGGAACATGGAGATGAAGCGAAAATGAAGCGGAGCGGACTGAAAAGTGGGTGTTAAGGTAAAAGACACCCGTTTCCTTACCAACGAGCGATAGGAATCTTCCGGAAAACTCCGAACCAAACACAAGGAATGATTAGACCAAAACGACGCCAGTGTGGAGAAACTAACTAAATAAAAGGAAAACACACGATCAACCTCATGGGGGACACAATCCCTCGGACCAATGAGGGGACAGGAACAAGCCGAAAAAAGTAAAGAAGTAGACTAAAACCTCTAGACAGGGACTCCTAGTCAATCAAACCAGATGAATAGATTAGAGAAAACCTTCCAACTCTCAGTGGAATTCATTTCTCTTACCCAAAACCATGAACGCACAATCATCCATCACTAACGAAACACGTTCAGACAGACCATGGGTCACGAATGCTCAAAAGATGCGCATGATGCAAGCTGGGGTAAAAATAAAAGAAATCATTAAAATGAATGCAAAGAAACCCATAAAATAGAAAGTGCTCGAGAATAGTATTGCTAGATTGGAATAACCAGGGTCAGAATACTATCTGCAACCACGGCATGCAAGATAGAACTGTCATCCCCTAATCCTCCCAACCTAACGGCCTATCTGATGATTGAACACATGAACCTAGATCATCATCGTTTTTGTTATAGGGGAACATCAGATCCTGGAACACGTGAATGATCAGCCGGTTCTCGAGATAATATAGCATAATACCATATAGTAATATATTAAGGGATAGAGGGATCAAAATACTTACCTGACTTACCTGTCGGCATGGGAAGGTAAAGTGATGCTGCAAGAGAACCATGAACAGCATTTGCAATTGGCATATGTATCATGAAACAATATAAGTCAAAGAGTTTATCAATTAAGCACATAATGCAACAACACAAGCATCATTCATCATTTTAAGCACGTACGCGCTCTAACCCAGACCGTCGAACCATATAAATGGTCCATATAGGGCCGCGAGGGCAATGCCGATTTGACCCTGATCGTAGACTTAGCACGGCCTAGAGACAGATCGCTCAGTAAAATACACGGTCAAAAGATGACCATTTAAATGGGAGCGGAGACGTTACTAATCCACGGTCTAGTTTGAGACCGTCTACGAGGCAAACGGTCTATCGATAGACCGCGTACAAACTGTCGGTTTCAAAAAAATAAAACAGAGCCCCATCGTCTCCCTCACTTCATCTCCCACTCTCCCCTCTCACCGTAACCGACGAAGGCCACCCCCCATTCAACCTTCACTCTCCCATACCCTCACATTCTCCCCCACTCACCCTCTGCTCTCTCATGTGCTTCAAGAAGCAATCATCGAAGCACCTACTTCGTCAGATGGCCAGGGAGGACGTCGTAGTATCGCCGTCGGTGACACCCGTGGTGGAGACGACGCCGCCGCGAACGTCGGCCGAGGAGGAAGCAGCATTACCGGGACCGGCCATGGAGGGAGACCTGCCGCCTGCGACCGAGGTGGGAGGAACCATTGTAGCCATTGGAGCGGCTGAGGAGGAAGATGCACCGCCGGCGGTGGCGGCCACCGTGGGGGAACGATTGGCGAGGACCTCCGAGGTAGGCCCAAAACCCCCACGTTTCTCATTGTGATGCATGCATGTAGGCTTAAAGGGTATAAGAGGTGCAAACGACCCCTTTAGGGTTAGTTGTAAGGCCATTTGGGCCATTAACCTCGGCGGGAAGGAGGGCGAAATGCCGCCGGGCACGGTGATCAGAACACGGTTCAACAGGAATCGCTTTCAAAATTGCACGGTTCACATAGAACCATTTATGGGTAGAACAGTCTAGGGGTGTCCGTTTAAGGGGAGTTGAACCGATAGGGTGTTAGGGAGAGAACACAGTCTGGGGATGACCGTGGTCATCTAGGACGGTCCATGTCCGGCCGTTCAGAAACTGAAATAATAAGACCAGAACGATCTTCATCAGACCGCCAGTATGAGCATGGTCACAGGAACGACCATGTACGTCCAGATCAACAGGGGGCTCGAGGGGATATCACACGGTCAGGTGGGGACCGTGGGGTTCTTAAACAGCTGGGGGGATACCGTTATTGGGATAGACGCATGGGGTGAGAACGGTCCCGAGTGAGCCGTCTGTGAACTGAACGGCCTTTAACAGGCATCCTACATATAGGAACGGTCAGTGGATGACCGTGTAGATTTAAATCCTGAAACGGGCTTATTGGAGGAATAAAATGGTTGGAAACCGACCGCTAGAGAATCATAAATGGCCCAGAAGGGACCGTTAGCCTGAAAAGACTGCATTTTTTCTCTCTTTTCTTTCTTCTTTCTTTTTTCGTTTATTCAAATGAGTTATTATGAAGTGTATGATTAATGTAATTGTTTGAATGCATGCAGGGAAAGCGCATGACCCCGATCTCTTGGCTGCAAGTCCGGGTAATGTACCTCGCACTGTCGGACTTCCAGCGGGAGAGGCTGGCAGTGATGGGCTTCGGGGAGTTGTTGAGCACGGAGGTGACCAGACTTGACACAGCACTACTCTACGCCCTGCACGATCACTGGGATCCAGTGAGCCGGATGTTTCTCTTTCCTTGGGGCCACATGGTCCCAACGTTAGAGGACGTCACGCGCATCACTGGATTGCTTGTGCACGGAGCACCGATTAGCGGGAGGACCTTCCCCGACTACCGCGAGCTGGCTCAGGAGCTATTGGGCTTAGAGCTTCTGCGACCGGAGCGTCAGTCGACGACACTGACGAGGGCGAGGCTTCAGGAGAGCCTGGGACTACGAGGAGCCTGGATCGCGACCGACGAGCTGCCCGAGCAGCATCTTCAGAGGCTGACGGACCGGGTACGACCACAGGTAGCGTCCACAGCGGGACCGGAGGCGGACAGAGTGCTGAGGAGGTTCCTAATGCTGTTCTTTGGGAGGCTTCTCTTCGCCACGCGAGCAGACGTCGTCAGCTATCGTCTGCTGCCACTACTCAAGGATGTTGACCGAGTCGGGGACTACGCTTGGGGAGCGGCGGTCCTCGCCTTCCTCTTCGACACGCTGAGCTCGACCAGCCGACGGACGATGCTCGGCGGGTTCTCCCCTTTACTCCAGGTACGACTTGGATTCCTAAAAATGATTATGCATTTGCTATATATGCAGACACTTAATGAAATGCAATGCAGGTGTGGGCCTATGTGCATCTCCCCGGGCTGGGGAAAGAGACGAGACCTATCCAGACTGGCTGCCTATCGCGAGGCGGTGGATGGCACCACGGGAGGTCGACTCCCTACGACGCCAGGTCAGGGTGATTCAGGATGACCTGGACACCCTACCGTACGCTTCGGTAAGATCCTAGACTTAAGCTTTGTGAATGCAATTATATGCTTATATGCCTATGTGCTGATGCAATTGCTCTTTTGATAGGTCCGCTGGATGCCCTATCAGGGGAGAGGGGCATGAGAGCCAGCCCTGGGTGGTGGCGGCCCTGGCCTATGCCAGGCGCGACATCTGGCTCCATTGCATGAATGTGGTGGAGCCCCTCTACTTCAGACTGGTGATGAGGACGATTGACGTCCACCAGCCAGCGGTCGAGTTCCCGGCACCCGAAAAGCCGGAAGAGCGAGTCGGTCGGCACACGCGAGGACTGGCGGTGGAGATCGACTGGACTAGCAGAGCAGCCGAGCAGATCCGCGACTGGATGGGACTCGGACGGGTGGTGTGCGCCCGTCTTGAGAGTGACGAGGCGTACCTGACAATGTACGCCAGGCGCTATGGGGACCAGGTCTTCCGCGACACCCGACGATCGATACGACCCTAACCCTATGCTTTCTATTATACTTTATGACGATGATGCACTGACAATCGACTCCTTTATGCAGCTCGACCCCTAGGGGCGGATTGCTGAGCTTCAGGGCCTCCTGCACTCCACTGTCCAGCAGCGGGACGAGTTCCGACAGGCGCTAGACCTCTTGTGAGTTTCTCTGAACCTTATACTTAATTATGCATATGCTTATGCCATGCTTATGAAGTTGACTAACCTTGGACTTCTAAATGCAGCGAGCTGAGGGGGCCCAGCGTCTGGGAGTTGACGCACCTTCCTCCTCTTCCCAGACACCCGTAGATCGTGCTGAGCGAGATGCGGAGTTCGCATGGATGGTCGCACGGGCCGAGGCGGCCGAGGCTGCTCTCGCTGAGAGGGTAAGTACACTACGCTTTCCCAGTTGATTCTGATTATGAAATGCAATTAGCTAACCATGACGTAGACATATGCAGACGACTGAGCTGACAGCGGCCCTGGGAAAGGCCACCCGACTGCGGGAGGACATGGAGTGTTCCCGTGCTGAGGCCGCAGCACTACGCGCATAGGTAGTAGAGGCATCGCACCTCTATGCAGAGATGGAGCGATCCCGCACCGGGACGGTGGAGACGGAGCTTCTTCGAGCCCGGGCGGCGGAGGCAGACCTTTACTGAGCCGAGGCGGAGCGCGCTTGTGCAGAGGCGGAGCGGGCTCGGTTGGAGGCAGCCGAGCTGAGAGGCGAGGTACGAGCGTTCGAGAAGATGACCCGGAGGCCAGAGCGCAACGGATCTCCGATAGGCACTCACGGCTCCTACAGGAGTTACTTCACGGGCTCCTCCGGTCGTCAGAGGAATGAGGAGGAGGAGCGGCACCGATGGCCTCGAGAGGAGGCGAGCTCAGCGATGCCCCCACCATCGAAGAGGCATGAGGGCTCGGGTGAGAGCGGGGGCCTAGGAGAGGGAGCGGCCTGATGTACTCAGATGCGACTTATGTACACGTGGACAGTATGATATGATAGTGATATGGCATGTTTTTGATTTTGCAAATGAATCTGTGAATGAATGCAAATGCTTGACGCCAACTATCTAATGACGAATCCTAGCCTGACACGAGTGAGCAAGCGAGAGGGGGAGAGAGAGGCGAGGACTTGAGCAGGAAGGATAAAAATTGATGCTTCAGGTAGATAAACGGTCGTCCAACGACCGCTCCAGGATATAGACGGTCCAAGGTGGGCCACGGGTGCTTGTTCGGTCAAGGCTCCAAAGAGGATCATAAACGGTCTCCGTTGGACTGTGGATGTGAAAGATGGTCCCAACTTGACCATTTGAAAGGTGTAGACGGCCCCTCATAGACCGTCTAGGTTATCGGGAGGCGAAGTGTGTAGAAGGCACCTAAACGGTCCATGGTAGACCGCGTCCACAAGTCCACGGTCGCTCGATAGACCGCCTAGAAATTCTGATAGCTTCGAACGGGACTCTCTTGGAGAGTCCCAACCCGAGGGAAAGAGTCCCAATCAGGGCCAAATCCTATCTTAACCCGTTCTAGTGTTATCCTACCTCAATCCTAGTGGGATTTGGCCACACATTAGGTTCTATAAGTAGAGGGGCACTCCAATCTCGTTCTTCACACAACTCCTCTCTATCAAGCCTTGAAAATCTTGCTAATCCTTCCTAAAACACAATGAAAAGGGCTCTTGAAGGAAGCTCTATAGAGGGGGCTGCTTATGGTGGGCCAAAGCCGGCTAGGAAAGAGCATGGGGTGCTACAACGGCTGACCAACATCCCGGGCACTTGAGCTCCAGCCCATGAGAGAGGTAAGCTAATGCTATTTCATTCAACTTCACTCCATTTCATTCAAAAAAGCTTACATGTCCTTCCTCTCTTCTTCTCTTCTTTTTCTTTTCATTTATCACCTCAGCTTCTCCCCGGTCCTAGGCGCTATTCCACCTTGAAGTGGATGGCTCCCATGATCCGCGAACTACCCATATCAGTGACATCCATCCTTAGGTCCTGGCACCTACACTCCCTTCTAGTGTTGGCCAAGAACTACCCCAAACTTTCACTAGATTGGCATAGTATTACAACTTTAGTGGAGATATGACATCCTCAGACACATTCATTCATCTTCCCATCCTTTGAGGCCACCATCCTTTTAGAAGAGGTAGAGACCTACCTATCCTTTCCTAGATCCAAGGTGGGTGAGGAAGATCTAGTTTGCCACATCGTTGCCCTAGTAGACCCTACCCTCATCTTAGGGGAGTTTATACCTAGCGTGAAGGACATCCGCACCATAATGGGCCCACACCAAATCCATTTGTTACCCCTGAGCCGGTGGGTTATAGCTCATTGCAAGAATAGGTGTGGGTGGGATGAAGCCATAGCCAAGGCGGCTTCCATTTGCTTGTGCGGGGTCATACTCTTCCCCAATGCCGACCATATCCTAGATATCCCCATCCTTAGCACCATCAGTGGTCTGTGGCAGGGCCTTTCCATTTCCCAGGCCGTCCTTGCTTACCTATATGAGGGTCTTAGTTTAGCTGCTCTAGGGGGTCCACTCGTTGGCCCTATGATTCTCCTGGGATGCTGGATGGGAATTAGGCTAAAGTTCATGCCTAGGGAGGACGTCACTTCGGTCAGCCGGATTTTTGGGAGCCATCCACTGTTCTTTATTGGCGGTTCTTTCAGGTTCCCTCAATAGGTGGAGTGTCGGACAAGAGACAAGAAGTCTAAGGATGAGTGGCGCATCTACATCAACACTATGCCCCTGCACCGGTTCGTGATGTGCCCGTCCTTCCTTCACGGCACCACCCTCAGCCTTCCTAGGAGGCTTGGGCTCGACTTGCGGCTAGTGGGAGACACCTCTTTAGCGATGTACAGCCCACACAGATGTTTTCTACATGTCAGGCTCTCTAGGACGACCGTTCCAGCACTGCCCCACCTTCCCGCACTACAGGCGAGGAGGCTTGGGACAGAGGAGGATGAGCAGGCGGTCAGGAGCGCGCTGATCATGTGGGAGATCAGCAAGACACGCGTCCTACCTGCGGAGGTGATAGAGCTCAGGAGGTGTACCAGACTTATGTGAGAGAGCTGCGTGAGATCAGGCCTCGCGGGGATGCCCGGCTGAGGATTGAGTGATTTCTAGCATTCATGATGTATAGAGACCATGGATTTGACATTGATTTTAAAATAAAGGAAATGAATGTTTGATTAACGAGATTGGCCTTTGTTTCCTGTGCATTTTGTGGATTGAGGTAGCTTTCTGGAAAGGAAGCGGTCCACACAGGACCGCTACACAGTTTAAACGGTCACCATGTGACCACGGGGCAAATTCAAACGGCCTTAGACAGACCGCTCAATTAACAGATGTGGCGGGTTTAGAATGAGGATATGCGGTCTATCGAAGGACCGTCTAGAGTACTTGAGCGGTTGGTGAGAGACCGTGTGAAGAATAAGCGACCTTTGTAAGACCGCTGCCCTTTGGGCGCACAGAAGAACCGATGGGCTCATGAGACAGAATGAAATCGGCCTTTTGGAGGCCGTCTAGAAGCCTGGAATGGTCATATGATGACTGTTTGAAAGATTTAGACGGTCGTCTGGAGACCGTGTTCCTGTAGCTGCCAGCATCATTTGTAGAACCTGCCCCTGCACACACACTTAAATAAAATCGGTTAAATCTGTTTTAGGCTTAGCTCCTTGCTTGGAGCAAGTTAGGGAATAACCAATCTTTGATTTTTGGTCAAGGGGGTAAGCCTTATTAAATAGGTAAAATGACAAAAGGAAAAGAATGCAATGCATGCTATGAAATGCAAGTGATGATTTTGAAAATATTTTTGTGGTTTTGAAGATATTTGATTTTGAAATATTTAAATTTTTTAGATTTTGAAATATTTGATTTTTTTAATTTTAAAATATTTAAATTTTAAAATATTTAAATTTTTTGGATTTCGAATATTTGATTTTTTTGGATTTCAAAATATTTGATTTTTTGAATTTCAAAATATTTGATTTTTTGGATTTTTGAATATTTGATTTTTTTGGATTTCAAAATATTTAATTTTTATTTTTTTATTTTTTAAACCAACTCAAATCCGGCGACGGGATACCTTCATATCTCATTGGGGGTTTCCCAAGTACAACGTGCGTTATGGGTGACCATCTATGGCCGAGGTTCGATTTTACTTAACGGTGCCTCTGCTGAGGCCATACCCGGGGTACGATCCAGTCCTTGGGAAATAAAAGAGAATTTGATAGAAAATCCGGCAATAGGTATAGAGGCTTTTAGGGCTTGAGTTCCTCTCACGACAATCCCTCTTCAGGAGATTTGGTCTGTTGCGCCGGGACTTTGTGTCCGTCATCGAACCTTCATTCGCTCTAGGCACGCATACGACCTGGCTCATAACGTCCCGTGGGGAAACTGTATTGTCACTCTTGCCATACCTAGTTTCATTTTTTTTGGAGCATTTAGGCTTTTGAGCTTCGAGCATTTGAATGAGCTTTTAGCCTTTGCCTTGATTTTTGCCCCTTTTCTTTTATTTCTTTTCTTGATTTTTTTTCTTACCTTGATGGATGCGGAATTAGGTCATAACGGACTGCCCCTATTTGAGACCTCCCTTTCGTCGGGGTGCCTAGATCAGTTCTCGCCCCCTTTTTCATAACTTGCCCCTATTTTCAGCCGAAGAGGAGAAAAACAAGGATTTTCACTTTCCCCTAAGCATGGCCAGAGGAGAAACGCTGTTACGCAAAAAAGGGAAACCCAACCACGGAGGTCGTGTAGTGTGTGAGTGTTGAATTGGGGACCTCCTTTCATGATCAAGTAGAGTAATATCCCGCCACCGAGCCGTTGCTAGCTTGACTCTAAGGGTAAAAATGTTTGAGATACAACCCGTTCCACTGAATAGGCAATTCTTCGCCCTCTGCGTTGATAAGACGGTACGCGTTCCCAGGATAAATTTCTTTGACCACGAACGGACCCTCCCAATTGGGTTGCAGCTTAGACCTAAGACCTGCTGATCTAATAAATTTACGTTTCAAAACCATATTACCTACTTGAAATTCCTTTCGATGACCTTCTTTTGAAAATGATGCGAGACACGTTTTTGATAAACAGAGACGTGATTGGCCGCATTAAGCCTCTTCTCGTCCAAGAGTTCCAGCTGGACTAGCAACGCCTCTCGTCGTTCATCTCGACGTTCATCGAGATTAAGTTCTTTGTCGAGCTGCACTTTAGGGAAGGGATCAAAATCTCATACGGGAGTACCGCTTCCATCCCATAAGTGAGAGCAAAAGGAGTTTACCCCGTGGGAGTACGGACGGAGGTGCGATAAGCCCATAGAGCTTCTACTAATTTATCGATCCAATCAGCAAATTTATGTGACTCGCATGTTTTCTTGATAATTTTAAGAAGAGTCTTGTTAGTGGCCTTGGCTTGGCTGTTGCCCTGGGGGTAGTATGGTGATGAATGATGCAATGAAATGTTGAATTTCTTACAGAGGTCCTAGAGTTCTTGTGACACGAACTGAGGTCTGTTGTCGGTGACGATGTCGCTCGGCACTCCAAACTGCGAAATGATGTTCTTGAGGATGAAGCGGCAAACTGTGGTGGCTTTGATCTCTGCATATGCTTCAGCTTCTGCCCACTTGGTGAAATACTCCGTAGCAGTTAGGATAAAAGATTTTTGTTTAATCTAGGAGTTTGAATCACCTAGCGGGCCTACAATATCAAAAGCCCACATGGAGAATGGCCAAGGAGCGGAAAGAGGATGGAGAGATGAAGCAGGAGCATGAATCTTGTCAGCGTGGAGCTGGCACTGAAGACACCTACGGACATAGGTGGAATAATCTTCTTCTAAGGTTGGCCCATAATAGCCCTGCCTAAGAATCTTCTTCGCCAAAGCCTAACCATTGACATGCCCTCCACACTCGCTCGAGTGGACTGCTTCAACAATTTTCCAAGCCTCATCATCGTCTAAGCATCTCATAAGGACTCCATTAAGAACCCGCCTATACAACTCTCCTGCAATAATGGTGTATCTTGAGGCGACTCTTCTTATGGCCTTGCGCTGCGCGGCGTTGGCTGATTCTGGGAATGACACGTCCTTGCAATACTGCTCAATTTCGTGATACCAAGGCAATTCCTCTTCTTCTAAAATTTCCTCGAGCTCAGTTAACGATACTACTTTCAAATCCTCTTTCTCCTCTTTCTTCTCAGCAGACTTCCTAAGGTTGTCAAACCACAGATCCTGAAGGGAAGGAGCGTCTAACCGTTAGACCACAATAGTCTCAGTGGAGCGACTGAGGGGAAAGGAAAGGGAAGAAGCGAGCGATGCAAGTGCATCGGCAAGAATATTCTGAGACCGAGGGGTATGAATGTAAATCAGCTTACGGAATTGCCTAGCCAAGAGTTTGGCGACCCAAGATCCGGATACCGGGAAGGCCCGATACCATTCGAATCCTGGCCCGCCATCCACGAGCCGGGAGGGCTCGGAAGGGTTAAAAGGAGTGTGGAGGTACAAAGAAATAGGAAATAAAGCAGGACAATTCAACAATTAACAGAAATAACTAAACAACTACAATAGAGTCCAGTCCAACAGAAAGTACATTCTAAAGCAGTAAAACGTACCACATGCCAAGTGAACACTTGGCCCAACGAGCTGGCAACTAAGAACCTCTGCACAGCACCCTCGAATCTCGAGGCAGAACCGCCGCACCTGAAAAGCAGGGGTGAGCCTCCTGTCACTGGCTTAGTAGGGATCCTACGGAATCCCAACCGAGAATAACGGCGGCAGCGAAAAGGAAAGCAGCTACAACTACAGCAGGAACAGTGAAACGGTGGTCGGTCGAAAGTTGGCACTATAGCTACTCCTACTATACCGGAAAAGCACGCCCCGATCTCACAGTCGGGGAACTACCGAACTAACGGGAGAACACCTGGCTATGCTACCAGAAGTGACCATCACAACCTCGCAGTCGTGGACCTAACACCATCTAGGGAAAACCCTCGGAGACGCTCACTGGAAAATCCCTAGACCTCTACCTCAGAAACACACCTTGAAACTATCGGGGGAACCACGTCTCGCAGAGGGAAAACGAAACCTGAAAACATGAGAGTCACGTCTCACATGACAGAAGTACCTGCCCACCAGAAGCAAGGTCGGATGCGTCCACTAACGTCTTAGTCTGCGCCTCAGGTGTCTCCCTCCGGCCCAGCGGGAACTGAGACACCGTACAAGTAACCACAGAACAAGTGACTAGCTGGGGTCGCGCTCGTTAGCGCGGGTCCAACCGCCCCCAACCACGTGTGCACACATAGACCGCGCGTCCCTGGTCTGGCCTTCTGACTGGTTTTCCCCTCAGCTAGACGCTGGCTGCAAGACGTGGGGCCCAACGGAAACCAGTCTAAAAACCGTCTCTCGGGGTAGCCTCGCCACCACTCCCTGGTGGGACCACTCGCGTGTCGGAAGGCTACGACTAGTGGGGAGTCACTGGGGTGACCACTCTCCCAGGAGAAACTTCGAGAAACATGCACGCACCCTGCGCGAAAGTCGAGAAGAACCAAGTGGCGCCAAGCCACTGGACTCTGGACAGTCCTCTAGACTCACTAAATCCAATGGTCCTTGAGTCACAAGACTCGAGGTCAAGACCGTCGTACGCAACGGCGTAGTGCCGTTAATCTAGCCTGATCGCTAGGTCTAAAATCACGATAGCACGAATACCGAGGCAGCTCACGAGCCGCCGAGACCATCCCCTCAAAAGGGAACTCAGAAACCCTCCCGCCCCAGGTTGGAAATTTGGACTCACAGTCCACAGGCCACACACATGGCCCACGCGGAAAGCACAAAATCACGATTCCCAAGGTAACTCACAAGCCGCCACGCCGATTCCCCATCCAAGGAAAAAATGGGAAACCTCTAGCCCCCAGGCTGAATGGCTGGACTCGCAGTCCAAGGCCAAACACATGGCCCACTCGGGAATCATCTTCCAGAAAAACTCACGACATGCGGGGGAGACCCCACCACACACACACCGATACACGGTGACTCGATCAAGCGTGACACAAAGCCCAGAACACACACACCTATGGGCATGCTAATCGAGGGAAATGAAACCTCCGGACACCCAAAGACACGGTCACGGAACTCCACGGGGTGTCCGAGACACACACGGCCAAAGGAGGTATGATCAGCCGTAGACTACCCACCCTGGGCTGCCCGACTGGTCGCCCTCAAGATCATGCTACCCTCATATAGCGCGTTCTGAACAGAACGCGCTATACTCCTATAGCGCGACAAGACAGAACGCGCTATATTTATATAGCGCGACAAAACAGAATGCACTACACACCTCTAGCGCGACAGGAATGAACGCGCTATGCTCCTATAGCGCGATAAGAACGGAACGCGCTACCCACCTGTAGCGCGACAAGAACCGCATTTGATGCGGGACAAGACCACGGACACGACAAGCTCGTGACTGCCCCTTAACGAGGGAAGCGTCGGATGTGCGCGGTTGAGAAACCGGCAATGAGCTAGGGTGATCGGCTCTCTTTTGTGTCCAGATCGGGTCATGGGACGGTCTCGCACTCTCTCGCAACAGCGGTAATGAATAGATAAAGTGAGCTAGATATCCCTACACATGCTCTCTAGCAGCGGCATAAAAAAATATATATGAAGTAAGCAAAATGCCGAGAAGGGAGCGAGAACGATACCTCCACGCGCTCGGCGTGGGGAAGACGGACCCGGCCGAAAACTCGTACTCCCGGGAAACTTAACACACAATAATTACAGCAATAGGAACATGCCCACTCCACGCAGGGAGGTAAAGGGCTATACAAATGGGCCCGGGAGGACCGAATTCGGGTTGACGGGCAGCTTCGTGTGTTGATTCGGCTACACGCGTGTTCACGACCGTGGGGCCCACGTGCTGTCCGGAGGGGCCGTGTGGGACCCGGTGGTACCGCTGTAGTGGAGACACTTGGAGAAGCGCTCCCCAGGCTGGCGGCACGCTGGTTTGCCGGCTGGAGGCCGGGCGTCTCCGTTCGGCACCGGTCGGAAAAACCGATCGGAAATCTGTCGGTTCTATATTTCAGCGCGCGCTCCGGCGAGAATGGTCGCTGCGATCAGCACCGGTGTCGGAATGCGACGAGATCAGAGCCGTTGGAAAGCTGCTTCAAAGTACTGTAATCTAGTGGCCTTCAGAAAAATTCACCAGATTTGTACTTTATGTTGGCGAATTTTATATGCTGCTGTTGTACAGTAACCGAAGACTCAGATCTGCAGAAAACTTCCCTGTTGATTGCCTTTGACCGTAAAGTAGATGTCCGAATTTGAAGATGTGTTTTTCAGTAAGGTTGTAGGAAATTGAACAAGGAAACCAGAACTATTTTTGGATTTTTATTTGGAGGTGGTGGTGATTAGTTCTGAGTTTTGAAGTGGAGAGTGGTCAGATCTGGGATCTGACTAAAAACACTGTATCAGAGGAAGAACACGAATTTCTAAAAATAGCTAGAAGGCTGATAAAAATTAAGAAAATTTTTGGAGGTAGAGGGTGATGGACAGAACTCCCAGTAAAATTGGGAGGGTTTGGATAAATCAAAACGATGGTCGGAGAGGGGGAACTCAGAGGTTCTATCACTGTAGACAGAAACCTGGCAGATCTGGGATGACAGATTGGACGAAAAGGTAAAAATACTAAACAAGGGAATTATGGCGTGAAAATTTAGGTGGATCTGGGGATGCAAGGGCTGAAAACAACATAAAAAATTCAGATCAATCCAAGCTCGTGGCTGAGACAGACAATTCGTCGAAGCTGCTGTGATTGGATGAAGACAGAACTGTAGAGGCGGCTCGATGGCGGCGTGATGGCGGCACGAGCGGCGGCGGCACCGATGATCACCGGAGATAGAGGGGAGAGGATTGAAGATAGAACCACTCTAGAATTTGGGGTTGGAGAAGGAAGAACACCAGGGGAGAGAGGGAGAGAGGGCACACCCTTCTTGCTTCAAGCAATTTTCACATAATTTCTTCATTAAAATCTCTAATGACACTATACATAGGCTTATATAGAGAATGGCAAGGGGTGGGGGGCTGAGAATTTCGTGGGAAATAAGTCATTTTCTTCCCCCATGTGGTCAAAACTCAAAAAAAATAAATTACATATGAATGGGGCACTCCTTTGACTAGGTAGGTAAGGTAGGTGGCCTACCTTTGAAATTTTAACCCCTTTGTCTCCCATGTGATCAATTAGCATTCAAACCTTCTAGATGGCCACCTAGGATGGTTGACCAGCCCCACATGGATTAGGTGGACCAATGGAGAAGGGGAGGGGGCCCCCTAGCTGGACCTACTACACATTTGCATAAAAACCCACACAATCCTAGGGAATGACACATTGGCTTACAAAGCCTTACAATTGTACATATACTCTCCCAATGATATAAAAGTAAACTAAAGGACACAAATACAAAATAAAAATGTCAGTGCTCGGCGTCGATTCCCATCAGCATTACTGTTCATCTTCTCCGATGAACGCACTCTATCGGGGCATCACGATCTTCAAGAACGCACCCACCTGGGCGAGCGCGTTCTCAGTCCGCACCCGAAAACAGCGAAAACCGCAAAGAAATCCATTCCACGCCCCAATCACCCCCGGGTGATGGGGAAACAAAGGGGAATCCATTCCCAAGACTCCTAGCATGCATCTAAACCCCTGGATCGGCCAAAAATGCCGTAAAACGGGAGATCCGGCTCACACCCCAAAAACATGCATTTTTCCCAAAACACCCAAATAAACTCGCTCGGCTCACCACGGCCTACAAAACTCGCGGGAAATGAAGTACACGAGCTGGGGGTCCATCTCCCTACCTCCACCGAAGATTTCACGCGCCATGGACGCCGATCCATGAAGAAAATGCCATTGAAGCCTCGCCGGGACACGAACTCGCGGTCGAGCTTCACTGCGCCTCCAACGCCTCGATCCTCGCCCGCGCCGTCCCCGCCTCGCCCGCGCTCCACTCCGTCGGCCGCCGGAGAGAGAGGGAGAGAGGAGAGAGCGTGAGAAGAGAGAGGGAGGGAAGAGAGAAATGAGAGGGGAGAGAGAGAAATGGTTAATATATATAGAAAAACCCAAAAAATCTAGAAATTCAGAAAAATTATGAAAAATTACCTCCGCGATCCACGGAAGGAGCACAACGCGCCGGTACTATCCCGGAGTCAGAGAACGCCACGGTTTGCTCTACATAGAGTTCTGAAGGCGCATCGGGAAAAAACACGTGTAAAACATAAAATACACTCCGAGACCCACTAAAATGATCCAAAATATCCGAAAAATCCAGGGCGTTACAGCCCTCCCCCTTTAAAGAAATTTCATCCTCAAAATTCAAGACTAGCACCTAGTCACAGGGGAAGAACACCTTAACCAACTGACAACGCCGTTAGAGCCCCAGCACAGAAAACCTCAATTCTCACGAAAGCACCGATCCTGAGGGACACAGCCAGACTATAATCATAAACGACACCTCGCTCCACACGCCGCCCACACCGGCCATCAGAGCAGGCACACACCAAAGGACACAGTCCGGCATCCCCTCAGTCACAACGAAAAACCAATCATGGCACTGCTACCACCATCACACTCACCGAGGAGACACAATCCTTGTCATGAGAAACAGCTACCGATTCATCCTATGGTCAGCAGACAAATAACACGTCAGCTTCACAACCAGCTGACTGGTTTCACACCCTGCTCCAGAGAATAACCGACATAGAGCTTCCCTCAGCTCACGCAGCCATCTCAACAGACCGTAATGAGATCATCGGCTCAGCGCCAAGAATCATCTCACACCTGGCAAGCCAAAAATCAGACATATCACTGTCCCAACTCTGCCAGGAGATAAACTTCGACAAAGCCCAGATCCCATCCGAAAGGCACATCACAGAAACGGCCACCAAAGGCCTCACTTACACGCGGTTCCCACCGTTCTTGAACCACAACCACCAGCATCTTCTGTCTGTGAAAGACCATCCACTGGTCACCAGACATTCGTCAACGGGAAACCTCCACCGGCCCAGCAGGCACGATCCAACTCATGACAGGCCATCCGCTGACTCACGCACAGACCAATATCACATCCAGACCTATCATCATGCCAACTCTACCCTCTTAGGGGAGTACGGTGAAACCAAATGACAAGATCTTGATGTCTTCAGTCTTCACCTCACTTGACTCAGACTTACAGGGGAATCCTCCCGTGCTGGTCACAAACCAAGGACCACCATTCCGACGCCAATCTCTATCCAAATGCCTCAGCCCACAAGCGTCACTCTTCCGTCTTGTCTCATCGAATCCTATCTCAACTCAATTACTCCAACCGGACACCTGCCAATCCCGGTTCCTCTCTTACCATAGAGCCACGGGACACCACCAGAAGATTTCATGGCACACGTCTCTGGGGGAGGAAAGTGCCATCCAATATTACGGCAACCTGGTCGCCAATGCACTCGGGTCCTTAAAAATACACATCTTACCGTGGTCGACCACTCGGTCAACCCCACCAGCCGCTCGCAGCTACCAACCGGAACCCAAAATCTCTCAGAGATCACTTCCTCAAAGACGACCTCATCCGAGGACACGACTGGCAACATAAGTAGGGCACCAAGCCACCGACTCTAACCAACACGTCCTCAACCTCTGTCAGGCGATATCCTCAACAACCCCATCCGGGTCTAACATCGACGCTTGACACGACTTCCATCACAGGAACAAGGTACTCATGCGGCACACTTGCCAACATTTTTCTCCAACACTCCATCATGTTAGTGCCAAGAGACACGATATCTCGAGCAACGGCACGACAACAAAACGTCTCACACCAAGGAACCAATCCTCCGATGCTCAACGCAATCTCGGGAATCTGCCCGTAGCAACCAACGCTACGATCCTGAGACCTGTGGGTTATGGGCCCACCAGGCTTCCGCTGCGCGCTCTGATACCAACTGTGGTGACCGAAGATCCGGATATTGGGAAGGCCCGATACCATTCGAATCCTGACCTGCCGCCCACGAGCCGGGAGGGCTCGGAAGGGTTAAAAGGAGTGTGGAGGTACAAAGAAATAGGAAATAAAGCAGGACAATTCAACAATTAACAGAAATAAATAAACAACTACAACAGAGTCCAGTCTAATAGAAAGTAGAGTCTAAAGTAGTAAAACGTACCACATGCTAAGTGAACACTCGACCGGCGAGCTGGCAACTAAGAACCTCCTCACAGCATCCTCGAATCTCGAGACAGAACCGCCGCACCTGAAAAGCAGGGGTGAGCTCCTGTCACTGGCTCAGTAGGGATCCCGCGGAACCCCAACCGAGAACAACAGCGGTAGCGAAAAGGAAAGTAGCTACAACTACAGTAGGAACAGCGAAACGGTGGCCGGTCGAAACTCGACACTACAACTATTCCTACTGTATCGAAAAAGCACGCCCCGATCTCACAGTCGGGGAACTACCGAACTAACGGGAGAACCCCTGGCTACGCCGCCAGAAGTGACCATCACGACCTCGCAGTCGTGGACCTAACACCATCTATAGAAAACCCTCGGAGACGCTCACCGGAAAATCCCTAGACCTCTACCTCGGAAACACTCCCTGAAACTTTCGAAAAAGATCCGGATACCGAGAGGAGCCCGATACCATTCGAATCCTGGCCCACTGCCTAAGAGCCGGGAGGGCTCGGAAGGGCTAAAAGGAGTGTGGAGGCATAAAGAAATAGGAAATAAGACAGGACAATTCAACAATTAACAGAAATAAATAAACCACTACTACAATAGAGTCCAGTCCAACGGAAAGTATAGTCTAAAGCAGTAAAACGTACCACATGCCAAGTGAACACTCGGCTCGGCGAACTGGCAACTAAGAACCTCTGAACAGCACCCTCAAACCTCGAGGAAGAACCACCGCATCTGAAAAGCAGGGGTGAGTCTCCTATCACTTGCTCAGTAGGGATCCCGCGGAACCCCAACTGAGAACAACGGCGGCACAAAAAGCATTAACTATAAGAACAACAGTAGCAGCATGAACATTAACTCGGTGGCCGATCAAAACTCGGCACTACAACTACTTCTACTGTACCTGTCAAGCAGAAAGAGAAATCTCGATCTCGCCATTGGGAACTGGACCACACTAACACCACTTACCGAGGCAAAACCTACGGCAACTCTGCCGAAGAGGCCTGTCTCCCAGGACAAGACCAACCTGGACATGATGTCCAAAGTGAAACCCTGACCACCTGTCGCGGGCACCGCACAAATAAGACGCAACCTCGGTGAAGCCACTGGCACCCTGGCCACTACCTCAGAAACACCGGACGGTCCAGAAAATCACGTCTCGTAGACGGGAAACGGAACCCGAAAACAGGAGAGTCACGTCTCACGTGACAGGAGTACCTGCCCACCAGAAGCAAGACCGGATGCGTCCACTGACGTCTTAGTCTGCGCCTCAAGTGTCTCCCTCCGGCCTAGCGGGAACTGAGACACCGTACAAGTAACCACAGAACAAGTGACTAGCTGGGGTCGCGCTCGTTAGCGCGGGTCCAACCGCCCCAACCACGTGTGCACACACACAGACCGCGCGTCCCAGGTCTGGCCCTTTGATTGGTTTTCCCCTCAGCTGGACTCTTTCTGCAAGACGTGGGACCCAACGGAAACCAGTCTAAAAACCGTCTCTCGGGGTGGCCTCACCACCACTCCCTGGTGGGACCACTCGCGTGTCGGAAGGTTACGACTAGTGGGGAGTCACTGGTGTGACCACTCTCCAAGGAGAAACTCCAAGAAACACGCACGCACCCTGCGCGAAAGTCAAGAAGAACCAAGTGGCGTCAAGCCACTGGACTCTGGACAGTCCTCTAGACTCACTAAATCCAATGGTCCTTGAGTCACAAGACTCAGGGTCAAGACCGGCGTATGCAACGACGCAATGTTGTTAATCTAGCCTGATCGCTAGGTCTAAAATCACGGTAGCACGAATATCGAGGTAGCTCATGAGCTGCCGAGACCATCCCCTTAAAAGGGAACTCAGAAACCCTCCAGCTCCAGGCTGGAAAATTAGACTCACAGTCCACACACATGGCCCACGCTGAAAGCACAGTAGCACGATTCCCAAGGCAGCTCACAAGCCGCCACGCCGATTCCCCGTCCCAGGAAAAAGTGAGAAACCTCCATCCCCCAAGTTGAATGGCTAGACTCGCAGTCCAAGGCCAAACACATGGCCCACTCGGGAATCGTATTCCAGGAAAACTCACGACATGCGGGGGAGACCCCACCGCACACACACCGATACACAGTGACTCGATCAAGCGTGACACAAAGCCCGGAACACACACACCTACGGGCACGCTAATCGAGGGAAACGAAACCTCCAGACACCCTAAGACACGGTCACGGAACTCCATGGGGTGTTCGAGACACACACGGCCAAAGGAGGTACGATCAGCCGTAGACTACCCGCCCTGGGCTGCCCGACTGGTCGCCCTCAAGATCGTGCTGTTGGGTCCCGTGAGGTGTAAACGGATCTAGAAGGGGGGGTTGAATAGATCCTATCAGAAACTTTGGCCTATTTAAAACTCTTAGCTAGCGGAAGCTTAAACCACTCTTATTAAGTGAATGAATCACTTAGGCACGATGCACAACGGAATTAAGTAGAGTGGCTCAAATGAAAAGACTTGAATTACAAGCTATGAAACATCCACGCTTCTTTAAGTGAATTACAAAGCATAACACATAGATGGACATGCAATAGCTTGCAACAACCGTGCGTGTGTGTGTATGCTATGTTGATCACTCAAAGTGCATATGTGTGTGAGCAATATAACCAAGTGTGGAAGCACACGAACCTGCGAATGGGGTTAGAAGACATAGAGCAATCACACAAAATAAACAACCTACAACACAGGGATTTTAAGGTGGTTCAGTTGCAACCCCGCAACCTACGTCCACCCCTCACCAAAACCCGGTGAGGCTTCCTTGCTGGCTCACAGCTTGACCCGGGGACACGCCCCAAACCACAGAATAGAGAAAACCCTCTTCTTGTCTTCCTACACACAAAGCCGACAGGGACGGCTATACCGCAGATCGGAGAACTCCCGATTGCCTTCCTACTAACCACCTGGTAGGGACGTCAACCGCAAATTGGAACACCCTCCAATTACCTTCCTACTAACCACCGGTAGGGACGATTCACAAGTTCAAGTGTTTAACAATATTGAAAGTAAAAACAGATGTGAATGAATTAAAACAAGAGATTGAGTAAGAAGGAATTGGCCCTTGTATCAATATGCTTTGTTGATCAGCAGCAGGGATCTCTTCTTCTTGCAAATCAATCTTCTTGTAATCACCCTTGAATGGATGATTGTTCTTCATGGAGTACTGTTCATGTGAACAGTAACTGTTCTTCCAATCCTCCTCTTTTGATCTTCCTTTTGATCTCTTTGAATGGATGAAGAAGTGAATAGATGCTACCTTGATCCTTGCTTCCTTCTTCAAAGATCTTGGAAGATGATCTCTTTGATATGAGCTTGAATACCTTGGATTGGATGAAGATGTTCTTCACGGAGTACTGTTCACGTGAACAGTAACTCGAACTCTTCTTGCTTTGAACACCCCTTTGAAGCCTCCTTTGATCTTCCCTCTTAGCCTTGCTTGATTCTACTCTTCCTTGGAGGTTGCTGGATTGAGATATATGCTTGAATCACCTTGAGTTGATGGAGAGGATATTGGATGTAGCTTTGATCTTCTCTTGAACCTCTTGAGTTGATGAAGCGGTTTATGGATGCAGCTTTGATCACCTTTGAGAGCCTTGAATGCTTCTTGCTTCCTTGGAGATTGAGATAGCTTCAGATCTAGGCTTGAATCTCTTGGAAGGATGAAGATGTTCTGCTCGAAACACTGTTCACGGAGGTGCTACAGTGCTCTCGAAATGGCCTCCCTTGATTCACTTCATCAACTCCATCAACTAGGGTTTCTAACCCTCTTGTAATGGTTTTATAGACTTTGAATGGTCTATAAACAAGCCCCAGACCAGATCCACAAATCATGGGAAGTTAGGTGAGGTTTGATTAAACAAAACCATGGAAAGGGGCTGGCCACGAGGTGGATTTCGAAGTCAAATAAGGTTGGCTCGGGGCTGGCGGTCGACCTAAGGTTCCTGGCGGTCGACCGCTACTGTAAAATGCTGTAGACGAATGGCCCCTGGGATTTTCGGTCGACCGCCACTGGCTGGCGGTCGACCGCCACTAAAAGACTTTCGGCCTGGGCGGTCCCTGGCTGGGGCGGTCGACCGCCCCTGTGCTGGTGGTCGACCGCCAGCTGGGCAAGGCCCGGGTTGGCCCGGGTCGATCCGTTGAGTCTCCGGTTCGGTCCGTTAAGTCTTGAACTCCGTCGTTCAAACTCCATTTGCATCCCGTGCATGTTTGTAGCATCGCCCTTGACAGTCTTGAAGATTTTGTTATTGAGTTTTCAATAAGATTTTTGTTCCGGGGGCTCCGCCCCCGGAAACCCCCACAAGGGGCGCTGCCCCCTTGACCCCCGCGACCTGACCGCGCAGGTCGATCCACGTGCGAGGGCGCAACATTGAGCTTTCACATTTGCATTGAGCTTTGACATTTGCATTGAGCTTTCACGTTTGCCAATTCCACTTCACTCCTTGGATTATCTTGTAGCATGCTTATGTGTGATGCTATTCAGCTTGATTTCTGTGCTTGAAACATGCTATATTTTCGTGCATCCAATATTGTCATATGCCTTGATATCTGACAATTCACTTGTCTAGATTGGTGTGCCATTCTTGAGCTTTTACACTGGAAGTATAATGACCTGAAATGTATAAATATTAACATTATCAAATGCAGGTATAGTTCATTAATGACTAACGAGGAAGACATCATCAAAACCAACTAAAGAGGCAGACATCATCAAAACCATAAAATGATTTAATCATGTTGCACACATGTTCAACACGTGCTACCCTCATATAGCGCGTTACAGAACGCGCTATACTCCTGTAGCGCGACAAGACAGAACGCGCTATACTTATGTAGCGCGACAAAACAGAACGCGCTACACACCTGTAGTGCGACAGGAATGAATGCTCTATGCTCCTATAGCGTGATAAGAACGGAACGCGCTACCTACCTGTAGCGCGACAAGAACCGCCTTACTGTTCATCTTCTCCGATGTATCGGGACGGCACGATCTTCAAGAAAGCACCCGCCTGGGCAAGCGCCTTCTTAGTCCGCGCTCGAAAATGGCGAAAATCGCGAAGAAACCCATTCCACGCCCCAATCACCCCCGGGTGATGGGGAAACAAAGGGGAATCCATCCCCAAGCCTCCTAGCATGCATCTAAACCCCTGGATCGGCCAAAAACGCCGTAAAACGGGAGATCCGACTCACACCCCAAAAACATGCATTTTTCCCAAAACACCCAAATAAACCCGCTCGGCTCACCACGGCCTACAAAACTCACGGGAAATGATGTACATGATCTGGGGGTCAATCTCCCTACCTCCACCGAAGATTTCATGCGCCGTGGACGCCGATCCACAAAGAAAATGCCGTTGAAGCCTCGCCGGGACACGAACTCGCGGCCGAGCTTCACCGCGCCTCCAACGCCTCGATCCTCGCCCGCACCGTCCCCGCCTCGCCCGCGCTCTTCTCCGTCGGAGAGAGAGGGAGAGAGGAGAGAGCGTGAGAAGAGAGAGGGATGGAAGAGAGAAATGAGAGGGGAGATAGAGAAAGGGTTAATATATATAGAAAAATCCAAAAATGCCAGGAATTCAGAAAAATTATGAAAAATTACCTCCGTGATCCACGGAAGGAGCACAACGTGCCGGTACTATCCCGGAGTCGGAGAATGCCACGGTTTGCCCTACACAGAGTTTCGAAGGCGCATTAGGGAAAAACACGTGTAAAACACAAAATACACTCCGAGACCCACTAAAATGATCCGAAAAATATCTAAAAAATCCGGGGCGTTACAAAGAGCGTGATCAAATCTTGATAAGACTTGAGTTTAGGGTCGCGGGTGTGATAAGTGGAAAGAACTTGGCGCAGCACCAACTGAGAATCTCCTATAATATTTAAGTATCGCGCGCCCATGATGTAGGCGTGCTTCAATCCAGCAAGGAGAGCCTCATACTCGGCTATGTTGTTGGTAGCAGGAAAAGAGAGTTGATATGCAAAGGGAATGGTCACCCCCTCTGGAGTGAGGAGGATAGCGCCGATCCCTCGGCCCTGAGAATTGAGTGCACCGTCAAAGTGTAAGGACCAAAAAGGGTGATGATTGAGCACAACCAGGTGTTCGTCAGGGAACTCATCCTGGATAGAATATGTACAAGGGATAGGTGAATGAGCAAGATGTTCAGCAATAGCATATCCCTTGATAGCTTTCTGAACGACGATGGTAATATCAAATTGGGAGAGAAAGCTCTGCCAGCGAGCTAACCTACTAGAAAGGACGGGTTTCTCTAAAAGATAGCAAATTGAGTCCATTCTAGATATCAACTTAACCTCATGGGCAAAGAAATAGTGTTTGAGCTTCTGAGCTACCCATACTAACGCTGCGCAGGTCTTCTTCATAGTAGTATACTTAGATTTAGCAGGATTGAACAACCTAGAGAGATAGTAAGCTGCCCTTTCTTTCCCTTCGTCGTCCACTTGTGCAATGACAGCTCGTAGGGAGTCATCAATAACTGAAATGTATAGAATCAGGGGTTTTCCAAGGACAGGAGGTTGCCGAATCGAGGGATTGGACAAATAAACCTTAAGATCCTCATAGGCCTTCTGACATTGTTCGTTCCATTCAAAATTGGCCCCCGCCTTTAACAGTTCATAAAATGGACGACATCTTTACGAATGCTGAGATATAAACCTTCCAAGAAACTGCAAACGCCGAATCAATCCTCTAAGTTCAGTGATGTTCTTAGGCGGTGACATTTCCATAACGTCCTTTGCTTTGTTTGGATCAATTTGAATTCCCTGCTTACTAACTATAAAGCCTAGCAGCTTCCCTGATGCTACCTCAAACACACATTTCTTCGAGTTCATCTTCAACTTATACTCCCTTGCCCTTTGCAACACTTTGGCCAAGATAACAGGGTGCTCTTCTTTCGACCTTGACTTTACCAAAATATCATCCACATAAGTCTCCATATAAACATGCATCATGTCGTGGAAGATTGCCATCATCGCCAGCTGGTATGTGGCACCCGCATTCTTCAATCCAAATGGCATGACCGTGTAACAGTAGGTAACCTAGGGCGTGGTGAATGAGGTCTTTTCTTGATCTTCAGGAGCGAGACGGATTTGATTATAGCCAGAATATCCATCCATAAATGAGAGGGCTTCGTACCCAGCCATGTTGTCCACCAACACGTCGATATGAGGAAGCGAAAAATCATCTTTAGGACATGCCTTATTCAAGTCCCTGAAATCGATGCAAATTTGAATTTTTCCATCCTTTTTCATCACAGTGACTATATTCGCCACCCACTGTGGATATAAAACAACTCTAATGAACTTGGCCTTATGTAATTTATCAACTTCTTCTTTTATCCTTAAGGCCATTTGAGGGTGGAATCTTCTTGATTTTTGCTTAGCGAGCGTTGCCCCTGGTTTGAGTACCAATCTATGTTCTACCAGAGTGGGGTCAAGGCCCGACATGTCCTCGTAGGACCAGACAAATGAATTGCTATACTCCCTCAAAACCTTGATCATCTCCTCTTCAACCCGAGGAGGGAGATTAGCGGATATAATTATAAGCATGGGGTCCTCTTCAGTTTCAAGATTAATTTCTTTCGTGGGTTCATCCACTGCCGACGACGGTTCTTCAGACCACTTCAAACCCTGTGCGTACAAATCGGCAGCGTCATCTACATCGCTATCCTCATAATTGATAGGGTCCTTCTCATCTATGATCTCATATACACCTAATCCGTCATCGCCCCACACCCCATCTAGCTCTTCATCATCCTCCAAGACGATGGCTGTCTCTACAAACTCAGGGCACTTAAGGAGGGTGTGGCAATGCTTGACAAGATCATGGAGGAACCTATCAGGAACGGCTTTAGAGCGACGCGTCATCGGGTGCGTGGCAAGTGTGGAAGGGTTGGATACACTAAAATAAGATCCTAACTCACTAGACCCAACTGACTCTACTTCTCTAAGCTCAACAAGCCCTACATCTAACCTAGGGGATAAGGAATCTACAGGAAAAGGAACATGGGTCTCGTGCCCCTGGGAAGAATGCGGACAAAACATAGCGTAATCTCCATTGAAATCTCGATTTTGAAATTGGCATTTTTTTGGAGATTGGAGGAGATCACGCAACAAGAGGGGTTAAAGGAGGAAGGGGGAGGAAGCTGACGGGGGAAGAGAGACGGAAACAGGACATCAAAGAACAGATCGGAAGAGGAAAATCACATATTTGAAAGATCGGATGTGGGGGTCCACATGGTGGAGAGATCAATAGGTGGGCATTGCCCACATGCACACGGCACAAACAAAATCTCGAATGGCCTTTCCGTAAAGAATGGATCGACCATGATTGGAGGTGCATGGGGAATAAATCCCAACTGTTGACAAAGGGAGGCAAGGCGGGAAGGAGACCAAGAAAAAGCAATGATGGAGCTCCCCTCTTCCCGCGGCCTTCGGTAGACTGGCTCTGTCGGAGAGCACTTCACAAGCCGCAACTTTGACTTCTTCGAACAAACTTCTTCTTCATGAAACATCTTGTCAAAACTGTGACAGAAATCTTCCATGTCACCCACCAGCCCCTTCAGCGGCGGCGGCGGGTCAGCAACAGCACAAGTGGCATCACTTTTCACATCAGAACCAGGCGGCTTCTTCAGGGTACCTGGCTGCAACGAGCCTTTTACAAAATGATGACGGTAGTCCCACGTCAGTGGCCGAGAGTCTCCCAAAATTGACAATGCTGACTCTCGATAGCGGAGGCCTCTTCTGCTCATTTTCCTGCCCCTTGGGATGGACGTAGTCCGCCCCTGTAACTGGGCTCCGAGACCCATACCTGGCTGGTAACCTAGCTTTAGAATCATGTTCCAGCCCTTGGAGTCTCGTATCTTGGACTTGGCTTTGACATTGACAGGTGTGGGGGCGGGCTTGCGTGACGCATATGCCCAGGGAAAATCCAAATCCACCACAGAAAGGATCGGCTTGTTGCTCGGCCAGAGAGTTGGCAAAATCTTATCAGAAATAGCCTCAACGGTTTGCACAGTGGAAATGCTCTTTACCTTGACTACCCGCCCCTGAAATGGAAATTTGAGGCATTGTTGAGCGGTCGAAGGCACGGCATGAAGACTGTCGATCCATGGACGGCCTAGAATGGCCATAAACATCGGATCAATGTCCAACACATAAAATCCCATAGCCATTGTGAGAGGCCCAAGCTCGGCCTGAACAGTCACCACCCCATGGCATGCTCTCCTGGAGTTGTCATAAGCAACAATGGTTGTCGGAGTTGGCCTTAACATATCTTCAGAGATATTGTAGGCACGCAGAGTGCTCAAGGGGCAGATATTTATCGACGCTCCCAAGTCCACTAGAGCCGTGTCGACCGCCACTTTATTTAATGTGATTGAAATGCAAAGTGGCATCTGGCGTGCCTCAGGGGGTGCTAATTCTCATTCTGAAAAAGAAATGAATGGCCCCTTTGTAATTGTGGCCAACGCCGATGGTAAACTCTCTACTGCCATATCCTCACTGACCATGACTTTTGAAGAAAAGTTTTCAGAGCATCCTGGTGCAGTGTGGACCTCTTAATCAACTCCAATATTGAAATCTTGGCCGGCATCCGGTCCAAGTGCTGTAGTAGATCATATCTCGTGCTTGGTAGGGGGTCAGCTTCTTCTTGCTCAACTGTGGGTAAGGAAACTGGAGGGTTGGGTGCAGGTGCACCAGTAGAGGGATAACTTCTTTGAAACAAACGCCCGCTCCGGAGGGCTAGGTTCTGTGCCGACACGGCATTGGATGGACTCCCGACTGGCCCAGCGGGGTAAGTGGAAGGAACAGTGGTGGGAAAAATGATGGTGGAAGCGGGTCTGACGGGCCCTGGCGGAAGGATGATAGGTGAAGGGTTAGGTAAGGGGGTGACAACAGAGGGTATGATGGGTGAGGGTGCAAGGATTGGTGAAGTGGTGGGCAAGGTGGTAGGTGTAATGGGGGATCTTGAGGGAATGGTGGGTGTTGCGGAGGTCAAAATGGTGGGCGAGATGAGGGAAGGGACTGAAGGTGAAGGGGAGTTGGTGTATGCGTGGTGGAGGGCCAAAAGATGAGCAGGAGTCTCATCATCAAAGGACCACCCAGCGTTGGGGGCTGGGTGGTGAACAATATTTACCTGAGCTGGTGCCGTCGGCTACTGTTGAGGAGCGGGCGGGTGGTTTGGCATTGGATTCTGATGAATCCCTAACTCTGGTGTAGGCTGCTGCTACTGCTGTGGTTACGGTTCCTGCTGTTGCGGCACCGGTTGCTGCGGCCTCGGCGCCTGTCTTCTTCTTTCTTTCATGTCTTCGATCAACTTATGCATCTGGGCCCAATCAATTCTCTGCCCCTCATGCAAATCATAAACAAAGTCACGGAATTGATAGCACCTTTCTATAATGTGCCCGGGCTGCCTATGATATATTCAATATCTGGACTTGTCGGCGGCCAGATTCCAATTTGGGCATTCCGGAGGGAGCTGAAGATCACCAGTGTACATCAGGGCCGAGAAAATGTCTGGGAGAGTTTTAGGAAGTGGAGGGTAGTGGGTTTTCTTGGGACCCGGTCGAGCAGGTGCATAGGCATTTGGTGGCGGGACATTATGGTACTATGGCGGCTGTTGTGGTGGTGGTGGTGGTTGTTGTGGTGGACGAAGAGCAGGAAATGATGGTTGGGTAACTGGTGGAGCGGTGAACTGGGGATTACGGGGAGGTTGCTGGAAGCGTGGTGGAGTGGACTGGTTGGGAAAGTGGACAGCCTGCACCTGCTCGTTTGTTTGGACTCCTTCAGTGACTGGGCCATGAGGTTTTCTGGTGGTTTTGGGCTTCTGGGCCTCAAATAAGGAATGAATGGGGAGTCCTTAAACTGGGTCTAGATGAACCGGGCCCTACTGTACAGCTGGTGCATGTTGGAAATATCATTCATCGCCAAGATATTCTGGAATGTTGGTGTGGCATTGGAAATCAACAGTTTCACTTTCTCTTCTTCCGGAATCTGTCCGGGCACACGATAGGCCATCTGCCTCCATCTATCAACATAAGTCGCAAAGTCTTCATCGGCCTTCATCTTCTCAGCCACTAAATCAGTAAAAGAATATTTCAGGCCCACCCAGTCTTGGAATCTCTGAATAAACTTTTCTTTCACAACTTTAAAACTCTCCGCCTCCTCCAACAGCAGAGTGTAGAACCATTCCAACGCTACCCCGTCTAACGAGCGGCGGAAAAGATACACCATGAGGCGGTCGTCATGCTGGAATTGCGCCGACTCGTATAAGAACTCCCTTATATAAATAAAGGGATTGCCATTCCCATCCTACTTGCGGTACATGGGGAGCTCCGACTTGGGAGGAAAGCGAATATCCTAGAAATTGGGAACGGGGATGTCAGCAAGGGATTGTGGGCCGACCCGCTTGTGAAGAAGGTCAATCTGTTGCTGCATGGCAGCCCACTTATCTAGAAGTTCCCGTTCCTGGGATGGAGGAGGCAAAGCTGGGAGAGCGGACCAGGCGTAAGGGGCCAAAGGATAGACCGACAGAGGGGGAAGCCCGTAAGAAGGATAGTGGGCCAAGGAAGGGCCCATATCCTCATGAGCTAGCTGGGCCGCCCCTGATTGAAGATGAACAAAGTCAACCGGGGCCACAAGAGCCTGCGGCGCTGGAGAAGTGGTGATGTAAGGATCCTGATAAGAAGACGAGGGGATCTGGGTCTTCCCCTTATCAGCAATCTGATGGACCGAGCTAGAAGCTTGGCCCACTTCCATATTAGGAAATCAGAGGGTCCATGGATGGACAGGAGTAAGATCAATGGGCGCAGCAGAAGCAGCCCCTAACCCAATAACTGGAGATGATGTGGCGGCAGCAGGCACGCCATGAGGAGAAACAGAAGATGGGGCGTCCGGCCCCTGCAAAGCTTGACGGAGGATGTGAAGCTGAGTTGGATCTAACTGGGCCATCATATGAAGGATTTGATTGGCCGACTTCTGAGAGGAGGAATCAGAAAGGGAGGGTTGAGCACCCTCAATAACAACGGTCAGAAGAGGAGGGGCGGGCCCCTCTCTCCCCTGCACAGTGGTAACCCTAGGTGGGTCCTCCAAAAGTCCATGAGGAAGGGAGTCCTCATAGGAGTGGGAGAAATTGTAGGAAGACATGGTAGGTGAGGAATCGAACAACGGATTGAAGTAAGAAAAGAAATGGGAATTGCTCCTAGGAGACGATCCTATGGGTGTGAAGCAACTCCACATGCACCGAAAACCTTGGGAAAAAAAGAAATAACACCTAGTGAGGACCTAAAAACAGCAATGATCACCCAAAATGCACACACCAAGAAAGGAGAGAAGAGGCAATCAACTATCAACCAAGTTTTAAATGATGCATGAAAAGTTTTATAAGTCCCCCTTTTAGAACCTTAGTGAATTTAATTTAGGTGAAAATTCTCTCAACACAGGGGGTTCCTAATAGGGGTGGAATGGTGACTTGGTTGACTCTAGATTTACTCTCTCTCCCACGGATGCAACCTAGACTCGGGGTGGTAAGGTACAACCTGCCTGGCGTCCGTGTGAGAATCCACGGCTCACGGGGGCTTACGGAGGTCCCGGGTAAGGTCACCTAGTCGACTCCAAGGAATATGGAGACGAGAGGATCCCCTACCAAGGTAGGAATGCAACTAGTATGATAAGACGTATGAATCCTATGTGCACCGGAGTGCATGCAAAGTCTAGCCTAAAACTAACAATCAATGATCACACAATATGACAAATGTGAGAATAAGCATGCAAGGATAAATGCCAATCAGGGGAGATGAATAGCACCCAAAATGATCATGAAATTATATGAAATCACACTGAAATATAAACCTCGGGTGCACTGTAGCACATACGCGGTCTGATGGAGACCGCTCAGAGAGTCTAAACGGCCCTGGGCAGAGCCGTGTGGAAACAGGGAGCAGTAAAAAAAATAAAAGCATAGAACTTGAAATGAACTGAAATAAACAAGACATGTGCGTACCTGAGTGGACTGGGCGGTCTGGAAACGCCCGCTAGGCCTGTGAAACAGCCCTAACAGGACCGTGAATAATAACAAATCCATAAATATAATCAACAACAATAGACAGATGCAAAGATAAGTGGTATGTTGATCGACCGCGGTATGATAAAAAATGGCCCTCAGAGGACCGCGTGGAACAACAGCCTGATAGGAAATGTAAAGCGCAGAACCATACCTGAGGCCACACACACACGGTCTATCGTGCGGCCGTGGAAACCAATACACGGCCCAAAGTGGACCGCAGAAGCTATCAGACTCATAGAAATATATGGGACAGAAATGCACGTAAGACAGAAATGAACGGTCTATCGACCAACTGTGGGAAACCAGACACGGCCTAAAGAGGACCGTTAAATGTGATCGGCTCACAGAAGAATAAGTGGCAGCCACATACCTGAGATGGTCGTACTCGATCTATCGATCGGCCGCTGGAAGATGTAAACGGCCCTGAAAGGACCGCGTACCACTCTGGGAACAGAAAACAACAACGAACCACGACGAAAACCCCAGGAGGACTATGAACTTGCTTAAACACAAGAAAACATGTCAACACAAATCAAAAGCACGATGGGCACTAGGAGTCACACCGTGATCGCCAAAAAAGGGGGTGTTAACAAGTTTTTCTCTCTTTCTCTTTCTTTCTTTTCCCACCTTTCTAAATCACAATATGAAAATAAAATGCTAATCGGGGGAAAAGGATGAGTTGATCGTGATCGCCACCAAGGCACGGAGTGTAAAGGAATCACTACGTACCTTGGAAAGGGAAGAAGATGAGGCACTCGCCAAAATGCAGCGCTGGTATGAGGTTCACGGTCTAGTGGGGACCGCTCAGGAACGTACACGGCCTCCCGACAGGCCGCGTATAGCGCTGGAGAGAGAACACGGGATGAAGACCAACTAGCGCCTAAACGGTCCGTGGTGAGCCGTAGGAAGGAGATAAACGGCCTGTATGAGGCCGTGTGCCCTCTCCAACGGACGGAGGTGAACCGTGTAGAACTGGCAGACTTCAAGTTGTGGAGCCGGATCCTCCACCCCTTCCGGCCGGCCAGATGGGATGGGCCTCGTGCTATAGCTTGCGCTGACCTGCAAAACAAAGCAAAGAACAAGAAAATAGAACCCAAATTAGCCCATGGATGTGTAGTATCTATAAGAATGAGTGAAAAACTATGCACATGTTGGAATGGGAAATACCTGGGGGTTGGGTTTTTTAACCCCTAAAGGGTGTGAAAACAATAGGAGGGTGTGGAATAATGTGAATGAGGATGAGAAATGTGGATAGAAAAGGGAAGAAATGATCATGCAATAGATGAAAGAATGACTAGAAACCTAGACCGAAACAACAAATGAACACTACTCCCTGAACCGGAGGCTCAAATGGACGTAGAGAGCCTCCCTCCCTGGCTATGGTTCGCTCAAAAATCCGACAGCATTTCGTCGCGAACGCAAAATCTCCCTCCTTTTCAAGCTTGGACTAAGGGTTCTATTTATAGACCCCTGAAAGTCCAATCGAAATTGAGGGATTTTCAGCAAAAATTAGGCCGAGATTGTGAAGGATAAATTAAAGATAATATCACCAGCTTTCACGGGGATCAAACGGAACTCAATTTGGTTGAGAATCGACGGAGAAAATTGAGGATTAAACAGCCCATTCAACCATGGATAGAGAGAGAAAATCTGTTAAGGCCAAGGTTCTCGGTCTCATACGCGGTCGATCGATTGACCGCCCACACTCATACACGGTCTATTGCTAGACCGTCTACATGTGTTGGTGGCAAATAGAAAATATGATAAATAAGCTATTTATCCCAGCAAACGAACCAAGTGGCACGGCGTAGGACTCTCAAGATAAAAAACAGTCTCATCTAGACCGCTAAAAAAATCCACACGGCCCATTGCCAGACCGCGTACCCGATGTTGATGATAAATCAAATGAAAATAGGATAAGTAGATAATTATCTGAAAATCATCTCGTTTAAGACTCTGGCAAATAAACGATCCAATGAAGGACCGCCTGACATGCATAAACGGCCCAATGGAAGGCCGTCTATGATGATGTCGGTGGAAAATAAATAAAGAAGAATAAATATGGCTATTTATCCAATAGACCATATCCACACAGTCTATCAAGGACCGCCTATTTACTGAACGGTCTACCACTGGACCGCGTAATAAAATGAACGTCGACGCCACAGGGGAGAGGTCGGCGCTAGTGAGGATCAACATTGACGCTAGTGCGACTAGGGTCGACGCTAGTTCACGAAACGGTCTTCCAAAGGACCGACCAATGATCCAAACGGTCTATCGCTAGACCGCCTTTATGCTCGACGGTGGAAATCAATAAAAAATCGGACAAATAATCTGACTTACCCCAAAATCAAATAAAATCAAGGCCCACTAAGCCTGAATTCGAGAGCAAACTTAGCCAAGGAGGAAGTAACCATAAAATAGGCCCAAAGGCGTGCCTGAAAATGGCCCAATGAGTAATGGATAACTCGAGACATCAAAATAGAGGTAAGAAGAATGACTCAACTCATAGGCAAAAAATGGGTGTCAACAGCACCCTGCGCAAAAGTCAAGAAGAACCAAGTGGTGCCGAGCAACTGGACTCTATACATTCCTCTAGACTCACTAAATCCAACGGTCCTTGAGTCACAAGACTCGGGGTCAAGATCGTCGTACGCAACGGCACAACACCGTTAATCTAGTTTAATCCCTAGTGTAGACACGCCGTTTTTGACATTACAGTGAGTAAATCTCATATTACACTATGATACCCCAAGGTGGCCTTCACATTTTAATTACTTTGGTGATTTCCTATTTTTTTGATTTTTTTATATTTTTTTGAATTTTTTCGTGAAAAGTTTTAAACGTGTCAAGATCCCTAGACGCCTCACTTTGACGTGTCAAGGACTATGGACACCTTCTTCAGAGCCTCGTGCAGCGCGCACGTGGCACCGCTCCGACCGTTTAGTTTGACGTTTTCGAATAAATCCAATCATAGAGACGTCTTGTCGATCAGACGCGACCTTCGAGAGTCACGGTTACGCGCCGAAACCACGCACTTTCTCCACTATCGATGGCTTCCGACGGTGATTCGGTGGGCGAGGATGGGCGCGTCCGGGCTCCCGGACGCCTCTAGATTGAGGCGTCCAAGAGGCTAGATGCCTCAATAAATTAGAATTATAAAAAAATAAAAAAAAATATTGAGGCGACCAAGGTCCTGGACGCCTCAATCAATTTTTCCTCTATAAATAGAGGACCCCCTCCCTCAAAGAGAAAGAGCTTCAGATCCGACAGAGGAAAGAGAGACTCTGCCGGATCCCTTTTCTAACCCGTGGGTTTTTACAGGGGGAGGTTGTGACGACCCAGAGCTCCGGATACCGATATACCGATGAAATCGATACACCGATACCAAGAACTGGGGAAGCCACCCAAGAGGCTGATGAGGCCCCTGAAGGGTTAAAGGAGTTTGCTGAGGAGTTGCATAACGAATTGGGACCGCAGGCACGCAATATTAATTAGGACATCAATTAATAAATAAGTGCGGAAGCAAATAAAATATCAGAGTGGTAGAATATATACAATAGTCCAGATTTTTCATTAAAAAGAGGTCCACTGTACAACTACACGGGGCATACCCCGGCATAACAGAACAAAAGATAAACCAACACAGCTGGCACTCTAACGACGCTCGGCACAACCACGAGAAGGACCGGCGGACGACTAGGGCGGCTCACCTGAAAGAAGGAAGGGTGAGTCACAGCCAGACTCAGTAGGGGTCACGCGGATCCCTACCCCAAACTAAACAGACAAGCAGGCAAACATAAAAGCAATTAGAGCATGCATTTAATTAATAAGGCAGATGCACAATTTAATAAATAAATAACAACAGAAAATAAATCTACCAATAGAATAAACTACTACTAACCAAGTGAAGTGAGAGACGGAACAACCCACTAGAAGAACAAGACCAGACGTGTCTCCTGACAACTTACACTGCGTCTCGGCAACTCGCAAGTCTGGCTCACGACAAGCGGGAGGCGTAACAGGACCAAACCAAGTACTAGTCAGAGCGACACTCGTCAGTGCCTGTCCAAGTCTCCGACCACGTGTGCACACACTGACTCCTGCCTAGAGCCAGGCCTCTAGCTAGTTCCCCCCCCCCCCCGTTGGATGCAACGGTAACCACATGGGCCCATGGTAACTAGCTTACAAACAGTTCCTCGGGAACACCCCTCCACCTCTCCCGGGTGGGACGACACGCTCGGTCGCTGGGCTATGACTAGTGGTTCCATCACAAGGGAAGAGAAAGTAATTCCATCGGGATATACTAATAAGCCATCGGTCACAAAACAACCTAAACATGGCATATATACAACATGGAATGCATTAGAAATTGACCATGCATGCTATTAAAACCCAAAGGAATGTAACGGTCTAGGGCTGCCGCGTCACAGAGTGTGACGGCCAAGGGAAGGAGCGTCACAAGGGCTGTAACGCACCAGGGCAGGGGCATCACACGGATGTAATGCGCCTCCCCGGGACCGTTACACCCGCCCGAGGCTAAAAATAAAACCACAGCGTTCTAACAGAACGTAACACGCTCTCGGAAGCGCGTTACAACACCCTGACGGCCGCCCGACAGGCCGTTAGGCCAACCGCCATACGAAGTCAGCGGTCAAACCGGTCAAGTAACGGTCATGTGACGGTCTAGCAGATGACCGCCACACCAAGTGTGACGCCCCTACAGTGGGCCGTCACACAGCCGTAACGCACCCCACAAGGGCCGTTACAGTGTGACGGCCTCTGGAAGAACCGTCACACCAGCTGGGAGCTTAAACCGAAACGGTCAAAACCAAACCCCCTCCCGGTCGAGCCGGATCGACGGGGAAACGTGGAAAAACTGTAAAACCTGCCAAGCCACAACATTCTATAACTAATCCATGCATCAAAACATAAAAACAATGCCCATGGAGTGATTTTCAAGAATTTAGCCTAAATTACACTAACATGGAATTTTGCATGGAAATTGAAGAAAATGACGTCGGATGGACGTGCATGCTATGCCAATGCGATCCTAGCAAGGCGAGGATTCCATCCCCCTACCTTAATCGCGACGAAAATCGGATTTGGGCCGCATGCAAGCAACGGGTCACCGCGGCTCCTCCCGCCCCGTCTCACCTCCACGTCCCACGAACCGCGACGAGGTCAGCGCCTACGCGTTCCTCGCGACGAGCCGGTTCCAACAACACCTCCCGCGCCTCGATCCGCAGCCGTCCGGACCAAGACCGAGAGAGTGGGGGCGGAGAGATCGTGAGAGGGAGAGAGAGAAAGAGGGAGAACGAGTGAGGGAGAGAGAAATCGATGGGGAGAGAGAGAGAGAGAGAGAGAGAGAGAGAGAGAGATATATATATATATATATATATATATATAAATTAAAATTAAAATTAAAATTAAAATTATTATTTTAAAAACTTAACCCTAATTGCCATTAACCTTAAACATATTCCGATAAATGCCAAACGAACGCCTAAAAATTCGCAAAAATAGCCAAAACGATCAGGACAAAGCCTAGATCCGAACTGCTAAGAATCCGCTAAGGCACAAGCGCTACAGAGGTTCTGCCAGATTCCCGGGTGCCCGCGCTCGCGAGAGGAAGGCTAACTCCGCCCGTCGTGCTTCCACATCATCCCTACGCTACCGAAGCTCCGCCAGATCCCGCCATCGGCATCTTCAATAAGCCATTCTATCCCACTCTCTTTTGTCGTTTCCGTTGCATGCATCATCCCGTCATCTATCATCTCGCTTCATAAGAGAGATCCGTTTATGCACGTTTGGATGATCTTCCATCCATCATAGCATTTTCCTCCTACTCGTGTCCGAGAGGGGTTTAAAAAATACCAACCAGGTGTGTGTCTCGCCATGATTTCATCATATTTCATCACAAGAGACTAATACTACACTGCCATTTTTCTGATTCACTTGTTATCTGTCTGTTTTCACTTTTGTAAGGGTAACCAAGGAAAGCCCTCTCCATCGGCCGGCCGAAGGGAGAGGAAGAAGCAACCCGCTATTTCCTGCTTTTGAGGTAAGCGCGACCATTCTTCTTATTTTGGGGTCTCCGGCCTCTGGCGATCACATCTATATTCTCGAGGCCGCGGCGAGTCACTTCCTGTAATGGCCGTTTAAATTTCTGTTATTTATATCCTGTATTATCTTTATATCTTCTATATCCTCGAGGCCGCGGCGAGTCACTTCCCGCAATGGCCGTTTAAATTTCTGTCATTTATATCATGTGTTATCCTCATATCTTCTATATTCTCGAGGCCGCGGCGAGTCACTTCCTGCAATGGCCGTTTAAATTTCTGTTATTTATATCATGTGTTATCCTTATATCTTTTATATTCTCGAGGCCGCGGCGAGTCACTTCCCGCAATGGCCGTTTAAATTTCTGTCATTTATATCCTGTGTTATCCTCATATCTTCTATATTCTCGAGGCCGTGGCGAGTCACTTCCCACAATGGCCGTTTAAATTTCTATCATTTATATCCTGTGTTACTCTCATATCTTCTCATATTTTTAGGGCCACGGCGAGTCACTTCCCGCTATGGCCGTTTAAATTGCTGTCATTTAAATTCTGCACCATTCCCATCCCCCGAGGTCACAGAGAGTCATTTCCTGCTATGGCCGTTTAATCCCCATATCTTGTTTCGCTGTATCTATTCTGTACACCCCACCGGAGCAATCTCCCGCGGTGGTTCCTCTGCTTCTCTCTCTTTTTTCTGTGTCGCAGCAAAACGAGCCCGCGCGCTCCGCTCGCCGCCGCATTCCGCGTGACGTCGCTCACATCTTGGCGATCACGATGGGACTTCTTTCACTTTCTCTTGGTTACTATTGCGATCTCGACATCGCCGTATGCTCCTCCACCCGACACTCACCTGTGCCTCTCCACCTTTGCGCCCTCGCGCGCTCCAGTTGTGCTCACAGTAGCACTTTCAGTTCTTATCCCTCGTGCACCATGTGCACTTCACCCCTAATCCCTTGTGGTTCCTTGAGGTTTACATTATTATCTCTCTTGGGTGTTGATTATACCTTTGCTATCTCTATTATTTTTGTTATGTTCGTTATATCTGTTCAGCACTTAATTGCATACATCCACCCCTTTTCTATTTTTTTCATTTTTTCTAAGGATCAGCCTCTCTCGATGAAGGAAGGACTCTCCATTCGGGAATTCCTCTCGACGGACTAGGATCTCCTCCACCGGGACCTCCGTAAGTCCCCGATAGCGAAGGATTCCCTCTTCGTTCACTGGGCTGGTTGTACCATTGAAGTTCCCTGGAGTTAGTTAACCCATTCGTGGTAAGACGAGTGACCCTAGTTGACACGGCGGTGAAACAAAAACTAACTAGGGTCCTTATTTTTGTGTGAACTTCAGATCTGGTTAAAAACACAAAAAAAATATATCAAAACAAAAACAAAAAAAGGGACGTAAAGGCATCTACTTGTTTGATAATCTTTGCTATCTGTTTATTGGTGCATGTTTTTACGTTCTGGAAGAACTTTGAAAATTGCCCACGAGTCTTTTGAGGAGAACCACCCTGGTCGTGGTCAGTCAGTCGAGCCGCGAGTCCATGCTATGGACTCGGGCCCTTCCTATGAGCCCTCACGTGAGGTGTAGGTTACCACAGGGGACACATCCCCACCACAGGAAATCTTCTCTTTGCTCTGTGTCCTCGCCAACACGGAGCTCACCTCTAAGTAGCTCCGGGCCTTCCAGGCCATTCTGAAAGGGAAATCCATTTCTCCCACCCCCCAAGAGTCAATTCCAGCCATCGCACCCCTCCAAGAGTCGGTGAAGGCCATCCCATCTCCTTCACCGGTGCAAGCCATCTCTTCTCCCTCACTTCAAGGGCAGACAAGCCAACAACCTCCCTCGTTCCAATTCCTTTCACAATCTTAAACCCCTGCCGTTCCTCATACGCCACTCCAGCCAGGGCTAGCTGTTGGCGGCCTGGCAGCTCCCTCCCATTCGGGGTTTCCTCCTCAGGTCTCCGGGAGACATCTCCCTCGCCAGTGGCAGGTGCCACCTTCACCTCCCGAGGAGCTCGCCCAATCGCTCCTCAACAAGTTCAATAGAATGGACGAACAGTTTCAGAATCTGAAAAAAATGGTGGACGTAAAATCCACCCCGGAGGTTGCTTTGCCAATCCTTCCGGTGATCCATCTTCCTCCCTCCGAAATGCCTACGTACCGTAGGTATAATGGCACTGGAAACCCCTTTATTCACCTCAAGGACTTCATGTATGAATCCTCCTATTGGCAAAATGACCAAAGATCCATGGCATACCTCTTTCGGATATCATTGGACGGTCCTGCACCAGAATAGTTCTATTCTTTGGAGCCCGGCGAGGCCGAGAATTTTGATACAGTGCAAAGAAGATTCTTGCAAAAGTATCGGGATAGGGTTGGTCCCTCTCTTTCCATTATCAACCTGGTGTAGATTCCCTTAAAAACCACTTCAGGAAAAATTAAGAATATGAATAAATAAGCATGAAATAGCACGAGGTGCACAAGGGGAGTGTGTGATCACCAGAGACACTAGGTCTCAAAAATATAATCAATAAGAACATGGGAGGAATGATCGCGAAAAGTACCTCAAAAGATGCGGGGATGTGGGTGCTTCCTTTCTCTTCCAATCGGCCGGTCGATGAAGAGAGTTCTTACTTTTATTACCCTTGCAAAACAAACAAACACCACCAAAATAATTGAATTAGAAATAAGGTGGGTATAGCATCAAATTCTTAGAGAGAAATATGAGCATGAAAATTGTGCAAGACACACCTTGTGGGTGTTGGCCCTTAAACCCCTATGCAAAAGGGATGGGAGATGTATGATGAATGAATATGAATAAAAATATGAATAAGGGAAAGAGTGCAATAGATGCACTATGGGGAGATACTCAATGTAGTTGAGTTAAAATATAAACACTATGATGCATGCATGAACCAATGCAATAAACAAAAGAAAACAAAGATAAATGATAGAAAGCAAAAGCCTGTTGCTTGGCTTTATATGCTCGATGGGGAGAGAGAGCTTCAAAGGATGAAGATGTGCGGTGCAGAGCCTCCTCCCTTAGCCATGGAAGCAGCAACCTGTGAAGAAAGAAAAATAAAAAAGAAGAACAGAAGAAGAAGAAGAAGAAGAAGAACCGAGGGGAGAAGGAAGAGAATCCGGAGTCCAACCAAACAACAGAGCCAATGGCTCTATTAAATAGGATAAGAGGGGATAAACATGGGCAAGAGTCCAATAAGGGGAAGGATAAGAATGGGCAAGAGCCCAACCAAGGCAGGGGTCTAACGAAGCAAGGACTCTCTGGGGAAAGGGCTGCGAAGCCAGAAGATGAAACACGCCTTTGGTCAGGGCGTCAATTCAAGAATTGACGACCTGTCGTAGGGCGTCTTTTCAAAACACGCCCTGGGTCAGGGCGTTTCTTCCTGGATTAATTTTAGAAATAAACATTTCTTTTATTTGGAAATTCTGAAACACGCCTCCGGGAGAGGCGTTAATTAAAACACGCCCCCCAAGAAGGGCGTTAATTAACATTTTTCAAACATTTATTTTTTTTTTCAAAAATTGGATAATGCCAGGAATTGACGCCCTTTCCAGAGGTCGTCACTTCTTTAAAAGGCGCCCTAGGTCCGGTCGTGAATCAAAACGCGCCCTTGCCCAGGTCGTTAATTTTAAAATTGAGATAAATGCCCAGAAAATCCAGAAAAATAGGAAAAAGGAGAAATGAAAGAAAAATAAGAGAAATTCAAGAAAAGTGGGAAAAACCACTCAAACAAGCTAATTTGAGGGTCAAATGGGGCATTACACGGCAATACGAGATATACTCAAAATAATGTCAATTTTAGCGTGTCTACAGCTGCCCCGCCTTGGCGTCTGCTTTGCAAGGGAGCGTAGTAAACTGAAAAGTAGATGCCAAGGTGTGATGAGACACGCAATCAACATCACTTGATAAGAAATGAAATCAAAAGCTCGAGATGAAGCAAATCTCGGAAAATCCAACGAAATCAACAATGTTTGGATAAAAGGGGAGATGTGCACGCGGTGCACGAAGGAGATAAAATAAAATGATCAACTTCCAGCGCGGTGGAAGTACCCCAGGTCACAAACCTGTAGATTTCACCATTGGGGAGCGGTTACCAGCCAGTGGACGTGCTGCAGCCAAGGTGGATCAAAGGAAAGGAGATTAAAAATAAGATGATAAAATCCAAACAAGGAGCTTTCGAGAAAATGACCCAAAACGGCGACAAAACGAACTGAAGATTCAATCCGACATGGAATATCTCATATCTGGAAAGATTAAGATCAATTCAACTCTCAACATCAGCTTATCAGAATGATTTTCCAATGTTAATTCAAAGTCCTACATGAATGCATACTGGGCTAAAGGGAAAATAACAAATGAAAATATAATATAATCAAGGATAATATTGTTAAACTGCCCAGATTGGGTCAAGAAACCAATTCTGCGAGTTGATACTAAGCCGAAGCCCGTTTATCCACGCACCAACTCGTAAAAAGGGAACCATCGTCCCCAGTCTTGGACGGCTCAACGGTCTATCCGTGTGACTAAGACTTCTCTGGAATCATCATTGTTTTTGATGAAGGGGAACTCAAATCTCAGATTTACCAAAGCCACAAGGTCCTTGATATAATCTAGTAGCGTATGTAACATATAGTAGAATGCATACAGGGAGAGATGGTGATAGCAATGAGCATGGGAACTGAGAAATGAGCTGCAAGCACCGTGGGACTTTGAGTGATGATGCCCTGCCGGCGGGACCAAGAGCCTCTTCCTGCGCTCAAAAATTCATTAGCCAAGATATAACAAGCAATGAATAAGGCATTTAATCATAGCATGCATAGCATGCTATCAAAGCAACCAATCATAGCATATATCATGAACAGCATAAGTCAAATCATGGCATAGCAAAGCATCATTATTTGTTGTTTGTCATGAGGATGCCAACTTGGCTAATCAAGATTTGGAGTTGAATGATCAAGGATCTGATAATGCCCATCGGCGGAGTAATCAGATGAAACGAGCAGGAGTTGATTGAAAGATTTGGAGATGAATAATCATGAGATATGATAATCAGAATGATATAGGGAGATGATGCCCCTGGGTGGCATGTCATGAGAATATTGGGAAGAATCAATAGATTGATAGCAATAAGTAGAGAGAGGACCCATCCCGTGCTTTTGGTCTCTGCAAAGCTATTCCTGCAAAACACCATCAGAAAATACAATACAAATTTTTGGATTTTGGAAATATGCAAATTTTTATGAGTTTTGGAAATATTTGAATTTTTATGAGTTTTGGAATATGTAAATTTTTATGAGTTTTGGAATATGCAAATTTTTATGGAGATTTTTGGAAAATATTTGAATTTTTATGGAATTTTGATCGGGAAATATTCAATTTTTTTTTGGATTTTGGCTTAGACATTGTTAATGCAGCATCAAAGGGTTGTTTTGAACCACTGGCTAGGGGTCCTTGTTCCTTCCCTTTTCGTTTAAAATTGTCCAAAGCTGGACGTGCATTGAAAGTGGCATCCTATAACCGACCGTCTTTGATCAACGGTGCCCCTACCAAGGCCATACCCGAGAAATGTTTGGTCTTGGAGGGAGAAGAGAAGAATAATTGGAGATAAGCTTTATGCAAGATGGGAGATATCGAGACTTGAATTCCTTCCAAGGTGTTCCCTTCAAAGAGGTAGTCTGTTGTGCCGGGGCTTTGTGCCTTTAATTTTTAGACCCTTGACATGCATACGACCAGGGTTTTTCCTGCGGGGACTTTGCCACTCTTGTCATGCCATAATTCACAATCTTGCTTTTATCGAAATTCTGACTTGATTTTCATAATAGCCCTTTTGGCAAAATGTATATCATGAAATTCATATTGATTTTGGGTCAAGACTGCCCCTATTTGAAACTCCTCTCGTATTGGGGATTACCAAGGTTGGTCATCTCATCCGTCAACCTCTTGCCCCTGCATGTGGCCGAGTAAAGAAGAGAAAAGACTTTCAGGAATACTCATGGCATGGCCAATGTAGCAACGGTGTTTAACCAAAGGAGCCGGCTAAGGACGCCGTGAAGTGTGTGAGGTGCCCAGCTAAGGGTTGCTCTTAACAAGCGGGGAGAGAATATTGAATTCCCAGCGTGGGTTTTTATTAGCCAGAGGTGCTGCAAAAAATAAGCCTAAAGGACTCTTTTGAGAATGATTTCAATTAAACAAAAGCTTAAGATAAAGGTTTAAAACACCATTCTTAATCTCGTTAGGAAGCACTTGATTTTGAAAATCATGCGTGAAGTAATGAGAAAATGATATCATTAAAATGCATACTTACGCCAATATGTTACCTTGCAACCTTTGTAGAAGCAGCTGTCAGAGGCGAGGTTGATCATCGTGGGATTTGTCCTCTTTGGCAGTCAAAAGGATTGGAAGCAAAGGATTTTGGGAGTGGCTTAACGAGAATGAGTGGTGCTCAAACCAGACTCAGACGAATAAGGAGAAAAGGAAAAGAGGCGAGGGCTAGAACTCCCTCACTAAGGCGTGGAGACCCTGATCACATGGAACAGTCTACAGAAGAAGCGAAAAATCAAGAAGAGGGGTGAGGACTAAAGCCTCGAAAGTAATGGGAGAATGGGCAGATGCCCAAGGCAATGGATGTGGAAGAAGTTGGGTCAGGCCCAGAATTAGGAGGAATCAGAAGAAGAAATTGGTAGATGGAAAGAGGTGGATCCGGAGGGTCCGGAGGCAGAGGAGGAGAATCATGATAGGAGGAATCCGGAGGCTCCTGAGGAATAAAATATCGAGGGACGCGATGCCCTGAGAAGAAATCTGAAAAAGAGTGATGAAAAAGGAAGAAGAGAACGAAGGAGGTGATGTCTTGGAAGAACAGAAAGATGAACTGGAAGAAAGATGGAGGGTCCGGAGGTTCCGGAGGAAGCAAATGCCGAGGGACGCGATGCCCAGGGAGGAGAGAAAAATCCGGAGGTTCCGGAGGAAGCAAATGGAAAGGGGCACGATGCCCGGGGAAAAGATGGAGACAATCAGGTGGAGAATCCGGAGGTTCCGGAGGAATAGAATCAGAAAGGGCGAGATGCCCAAAGAGGAGGGATAAAATTCCTGGAGGTTCTAGGGAGATAGCAGGAAAAGGGACGCGATGCCCCAGGGATAGTGGATAAAAAGATGAAGATGAATAAGATGGGAAGTGCGGAATATCCGGAGGTGCCGGAAGGCGGGGAAGATACGGGTTTGGAAACCCGGGAAACAGGAGGTGCAAATGCATGCAATGGGATGGATGCGATGAATGCATGAAATGCAAAGAATATGAAGAATGTGAAGGGCGAGAGGATGAGATCCTCCTCCTAACCCTGGGAATGGCCCATGAAGAAAAAGTGATAGAGATGGATGAATAGAAAGTGGAACAAATAAGGGATGGCCCCTTAGCATTAAGATAACTGCCCCTCCACGGCAGTGAAAGTGTATGAGAAATAGCCCCTGCCGAAGCTTCAATGGTGAATGTCAACTCCCTTGGAGAGTGCAAAGTAATGGTGTGAGGGAGTTGGAAAGTTGGGCTCGGAAGCATTATGTTGCCCAAAGATTCAAAATTTAGAAACTGGAACAAAGGGTGCCCTGCCCGGCCCTTACACAGCATCAATGCTTGGCATGGCGGCTGTAGACACGCCAAAATTGACGTTTTGTTGATCAAATCTCATGTCATTATGTAAACGCCCCAAGTGGACTTCAATATTCCTATAACATGAAGTTTTTCTATTTTTGAGAATTTTATGCATTTTTTCTGCATCCTTCGTGATTCACGACCTGACGAAGGGCGTTACTTTCGAAAGTAGCGACCTGTGATAGGGCGTTTCAAAAGAAAGGACGACCATAGATGAGGGCGTCAATTCCTGGTATTATCCGCTAATTTCTGGAATTATCTATTTTCAAAATAAAAAGCATTTTCTGTGTAACGTCCTACCTCAGGGCGTGTTTTTAAGAAACGCCGTTACCTTAGGCGTGTTCCATTAATGTCTAAACAAAGAAAGTTTTATTTCCAAATTTAAATCCAGGAAGAAACGCCCTTTCCTAGGTCGTGTTTCAAGAAACGTCTCTGTGAAGGTCGTCAATTCCTGATTTGACGCCCTGTCCTAAGTCGTGTTTCACTCCAGAGTCCTTCCTTTTTCCATCTTTCCCTCACAGTTCCCTACCATCCATGGGACTCTTGCTCGATCTTGATCTTTCCCTGGATGCCTCGTTGCCCGTTCTTATCATTCCTTGGTTTGATCACATCCGCTGGAGGCACTATAAATTGAAGTCTCGATCGATCGTGTGAGGGGTTAATGACTCAGAAGGTTAAGCACTCTAAGCATTCAAAAGGTTAAGCGTTCAGAAGGTCGCGAGCAGAGCCTTCTTCGTTCTTTGCTGCTTCCCCTCTGCATCCTTCGTTGGGCTTCATCCGGTGCTTCATCCATCTACTTCCATCATACTCATCCGGTTTTCCCTTTACTGTCGCCAGGGACAGCAGGGTTTCTCAGCTTTTCATCTGTTTGTTCTACTTCATTTATACCACTCCATTCATCATATTTATTCATCCTTCGTATTTATTCACACCTTGTTGCATTTTTTTTATCATCATACTCCCCCTCCCTTAAGTCTTATTAAGGGGTTTTAAAACAACAAAAAAGAGGTGCGCACGTTGATGTCCCCTTTTCATTGCATATGCCATTTGGGATTGATACTACAGCATCGCGACTGATCCTTTCTTTCTTTGCTTGTTTGTTGTCTATTGTTACAAGGTAATCAAAGAAGAGAACCCTTCTCATCGGCCGGCCGATTGAGGAAGGAGGAAGAAACTCCACATCATCCCGCATTTCCATTTTTACCAGGTAATTGCGATCCTTTCCATGTTCTCATCTCCTCTTGAGACCCTCGCGTCTCTGGCGATCACATCATCTCCACTTTAGCACCTCGTGCTATTTTTATTGCATCTTATGCATTTTTGTTTATTCATTGTTATTAATTTAACTTCTCCTAAGTGAGGATTTTTAATCCGATCTACAAATTGGCGATCACGGTGGGACCTCCACTGTTTTCTTTTTTGATTACCATCTCCATTGGCACCCTCGTGTGCCCTTTCCCCTTGACACCCTCGTGTGTCCTTTCCCCTTAGGCACCCTCGCGTGCCCTTTCCTCTCGGTACCCTCGGTACCCTTTCCTTTGTGCCCCTCGGGCACCCTCCATTGTGCACCCTGCACACTCCCGGATCAGTCGATTGCTGCTTATTAACGCCTTCAACAAGGGCGTCTTTTGATTTAACGCCCCTCACAGGGACGTGTTTTGTTGATTAACGCCCCCTTCCAGGGCGTGTGTTTATTGCACCTGCTGGCGTTCTGTTTGCTCATTTTATCGTCTGCTATTTAACGCCCCTCTCAGGGACGTGTTTCGTTGAGTAACGCCCACTTCCAGGGCGTCTTTTACCATAACTGCTGTCTGCTGCATGCTTATCATATTGTCTGTGGATTAACGCCCCTCTCAGAGGCGTTTCATTTCTTATCAACGCCTGTCATTAGGGCATTTCTCTTTATCATAACTGCTGCTGCTGCTTATCATATTGCCTGTAGATTAACGCCCCTCCTGGAGGCGTTTCATTTTTTATCAGCGCCTATCATCAGGGCGTTTTCTCGGAGTTTTGACGCCCTCCTGTGGAGGCGTCCTTTCTTTATAACGCCTCACCTAAAGGCGTGTTTTCCTACCGTCTGTGAGCCCCTCACAGAGTTTAACGACAGCCACGCTGCCGTGTTTTCATTTTGTCACGACCTACCGCAGGGCGTGTCTTTCCTCCTGCTGTGAAAACGACCTTTCCCAGGGCGTTTCTTTACTGTTCTTTTTCACAGATTAGCTCTTATTCATTGCTTGGCATTTGTCTTGATATTACATTGCTGCTTGGATTGTCTTGATTTGTTGGCTTGGTTGAGAGACCTCCTCTCTCTACCCTAGGATCCACACACCCTTCTTGGAATCGGGACGACCCTCCATTGAGCATTCCGTCTCTTTGGACCGGAAATCCCTTTTCCAAGACCTCCATAAGTCCCCGCACCCGTGGATTCCCTCACGGACGCCGGGCTGGTTGTACCCTTGAAGTACCTGGAGTTTAGAGAACCTATGCGTTGTTAAAGAGAGAGAAAAACTTAGTTGACCCGGAGGTTACACTTGGATCAAACTAGGTCTCATTTGGCAAAAGAGTGAACTTTCACAAATAATCCACCCTAATTCAAACATCAAACATTAAAATCTTGCGTTTCTTGCCAACCTTGTTTGCATAAACATAGTTGGGTGATTTGATTGCCTTGTTTGGATTAAATATTTTGTGATAGTTCCTTCATTAAACACTCTCTCTCTTAAGAATGAAACTCCGTTCAGGTAAAACCATCAACATGTCAGGCAACGGGTACTCTTATGATAATGAGAATGAGAACATATTTGGTCAATATGAGGACCCTCTCCAGGATTCTGTTTATTATGAGGGGAACTACCTTCCTCCTCACCCCCATTACTCACAAGTTCATGTGGTTGATACCACTATTCATGAGGCGGACCCTTCGTCTCAAGTTCCATCTTCCAACACTTCGGGGAACCCTTCCCCATCCATTAATGTCACGGATTTGATCCAGGCTCTCTCCCAGTTGGATGACTCCCAGCGGCAAGCCATTCAGGCCGCTTTAAAAGGGAAGTCGGTTCTTTCTTCTTCTTCTAATCCCCCTCCGGCCGTGAGTGGCCATCAGATTGTTAATGACCAGGCGGTCTTGCATCCCCCCTCCTCTCGTCCACAAACGCCTACTGCGGCCATGCCGGCCCAGCAGGCGAGCTATTCAGCGGTTAGGCATCAATCCTTCCAACCTCCTCGGATTCTACGAACGCCTATACCGCCTTCTTTTGCTCAGAATCAGGCCCCGGTCGAGCCCGATACCAACACTCTCTTGCTTCAGAAGCTGGCCAGCATGGAGGAACAGCTCAAGAAGGTTACAGCGACTAAGAATGCTCCGGAAATTTCTCTTCCTACGTTGCCGGTGTTCCATTTACCACCTTCTGAAATGCCGAATTTCGGCGATATAATGGGACGGGCAACCCATTCATTCATTTAAAGGATTTCCGATATGAGACTTCCTTTTGGCAGGACAATAAGGCCTCCCTGGCCTACTTATTCAGGAGGTCTCTTGAGGGGCCAGCCCTCGAATGGTTTTATTCTCTGGAGCCAGCTGATGCCGGCGATTTTGATGTTATTCAAAGAAAATTCCTGCAAAAGTACAGAGACCGGGTGGGACCTTCCCTTTCTGTTACAGATTTAGTTGCCGAGAAAATGAAGCCCGAGGAGGACTTCATTGTATTTGCTGATAGGTGGCGGTCTATGGCCGAGAAATTAAAGGACACATTGTCGGAACAGGAGCAAGTGAAAATGGTCATTTCTAATGCAACCCCCCAATTCCGGCACATTTTGGCCATGAATCGGCTAACAACTATGGAAGAGCTCTATGAAAGAGCTCGTTATATACAAACGCAAATGAAGGACTCGCCCATCATGGGCATGTTTGAGCCGAAGCCTCGGCTATTTAAAAAGAATACAAATGTCAACAGCGGGCCCACGACTGAAGGCACTGTCACAAATGAGCAGGTTGGCGTAGTTGGCAACCCCCATAATCAAGCTAACCCACGTCCACCACCACCTCCACGACAGAACCCTCATTTTAACCCTACTCCACCACCCCAATTCGCGCCTCAACGCTCTTTCGCTCCACCGCAAAACCAAGCCCCCCGCATAGATCCTCCAGCTCCACCACAATACCATCAAGTGCCCCCACCAGCCAACTACGGCCAACAACAACAACGGAGACCGCCACTTGGCCCCAAAAGGGACCACTATCCCCCACTTCCTGAAAGTCTCCCCGATATTTTTAATGCCCTGATGGCCGCCAACTTGCTCGCATTACCAAAGGAAAGAACCGTGTGGCCCGCTAATGTTGACACATCCCGTTATTGTGCCTTTCATCGCGGCCCTGGTCACAACCTGGATCGTTGCTTCCACTTCAGAGATTACATCTACGATCTAAATGACCAGGGTGACATCAATTGGGATGAGATGAGACAATTCATAGCCGCTATGAAAGAAAGAAGGGCTTCTCGGCAACAACAAAATCAGCAACAACAGCAGCCAGCTCCGCAACAAGTTCAGCCACAGCAAGCTCCAGCACCCCAGCAGGATATGGGGATCGTCCGTAATCCATTGCCGGAGCACGCTCCTAATCAACATGTGAACCCTGTCACGTCTCTCTACGAGGTGGAGAGAGGGCAGGGATGGCACGAAGAAAACGCCTCTGTCGGGGCATTTCACCATGATCCAACTCAAAATCAAACTCCGCGCCTTTTGCGCACACCTCCTTCTTCTTCTATTCTCCTATCGGGACGTCCCCTTCTACGCCCCGTCAATCCTTCTACCTCCACCAATTCCACGGCCTTGCCGGCTCGCTCTCTTCTTACCCGCCTACCACCTCCACAACCTACCATTCCACCTTCCACCACCAATCCCACACACGCGCCATCCAGGCCACTCCTACTCCGCTCACCGCCAGCACCCGCTACCCCCTCTACCACTCCTACACCGGCAAGAGTTCCTCCGTCATCAGTTCAACCACCTTTTGTGCCACGATCTCTCCTTATTCCACCACCTGCCAATGCTCCTCGCATTCGGATATCCCTCTCTTCTCCCACGCCTCCTGCGAGGGCACCTTCATCAAATACTCCTCCCATGCCTCCCGCGGGGGCATCTTTGTTAAACACCACTACCACGTCTCCTACGGGGGCACCCCTTTCATTGAATTCCCCTTTGATATCCCCTAGCAGGGTTTCTGCTACCAACATTCCTTCTTCTTCTTCCAACCCTCCTCCTAATATTGCCCCGACAGAGGCGCGTCAAGGCGTAGCGCCGCTCCGCAGTGGACGGATATTCCACCGTGTTTTCCCACAGAGAGAGCTAGAGCCTGTGCAGGGGCCACAAGAGCAAGAGCAGGAACAAGATTCAGTGCCGGGAACTCAGTATGATTTATTAAAGCACTTGGATCGCACTCCAGCCAGAATCTCCATTCTTGAATTAATCAAGAGGTCCACCACTCATCAGCTGGCCCTGAAGGAATACCTGCAGAAGGTCATGGTCAATGAGGACCTTCCGGTTGAACAGATAATTACAGTCTTGACCCCTGCCAGCAGTCAGCCGGCAATCACATTCCATGAACATGAGTTAGCACCTCTACCGGCAAGAAAATATGCCCTATGTATTACGGTTGATATCAACAAAGTGGCCGTTAAGCAGTGTTTGGTAGACACCGGTGCATCTATCAATGTGTTGCCTCCGAGCACTCTGAAGTTATGCGGTATCCCTGAGAGCCAGATTCGGCCATCTACCATTACTGTCACGGCATATGACAATACAAAGAAACCCCCTCTGGGTATGATTACTCTCAAAGTCAGCTTGGGTCCAGCCACCATTACAGCAGATTTTCATATTCTGGATATGGATCCGACCTTTAATGGCATCCTGGGTCGCCCTTATATTCAGCAGCTTGACGCAGTGCCCTCTACAAACCATCAGTGCCTCAAGTTTCCGCACAAGGGCCGCATTATCAAGGTGACCAGCGTGCCGATCTTGCCAGAGGAAGACATTCATGTAGCTTCATCAGTTCCTTCCATATGGCCTGCCAACAAGCCGTTATTATCTGTGCTGGACGTTCCCCGTCCACGGCCGATGCTATCTGAGACTGTTACCACAGTTGCTATGACACCCCTGCCTTCTAAGGGGAAGAAGAAAAAGAAAAATATGATGAATACCCCCGGCTGGAACATTCTGATAAGAATGGGATATCAAGATGGCAAGGGCCTGGGCGCCAAACTCCAGGGCAGGATTAGGCCCATTAAGCCTCAAAAGGTGATTGCACGAGGCGGCTTAGGCTACAAAGCACCGGGCAAGAATGAAGGAGAGCCGTGGGCTGTTATGACGTCCACCTTCAAACCAGACCGCCAGCCGCTCACCTGGACTTTAAAGACACATTTTGTCACCGGTGGCATTCAGAACAATGAGCAGACTACCGTCATTACTTCATTGCTTGATTGTCAAGATGTGCACGCCAGACAGTTTGCTCGTCACATTGCACCACTAGCTACCTACAAAGCCCTGGAGTCTTTAAGGCCAGATAAAAGAAGAAAAATGGGTGATCCGGAATGTGACTGGTACAGGTGGTTTGACATGAATGACATCACGATCTCTCTGAGCCGCCTGTTCATGCCGACAGATCCAGAGTGGCCGCCGCTGATTCAAGAACTGATTGAAATGCCAGCAGTAATCACAGATAAAAGGCAGATGTTAAGTGACTACACAGATACGGGGGAGCCAGATGTCCCCTTTGAAGAAGGATTTTCCGTGGATAGGCTGTGGGCCGGCCTTTTCTCCTCACTTCTGTGCATCCATCTGTGTTGGCTTCTCTCTATTCCCGTTGGTTTGGTCACGTGCCGCGACCACCACCGATTACCATCAACTTGTCTCCCGATTCAATTCAGATTTCCCTCCCGATTGCTCCTTCGCTCCTCGAGCGATTTTCTAAAATCTCCATCTCGCCCCCGCGTGGGCCATCTTTGATTAAATCTTTCTCCAATCTTGCAATCTCCACTCCTCCTGCTATTCTCCCTTCACATTGCTTTTTACTTGAAGAAGAAAATAAAAACAAAGGAAAAGCTAAAAACGAAAAAAAAATGCCAAATCTCCAACATTCCAATCCTCCATTTCTATTGAGGAGACCTCCTATTTTTCTCCCGAGTGCGTCCCAACCCAGGGGCCGCTCTTCCAAGATTCCCTGGTAAGACTCTTCTCCCCCTCTGGTGAGGGGCCCTCCTCTGTATCACCTCCTGTATCCGCTTTTTCATCTCCTTCCCCTGGTCAAGCTAGTTGTTCCTATTCTTCCTCCTTTCCTTCTAATAATAAAAATCAGGGGATAGTTCCACATAAGAAGGCCAAGGGTAAGCAGATTCCCCGAAGATTTTTGTTGGAGTTGGCTGTCAGATGCCAAGCTTGTTTAGCAATCCCTGAGTTTGTGGAAGAACCGATCATCCTGCCGGAATTAGAATATGAGGATTCTGTTGCTGCTTATGAGGGTTTGGGCGTTTATGAAATCATGAATGATGAAGACCCTATTGAAGAGGGGGAAGAAAGTTATGAAGACTATGAGGACGAGGCGGATGCCTTTGCTAGTGGCATGAGACGATTCGACGAACCATCAGCCTCGTAGAAGAGCCAACCAAAGAAATCAATCTGGGTACCGAGGAAGACCCTAGGATTGTCCTCATCAGTAAGAATTTACCGCCCTCCGAGGAGGAGGCGCTCATTTTGGTTCTGCAAGAATACAAGGACACGTTCGCGTGGAGCTATGAAGATATGCCGGGATTAGACCCTGCGCTCGTTGAACACCGCCTTACACTTAAGCCAGGGTCTGTCCCGGTCAAACAACGGTTGAGGCGTTTCCACCCTAACATGGCTTTGAAGATGAAAGAAGAGGTCGATAAACTCCATAAGGCTAGATTTGTTAGAGTCGTCCTCTATCCCAATTGGGTGACTAACATTGTCCCGGTTATGAAGAAAGATGGAAAAGTTCGAATTTGCATAGATTTCCGGGACCTCAACCGGGCGTGTCCTAAAGATGACTTCCCCCTCCCTCATATTGATGTTCTGATCGACAACACGGCAGGATTTGAAACTCTTTCATTTATGGATGGCTTTTCAGGTTACAATCAAATTCGTCTGTCTGAAGAGGATCAAGAGAAAACCTCATTCACTACACCATGGGGTACATATTGCTATGTGGTCATGCCCTTTGGACTTAAGAATGCTGGAGCCACCTACCAGAGGGCTATGATGGCGATTTTTCATGACATGATTCATATTTACATCGAGGTGTATGTGGATGACCTGGTAGTGAAATCAAGGACAAGGATTGAGCATCCTGGGGTTCTAGCTAAGGTTTTACAAAGGTCGCGAGAATATCAATTAAAAATGAACCCCAAGAAGTGCGTATTTGGCGTTTCTTCAGGAAAGTTGCTTGGATTCATTGTCAGTAAGAGGGGAATTGAAGTCGATCCCAACAAGGCGAGAGCCATTAGAGATATGCCTCCTCCCAAGAATTTGAAGGAAGTTCGAGGATTAATAGGGAGGTTGCAATTCATTCGCCGCTTCGTCTCCCAGCATTCACAAAGATGCAGGCCGTTTTACGAGCTTACCAAGCCGGGAGTCAAGTTTAATTGGGATGACAAGTGTCAGGCAGCCTTTGACGGATTGAAGGATTATTTGGCCAATCCCCCTGTCCTGAGGCCGCCAATTCCAGGCAAACCACTTATTCTGTATGTTTCAGTCCTGGATGACTCTGTAGGTGCTGTCTTAGCTCAAGTGGATGAAGAAAGTAAGGAGAGGGCAGCATACTACTTGTCTAAACTTCTTAACCCCTGTGAGCAGAGGTACTCAGCCATGGAGAAGACTTGTGCAGCTTTGGTTTGGGTAGTTCAGAAATTAAAACACTATTTCCTAGCTCACGAGGTTCACCTCATTGCACGCATGAATCCAATCAAATTCCTCCTTGAAAAATCTGTCCTCACTGATCGATTAGCACGCTGGCAAAGCTTCCTCTCCCAGTTTGATATCACTTACATTCAACAAAAAGCTATCAAAGGTTATGCCATCGCCGAACATCTTGCTCATCACCCTCTACCTCATTTTGATCCTGTCAATTCTGAGTTCCCAGATGAAGAATTAATGTCCATTAATCAACCCCTTGATCCTATGTGGACGTTACATTTTGATGGAGCTCTTAATTCTCAAGGAAGAGGGATCGGCATGGTTCTTTTAACACCTGAAGGAGTCACCATTCCATTTGCTGCTCGGCTTACTTTCCCCGTCACCAATAATATAGCCGAGTATGAAGCTCTTTTGGCCGGTCTACAAACCGCTCATCGATATGGTGTCACTCACTTGCGGATTGTCGGTGATAGTCAACTCATTCTGCGCCAGGTGTTGGTCAAGTGCCGCACTATCAATCCTAAGCTTAAACCCTACCAGGAACTCGCTTCAGCTTACGCCAAACTCTTCACTAATTGATCTTCGTTCATGTGCCTCGCAGTCAGAACATTCTAGCTGACGCTCTTGCTTCTTTAGCTTCTGCTTTAGTCTTCCCCCCTGAGCGTGATTTCCATGTCCCTCTGATTCATTAGCGTGACACTCCAGCTATTAAAGATCGTGCTTTCCTTGATATTAGGGATCAGGTGCTCGAGAAGGCCAAGCAGAAAGAAAATCTTAAAGGCAAAGAGGTCATGTTACTGGATTGGCAAGAAGAATTGGCTGACGAAGAAAAGCCTTGGTATCATGAGATTGCCAGATACTGTAATGATCAGTCCTATCCTAAGGAAGCCACTGCAGAAGAGAAGAAAGCAATCAGAAGAGTGGCTCAGCGTTATACTTTGGTTGGAGGTGTGCTCTACAGAAGAGGGCTCACCGGTGTTTTATTAAGATGCCTCGATGATGATGAATCTTGGAAAGTTGTGGAAGAGGCGCATTCAGGAGTGTGTGGTGGTCATGTGAACAGCCAGATGCTAGCTAAGAAAATCCTTAGGCTAGGTTTCTATTGGCCAACTCTAGAAGAGGATTGCTCTATCTACGTTCGTAGGTGTGTTAAGTGCCAACTGCACGCCGACAAGATTCATTCTCCTGCTTCTTCACTCCATCCTACGTCCTCCCCATGGCCTTTTTCCATGTGGGCTTTTGACATCATTGGACCTCTTGGTGACTCGAACCTCCTGACCAAGCAAAAATCATTCATTCTCACGGCAACGGAGTACTTCACCAAGTGGGCGGAAGCAGAAGCTTACGTGGAAATTAAAGCATCAACCGTTTGCAAATTTATCATGAAGAACATCATCACGAGGTTCGGCATCCCGAGCACCATCGTCACCGACAATGGACCTCAATTTATCTCTCAAGATCTCAAGGATCTCTGCAACAGGTATAACATTGCATTGCATCATTCTTCTCCCTATTATCCGCAGGGCAATGGCCAAGCAGAAGCAACTAACAAAACTTTGATCAAGATCGTTAAAAAGACGTGTGAGGCTAATAAATTTTCGGACTGGCCAGACAAGCTGGTTGAAGCTCTTTGGGCCTACCGCACTTCCATTCGCACTCCCACTGGGCAAACCCCTTTCGCCCTCACTTATGGATGGAGGCAGTAGTCCCTTATGAGATTCTTATTCCCTCTCTGCGAGTACAATTGGATGAGGAACTTTCTATTGATGAACGTCGTGATTCACTCCTTGCCCAATTGGAACTCCTAGATGAGAAGCATCTGGTCGCCGCTGAGCATGCGCGCGTTTATCAAAATAGGCTCTCACGTTTTTACCAAAAGAAAGTAATTGAGAGAAAATTTAAAGTCGGTGAAATGGTAATCAAGAGAATTTTTGTTAAGCCGGGTGGCCCCCGTTCAAAACTCCAACCAAATTGGGAGGGACCGTTCGTTATAAAAGAAGTTTTTCCTGGCAATGCTTATAAATTAACTAATGCTGAAGGTGAAGAGTTAACTCACCCTTGGAACGGTTTATATCTTAAGAAATACTACCCCTGATTTTCCAAAATCCACAAAAAATGAATATTTTCCCAAAATCCAACAAAAAATGAATATTTTCCAAAATCCCACAAAACAAAAAAATGAATATTTTCCAAATCCAAAAAAAATTAGAATATTTGCCAAAATCCAAATCCAAAAAAAAAAAAAAAAGAAAAGAGAGAAATTTCAAACAAACAAAAAGGCTTTTGTCATGGCACACAAAAGATCAAGGCCTGAAAGGTCAAAATTCAGAATTCATTTATCAGTCTTGGTAACTTAAAAATGGGGTTGACACCCGCACACACTACACGCTTTATTCTTGAACTCAAGCAGTGCAAAATCTGATAGAAAGTCAAAAACCTGACTAAAAGTGAAAGACAATACCCGTTCTTTTCTTCTTCGGCCCATAAGGGGGGAAGGGAGACCTCGAGGCAGAGGCGCCAAGCCTATCCGCCGCCCTAGTAGGTGGAAGTCAAGGCCCAAAAGGGAGCAAATGTCACAAAAGCCCAAGTACAATTAGGTTTATTTTTTTCATCAATGCAAATCAATTCCAAAGTGAAAGTCAAGTTATGAAAAGAAAAGCATGTCAAGAGGGCAAAGTCCCCGCAAGGAAAACCTTGGGCGTATGCATGCATTATAAATGGGCAAAAAGGCAACAATTTCCTACGCCAAAGACCGAACCCCAACAGGCATAGGGCAGGGGAGGTAACTTTACTTTGAGCATCCCAGAACCCCTTATGGGCTTCCCTTATATTTTCTTCCATCCTTTCTATGTGGTAAAGTCACGAACTGGCAGGATGGTCAAGACGAACTTAAGAAATTGCACTGTGCGAAATCTCGAATATAAGTCAACTTTGAGCACGTCGACTCCCTTTTAATTATTCAAGAAAGATTAATGAATCCTAGATGGTGACCGTGTAGGGCCCGCGATCTGGATAGCCTTGTCAATCTTTTTTGAAAATTCATATAATTCACGCCTCTCACTAAGGCGTTTTTAATTTAACTCACGCCCTCGTGAGGGTCGTCTTTATCAAATTAACGCCCTTGTTCAGGTCGTCTTTTCACCAAATTCCAAAATCCTTTTAAAATGCACGCCGTCTGAGGGGGCGTCTTTCACCCGAGTCACGACCTAATCTAAGGCGCGTTTTTCAGGAAAATAACAAAAAAATATATATAATGCCTTCTTCATTCGTATGCCTGCATTTTGCCTGTGCATATTTTGATTTATTGTTTGCATGTGTGTGCTTGCATGATGCATCTCCCCTTTATTGGTTATTTCACTTTACCTTATTTGATTAAAGGCTTGGCCCCTTGACCCGTCATTAAGGTCAGAATATTGCCACCCCTTGCTCATTGGGCAAGGGGCCAAGTCGAACAGATGAATTAACCTGTTTTATTCAAGTGAAAACCGCAGCTGCAGATACAGGGCAAAAGCAAAGTAAACATGAAGAACGTGGAGAGAAGAAAAGTACACAAACACAAGCCCACAACCACACAAAGTGCTCAGGTAACAAAAGAAATCTCAATCTCATATATATATACATCATGAATGTCTAAGTACAGGTGTGAGGGTGGAGGAGTACAAGTAAGTCTCTCAGCTCTCGCCTCCGCCCTCCTCTACTCTCCTACTCTCAACCTCCTCCTCGCCATCCCGAGCTGGTGCTGGTGGAGGAGGCATGGGCCCCCGTGAAGAAGCCGGAACTCGAGCCTGGCCCCCTGCCTCACTCCTCTCTCGAAGAGAAGAACCCGCAACAAAAGTGGAGCTGGTGAAGGAGTACCCCGCAGCCCGTGCTCGCTCACGGCCTCGCTGCAACCGCTCCTCGGACACTCGCAGCCGCTCCTGAGAAAGGATCAACTGGGTCCTCGAGTCGGCTAGCTCTCGCTCCCGTGCTGCCGCCTGCTCCTGGAACCGGGCACGCTCCGCCTGCTGAAGCTCAAGGAACTGGGCATGCTCCGTCTGGTGCTCCGCACGCTCCCGGGCACGCTCGCGCCTCTCCAGCTCCAGGGCAACCCGCAGCTCCGCCACGTCCTGAGGAAGCTCCTCACGACGCCTCGCAGAACGCTCCAACTCTATGATCCGCTGCTCGCGGATCGCCAACTCGGTACGCGCCGCTCGCAGCTGTGCACTCTGAAACAGGCAAACAAATCATCAAGATCGACAATTCAATGAAGCAAATAAACAACACATGGTTGAAGGTAAAACACTCACCTGCAAGGACGTAGCCTGCTGTCCCTCACAGACACAAGCAAGGGCGGCTCGGAGCTCCTCAGTCTGCAACACAACTTTTATCAGTACACAATGCCATATTTAATCAATAAATGAACTGACTGAGTTTGAGTTCAGAATTTACCCGCGAGGCGAGATCCCGCTCTGCTGCCTCAGCCCGTGCAACCGCTCCAGCTAGCTGCTCTGATAGCGCGGTCACCTCCGCGCTAGGTCCCCTCGAGCTGCAGGCCTCACCTGGGTCTCTCCTCATCGCTCCCTGCTGGGCACGCTGCATTCATTAAGATCGTCAGTGGCTAATCATTAATTCAACAAAAAATCCATTTGCATATAGGAATAATTTAAACACTCACCAGGGCCTCCAGGTCTGCCCGTGTGGCGGCTAGCTGGTCCTCCAGGCCGTGTAGATGGGCCTGGGCATCCATCGCCGCGATGTCTCGCGCATCCTGCATTCATCACATATTAGTTGCATAATAGACATGTATAAGCATTGGCATTTAGAAATAATTGCATTCATACATACCCCTAAGACCCTCATCTGAGGTCTGCCGGCGTGAACCTCCCAGTAGCGCCGGAGGTACTCGGAGCTGTCTGTCGCCTGGGAAGTGACTCGGGTCCCGCCTCGCTGCCAGTCGGCGTACTGCTCCTTGAAACGTACCCTCCAGTCGCTCGTCTTGGTGCGACCGCGGGTCTTCTTTCCTATGCCTCGAGGCTCCCCGACCTCGATCCATTCCTGGTGCAAGCCCAGGGTCCTCATCACCAACCTGAGCCGTAACTGCTCAATCTCGCTCAAGCAGTGTAGCCACAGCTCACGCCCGAAGCGAGGTCGCCCCGATACGACCCAAGGCTGGCCCTCATCTGTCATCCCCTCGTATGGCCTCCACTGCACCTGCATTCATACATATCTTTATCATGTCATCATAATCAATTCAAATCAATTCAAAAGAAATGCATTTCATTCATTCATACATACCAGCGAGGGAGGGAAGTCGCGGAACTCTCTCCGTAGAACCCACAACTCGTAGTCGAGTGGGGCACTGAAGATGACTGGTAACCAGCGTCGCGCCAGAGGGAAGGATCCCTCAGCTCCTGGCCGTGGGTCGACGCGCCCCATCGGCATGTACAAGTGACTCCACACCTGCATCCATGCATTGCATTAGTAAAGCATTCATTTGCATAAAAGAAAAGGAAAAAGGAAGATAACTACCTGAAGAAAAGGTGAGAAGCCACTGACGGTCGTCTCACGTCCTGTACCCGTGGACAGGTCCGCCAGCAGGTGTGCCAGCAGCGCCGCTCCCCAGGCGTAGGTGCCAACTGTCTCCAGGTCCTCGAGGATCGCCAAGAAGCGGCAGTTGATGACGTCGGCTTTCGTCCCCAGCAATAATCTCCCGAGCAGTAGCAGCAGGAACCTCCTCAGGTCTCGATCCGCTCTCTCATGGTCAGTCGGGTCCTGGCAGCATACCGCTCTCACCCCGTCGGTCAGCCTCTGTACAAACTCACCTAAGGTCTCCCCTGACCTATGCCTGGCATCTCCTAAACCCATCACCGTAGTCAGGTCGGTACGGAAGATGGTCCTGCACTCACTAGGTACCTCATAGACCATATCCAGCCCTAGCAGTCTCTGGGCCATCTCCGTGTAGTCAGGATAGGTGAACCCACTCACAGCCTCACCATCCACCCTCAACCCTGTAATCCTAGTCACATCCTCTAGGGTAGGAACCATGTGCCCCCAGGGCATCAAGAAGGACCGGCTCACCCTATCCCAACGCTCCCGTAAAACCTGGATAAGTGCTAGGTCGGGTCTAAATGGCTCAATGGATAGGAAAGCCCCGAACCCCATAGCATCTACCCTAACCCTCTGGAAGTCGGGGAGACCCTGATATGCTGCCCAGACCATGACCCATGAGATACGGGTCCTCATCAGCCCCTGCACGCATTAAAAGAGAAGAATTTTGCTTAATTATTTGGTTAATCATGTGTAATTGCATTAGGTTTTGCCTGGGCATTGATTTTAATGTCACGACCCTCCCAAGGTCGTTTCTTGGTAAATTCACGCCCCTAAAGGGGGCGTTTTTCTAAATGTGGTTTGAAGTAACGTCCTGGGTGAGGGCGTTTTCCATCTTTGAAACGCCTCTGGGTAGGGCGTGAACTTGTTGTTAATTTCTAAAATCCTAAAATGTTTTTCAAATCACGCCCTCGGCTGGGGCGTTTTCCATTTAGGACCGTTCAGTTTAAAAAGAGAATTAATGAAGAGACGCCCTCTGGTTTGGGCGTTTCCTGTTAAATAACGCCCTGGTGAGGGGCGTGGCTTTCATGATTTTCAGATAATTTAAATAAAAATGACAGCATGCGAAATAATTAATGAAAACATTTAATGGGCATGGAATTAATGGAAAATCATAATTTTTGAAGAAACGACATGCTGCAGGGCGTTTGTCATGAAGGTTAATTAATTTTCAGAGAATAAAAGGAATTTACGCCCTTGGTCAGGGCGTTTTGTTTGTGAATAACGCCCCCATGGGAGGCGTTTCTTTTCTGAGTTGCAGGTTTCGTGCCCGAGGGCTATGGAAAATCAGGAAAAAAATAAAATAAAATGAAAATAAAATAAAAAAAATGGATTTGGGGAGGGGGAACTTACCTTTTTGTGCTTCTGGGGTTGTGGCCGAGGCAGTGGCCGTCTGGGCCGCCGGAGTTGGCCCCGGGGAGCGACCGCCGCCGTGGGCGGTGGTCCTTCTTCTTCTCCATCTCCCTCTTCTTCATCTTCTTCTTCTTCTTCTCCACCTTCGTCTTCTCCTCCTTCTTCTGTTGCTGCTTCACCGGCTTCGTCGCCGCCGGCAACCACCGCCGGTTCTTCAACCGCAACAATGGCGAGCTCCTCCACGGCGGGTTCCTCTTGGGCGTGGGCAGCGTCGAGGTCGACGACCTCTGGGGCACTCACCCTCTGGCGTTTGGCCATGGCTCGGGATAAGAGAGATAGAGGGAGATTGAGAGAGTGAGAGAAGAGAACGAGAGAGGGAGATCGAAAGAGGGGGGGCTTCGGTTAGGGTTTGCAGAAGGGGGAAATGAGGACGGAAGGAGGAAGAAGAAGGGGCCTCATGACTTTTGGGTTTCGAAAAGAAGACACGCCCTAAGGGAAGGCGTTTCTAATGGAATTCACGACGAAGCTCTGGGCGTCTCTTGAAGGTAGACGACGATGATTAAGGCGTTAATTTGTTTTGCATGGGGAACGATAACCGTCGTCAGACGCATTGAATGGGCGTTGATTGATGTAATGAAAGTCATCATTGCTGGCTTAGAGTAACGCCTCTGTTGAGGGCGTGTTATTCTTGATAAGTGACTAAGGAAAAGGCGTTATTTTTGATGATTCAACGATTATATTCTTTGAGATTTGAATAGATTAACGCCTTGTCTGAAGGTTTTATTTAATTAACGCCCTTTTCTGCGGGCGTCAAATTGAAAAGGAGACGCCCTTGGTTAAGGCGCCTTTCAATTGATTCACGGCGTTCTTTGAGGCGTTATTTGCAACAGAAACGCAGGCTTTGGATGATTTTGATCATAATCACAGTGATGATTGGCTCAATCAGAAAGCAATCTTTATTATTTGAAAAAAAGGATTACAATGCCTAATGAGCCACTTTGGGCCTTAATTTCCTCAATGCTATCGCATAATTTTTCCTCTGTTCCTTGTCTTCATCCAAGTCTTCTATAGGGTGATGAAGCTTGCTTAGTTTCCACAGAGCTTGAATGGTGATTGTCTCCTCTCCATCTTCATTGCTGCCTAGAGCCCTTAATTTGATTGGAGGAAGATGGGAGATGTCTTCTAGCACTTGCCTTGGAAGCCCGAGCTGAGGAAGGCACCGGTGTGCATTGTACAAGACGAGCTCGGATGCGCCAATAAGTCGAAGGTCCGTGCCGATGGAGAATCTTGCGCGAAGTTCCTGCATTTTGAGTATTCCCGGAGTGCAAGTAAAGAGGTTTTTGGGCATTACCTTAAGGTGTTCTCTCCACTCCGCCCTTTTCTTGATTTGAGGAATGCGGTTCGTCACCCTATTGCTTATTCCCAACGAGCCGGTGATATAAGAAAGCGGACTTTTGGAGAAGATCCTTGACGATTGTTGGGCTTCATGGCATGGATCAAACTTAAAGTGGAGGTCCACCCAACTTGAGAAGGCTAGCATACAGCCGTATATGGGCCGCCCCATGGCCGCCGATGTAAGCCCGCTGTAGAGGTAAGCTAGTATGGCCGGTCCAACTCTTTCACCTTCCCATAAGCTCACCACTGCACTTATTTGACTCTCTTCAAGGAAGTCCTCCGTGGATGGAAACAGTAGTGCGCCTGCTATGCACACCACGAAGGCTTTTGTTATTCTTTCTATCTCCTCCTCTTCCTTGGCTTGATCTGCTCTTTTGTATACCCATGAGGCTAGCTTCAAAAGGTTGATTCCCTTGGTGATTTTGATCTGATTCACTAAGTTTGGGTTAGGAATAAGGCTGGTTAAGAGCTCATGAGAGGAGATGGGTCTTGGCATGATGGCCATCTGTTCTTCTTCACTTTGTTTCATTCTTTTTAAACCCAAGATCATCTCTATTTCTTCCAATAAAATGGTGGCTTCAAAAGTGGAGAATAGAAAGGTGTGGGTGGAAGGATGCCATGTCTCAATCAATGCTCCCATGGCACCCCAATCAAGATGGATTTGGTCATAATGCTTGGCATGGGTTATCAATCCTAAGAGATGCCATCTAGCTACAAAGGCCCTCATGTCAGAAGAGAATTTTGAAAGTATGAGGGGTAACCACTTGACTCTTATATATCTTCTAGCCCCTGGAAGATTTGGGTACTCCTGTGAGAAGAGAGGAAGAAAATAAAAACAAAAAATAGAGGTACATGAGCATGTGAATTCAAACACATGAGCGGTTCAGCAAAGCGGTAAAAGGGTTATATGCACAGTAAAGGAAATTGAAGCTAACCTGATTCATGCATATCCTGTTGTTTATATGACCTTGGATATCGTTTATTCTGGGAGTTGAGAGTTTTGGCCTCTTCAGTGCCCTGTCCATCGTCAGTAAAGTTTGGACGGCCGCAACCTGCAGAGCAGATGAGGAAGAAGAAGAACAGGAAAAGCTTCGACGGCTGCAGGGTTTTGGTTATTTCTGTTGAAGGAAGGCCTCCTATTTTATAGAGATTTAGAGAATCGTAAGGTTGTGGGAAGTTAGCAATTTGATTGGCTTAAGGACTGTGCTGTGCTGTTAGGAAACGGAAGTTCGTGCTGAATTAACGACGTTGGTTAGGGCGTCGATTCTTAAATTGACGACCTGACTGACGACGTGTTATATTTAACGCCCTAACATGGGGCGTCTTCTTCTAAGCTTTCGTTACTGGTTACGCCTTTGAGTAGGGCGTGTTTTAAATGCTAAACGACCTATGGTTAGGCGCCTTTCATGCTGTTAACGCCCTATGCTTAGGCGTGTTTTAGTTTCCCTTCCCATGCTTTGATGCTCTAATGAACTTAAGTGCTGTTATTTTTGTGAAATTGTTTATGATTAAGCACTTATGATCATGTCATGTTCTGAATTAATGGATGAAGGCTAATAAGTTTCAAGTGCAGAAGTTCGCAGGATTCGAGGCATTTGGACCACCCGTGGGAGCAACATCGTGTCACCTTGTATCTGTTTCCTGTAAGCATTGTTACTATATGATATCTACACTATTATAGTATGTCAAGGACCTTGTGGTTCTGATGAACCTGAAATTTGAGTTCCCCTTCATCAAAAACAATGACGATTTCAGGAAAGTCTTGATCACACGGATAGGCCGTTGAGTTGTTAAAGGTTTGGGACGATGGTTCCACTTTCTGAGTTGATGCGCGGACAAACGGGCCTCGGCTTAGTGTTAGCTCAGAGATATGGATTCTTGACCAAATCTAAATGGCTTAGCAATATTATCCTTGATTATTTTCTATTTTTAGTTTGTTTTAATCTTTTCTTTTAGCCCAGCATGCATCATGTAGGACTTTGAGTTTCATGCTGAAAATCTTCATATTATGGCAATAATGAAGTTCACTCGCTCTTGATTGAGTTGACATGAGATATTCCACTTCAAATCAAGTACTTCGTTCTATTTGAAGCCGTTCAGGCTGATTCCTTGAAAGTGTCCCTTTTGTTGGATCTCTATCCCAATTCTCTTTACTTTTCTGCAAAATTTACCTTGGTTGTAGCACGTCCACGTTGGCTGGTAATCGCTCTCCAATGGTCTTTCCCTGTCGTGCCCACGCGCACATCCCTTTATTTGCTTAGTTTAATCTCCTTTTATCCAACAAATCGATGTTTCCTTGGAACCACTCAGAGTTGTTTCACTCAGAGTCTTGGAAAGATTTCAAATGCTTAGTGTTCTGAGGCGTGTCACATCACACCTTGGCGTCTCCTTATCAGTTCATTCCACTTCATTTCTTTCATTACACTTCATTCCATTTCTGTCTCACTCCCTTGCAAAGCAGACGCCAAGGCGGGGCAGCTGTAGACACGCCAAAATTGACGTTTTGTTGATCAAATCTCATGTCATTATGTAAACGCCCCAAGTGGACTTCAATATTCCTATAACATGAAGTTTTTCTATTTTTGAGAATTTTATGCATTTTTTCTGCATCCTTCGTGATTCACGACCTGACGAAGGGCGTTACTTTCGAAAGTAACGACCTGTGATAGGGCGTTTCAAAAGAAAGGACGACCATAGATGAGGGCGTCAATTCCTGGTATTATCCGTTAATTTCTGGAATTATCTATTTTCAAAATAAAAAGCATTTTCTGTGTAACGTCCTACCTCAGGGCGTGTTTTTAAGAAACGCCGTTACCTTAGGCGTGTTCCATTAATGTCTAAACAAAGAAAGTTTTATTTCCAAATTTAAATCCAGGAAGAAACGCCCTTTCCTAGGTCGTGTTTCAAGAAACGTCTCTGTGAAGGTCGTCAATTCCTGATTTGACGCCCTGTCCTAAGTCGTGTTTCACTCCAGAGTCCTTCCTTTTTCCATCTTTCCCTCACAGTTCCCTACCATCCATGGGACTCTTGCTCGATCTTGATCTTTCCCTGGATGCCTCGTTGCCCGTTCTTATCATTCCTTGGTTTGATCACATCCGCTGGAGGCACTATAAATTGAAGTCTCGATCGATCGTGTGAGGGGTTAATGACTCAGAAGGTTAAGCACTCTAAGCATTCAAAAGGTTAAGCGTTCAGAAGGTCGCGAGCAGAGCCTTCTTCGTTCTTTGCTGCTTCCCCTCTGCATCCTTCGTTGGGCTTCATCCGGTGCTTCATCCATCTACTTCCATCATACTCATCCGGTTTTCCCTTTACTGTCGCCAGGGACAGCAGGGTTTCTCAGCTTTTCATCTGTTTGTTCTACTTCATTTATACCACTCCATTCATCATATTTATTCATCCTTCGTATTTATTCACACCTTGTTGCATTTTTTTTTATCATCATACTCCCCCTCCCTTAAGTCTTATTAAGGGGTTTTAAAACAACAAAAAAGAGGTGCGCACGTTGATGTCCCCTTTTCATTGCGTATGCCATTTGGGATTGATACTACAGCATCGCGACTGATCCTTTCTTTCTTTGCTTGTTTGTTGTCTATTGTTACAAGGTAATCAAAGAAGAGAACCCTTCTCATCGGCCGGCCGATTGAGGAAGGAGGAAGAAACTCCACACCATCCCGCATTTCCATTTTTACCAGGTAATTGCGATCCTTTCCATGTTCTCATCTCCTCTTGAGACCCTCGCGTCTCTGGCGATCACATCATCTCCACTTTAGCACCTCGTGCTATTTTTATTGCATCTTATGCATTTTTATTTATTCATTGTTATTAATTTAACTTCTCCTCAGTGAGGATTTTTAATCCGATCTACAGCGGCGACTTGGCTTCTTCGACCGTGCTTGGCACAATAACCCGGATTGGCATCCGGCAAATGAATTCTTGAATCTTGAATGGCGCGGCCAAATCCTTGCTGCCCGGCTCTTGATCGTCCTCGGCACCTGTGCTTGTAGAAGGCCCCCCATTCCGAGTAGTAAGGGGAGGTGAAGCTGAGGTGGAAGGCTCCATGAATGGTGGAGGCATGATGGAAAGCGTTGGCAAATGGGTGAGCGGAAGTGGAGGTTCAAACACGTCGAGTTTCTCCCTTGGCTCGGAAGCAGTCGGGGTTGGCTCGAGTGCAAAAAGGTGCGGATCCTGCTCAGGATTAGCCATGGGAAAGGGTGAAGGGTTAAGTGGTGGAGTAGGGGTTATAGGCATAGTGGAGGGTTTTGAGGTTAAAGGGGTAATGGAGGGCCGAGGTGGCGGTAATGGGAGGCTAATTGGGGAAGGTTTAATGGTGTAATTAATGGAGGCCGATGGTGTGGAGGTAGATGGCTTAACGGGTGGAGGTTTAATAGTGGAAGGCTTGGGGGAGGCCAGTGTTGCGGAGGTTAATGGTGTAACTGGAGGAGGTGTAATGTATGCGGTGTCAAGGATAGGAGGAGACTTACAATGTGCCGGTGTGGGTGATTGAAGTATCGACCCATCATCGTAACACCAATTAGTCTCATAAATAGGGGTTGAAATCAGGGATGGTTTCATCCTGAGCAGGAGGTTTATCAAATGATAGTGGAGGGAGCGAGAAATTAAGGAAACTCGGAAGGGGTGCCTGCGGAGCTTCATCATCATCGTACACTGCCTTGGATTCTTCAAATGCCGGCTCCTACTTGCTTGAAATGCCGAGGTCATAATCATTTTCTCCTATCTTTCCATTCATTCTCCATCTTTGTAATCTCGTCCAAAGCGGCATGGAGAGGATTGACTGGAGTAGGAGGAGCCGTGACCCTCTTTATTTGTTCCTCCATCAAAGTAATCTTATCAAGCAGAGATTGCTGGAGGGGTGTGACTTGAACAACTGAGGGCTGGCAGGGCTTTGAAGGAGGAGGGGCCGCATAAAAAGGCCGTGGAGGGGAGTTGACGGGATGACCCGTAAAAGAACCCGGACGGGCCGGATTGCAAGGAGTAAATGGGCCTCGGGGCCGTGATGGAGGAGGAATAGAAGGAGGCGGGTGATGGGCCACCCGAGTAGAATGAACAGGAGGAGATGGGTAATGGGCTACCCGATCAGGATTGGAAGGAGGAGGTGGGTGATGGGCCACCCGTGTAGAATTGGAGGGAGATGGGTGATGGGCCACCCGAATAGAATTGGAAGGAGGTGGGTGATGGGCCACCCATATAGAATTGGAAGGAGGGAGAGATGCATGAGATGTACCCTCAACGACAGCCTTAAGGGCTTGGATCTGTTGAGGGGTAAGATGATCTAATGCATGAATGATCCGGGAGACCTTCTCATCATTGGGACGAGAGGATCCCGAGGAAGTAGTGGCTCGAAATTGAGTTGAAGGACCATTGGATTGGACATTGCCCATGGGTCGGGCATGACCATAAGAATGAGGACGTGGCCCTTTGAAAGAATGGTGAGAATTTTGATGAACATGTTGAAATTGAGGGGAATAGGATGTGCACGGTTGTGCATCCTCATGAATTGAATTAAACATGTTGTTTTGTTTATGGTAAGCCATTATTCAATCAAAGTAATGTGCAAACAATTTGCAAAGAAACACACAAGTTGGAATGGTTACCTTGATTTTTATTTGTTTAAACCTTGGTGAATTAATGAATTTTATAAAAGTTTGGAGTGATTCACACAAGGGAGGATCCTAGTTTCAAATGATATGAACTCCAATGCCAACTAGGAACCCTTTCTCACCACGTATATGGCCAACTAATCCGGGACTTCAAGAGGGTACAACCTGCCCGGCGTCCGTGAGGGAATCCACGGGTGCGGGGACTTACGGAGGCTTGGAAAAGGGATTTCCAGTCCAAAGAGACGGAATGCTCAATAGAGGGTCGTCCCAATTCCAAGAGGGTGTGTGGATCCTAATGAAGAGGAGGGGGCTCCCAAACCAAATGCAAATGTGAATGCAGTAGGGTAAACAGGCCAACCACAATAGTATGATCAATCAACAAAGATAAGCATGAAATATCGTGAAAAACCACAGCCGGGAGGGTTCTGGAAACCCACAGTAAAAACACGCCCTGGCAGGGGGCGCTACTAACCAAAGACACGACAGTGTAACTGTCGTGAATCAACGTGAGGGGCCCAGGGGCAGTAAAAACACGCCTTAGGATGAGGCGCTATAAGGGGAAAGGACGCCCTTGACCGAGGGCGTCAAATCAAAAGAAACGCCTTACTGAGGGGCGCTAATCAACAAAGAAACGCCCTGGCACAGGGCGTGAATTCTCAGGCAGCGTAATAAGACCAGAAATATCAGGAAATATGTTGGAAGGCGCCCTGTCAGAGGGCGTAAAATATGAAATAAGACGCCCTGAGTTAGGGCGTGAAATCGAAAAAGTGCCTCTGACAGAGGCGTTAATTCCTCAGGAAATCACGGCCAGAAATATTAAATAGGCACACTCACAACCACATAAATAAGGCAATCGACAGGATAAGCATGCTCATCAAGAATTTTAAATAAGTGGAGATTCTAAGGAAAAGACAACAAAATGGCAAATCACTTAGGGAAGAAAGTAAAGCCAATGGAGGGTGCCCGAGGGGCACAAAAAGGAGACGCACCGAGGGTGCAATAGGGGAGACGGCACACGCGGGTGCCTAAGGGGAAAGGGTAATAAACAAAGAACACAAAGTGTCCCACCGTGATCGCCAATTTGTAGATTCCTTTAAAAACCACTTCAGGAAAAATTAAGAATATGAATAAATAAGCATGAAATAGCACGAGGTGCACAAGGGGAGTGTGTGATCGCCAGAGACACTAGGTCTCAAAAATATAATCAATAAGAACATGGGAGGAATGATCGCGATAAGTACCTCAAAAGATGCGGGGATGTGGGTGCTTCCTTTCTCTTCCAATCGGCCGGCCGATGAAGAGAGTTCTTGCTTTTATTACCCTTGCAAAACAAACAAACACCACCAAAATAATTGAATTAGAAATAAGGTGGGTATAGCATCAAATTCTTAGAGAGAAATATGAGCATGAAAATTGTGCAAGACACACCTTGTGGGTGTTGGCCCTTAAACCCCTATGCAAAAGGGATGGGAGATGTATGATGAATGAATATGAATAAAAATATGAATAAGGGAAAGAGTGCAATAGATGCACTATGGGGAGATACTCAACGTAGTTGAGTTAAAAATATAAACACTATGATGCATGCATGAACCAATGCAATAAACAATAGAAAACAAAGATAAATGATAGAAAGCAAAAGCCTGTTGCTTGGCTTTATATGCTCGATGGGGAGAGAGAGCTTCAAAGGATGAAGATGTGCGGTGCAGAGCCTCCTCCCTTAGCCATGGAAGCAGCAACCTGTGAAGAAAGAAAAATAAAAAAGAAGAACAGAAGAAGAAGAAGAAGAAGAAGAACCGAGGGGAGAAGGAAGAGAATCCGGAGTCCAACCAAACAACAGAGCCAATGGCTCTATTAAATAGGATAAGAGGGGATAAACATGGGCAAGAGTCCAATAAGGGGAAGGATAAGAATGGGCAAGAGCCCAACCAAGGCAGGGGTCTAACGAAGCAAGGACTCTCTGGGGAAAGGGCTGCGAAGCCAGAAGATGAAACACGCCTCTGGTCAGGGCGTCAATTCAAGAATTGACGACCTGTCGTAGGGCGTCTTTTCAAAACACGCCCTGGGTCAGGGCGTTTCTTCCTGGATTAATTTTAGAAATAAACATTTCTTTTATTTGGAAATTCTGAAACACGCCTCCGGGAGAGGCGTTAATTAAAACACGCCCCCCAAGAAGGGCGTTAATTAACATTTTTCAAACATTTATTTTTTTTTTTCAAAAATTGGATAATGCCAAGAATTGACGCCCTTTCCAGAGGTCGTCACTTCTTTAAAAGGCGCCCTAGGTCCGGTCGTGAATCAAAACGCGCCCTTGCCCAGGTCGTTAATTTTAAAATTGAGATAAATGCCCAAAAAATCCAGAAAAATAGAAAAAAAGGAGAAAATGAAAGAAAAATAAGAGAAATTCAAAAAAAGTGGGAAAAACCACTCAAACAAGCTAATTTGAGGGTCAAATGGGGCATTGCACGGCAATACGAGATATACTCAAAATAATGTCAATTTTAGCGTGTCTACACCTGGTAGCCGAGAAAATGAGGCCCGACGAAGATTTTGTCAGTTATGCTGACTGATGGAGGTCTCTGGCAGAAAGGATAAGAGATACCATCTCAGAGCCTAAACAAGTAAAAATGATTGTGTCCAATGCAACCCCACAGTTCAGACACGTCCTGGCCATGAACAAGCTTACCACAATGGAAGAGCTCTATGAGAGGGCCCGATATATCCAGACCCAGTTAAAAGATTCCCCCATTACACACATGTTCGAGTCGCCGAAGCCCAAGGTGGTCAGAAAGACAGGCGCTGGTGTCCCAAGTGGAGCGACAGAAGGGGTCGTAACAAATGAGCAAATAAGTGCAGTCAACAACGCCAACTATGCAACCAACCCAAGACTTCCACAAATGCCTCGACTTCCCCTCCAGCAAGGTCCTTTCCCTTCTCGTCCTCCACCCCAAAACAATCCATCCCAGAATAATATGCCTCAACCATTTCAACCCCAGCAACAACCCCGACGCCAGCAACAACAACCACCACCTCAGTACCACCAAGTTCCACCCCCAGGGAATTATGGCTCCCCCACAGCAACAAAGGAGGCCGATTGGCCCCAAGAGAGCCTATTACCCACCATTGCCAGAAACTTTGGCAGATATTTTCAGCGCCCTCATGGCCTCAAACACCCTCATCCTACCCAGGGAAAGGCTCGCGTGGCTCCCGAATGTTGATACCTCTAGATACTGTGTCTACCACAGATAGCCAGGACACACAGTAGAGAACTGTTTCAATTTTAAAAATTACATCTATGATATGAATGATGAAGGCGGAATCGACTGGGATGAAATGAGGCGATACATCGCCACTCTCAAAACCAGGAGACCTCCTCCTAGACCACAGTTCCAACAACAACAGCAGTTACAACAGCAGCCACATCAACAACTACAACAACAACAACAGCCTCAGCAGGTCCAACCACAACAGCCCAACATGGGCATAGTCCAGAATCCATTACCGGAGCACCAACAACCCAATCACCAAGTTAACCCCATCTCCTCCTTCCCGGAAGTCGGGAGAGAGCAGGTGTGGCACCCAGAAAGTACCTCCGTTCTTGCTACCGCTAACCTTATCGTCAGGCAACCCCCTCGCCTTGCCCGAGTAGCACCTCTCTCTCATCAGCCCCCATCACAATCTATAGTACGACCTTTACCATTTCCACTGCCATCACGCCCTCTCATTCACACCACTCCCACTAACTCACCAATGACCTATCAGCCAATGCCCTCCATTATGCCCTCACAACATCTCATCTTCTCACCCCTCTATTTTGCCATCCACTCCTACTACACCTACACCTATGCCTTCCAAACCTCTCATCATCCGCCAACCGTACGTGACCCCGCCTATCTCCACCATACCTCCACCAACGCCCCTAAAGCCACTCATCACCCACCATCCATCTCAGAACCATTATCCATCTCAAGCCTTATCCACTTCCACTTTGCCTCCGCCTCCACCTTCCAAACCCCTTACCCTCTATAGCCCACATGAGATCCTCTCTACCTCCACTTTGCCTTCGTCTCCACCTTCCAAACCCCTTACCCTCTATAGCCCACATGAGATCCTCTCTACCTCCACTTTGCCTCCGTCTCTACCTTCCGAACCCCTTACCCTCCATAACCCATATGAGATCCCCTCTACCTCCACCATGCCTCCACCTAACAAACCCCTCATCAGAACCCCCGCTCCCATCGTCACCCTGGCCTCATCAACCATTCCTCCACCACTACCCCTCAAACCCCTGCTAAAACCCGCATCTAACCCCATAGAGGTGCAAAAGCCGCAAGCCATGGTGCTCCGGAGTGGAAGGATTTTTCACAGAGTTTTCCCCCAGAACAGTCAGAATCCCGAGCAATCTCAGCCAGAGAAAGACGATGGAGAGCAGCTATAGATATTTATTTCCTTACCGGCTTAAAAGTCCTTCCTATCCCTTCTACTAAATCAATGAGGAGGCTAAATGATTTAGAAGCAGGAGGGAATAGAAGTGTGTAAACCTGTGTGATCACCACCAAGATGCCGAACGTGATGAACACGCCGTACCTTGGAAAGAGGGGGAGGTACTCGCCTTAGGACCAGCCCTGCGAAGATGGGCGACTCAAGAGGAACCGCCTGTAGAGATGAGCGGCCGCACGACAGACCGTCTGCAGGGGCTGAAGGGGAATGCGGGATGGAGAACGACTGGCAGATGAACGGCTCCAACGCAACCGCAGGACGACGAAGAACGGTCCAGAAGCCACCGCCCGTCTTCGTGAACGGACAGTTGGGAGCCGCCTAAGACTGCCACGCCGTGAGTTGCAAAGGTCCAACCTCCACCCTTTCCGGCTGGCCGGAAAGGATGGGCCTCGCGTTAGTGTGTTGCTGACCTGCAAAACCACGTGTAGAACACAAAGGAAAACCCAAGTTAGAACTAGGAAGTGTAGTAAATGCTCAAACAGACAGAAATGAACATGACTAAATGAAATGGGGGATACCTGGGGATTTTTAAACCCCTGGGGGCGTCAAAAAGCATAGGAGGGTGAGTGGATGATGCATGAAAATGAGAAAAACGTGGGGGGAAACGTGGAGGAACTAAATGTACTAATGACTCAAAGAACAACTACTCCCTGAACCGGAGGCCTGTATGAACGTAGAAGGCCTCCCTCCCTGGTGTTAGGTCGCTCAAAGATTCGACAGGGCTTCACCGTCGACCAAAATCCCCCTGTTCAAGCCTCAGGGTCTATTTATAGAGCCTAAGAAGCCAGCCCCGAAATTAGGGTTTCCAATGAATTTTAGGTCAAGATTATCAAAGATAAGTTGTGGATAATCGAATTATCTCACAACCAGAGGAAACGGCACCCAATTTGGTGGGACATCCGCGGAGAAAATGATGGGAGAAGTTAGGGATAAAACCACAGATAGAGAGAGAGAATCTGTTAATTCTTCAGAAATCGGGCAGATGAACGGTCACACGATAGACCACTCATCAGGTTGAGCGGCGACATATAAACCGTTTATCATTTGTCGGTGGAAATTCAAATATAAAAGAAATATCAATCAATTTATCCATTAAACCAACCGAGAATCTCGTCGTTGGACTCTCACAGATGAACGGCTAATTAAAGACTGTCCACGAATAAGAGCGGCCAAGCGTCAACAGTTTTATCTTTGTCGGTGATAAATCAAAATGGATTAGATAATTAGATAATTATCTGAAAACCAACGATGTTAGGACTCTGGGAGAAGAACGGCTAAGATCAGACTGCACAATGAGGTTGAACAGCTATATCCCGACCGTATTACATCTCGTCGGTGGAAATTCAGAAAATCAACTAATAACCCATAAATATATGGACGGCCCATAAGCGACCGCGCAAATGGTTGTGCGGTCAGGGGTGAACCGTACATGTTTCTGAATATTTGATTTTTCACAAAATCAAGGCCCATAAGCTCTGAATTGAAGCAGACCTAGCCAGGGAGGGAGGCTACCCATAAAGTAAGCCCAGAGATGTTGCCTGGAAAATAACCCAACGAGTAATGGATAACTCGAGGCATCAATAAATGGGAGTAAGAGAAATGACTCAACTTATCGGCAAAAAACGGGTGTCAACAGCAGCCAGAAAAGTCCATCCCTGGAACACAATATGATTTGTTAAAACACTTGGACAAGACGCCCACTCGGATTTCTATCCTTGAGCTGCTTCAGAGATCCACATCCCATCAGGCAGCCTTAATGGAATACCTCCAAAGGGTCATGGTAAATGAGGACCTCCCTGTAGATAAGATTTCGACCGTTCTAACGCCGACAGACACACAACCGGCCATTGTGTTCCACAACCACGAGCTCGCCCCCAAGGAAGCTCACAAGTATGCATTGTGTGTTTCAATAAAAATCAACGGAGTGTCTATACACCTGTGTTTGGTGGACACGGGCGCATCCATAAATGTGATCTCCATGAGCACCCTTCAGTTATGTGGAGTCGGTGAGGAACAGATAAGACCTTCCTCAATCACAGTCACAACTTATGACAACAATAAACGGCCACCACAGGGAATGATTATCCTGAAGGCAGAATTAGGCCCTGCGTCAGTCTCTACAGAATTCCACGTCCTTGACATGGACCCCACATTTAAGGCTATACTGGGTCGCCCCTATATTGTAGTCATGGATGCTGTGCCTTCCACCAACCACCAATGCCTAAAGTTTCCATACAATGGGAGGATTATTAAAGTGATCAGTACACCTGTCCTTCATACAGTGGATGCTATTAATACCTCTCTGCCATTTGTTTGGTCGTCTCACCGGCCCATATTGTCACTGCTGGATGTGTGGGATCCACCCCGCATTCCGCTGACACCAAAGAAGCCACCCTCAGTACCAATGTCACGTCTCCTTTCTCATTCTAAAGGATGGGAGATAATGAGAAATATCGGCTATCAACATGGCAAAGGCTTGGGCGCGCAGCTACAAGGAAGGCTGAAACCGCCAAAGGAAAAAAGGTTGAGCCATAAGTTTGGCCTAGGTTTTGAAGGACCACTATAGGCAGATAGGAAACCCCTCACATGGACTCTATCCTCTCATTTCAAGAAAGGGCCCGTTGTTCAGATGGGGGATTACCCGCAAGAAACACCTGGAGAATCGCATGTTGTATACTTGGCTGAAAAATGTTCAAGAGCCGCTAAGAGAGGCAAGATTAAGGATCCAGAATGTGAATGGAGCAAATGGTTCGACATACAAGATATTTCCATTGCACTAGAGAGAATGTTCTCACCCCCACAGGTGGAAGGGCCGCCATTGATCTCTGAAATGCCAGGGGATATCACTATTGTTGTTAGAATTCCAAACCATCCTCGCCAAGAGGACTCTGTCACCGACGGATCTTCATTCATCATCAACATTACCATCGACGGCTCATTAGTCGTCGTCTTCTCCATTCACTCACCTCAGCCTTCGCTGATGTCTTCTTCCTGGGCTAGACAATTGTCTGATGACCTTCCCAGGTCCCCTTCTCTACTTACATACCTACGCGGGTTTCTCAACCCGAGCTAGGTTTTCAATCATGATCTGCTCTACGATCCTCCCAACCCTTTAGCCATAATCACTTTTCCCCCTCCTCTGATTTCTTTTCATTGCTTTGTCGTCAAAAATGAAAACGAAAAAAAAACGTCAATTTTCAAACTTCTCAACAACACATCTTCGTTGAAGAAACCTCCTACATCTCCCACGAGTGCGTCCCGACCTACGGGCCACTCATCCAAGGTCCTATGAGCGACCTTTTCTACCCCTCCTCTGAGGGGTCCATCCCTGTACATTCTTCGACATCTTCTTTAGATTCTTCATCCGTAGGACGGCTCAGTCAACCTAGGAATAATGGGTCCATGGTAGTACCCAAAAGCAAATCCAAGGGTAAGCAGATCTCTTGTCGATTCATTCTAGATCTAGCCAGTAGGTGTCAAGCGTGCCCCTCAATTACTAGAAAATCCCATCCGACTGTCAGAGATAGATTGTGAAGAGAATTACACAATTGATGAAGGGTATGGAGTCTATGAGATCACATATGAAGAATGCCCGATTGAAGAAGATGATGAAGAATATGAGGACGCGGCCGGCGCATATGCTAAAGGAATGAGGAGATTCGACGAGCCGTCAGCCGCCGTAGAAGAGTCCACCAAAAAAGTCAACTTGGGAACTGAGGAAGACCCTAGGATCGTCCTCATAAGTGATAATTTACCACCCTCTGAAGAAGAGGCATTAATTGAAGTTATCAAAGAGTCTAAGGACACGTTTGCACGGAGCTACGAGGATATGCCAGGTCTAGATTCCACCTTGGTCGAACATCGCTTAACTCTAAAACCAGGGTCCGTCTCGGTAAAATAAAGGTTAAGGCGTTTCCACCCTCAGATGGCTTTGAAAATGAAAGAAGAGGTCGACAAGCTCCACAAAGCCAGGTTCATTAGAGTCGTCTTTTGTCCTCAATGGGTGGCGAACATTGTCCCGGTCATGAAGAATGATGAGAAAGTCAGGATTTGCATCGACTTCCGGGACCTTAACCGCGCCTGTCCAAAGGACGATTTTCCCATGCCTCATATTGATGTGTTAATCGATAACACGACAGGTTATGAGACCCACTCATTTATGGATGGATTTTCGGGATATAATCAAATTCGTTTGGCAGAAGAGGATCAGGAGAAGACGTCATTCAATACACCATGGGGAACATATTGTTACGTGATCATGCCGTTTGGGTTAAAGAATGCTGGAGCTACTTACCAAAGAACTATGATGGCCATATTTCATGACATGATGCATATATCTGGAGGTGTATATTGATGATTTATTGGTGAAATCATGAACCATGGTGGAACATCCAAGGGTTTTGGCTAAGGTGTTGCAGAGATCAATGGAGTTCCAATTGAAAATGAATCCAAAAAAGTGTGTGTTTGGCGTATCATCGGGCAAATTACTGGGTTTCATTGTGAGCAAAAGGGGGATTGAGATAGATCCCAACAAAGCTAAGGCCATTAGGGATATGCCGCCTCCCAAAAATTTGAGGGAAATCCAAGGTTTAATTGGGAGGTTACAATTCATTCGTCAGTTTGTGTCTCAGCACTCACAAAGGTGTAGACCTTTCTACGAGTTAACCAAGCCAGGAGTAGAATTCCATTGGGATTCTAAATGTCAGAAAGTTTTTGAAGGGTTAAAGGAATACCTGGCTAATCCACCCATTCTCATTCCACCCAAACTAGGAAAACCTCTGATCCGTTATATCTCAGTCTTGGATGACTCCGTGGGGGCCGTGCTCGCACAAGCCGATGAAGAAGGCAAGGAACGGGCAACCTATTACTTGTCCAAATCCCTCAATCCCTGTGAGCAGAAGTACACAGCCATGGAGAAAATTTGTGCTGCCCTCGTTTGAGTAGTGCAGAAATTGAAGCACTACTTTCTGGCTCATGAGGTCCATTTGATTGCTCGCATGAACCCCATCAAGTTCCTCCTGGAGAAATCTGTCCTTACTGATAGGCTAGCACGCTGGCAGAGTTTCCTATCTCAGTTTGATATCATCTACATTCAGCAAAAGGCGATTAAAGGCTATGCTATAGCCGAGCATCTCGCTCATCATCCTCTCCCCAAGTTCGATCATGTCCAATCAGAGTTTTCAGATGATGAACTAATGTCCATCACCCAATCCGATGAGCCAATGTGGACATTATATTTTGATGGAGCTCTAAATTCCCAATGGAAGGGTATTGGCATTGTCCTTCTGACGCCCGCAGGTGTTACCATTCCAGAGACATTTCATCTCGCATTTCCAGTCACCAACAATTTTGCTGAATATGAGGCTCTTCTAGCTGGTCTGGAACTAGCCCATTTTTTCTATATCACTGAATTGCGAGTCGTGGGTGATAGTCAACTTGTTCTCCGCCAGGTGCTCACCAAATATCGCACCCTTGATCCCAAGCTAAAGCCTTATCAGGAGATGGTCTCCGCTTATGCCAAATTATTCACCAAGCTGATCTTTGTCCATGTTCCTCGTGAACAGAATATTCTGGCTGATGCCCTTGCCTCCTTGGCGTCATCTTTTAAATTCCCTTTAGGTGTATGGTCTGAATCCTTCACCATCTACAAGCGCCTCGTCCCTACTGTTCAGGACCCTTTCCTTCTAAGAATCAAAGAAAGAGTCCTACGGAAGATTCAGGAAGGAGAAATTCTTGAGAAGAGGGAAATCATGTTGGCAGAATTTGAAGAAGAACTGACTGATGAGGAGAAACCTTGGTTCTATGAAATTGTTAAATATTGTAAAGATCAGTCTTACCCTGAAGGAGCAACCACAGAAGATAAGAAAGCCATAAGAAGGGTGGCCCAAAAATACACATTGGTTGGAGGTCTACTGTATAGGAGAAGCCTTACTGGTGTTCTTTTAAGGTGTTATGATGACGACGAGGTCTGAAAATCTATAGAGGAAGCACACTTAGGTGTGTGCGGTGGCCATGTAAATAGCCAAATGCTCGCTAAGAAGATCATTCGGCAAGGCTTTTACTGACCCACCATGGAAGAGGATTGTACTATCTATGTCTGTAGGTGTGTCAAGTGCGAGCTTCACGCCGATAAGATTCATTCACCATCTTCCTCACTTCATTTAGTATCCTCCCCATGGCCTTTCTCCATGTGGGCGTTCGACATCATTGGTCCCCTAGGTGATCCCAACTCCCTCACCAAGTAGAAATCTTTCATCCTCACTGCGACGGAGTACTTCACCAAATGGATCGAAGCAGAAGCCTACGCAGAAATCAAGGCGTCAACAGTCTGCAAGTTCATCATGAAGAACATCCTCACCAGGTTCGACATCTCAAGCACAATCGTCACCGACAATGGGCCACAGTTCATTTCTCAAGACCTTCAAGACCTTTGTAAAAGGTACGCAATCGCATTGCATCATTCATCACCTTATTACCCACAAGGTAATGGCCAGGCAGAGGCCACCAACAAAACATTGATCAAAATCATTAAGAAAACTTGTGAGTCTAGTAAATTCTAAGACTGGCCAGAAAAGTTTATCGAAGCTCTATGGGCCTATCGCACTTCTATCCGTACCGCCACCGGGCAGACTCCGTTTGCCCTTACTTATGGGATGGAAGCGGTAGTCCCGTACGAGACTCTGATTCCTTCTCTCAGGATACAATCGGATAAGGAATTTTTTCTCGACGAACGTCGTAATTTGCTCCTTGCTTAATTGGAACTCTTAGACGAGAAGCGGCCGACTGCTGCCGAGTATGCACGTGTTTATCAAAATAGACTCACTCATTTTTACCAAAAGAAAGTCATTGAGAGAAAATTCAAAGTCGGCGAGATGGTCGTAAAAAGAATTTTTGTCAAACCTGGAGGGCCGCGTTCTAAACTTCAACCCAATTAGGAAGGACCATATGTGATTCTGGCTGCGTACCCCGGCAATGCCTACAAGTTAGTCAATGCCGAGGGTACCGAGTTTTCCCACCCTTGGAACGGGCTTTATCTTAAGAAATACTACCATTAGATAAGTATAACAACTGGCATGGTACGAGGACCATCGGAGCAAGAAATTCACTCTTCGGTCTTTGTAGTTGAACTCAGGGTTAACCTGTGCACACTCCCACACCTCGCTTTCGGGATCAAACTAAGCGAAACTCGAGGGAAGCTCCAAAAACAAAAAAAAAGAAACAAAAAAGAGAGTGCCTAGTGTTCATCATACAGTCAAGTCTTTGCATCTATCCCTCATATAGGATCGGACCCATTAAGGCTCGGTAGGTCTCAGGTTTTGGCCCGCCAGAACCGCAGAGATTACTGTCCGGTCATGACGGCTTACGCCCACTAAAAGAAGGCATCACGTACACACGTAACTGTTTTAGCCAAAAAAGTTGGTAGTATTGCTTATTGTGGGGCTATACTCGAAGGGCTCCAAGAAAGTCGTAATCTTTGTTCTCTTCTTTCTTGACCCAATGAGACAGCAGGCGCCCTTAAAACACTGAGCATAAGGGAACCAAAATACCATACCCTGAAAGCGAAAGTAGGATTCATCTTCTCGAACTCGAGTCAGAGCACGAGAAGAGGGTAGTGTCCCCGCAGGCATACAAGAGGGATTCTCACATATGAAATTATCACGTCTCCATCAAAAAAAGAGAAAAAAGAAGAGAAGAGATAAATCAAAGTCAAATGAAAGCCTGGTCGTGGCCGTGCCTGATTTCAACAAGCGAAACCCCTCCAAACAAAAGCTAAATTCCACAAAGGGGCAACGTAATTCTGTTCGAGGTTTTGATCCGAAGTCACCCAAAAGGGAGAGGTCGAGTAGATCCCGATTGGCTCGTCGGGTTAACGATTTTGTCGGTCCTCTCGGAAGGTTTACCCCACCGCACTCTTCTTTCTCCCCTCAAAGATGATAGCCCAATGGAAATCTTGAAAGGCGCGCCCCGCTAAGGCAAGCGACCTCATTTTAGCAAAACACACGTATAGTTGTCTACTTCGAAAAGCAAGAGCCATCGTCGCGAAGGAGTCTCAGTGTTTCTGGCCAGTCAAGACCTGGTGAGGACACGCGCCGCATTACTCGACGGAGCACACGGAGCACGTCGGCATCCCTTTGGCTCGGTGATCACTTGGCAGACTAGCAGAGTTACCTGCATTTATTCTTTACTTTAGGCCATGTTGGGCCTTGGATTAGTCCCTGCGTGGACACTTTTTATCATTTGTGTGGACCTTTGTAGGCCAATTGGGGCCAATTAGGCTTTAGTTGGGTCTTTTTATGCTTATTAGGTAGGAGATAGGGCTATTGGGCCACTTTCTTGGTTCAAGCCTTGGCCCATTTGGCATGGTTGCCCAACCAGGGCTTGGCCCACCTGGGGACTTGCGCCCCCCTCCCTAGGGTTAGGGTTTTGGGCGCCCACCCCCCTTTCCTCTCCTCTTGGAAGGTGGCAGCCGCCCCTCTCCTAGATTATAGGAAGAGGGGTGCGCCCCCCCTTTCCCTTCCCCATCCGATCACCCCTCCCTCCTTTGGCCGCCCCCATCCCCCAATCTCCTCCTAGATTCTAGGAGTGGTGCGCACCCCCTTTCCCCCCTTGCACCTTGCGCACCCCCCCTTTCCCCCTTGGCTAGGGTTTCAACCCTAGCATTTCCCCTCCCCATATAAAAGGTTTGTATTTTTCTTTTGAGTATTATTATGAATGAATGAAAGAAATTACTGATTCTCCTTGAAGGTGGCTGCGCCCCCCTCCTTGTTCCTCTTAGCTCCTGCGACGGGAGCGAGCTTGGGGTTTGACTCCCCATCCCCTCGGTGCGACGCCGAGGTTCTCCCTCTCTTCTATCTCTTCACAAGTTCAAGTTCGGTGCAACCAGATCTTGCCTCCACGAGCCGCGACGACCTCCTCTGTTCTTGGCGGCTTTGGGCGACCAGCCCATTTTTGGGTGATTCTACTACGAGTCGCCAACGCGTGCAAAGTGGTCTCGCCTCATTTGGAGTTCGGCATCACCCGTGGTGGTTTTCTTCGTGAGATCGCGCAGGACCTTCTCTCCCTGCGAGCCAGATCCTTCCCGCCCTCTTGCGAAACTTCCACAGGGCGGACAACTTGGAGTTTGGACGCGGGCTCTTCAAGGATCGTACCTCTCTTCATCCCCTTTCCAACGCCGCTGACCTCGCCTCATTCCGACATCCGAGCTGTTCGTGGCATCCGTTTTCGTGAGGTCGCACGGGTCTGTCCCATCCACCCAGCGCCAGCACCAGCCGCGGGTTTCAGAGGCCACCGCGCGCAACCCCGACCACATCTAATCGAGCCCTTTGGTCGAGACCTGCTGCTCTGCGTCCTCTTCGTCCTCCAACAAGCGGATCTCTGTTCGCCCTTCGGATCTATTTCTTATCATTTTTCCCGCCCGATCGTGCGGTTCTGGGAGCAGAATCCCTGTCACAACTTGCAGGTGCTCCCCCGGCTTTCACGGATGGAATCTGCCCACCCCCTTTGGCCGAAGCTTCCTCCCGTGACCTAGCTACGCGCCCTCGCTGACGGCGCCTCAATCGGACACCAGACCAGGCCGTGGGAGCTTTCACCGCCACGCCGCGCATTGTTGAGAACCTGCCGACGACCGCCCGGACCCTCCTCGCGGCCACCCCTTCACCGAGTGCCGCCCGTCAGCCCGTGCATTGACAGCCCCGAATCCATATGTTGTAGCCTGTTATCTCCCTGCAAGGAGTGGGTAATTTTTGGTTGGCATTGTATTATTGTTCACTTTGTTTATCGGGGTTGTTGATCTCGGCCGGGGTTTCTTCCCCACGCCTAGGCGTGGAGGTACGTGCGACGCTCCCCCTTGTTGGCATTTGCTTTACTAGTATGCTTTCCATTATGCCGTGTGAGTGTTTAGGATCCTAGCTAGTCTTTTAGTCACCGCGTGACTGTGAGTTGAGAGCACCCATTCCGTGGCCCTAGTCGAGCACCGAGCTCGGACTAGATTCCCTTAGACGTACGGCAGTTCCTTAGCCGCTGAGATCCCCGCGCTTCCCTCATAGGGACTGTCATTGGGCTTGAGTTTCTTGTTGAGAGACGCCTCCACCCGGAGGAACGCTACGGAGGTCAGCCGCCCGGCTTGCCTTTGGCGTGCGAGTGCTGGCCGCACTGTGTTGCATTCGTAGGTCCTAGCCATTTCAGCCCCGTCCCGCATCAAGATCTCTATCTACCATTTTGATGGCTTCTTACTTTAACCTCAGGCTTAGGTCAATGCAAGCGCGTCACCAATAGGTGCGACGGCGTCTGATTCCGGGTCAGCGTTGCACGGTTGACCGTTAGGGTTCCAAGGTGTTCCATCCTATACCATCTAGAGTTGTGAGAAAATAGACCCGGGTTGGACAAATCTTTTACCTCGAACACTCTTTCGATGCATCCTTATGATCGAAAGCGACTGGGAGCCTAAGCATGGCATGACGGTTTTGTCATCAGGTTAAGTCTTAACCGGTAAGATTATCACTTAAGGAGTCTAGGGGCCCTAATCAATCTAGATGTGCACACAGGATACCTGGGAGGTTAGTAAGAAACCCGATCTTCATAAGAGTCAGGTGCCATAAGAATGGTCACCAAGCATTAGATCTTCAAAAAAAAAAATGAAATGGCCCTCGAAAGACGCTGTCAGGTGAGTCCCCAAGTAGGAATTCTCTTGAGCACGTTAACCCTATTTTGAGCTACTCAAGAACGATTTAAACACCCCTGGTCCAAGAACCATGCCGATTGTAATAACAAGTGTCTTTCAAATAAAAAAATCAAATAAAATAAAATAAATAAAAACAAAAAAATAAAAACAAAAACAAAAAAATAAAACAAAACAAAAAATAAAAAAAATTGCATCCGTGTGATCTCATTTGTGTGCTACATTTTACATTTTGTTCCTATTTGCGTGTCCGTATGTTGCATTCACCATCTTTGCTTTTACCTTAATTGATAAAGGCTTAGCCCCTTGACTCGTTAACAAGGCTAGTCTCAAACAATCACCCACTCTTTGAGCAAGGGGCCAAGACAGAACGGAAAAACTGACTTGTTTCATTAAGCCATGTGTACAGGATTGAAAAATAGGAACGAAGGCAGGAGACAGGAAATTGAACATTCCTTCCTTTATTTCCTTCTAGATGTTGTACATTAAGTTCTGTCCTCTCTCTCAGAGTTATCCCGCTCTCCGCTCTCCAGGCGAGGAACCCTGGAGGGCGTTGTTAAACCATGCATGATGGTGCCTCTACTGCTCTGTACCCCTCTTCGCGTCTCTGCTCCCCGTCGATCGACAGGAGCGCGTTGCAACACACATAAGGTGGCATTGAGGGCCTAGCACCAGGAATCTTGGTCTATGATCATGTGCATGCCGACTTACCGAAGAACTCAAGGCTGCACGAGTATCACGTAACTGCCGCTCCGTGCCTATCAGGTGAGCTTGCAAGTTCGCTATCATAGTATCACGGACATCCTATGGCCAGGGCATATGTTAAGATACAAAAACAAAAAAAAGGGAAAAAAGAAAACAAAATAAAAATATGCTCACCTCCACAGCCCCCTCGGGATGGAGTCGCTCTGCATACATCGCCTTATAGAGGCGCAGATAATCCTCGCTGTCTTGAGCATGTGACTCCACGGGAATGCCACCCCGTTGCCAGTCCTCATATTGTTCGGGGAATCGCACTCGCCAATCATCAGAGGTTGCCGGCCCACGCGTCTTCCTCCCCACACGTGGTGTTGTAGTCATGTCCACCCATGCCTGGGCAAGCCCTAGGGTCCTCATGGCCAATCGTAGCCGAAGTTGCTCGATTTCATTCAAACAGTGCATCCAGAGGTCACGTCTGAACCGGGCACGGCTAGTTATGACCCATGGCTGATCGGCGTCGGTCATGCCTGCATAAGGCCTCTAGACCACCAAGGTCAGGTCACACACATCCTCTTAATCAGAAAAAAAGAAAGAAAAAAAGATGATAGGATAATAACCACCATCGCTGCGGGGAACTCTTGCAACTCTTGTCTTAACACCATCAGCTGGTAGGATAGAGGGGCTGGGCTCGTGATGGGTTACCACCGCCTCGCCAGGGGCACCGCCATTGGACGCCAATGACGGGCTTTTCCCATTGGGAGGTAATAATAGCTTCACAATTGCACCATCATATGTCGTTAATGTCATAAAAAAAAAGGATAGGGAGGATACCTGGATGAACGGCGTGAAACCACTCACTGTTATCTCTCGGTCTGCTCTTTCAGACAGACCCGTAAATGGATGCGCCAGTATGGCTACTCCCCAGGCATATCACCCCACTTTCTTAGGGTCTACCAGGAATTTTAAGAAGCGGCAATGAATGATGTCACCTTTCGAGCCCAACAACAGTTTCCCCAACATGAAGAAGATGAATCTCCTCAAATCCATGTTGGCTCTCTCCCAATTGCTCGCATCTACGCAGTAGACGGCGCGGCATCCTCTTTAGTCCTCTCCATGAACTCTTCCAAGGACTCATCATCACGGGAACGAATGTCAGTAAGCCCCAATGCCTCCGTGATAGATATCTTGGCTACAGACATGTTCTTACGATCATCCAGATCCACTCCTAGTAACCTCTGAGCAGCCTCTCTGTAGTCGGAGTATGTGATGCCAGTCAGCGCCTAGCCATCTACTTTGAGGCCCGTAATTCGGACCACATCTTCCAGGCTAGGCACCATGTGCCCCCAAGGCATCAAGAAGGCACGACTCATTGGATCCCACCTTTCACGCAATGCTTGGACGAGGGCAAGGTCGAGCTTGACTGGCCCGATCCAGAGAAAGGCTCCAAGCCCCATCACGTCTAGCCTGGCCTTCTGAAAATCTGGGAAACCCATGTATGCTGCCACTACTAACTCCCATGAAATATGTGATTTCATCACACTCTGTGCATACACAAGGAATGGAGAGGGGTTTTGTCAAAAGAGAGAAAGAAAGAATGAATGAGAGAAGGGGCAAGACAGCTCATCTTACGAGTTACGATTGGGTCCTTTCATTGAAGTGTCCTTCGAGGTCTGAGAGTCTCCTAGAACTGCTACCGCTGGACCTGCTTCTCTTTGAGGAGTGGGAAGATTCGCCCTCCATTTTGAACCTTATAACTCTTAGTTCTTCCGTTTCCGTGGAAACTTGTACTCTTCGAGTTGGCTCTCGATGCCCCTAGGAGAACGAATGAGGGAGGTATTTATAGAAATGGGAGAAGTGCGAGCCATGACTACCTCCATCACTGTTAATGATAACCCTCGTGATAGGGCACCTTCCTTGCGGTCCCATGTGTCACTTCACCGCTCGCGTAAGATAATTGATTGGATATGGCGACTCTCTCCCTACGCAGCCTAGAGATGCCCTGTCATGTTGTAGAGGTCATCCGGGAAGCTTGAAAGGTCATCCGGGAGGAGGGGCTGGAGCCATCATTGTTGACTTCGGCGGCAGATTTCCGTGCGAAAGATGGTCAGAGCGAGATATGATTCCCCATTTTTGGACGGGGTCTCGGCAAGCACATCACATGGGAATAGTGTAAAGGAGAAGAAGCGTAGGGAAGAAGGAACGCGCAAGAGAACAAACAAGCAACAGAAAACTAAATCACTTCATTCGTAGGTCCACACATACTGTCATAAACATCATAGTCATGAACATCGCAAGAGAGGAGGTGGGTCCACTAGCTCGCTAATTCTCACCGTCATCTTCATGCTCGTCCCTCTAGGCGTCCCTCTCCTCCCCCCTAAGGTGAGGGACCCTCAGGGGCCTTCTGGAACTCCATGAAGTAGTACTCGCCTCACCCCGCGATGCCTGCTCCACAGCGGCGGCTCGCTGCTGCTCCCTTGGCATGGCGAAGAAGCCACCTACAGAAAGGTGGCCAGACTGGCGGAGACACGCCCCGAACTCTCATGCTCTCTCGTAACGCGTCTCCATGACTCCTAGCCTCTGTCCCATAACTCGAAGACCTAGCTATAGCTCCCTCACATGGGCCTCCAAAGCCTTCCTCTTGTCCCGATCCTGCTGTCGCTCGGCCCTTCTTTCCTCCCTCTCCTTCTCCCTCTCTGCTCTCTCCCGCTCTACCTCTCTCCTTGCCACCTAGAGGAAGACTCTTAACTCCAGGATGTTTGGAGACGGCCTCTCCTCATCATGACGCCGCGGCTCTGCTATGGTTGCCGACTAGGCATCACGCTCCTCTTCAGCCCAGGTCGCGCGGGCCACCGCACAGGCAAGTTGCTCCCGGAGGGAGGCGATCTCCAGAAAAGGAGCATGAGAGCTGGAAGACGATCCGCCGGCCATCCCTGCCATCGTTGCCTGCTGTGCACGTTGGAACAGACAAACAATAGCCATCTGTTAAGCCCTGAGATTTCAAAAAAAAATCGGGGCCCTTCTTTCACCTCTGTCCGCCTCCCGAGCTGAAGAGGCCCCACATGACTCTCCCTGCACTGCCGTAAGTAGTCGGCACTCTCCTGCACAGGCACACCACCTTGCTGCCCGTCCTGGAACCGAGCAGGGAGACATATGCGCCAATCTTCAAGTTTCACCTTGCCGCGCCTCTCTCCCACGACGTGGCTCGATTCATCCGCACTCGCCCATTCATCAGCCAAGCCCGGGATCCTTGTCATACCCTGCACATCAAAAAAAGGAAGGGCCACATCATTAACAAAAAAAAATGTGTCTCCTGTCGAAGACGCGTTCATCATTCAAGTGCAACACTCACCGAGCCCTCTTCTCCCTCTCTACTTGTTCGCTACTAAAAGGAATTAAAAAGGTGGAGATCAAGGAGCTTACCGGGCCATGTTCGCCTCCCTCCGTGTCTTCGAATCCCTCGAGTGCCAGAACAGGCCCTTCCTCTTCCGTGGCCGCCTCTCCGTGCTCTTGCACGACCCTCCTCGGGCGATGGGTTCCTCGCCCACCACTCCCTTCACCGCGATTTGGCCCACCGTATTCCATAGATCAAGGGTGGAAGAAGATGAGAAAGAAGATGCAGCTAGGCAAGCAAATCTCGACGAGAGGAGGAGTTGTTTGTGGGCGAAGTGAGGAAGGAGAAAGGCCGCCCCGCGGTTCTCGGTGATTTAAATTTGAATTCAAAAGGTTAGAACGCGTCTTCGCGCCTAGACGTCCCAAGAGGTGGGAGGGGAAGATGGTATGCCCTCCGCACAAGGCGTAGTTCTCCATTTTCAGGGTAAGATCTTGGGAAGCGTATCACGAAAGAGTAAGTAGAAGAAGTGTAAGAAAAGGTACGTGCACAAAAGGCAGTCAAGTGACAGAAAAGAAACCATTCCATATAACAAATTGTCTGTCATATACATCATAAGTGAGGATGGTGGGTGTACAAATCACTCTCTAACTCTCACCACCACCCTCCTGGTCATCTCTCTCCTCTCTCCTCTGGCGCGGATCCCTAGGGGGCCTCCGCGAACTATGAGAGGCGGTGCTCGCCTCGCCCTGTGGTGCCTGACCGGCCTCAAACGCACTGCGCCGCTCCTCGGCCGAAGAAACTAGGAAGTTACCTACAGAGAAAGAACCAGACTGTCGAAGGCGCGTCCCGCGCTCCTTCGCTCTCTGGTACCGCTCCTTGCTTTCTCGTAGCCTCCCCTCTGCCGTACCGAGGCTCACTCGGAGCTCCATCATCTGGGCCTCCAAAGCCCTTCTTTCCACCCTCTCCTTCTCCCTCTCTGCCCTCCTTTCCACCCTCTCCCTCTCTGCTCTCTCTCTCTCTGCCTCTCTCCTCGACACCTCAAGGGCAACCCGGAACTCTAGCACATCGCGAGGAAGCTCCTCCGCCTCCCGTCGTCGTCGTCCCTCCTCTAGCTCCGCTATCCGAGCGTCACGCTCCGCCACCCAAGCGTCGCGCTCCTCCTCTGCATGGACCGCACGAGCCAGTGCATCTCGAATCTCCGCCACCTATCAAAGCCCATATTGAAGTTAATAAAGGAAAGGGAATACGCGGAAAGGGAACCCATGTCAAGCAAACACTCACCTGAGCCGCTTGGTCACGCTCGACCTCCTCAGCACGGGCCACCGCGCCCGCCAATTGCTCCTGGAGAGAAGAGACCTCCGGAGGAGGGGCTCGCGAGCTAGAGGCCACTCCACCAGCCATCCCGGCTGCCGCCGCTTGATGGGCACGCTAAAACACAGAAATAAATGATAGTAAGAGGCTAAGCACCAGGAATCCAGGTATGAAAAAATAAAAAAAATAAAAAAAATAAAAAAATAATAATAGTTATGTATTGCATAGGCTCACCAGGATGTCCAACTCCTGACGAGTGGCTGCCAACTACTGCCTGGAAGCTGCCAGCTGGGCTCGCAGGTCAGTGATGATGGTTTCACGAGCATCCTGCATTCACGAGCATATAAATTAATGTCACATGCATGCATTTACACAAAAAGAAAAAAATCCGCATTTCATACTTATCCCTGCTGGCCGCTCTAGGTAAAGGCGTCCTGCATAGATGTCTCGATACCGTCGCAGGTAGTCGGCGTTGTCCTGCACATGGGACACCACCGGAACGCCACCATGCTGCCAGTCCTGGTACTGTACAGGAAAGTGCATACGCCAGTCTGCGAGCTTCGCCTTGCCCCGGGTCTTCCTCCCGACGTGGCTCGGCTCGTCAACCTCCACCCACTCCTGGGCAAGCCCCAGGGTCCTCATGACTAGCCTGAGTCGTAGTGGCTCGATCTCATTCAGGCAGTGGACCCACACGTCTCGCCAGAAACGAGGTTGGCCCGCTACGACCCAAGACTGGCCAGCATCGGCCATGCCCAGGTAGGGCCTCCATACCACCTGCATCACCATACTTGCATCATATCAGTCCCCACCCTAATAAACAAAGTAAATGCACAAAAAAGATCATATACATCATACCATGGCCTCAGGGTACTCGGTCAGCTCACGTCGAAGCGACGTCAGCTGGTAGCTGCGCGGCGTAGCAGTCGTGACCGGCCTCCACCGCCGCGCTAGGGGTACGGCTGTCCGGTTCCATTACATGGCTCTACCCATTGGGAGGTAGTAATAACTCCATATATGCATCCATCATACATCATTAGTACAAATAATTGCATGACTGTAAACTAGGAATCACTGTAAAATACATAAATGAAATGTTTACCTGGAGGAAAGGTGTGAAGCCGCCAACTGTCATCTCCTTCTCTACCCCCCGGGAAAGATCAGCAATCAGGTGGGCGAGCAAGGCTGCTCCCCATGCGTAATGCGCCACTCGGTCTAAGTCCGCCAGGATCCCAAGGAAACGACAGTGGATGTCGTCCCCCTTCGTCCCCAGCAGAAGACGACCCAGTAGGAAGAAGAGGAACCTCCGAAGGTCCAGGTCCGCCAGCTCTCGGTCGCCCGCGTCCTGGCTAAAAGCTCGCCGAGCTGCTCCCTCTAGCCGCGCTAGGAACTCTGCTCCGCTCTCGCTGACGTGCTGACGCGAGTCCACAAATCCGAGCGCCTCCTGTTAGTGTTGGTGTGCTACATGCCAATTTTGGGTCGGGTAGACCAGATATATGTACGATCTTGTTCATTATTAATAAAGTGGTATTTGAGCGTAAATATGTGATTGTAGATTACTTTACGATGTCCCTAGAATATGTGGTTGTAAAGTCAACTCGAGATGGGATCTCGATCATGAGACAGACTTTACATGGACACATATCTTAAACTGTTCCTGGTTGGAGGGTAATCACTCGAAGACTTTGATTACCTATTAAACCAGTACACATGATGTGTGACTGACCAGTCTCATGGTCATTGGTGCGGGGCACCAACACATATGTGTAGGTGTATGTCCTTGGAGGATGTACATTAAACGGATCCGCTATTGGATCTTCAGATGGTTGATTATACCTAATGTCAACTGAAGATCCAACTGTCTCAGTAGCATCGTTGGTCCTTTAACCTAAGACATTGATCGGATCTTACACGAGGACTTGAATGGTTTAATTACTTGATGATGCGGGACGGACCACGGACACGACCAGCTCGTGATTGTCTCTTAACGAGGGAAGCGTCGGACGTGCGCGGTTGAGAAACCGGCAATGAGCTAGGGTGATCGGCTCTCTCGTGTGCCCGGATCGAGTCACGGGACGGTCTCGCACTCTCTCGCAGCAGCGGTAATGAACAGATAAAGCGAGCTAGATATCCCTACACATGCTATCTAGCAGCGGCATAAACAAATATATATGAAGTAAGCAAAATGCCGAGAAGGGAGCGAAAATGATACCTCCACGCGCTCTGCGTAGGGACGATGGACCCGGCCGAAGTCGTACTCCCGGGACAGTTAATACATAAAGATTACAGCAATGAGTTACAGCCCACTCCACGCAGGGAGGTAAAGGGCGACACAATGGGGTCCGGGAGGACCGATTTCGGGTTGACGGGCGGCTTCTCGTGTTGATTTGGCAGCACCCGAACACGTGACGGTGGGGCCCACGTGCTATCCGGAGGGACCGTGCGGGACCCGATGTCACCACTGTGGTGGGGACACTTGTGGAAGTGTTCCCTGGGTTGGCGGCATGTTGGTTCGCCGGTCGGAGGCCAGGCGGCTCCGTTCGGCACCGGTCGGAATGACCGGCGGCGGATCTGCCGGTTCTATTTTCCGGCGCGCGCTCCGGCGAGAACGGACGCTGCGATCATCCCCAACGTCGGAATGCGACAAAACTGGCACCGTTGGAAAGCTGCTTCGAAGGGCTTCAACTCTCTATGATTACAGAAAAATAACAAAGCCTGCACTTCCAATTGGAGAATTTTGAAGGTTGCTGTTGTACAGTGGCTTAACTCTCAGATCTGTAGGGCTGTCCTCTGAGAACTATCATTGACCATAGGATATATGTCCGATTCAGCTCTTGAGGTCTTCATCAAAGGTGTAGGCAATTGAGCTAGGAAGACGGAAAAACTAGTTTGGACAAGTTTGGATGTGGTTACGAATTGATAGGATGTTTTCACTAACAGTGGGTCGGATCTGGAATCTGACTAAAGGAACTGTAGCAGAGATAGAACACGAATTTTGAAAAATGGATAGAGGGCAGATCAAAAATCAGGAAAAATGGTGGATGTAGGGGATGATGGACAGAACTCCCAGTAAAATTGGGAGGGTTTGGAAAATTCAAAAAGGTGGTCGGAGATGGGAAACTCAGAGCTGTTGTCACTGTAGATAGAGACAAAATAGATCTGGGAATGCGAAATGAACGAAAATGGAAAATTACTAAATGGAGGAGTTTGGACGTGAAAATTTAGGTGGAGGTGGGGATACAAGATAGGAACAACCTCTGAAAATTTCAGATCAAGAGGATGTCGGAGTTGATAGCAGGAATTCCGAGAAGAAGCTTCTATCCATGATGGATAGAACACCGAAGTCGACTTCGCGGCGGCTCGAAGGCGGCACGAACGGCGGCGGCGGCACCGGAGATGAACTCAGAGATTGAGGGGGAGGAGATATCACTCTAGAATGGGGGTTAGGGATGAAGAAACCAGAGGGAGAGAGAGGGGAGGTCGAAATTCACTCAAGGGGGGGGGGGGGCTCTTGCACAATACCTTTTCTCATTTCATTAATTCTAGAATAATAGAAATACATGACTTATATAATAAATAAAAAAAGACCATGAATACCCTTAGATCTAGGATCTGGAGGGGCATTTAAGGGACTTCATATTTTATTCAAATAAAATAAAAAAAATGAAATTCCTAATTAATTCTAATGGGGGGACAAGGTAGGTGAGGTAGGTAGCATACCTTTGAATTTTTAATCCACTTGTCTCTCATGTGGTCAATTAGCATTCCAACCTTCTAGATGGCCACCTAGGATGGTTGACCAACCCCACATGGTTTAGGTGGACCAATGGGAAAGGGGTGAGGGCCCCCTTGCTTGGGCCTACTGAAATTTTACATATAAACCCACTTAGACTTACAATTGCGTATCCATATAACACAAGGGTATACATACAAATATGAAAGGACATAAATACAAACAAAATGCAGACGGTCTTGCCTCGATGTCCCCATCCCTTGACTAAGTGACCTTAACCATAAGTCATGAGTTGCCGAGTCATTAACCACTCCAGGATACGTGTGAAGATCATCAATGGTCAAGAGGGGATCGCTCACTGTCGGGTATATATCAGACAGTTAATAGGTCATGACACTGACGCTCTATTAAATCCCTGGCCGGGGACGTGTGAGTTCGTTTAGAACGGACGTCATACACTTTAAAGGAGGTCATTGTCAAATGGCACGATCATGGGGTGTGACAGAAACCATACCCTCGATCGAACCAGACTCATAGAATGAGCGAGGGATTATAGCGATGCGGCAACTGTAGACTTACAGGTACCAGACATGGTGGTTTAAACCCGGCGTCCTCTAGGATCACGCGGATTTGCTTGACCCAACGTGATCAAGGGTTCGGAATAAATTAAACTATTATTTGGCTCTAGTAGAAGCGAATAATAAGTTTGATTTACTTCTAATTGAGAATTAGAAGTTAATGGGCCTTAAACTAGAGTGACTAAGGGCCTAGAGGATCACACACAATGGATTCTTGGGTGACGGTTTATTATTGTACAAATGTATATATTAATTTTCTTGAAATCCTTTTGGAAAGGCATATAAGAGGGGCTTAATATATATGTACGATAATGAAAAGGATATATATACAATTTTGGTCCTTATGGGCTCTTTTAAAAAGATCCTAAATCTATATATATGATCCTACGAGAGCTCTCTTCCCCCTTGGCTTAAGCAAGCACTAACAGCAAGGGAAGAAGAGATTAACTCTCCCCCTTCCTCCCTCTTGCTCTCTCTCTCTCCAGAAAGGGAAAGAAAAGGAAAGATCGGGGCTGGGAGACGTCGTCGCTGCGCAAGGATCCGTGTGGATCTGCTCTAGAGGCCGTACTTCTGTGCGGCTCGGTGTCCGTGAGATTCTGCATCGGGCATAGCGGACAGCGTCGTTTCGCCCAAGGTGAAATCTGCAACCCGTAGTTAGGGGTTGGGTAATTAAATCATCGATTAGAGCACAGATCTAGGATTCCATCTAGCCAGGTTCGGGTACATAAATTTTTGTTATCCGCTGCATTGCCCGTACTGTGCTGTGTGGAACCTTACAGTGGTATCAGAGCCAGGTTGACGCTCTGGTCGGTGTATTAGCTCCGTATAGAACCATATTTTATGGGCTAATTAAAATCTTCAATTGTTATTGACATAAGGGGATGCTAGGCATCTCTGTTCTTTCAGGATGCTGGGCATCTCTGGAGTAAATTTTTTTTATAAAAAAAAAATTGGGCCCGCTGGGCGCAGTGCGCCAGCCGCGTACGCCAGCGCCGCACACGAGGGTGCACTCGCGTGGGCGGGCGCCGCCCACGCAGGCGCGGCCACCCACACGGGTCGCGTGGGCGGGCGCGCCCGCGGGAAAAACACGTTGACCGATTTTTTTTTATTTAAAAAAGTTACTTTTATTTGATTTAATTATGCAAATATATGTATATATATATATGATATAAATATATAAATGCATATTAAATTAATCTAAATTTTTATCTCAAATATTAAATGTTTATTCTCATTAAAGAAAATTCAAAACTTAAATTTTATTTAACTTTTGAATTTAATAAGGTGAGATAATTATCATTTTACCATGAGATAAAAAGGTTAATAATTGAAGGCAATTCTATGAAATTCATTTTTCAAATTTTTAATTATTAGATAATTAGTAAATTCAGAATTTAAATTTCATTGAAGTTATTTATATAAAATTCAAATATTTGAATGTTTAATTATTAGATAATTGTTAAATTCAACTTTTGAATTTTAGAGAAATGATAATTGAGGATAATCATATTATTTAAATGTACTTTCAAATAAAATTATTGGATAATTAGTTTGAATTTAAATTTAAATGATTGTCATATTTAAATTTTAATTTTAATTTTAATTATTAGATAATTAAATTTAAATTTAATTATTAGATAATTAAATTTAAATTTAAATAATTCTCTCAATTATCTTACTTATTTGAATTAGATTCAAATATGCATGTCCCTGTTGGAAATGATGGTTCTTTACATGAGTTGCTTAATTTACCTTGTATTGGCTTGCTTAAGTGTTTAATTTTAGTTAATCCATATTCGATTTTTAAAATTAAACAAAGCTAGCCTATTTTTGTTTGCACATCCCATTTTTAAATCCAAAAGTAAGGATTATTTTCAGAAATAACCCTTGATTGATTTTACTTTAATGGATTGGCAAGTGATCATGGACTTGGTTAATGTAATTAATTGGGGTCTGTGAACCTCCTTTCTCTCTCTGTTAAAATTTCTATGTAATTCTATCTCTCTTTAAAGTTGTACTCGCCCTAAGGGCTGCTGGAATTTTATTGACATGTAATTTAAATTTTGTCGGCCTGCGTGCCGTGTATAAGTTGTAATTAATGCGGCGTGAGAGTTTGAAAGCGCGGAGCACACCTGACGAGGACGATCCAGCTGCTTCGGAAGCGAGCTGGATGTCTTAGTTACATTAGGAATAAAGTTCATGATCACTTGCGATTGAATTTTGCATTGGATGCATTTACTTTGTGTAAACTACTAGGTACGGTAATTATATTGGATATATTTATATTACCACCTAGGGTGAGATCAAGATAAAATCAAATTCCCTCCCGATTTAATTTTAGATCTGGTAAGCGTGGCTCTAGGAGTCGTCGTGGCCCTCCATCATTATGGAGTGAATGAACATCTTCATTTCATGGATTTGTTGTGCTTTCCACAAGATCCATGAGTTTGGAGGTGGGATATAACTCCAAGGCTCGGACTTAATGGGGTGAGGAATTGAACTCGGCCTTGTTGTGCTTTCCACAAGGGTCGGGTCATGAACTCATTGCTATATAGTAATGATGGTTAGATCTAACCGAGAATATCCTTTGTTGTTCTTTCCACAAGGGGATGATTTCTCGGGGGCCGAATATCGGATATTGCATTAGATGCAAGTGCCTGTTGACTGCCCTTGAGATGGTGTATGGCTTGTTGTGCTTTCCACAAGGTCGTACCTCAGTCTCGTTGGGATTCCGACCCACTAGGATAATCTCGCTGATCTCCCGTTCTATATACTGAGGGTTATATAGTTCGATCGAAAAATAGTGGGACTAACTAAGATAGAAAATCACATCTAAGTTAGAATTTGAACACATGCTAAGTTGTCTTTTATTTTGTTGCATCCCATAGTTCGTGCTTGATTTCAATGATATCAAAACGATTGTGTTTGTGTGTGTATGTGTTTCATTGAGCAACATATTTTATATCTTGATTTGATGAGTTGAAAGATGGAGTCAATGTTTACTCTTGAAAGCCATGTGAACCCTTGGTGTTTAAGGAACTAATGTTATATTTATGTTGGTTTGTAGGAACACAACTTCATGGCTCATGCTTAGAATCTTAAGGAGTCCATCAATGAAGCTCTTCTTCTTAAACGGAGTTAACTCTATTCATGTTTGAATATTATATGAATGATTTGTATTTAAGGATCTCATGCCTTGAATATTTTGATTTGCAGGATCAAAATCCATGATTCATGCTTGGAATTCAAAGGAGTGCATCAATGAAGATCTTATTGAAAAAGGGAGTTGACTCACTCATTGCATTGCATTGATTCTTCTACATTTCATTCATTTCATCTAATAGCTTTTCAAAGTCTTGGTTGCATATTTTCATGCGTTTTCTTCATAAGATTTTTGGGCTTGAAATATCCTCAACCTTATAACTTGAAATTTGATGGATGTGATTTTAATGATGCTTGCTCGTTTCTTGGACTCATGGTAATTTAATTTGGGAAGTCTATATCAATGCTCCTCTTGAGATAATGCTTCATGGATGTTGATTTTTAATCAACAAGAATGCCATTTGAATGAATGTGATTCCATGATATTATGCATATTTTGCATTTGGCATAATTGTTAACACTTGTGTAATGAAGCACTTTGATGTTGAAGATTTGGTTGATTCAAGAAAGTGATTGAATGGTTGAGCTCCTATGTCATTTTATTTGATTAAGTGAAAGATTCATGTTCATCATATCAAAACCTTGTCAAATGGTGAATATGTTTTTGATGGTTGAATTGAGAAGTCAATTACATGATTGAATGTGTTTAATGATGTATTTTTATGTTAACCAGTTCAAAGAGTTGATGCTTGGTTCATGAGTTTTGATTATCATCTAACCTCTTGGTTTATCATGTTTTTACAGGTTGAAGGATGACTTTTAAACCCTCCCATGTCAAGTGGATAATGGTAACATCTAACCATTGCTATGCTAAGTTCCGGATTGTTTTCATGAACATCTTTCATGAGGTTGGATTGCATTGGAAGTGTTTTATGCATCCTTAAAATGAGATCTTTGGGTATTTATAATGTGCTTAATGTTTTCTCATAAATCTTGTTGAAATGTGGTTTAGATGGTCTTAATACTTTGTGGAACTCATGGTAATTATTTCTTAATTTTTGGGAATTTTTCCGGGACTTTTACGGGGCTAAAATCGCATTTTGTTGACCTCTGCTGAAGGGGTCGACCCCCCCTGGGCTGGATGCCCAGCCAGTGCATGGGTCGACCCCTGGGGTCGACCCACTGCCAAGGGTCGACCCCTGCAGGCTGCTTCTATTTTTTGGCCTCGACAGACTCTGGTTGCCCGAGGGTCGACCCAGGGGTCGACCCCATCCGGAACGTGATTTCCGAAAGTGTTTAAAACTCTTTGAAAACCCCTCCAAACCTTATTATAATACCCCCCAATGATTCCTAATCATGTTAGGGTGTTTTAAACTCATTTTAGAAGGGATATATGGGTCATTTGGTCAGTGTCCTATATATATTAATGTGTGCTCCGAATTTGAAAAAGGATTAACCCTAATGCTCATTTGTTCATTCGTATATGTGAAGAAAAGGGGAGAACGTGGTGGAGCTCTTGCAAGGAGGAGATCATCTACTTCCGTGAAGATCTGGAGATCGTGGAAGAAGAAGAAAAGGTGCGGATCAAAGAGAGGATCAAGAGGACGTAAGAATCATCTTCATCCGGCTTCCCTCCAACTCGTGGTTCAAGGAACATCATCAACCGGCCTTGAAATACAAAGGGGGACTACTTCTATGTCTTCTATCAGTTCTTTGTGATGTGTTCTATGATCTATATTTTGGGTTTGAGCATGCTTGAATATTTGTGTTTATTTTCTGAACACTAGAGATATTTGTGTGTGTGACCGTTTGTGTATACGGTCGTGTTTGATTGCCTTCGTGCGATCGTGTTTGTGTCATTGTGCTGCGGTTGTTGCAGCGTGTATGTGTGCATTGTGATCTGGTCGTCGGATCGTGTGTGTGTTTGTGATCTGGTCGTCGGATCGTGTGGGAGACTTCATCTCCGTCTGTGTGTGTGTTGGGGCGTGTCCCTGTGTGTGTGTGGGCGTCGTCCCGTGTGTGTTTGGAGCGTTGTCTCCGTTTGGGGATTTATCCCCGAGTGAAGCCTCACCGGGTTTGGTGAGGGGTGGACGTAGGGAGCCCGTCGTGGTCCCGAACCATCTTAAAAATCCCCGTGTCTTGTGGTTTGATCTTTGTGGTTGTGTGCTTCGCTATCTTATCTGTTTATGCAATCGTGTGAGCTCGGTGAGACTGAGTGAATTAAGTTTAAATCTGTTTAGATTAAATTCCTCAATCTCATCAATCTTGTTAATTCCGTTGTGCGCTAGTTTATGTTTTTAATCGGACAAAGTTTATAGTAGTAGGATCTATTCACCCCCCCTCTAGATCCGTGTTCTTGCACTACGGGACCCAACATATTTCTTATCCAGATTACAATGTCATCGTCCAACTCCCTCCGCGGCATCTTGGATGCTAACAGACTGACTGGACCGAACTACTCGGATTGGTTGCGTAATCTACACATAGTCCTCACCGTCGAAAAAATAGCCTACGTGTTGGACACGGTTCATTCTGAGCCAGCTCCTGATGCCGACGAGGGTGAGTTAATGACTTATGCCAAATGGTCTGAAGACTCTTCCCTTGCCCAATGTTACATGTTGGCCTCTATGGCTCCCGAGCTGCAGAGGTAATTTGAAAAGACTGATTGTAGAAGCATACTTCTTAATCTACGCCAGCTCTTCGGGGAGCAGGGTAGGATTGAGAGGTATGACATCTCCAAGAGACTTTTCAGGACACAGATGTCAGAGGGTGCTTCAGTACAGGCTCCTGTACTGAAAATGATTGAGTGGATAGAGAGACGTACTCAACGCACTGGGATTCAAGTTGGATCTTGAACTGTGCATTGATCTTATACTCCAGTCATTGCTCGATTCCTTTTCTTCCTTCATCATAAACTTTAACATGAATAGAATTGATGCAACTCTCCCGGAGCTGCTCAACATGTTAAAGAGTGCTGAAGGAACTATGTAGAAAGATAAACCATCTTCTTCTGTAATGATTGTTGGCCGGGCCAACAAGAAAAGGAAGGTCACCCAGATATCCACCAAAGGTGACAAAGGGAAGGGAAAGAAGAAGGTCATGGGTAAGCAACTCGCCAAAGTTGACAAATGGAAGGGCAAGAAGAATGAAAAAGAAGACAAGTGTTTTCGATGCGGGGAAACAGGGCATTGGAAAAGGAATTGTAAGGCAATTCTAAATGAAGGTATTTTTGTCGTAGACCTTAATTTGTCATATATGGAATCCACATCATGGGTATTGGATACTGGATGTGCATCTCATATCTGTAATTCTGTGCAACTGCTGGCAAATAGAAGGCGGCTGGGTAAAAAGGAGATTGAACTGAGGATGGACAATGGAGCTTTAGTTTCTGCCAAAGCTGTCGGGACTGCACGCCTTAGTTTACCTTCAGGAGTCATTCTGGAGCTGAATGACTGTTATTATGTTCCTAATATTATTAAGAACATTATTTCAATCTCTGATTTGTATAACATTGGATGTACATTGGCTTTTAATAGCACTGGGTGCTTTATAATGAATAATGGTTTGATTATAGCCAATGGTTCATTAGTCAATGGTCTTTATGTATTAGATACATGTTCTAATGTTATGCAAGTTTCCAATGCTAATGAAGTGAATTCTGCATATCTATAGCATTGCATGCTTGGTCATGTAGGCGAGAAAAGAGTCTCTCACCTACACTCAAATGTGTATTTGAATTCATTCGAATACAAGCCATTTGATACCTGAGTCGTGTCTCATGGGGAAAATGACCAAGGCTCACTTTAGTGGACATGGTGAGAGGGCTGCTGACCTTCTCGAGCTCATACACTCGGATGTGTGTGGACCCATGTCCGTGGAAGTAAAAGGGGGTCACCTCTATTTCATTTCTTTTATTGATGACTTCTCAAGATATGGCTATGTGTATTTAATGAGACATAAATCACAAGCCTTTGAGAAGTTTAAGGAATATAAGAATGAAGTAGAGAAATAGACTAGCAAGAGTATTAAGGCTCTTTGATCGGATCGAGGAGGTGAATACCTTAGCCATGAATTCACTTCTTATCGTAAAGACAATGGAATTATTTCTCAATGGACTCCACCGTATACACCACAGCACAATGGTGTATCCGAAAGGAGAAACATGACCTTGTTAGACATGGTCCGATCCATGATGTCTATGTCAGGACTACCCTTGTCTCTCTGGGGCTATGCCTTAGAGACTACAGCCTATTTACTGAACATGATCTCAAGTAAATCTGTTCCTTCTGTACCATATGAGATATGGAAGGGCAGGAAACCAAATTTTAATCACATTAAAATTTGGGAGTGTCCTGCCCATGTAAAGAGGAACGATAGTGATAAACTTGAGTCGAGAACCGATAAATGTAGGTTTATGGGATATCTAAAGGAGACATTTGGATATTATTTCTATCACCCTTCTGAGCAAAGGGTCTTAGTGGCTAAGAGAGCTGTATTTCTGAAAAGAGAATATCTACTCCAGAAAAATAGTGGGAGCCAGATAGAATTGGACGAGGTCCAAGAGCCACAACCCGTAGACACAAACTCATTAGATGAGACTCTGTCGGTTGATCCTATTCAGAGTGAAACACAGACACTACGGAGATCTGGTGGACTATCGAGAGAACCTGAGAGATATGTTGGACATGTCTCAAAGGGGTCTTCTAAGGTATGTATCGATGAGGATGAAGATCCTCAATCCTACGAAGATGCGATCCGTAGTGCGGACTCCGAGAAATTACAAGAGGTAATGGATTCTGAGATCCAGTCCATGGACACCAACAAAGTTTGGAACTTAGTTGATGTACCCGAAGGGAAGGTCCCTATCGGCTGTAAATGGATTTTTAAAAGGAAAATCGATGCAGATGGACAGATTGACACATATAAGGCTAGACTAGTGGCGAAAGGATATCGTCAAAGGTAAGGCATTGACTATGACGAGTCTTTTTCGCTGCTAGCCATGGTTAAGTCAATCAGAATCTTCCTTGCCATTGCTGCATACCTAGATTATGAGATCTGGCAAATGGATGTGAAGACAGCTTTTCTTAATGAAAATCTGTCAGAAGAGATGTACATGGTACAGCCTGAAGGATTCATCTCCAAGTTACATCCTAATAAGGTATACAAACTTCAAAGGTCCATATATGGATTAAAGCAGGCATCTAGAAGCTGGAACTTAAGATTTGATGAGGCTGTCAAATCTTTCAACTTCATTCGGAATGAAGATGAACCCTGTGTTTACAAGAAGGTCAGTGGGAGCTCTGTGACCTTCTTGGTCCTTTATGTTGATGACATCTTACTCATTGAGAATGATGTAGAGATGTTGACATCAACTAAGTCTTGGTTGTCCAATACTTTCTCCATGAAGGATTTGGGAGAAGCATCCTATGTGCTGGCCATAAGGATCTATCGAGATAGATCTAAAAGGATACTATGATTATCCCAATCCATGTATATAGACACTATCCTCAAAAGGTTTAGGATGGAAAATTTCAAGAGAGGTCTCATTCCCATGAGACATGGAATTTGCCTATCCAAGGGGATGAGTCCTAAAACTTCTGAGGAGGTGGCACACATGAATAAGGTACCCTATACTTTGGCGATAGGGTCAATCATGTATGCAATGCTATGTACACGGCCTGATGTTGCCAATGCTTTAAGCATTGTCAGTAGATATCAGGCAAATCCAGGCGAAGAGCACTGGAAGGCAGTAAAGGGCATCCTTAATTACTTGCGAAGGGTTAAAGATCTTTTTCTGCTTTATGGAGGAGAGGACCTACAGCTTAGAGCTTACACAGACTCTAATTTCCAGTCAGATCTAGCTGACTGCAAATCCATGTCTGGGTTTGTATTCATGTTGAATGGAGGGGCAGTCAGTTAGAGAAGCTCCAAACAAGATACGACTGTAGACTCGACGACGGAGGCAGAATATATTGCTGCAGCTGAAGCTGCTAAGGAAGCCGTCTGGATGAAGAAATTCATCTTGGAACTTGACATAGTTCCCGAGATATCAGCTCCCATCCCAGTATTTTATGAAAATAATGGGGCCATCGCCCAGGCGAAGGAACCGAGATCTCACCAAAGGTCGAAGCATATTCTTAGATGTGGCGGTAGAGCGTGTACCGTCAGAAGATAACATAGCAGATCCACTGACTAAGCCTTTGACACAGATTATATTTGAGCGCCATCGGGATAAGATGGGACTCAAAGTTGTGGGTAATTGGCTGTAGTTCAAGTGGGAGATTGTTAGTGTTGGTGTGCTACATGCCAATTTAGGGTCGGGTAGACCCGATATATGTACGATCTTATTCATTATTAATAAAGTTGTATTTGAGCGTAAATATGTGATTGTAGATTACTTTACGATGTCCCTATGATATGTGGTTGTAAAGTCAACTCGAGATGGGATCTCGATCATGAGACTAACTTTACATGGACACATACCTTAAACTGTTCATGGTTGGAGGGTAATCACTCGGGGACTTTGATTACCTATTAAACCAGTACACATGATGTGTGACTGACCAGTCTCATGGTCATTGGTGCGGGGCACCAACACATATGTGTAGGTGTATGTCCTTGGAGGATGTACACTAAACTGATCCGCTATTGGATCTTCAGATGGTTGATTATACCTAATGTCAACTGAAGATCCAACTGTCTCAGTAACATCATTGGTCCTTTGACCTGAGACATTGATCAGATCGTACACGAGGACTGGAATGGTTTAATTACTTGGCTAAGTGACTTTAACCATAAGTCATGAGTTGCCGAGTCATTAACCACTCCAGGATACGTGTGAAGATCATCAATGGCCAAGAGGGGATCGCTCACTGTCGGGTATATATCAGACAGTTAATGGGTCATGACACTGACGCTCCATTAAATCCCTGGCCAGGGTCGTGTGAGTTCATTTAGAACGGACGTCATACACTTTAAAGGAGGTCATGGTCAAATGGTACGATCATGGGGTTTGACATAAACCATACCCTCGATCGAACCAGACTCATAGAATGAGCGAGGGATTATAGCGATGCGGCAACTGTAGACTTACAGGTACCAGACAAGCTGGTTTAAACTTGACGTCCTCTAGGATCACGTGTATTTGCTTGACCCAACGTGATCAAGGGTTCGGAATAAATTAAACTATTATTCGACTTTAGTAGAAGCGAATAATAAGTTTAATTTACTTCTAATTATGAATTATAAGTTAATGGGCCTTAAACTAGAGTGACTAAGCGCCTAGAGGATCACACACAATGGATTCTTGGGTGACGGATTATTATTGTACAAATGTATATATTAATTCCCTTGAAATCCTTTTGGAAAGGCATATAAGAGGGGCTTAATATATATGTACAATAATGACAAGGATATATATACAATTTTGGTCCTTATGGGCTCTTTTGAAAAGATCCTAAATCTATATATATGATCCTACGAGAGCTCTCTTCCCCCTTGGCTTAAGCAAGCACTAACAGCAAGAGAAGAAGAGATTAAATCTCCCCCTTCCTCCCTCTTGCTCTCTCTCTCTCTCCCTGGAAGCTCTCTCTCTCTAGAAAGGGAAAGAAAAGGAAAGATCGGGACTGGGAGACGTCGTCGTTGCGCAAGGATCCGTGTGGATCTGCTCTAGAGGCCGTACTTCTGTGCGGCTCGATGTCCGTGAGATTCTGCATCGGACATAGCAGACAGCATCGTTCTGCGCAAGGTGAAATCTGTAACCCGTAGTTAGGGGTTGGGTAATTAATGCATCGATTAGAGTACAGATCTAGGATTCCATCTAGTTGGGTTCGGGTAAATAAATTTTTGTTATCCACTGCGTTACCCGTACTGTGCTGTGTGAAACCTTACACCTCCATGATGTCTACACGGCCGACTGTCCTGCTGTCTCTGTCAGTTGCGCTCGTCTCCAGCCCTAACAACTCCAAGGCACTCTCTCTGTAGTCGGGGTAGGTGACCCCACTGACGGCCTCCCCGTCCACCCGTAGTCCGGTGATCCAGACTACGTTCTCCAGCGTCGGCACCATATGCCCCCAAGGCATCAGGAACGCTCGACTCGGCGCGTGCCATCGCTTCCTCAACGCCTGGACGAGAGGCAAGTCGAGCCGGAAGGGCTCGATCCGCAGGAACGCCCCGAACCCCACGGCGTCCACTCGGGCCCTCTGGAAGTCCGGTAGCCCTCGGTACGCCGCCACTACCAGGAACTAGTTGATCCGGCTCCTCATCACACCATGCACACCACAAAAATAAAAGAAATTACATCAGAGCCACAAATAATGAACAACACAATGTAAATATAGTAAAAAAAGAAAAAACAGAAAAAAACTGACGCGTCAAATCCCTTGGACGGCTTCATAATTTATCTATTTTTTAATATTATTTTCTTATATATTAAGAAAAATGACGCGTAAACGCCCATTGACGCCTTCATAATTTCTATATTTTTCTAGTATTATTATTATTATTTTGATTATTTATCTATAAAAAAAAAATTTTGACGCGTCAATAGGCTTTGACGCCTCAATAGTTTTTGTATTTTTTATTATATATAAAATAATAATAATAAAAATTTATTGAGGCGTCCACTGACCTGGATGCCCCAATCATCCCACATCCACCTCCGCCCAAACACCATCTCTCGCCCCATTTTCCGCATAAAATCACAAAATAATGCAACAAGAGGGAGTTCTAGGCGGCCTACCAGGTAATGCTCTTCCTCTCCGCTCCACCGGTGCCCTCGGGGCCTTCCACGGCCAAGGGAACCGCCTCCTCCTCCACGGTGGCCTCCTCCGCGTGATCCCGGGACCTCCTCGGACGACGAGCGATCCGCTTCCGCTTCTCACCTCCCTGGCTCGATCCACCACGCTCCATGGACCTAATTTGAGGGTGGGAAAGGGTGAATGGGGAGAGATGAGAAATTGGAGAGGGAAAGGAGGTTATTTTGATTGAATGGGAAAGAGGAAAGGCAGCGTGGGCGACCTTTTAACATTAAAATTCAAAATATATACGCGTCCAAGCGCCTGGACACGTGAAAAAAAAACATTAATGCGTCCAGAATCATGGACACGTAAGAATAAAATTATAATAAGATATAAAAATAATATATATATATATATATATAAATGTAAAAAAAATAAAAAAATATATAAATGCGTCTAGACGTATGGACACTTCAATAAAAAAAAGAAAGGAGAAAGAAAAATAAAAGAGGGAGGTGGGGAACAATAATTCAAAACATTTAACTTCGCATTTATCTCTTTAAAACAGTAGAGTGAGCTACATTGGGGGCTTAAGTGCTTTAGGCCTTAACTTCCCCAGTTCAGTTACATAAGCCCTCCACAGCTCACATTCTTCCTCTACATACGCTAATGCCTTTCCCGGGATGCTCATCTTCCATGATGGTTTGATGGCTTTCACTTCCTTTACATCCTCTTCCGCGCCCAACTCTCTCTTCCTCAAAGGAGCGGTGCCAGATAACGGTGGGAACGAGTGGCGGGGAAGGCCGATTTGAATGCAGCACCGATGCGCATTGTAAAGAACAAACTCAGTCCCGCCAATAAGTTGGAGTTCAGCTTCGGGGGAAGACCTCGTAAGGAGTTCGCGCGAGAGTAGGCATGCCGGTGCACAAGTGGAGAAGCTTTGCGTCATAATTCTGAAGTGAGACCTTCAGTCTTCACGTTTCCTCAGCCACGGAATGCGGTTCACTATATTACCACCAAAGCCTAACACATCGGCTATGTGGTAAAGGAGGCTTTGTTGAAAGATCTTCGAGGCAGTTGGCATCCCCTCACGGTGATCAAATTTGAAATGTAAATCAACCCAGCAATTCAGTAGAAGTGCGCAACCAAAAGGAGGCTTACCCATGCTGGAAGCAGTAAGGCCACTATAAAGGTAAGCAAGGACGGCATGTCCCACCCTTTTACCATTCCAAATTTCACAGATGGCACTTAGCTGATCTTCCCCCGCTATGTTGTCAGTATAAGAGAATAAGAGAGCACCCGCCAAACAGATTGTGAATCCCTTCATAATTTCTTCCAAACGATCATCATCTAACATTCCTCTCAGGGCACCCATGACCCATTCCGCGAGCTTTTGCAGGTTAATTTCCTTCTGAGTCTGGACGTTTCTAATGGCACCAGACGGCATGAAGCTTCCAAGGACGTCCTCGGAGGTCACCCTCTTCAGCATCGGCATGATCTTTATCCTGCCATCCCTTTTGAATCATTTCAACCCAAGCAGGAGTTCCACCTCCTCAAGAAGGATGGTCGCCTCGAAAGTGGGGAAAATGAAAATGTGAGTCTGAGGATGCCAGATCTCCACCAGCGCACCCATAGCCGCCCAGTCCATGCGAATCTTTTCGTAATGCTTGGCGTGAACATGGAGCCCCTGAAGATGCCACCCCGTGATTATGGCCCTCATGCCGATGGAGATGTTGGAAGTTAGCTTCGAAAGCCACGGCAGTTTGAAGAATTTTCTCGGGCCTGGGAAGAAAGGGTACGACTGGAAAAGAAGAAGAAAAACAAAGGAGGAAAGAGGTGAAAGAGAGGTCGTACAGGAAATTTGAAATGAATCAACTCACCATACGCGACTGAATCATCTCACTTAGATGTCCTTCGAGGTCGGAGAGCCGCCTGAATTCGCTGCTAGGCCTGCTCCTCTTCATAGGGCGAGAAGACTCGCCTTCCATCTTGAAGGACCCAAGATTCTTCTCCTCCTCCTCTTAAGTTTCAAGGCTCTCCTTGGTGCATTTGGCTGAACTAGGCAAGGGGGCAGTACTTATAGGAAGGGAGGGGTGTAAAAGCTAAAATACGTCACATCAATGATGAGTCGTCATTGTTGACTTTAGCAAAAAGTATTTTCTCTTAACCTCCCCTGCGCTGTGGTGCAATTCTGCTGCTTTTAATGATGTTGTTCAATGCAGGTTTCACTAATAGACACCACTGTCCCATCTTGTACCGTCATCATTCGGTGACCGGTCCTACCATGTCATGCATTATATTATATGATAGTTACGTTACTAGAGCACGTCAAGGACCTTGCGACTTGAATGACTCTAGAATTTGAGTTCCCTTTCAACAAAAATAGTGATAATTTTAGAGGAATTTAAGTTGTACGGATAGGCCGTTAAGTTGTGAAAGCGTGGGGACGATGGTTCCATTCAGCGAGTTGGTGCGTGGATAAATGGGCCCCGGCTCAGTATCAACTCACTGGATCGATATCCTGACCCATTTTTAACAACGTGACAATATTATCCTTGGCTATTTTCTATTTTAGTTTGTTTTAAATTTTCCTTTAAACCCAGCATGCATTCATGTAGGACTTTGATTCCAGGGTGGAAGATCATTCAAAGCAATTCGATTGTGAAGGCCGCTACGCTTAAGTTCTTATAATATGAGATATTCCATTCCGAATGAAGTACTGAGTTTCCTTGAGACAGCCCTGCCCTGTTCTTCCAAAAGAGACCTTTGTTTGGACTAATTCTCAAATATTCCTTTACTTTTACTCCATTTGACCCACCTTGGTCGCAGCACTACCACATTGGCTGGTAACTGCTCCCCAACGATGAAACCTGTAGGTTTACGACCCAGGTACTTCCACACAGAGAAGTTGGTCCCTTTTTCTACTTGTGCCTGAGCACACATTTTCTCCTTGTTTGATTTCCGTCCAAGCAATTGTTGAATTCGGAAGACCTTCTTTAAGGTCGCCTCATTGAAAACTCTAAAAACATTCCAAACCATAATGTTCAGAGCGTGTCTCATCACACCTTGACATCTACATTTCAGTCCGCTCCCACTCCATTTCACTTCTATGCCACTCCACTACGTGTCACTCCCTTGCAAAGCAGACGCCAAGGCGGGGTAGCTGTAGACACGCCGTTTTTTGACATTACCGTGAGTAAATCTCATATTACACTATGATACCTCAACGTGGCCTTCACATTTTTAATTACTTTGGTGATTTCCTATTTTTTTAATTTTTTTATATTTTTTTGAATTTTTTCGTGAAAATTTTTAAACGTGCCAAGGTCCTTAGACGCCTCACTTTGACGTGTCAAGGACTCTAGATGCCTTCTTCAGAGTCTCGTGCAGCGTGCACGCGGCGTCGCTCCGGTAGTTTAGTTTGACATTTCGAATAAATCCAATCATAGAGACGTCTTGTCGATCAGATGCGCCTTTCGAGAGTCACGGTTACGCGCCGAAACCACGCGCTTTCTCCACTATCGACGGCTTCCAATGGCGATTCGGTGGGCGAGGATGGGCGCGTTCGGGCTCCCGGACACTTCAAGATTGAGGCGTCCAAGAGGCTAGATGCCTCAATAAATTAGAATTATAAAAAAATTAAAAAAAATAATATTTAGGCGTCCAAGGTCCTGGACGTCTCAATATTGAGGCGTCCAGGATCCTGGACGCCTCAATCAATTTTTCCTCTAAAAATAGAGGACCCCCTCCCTCGAAGAGAGAGAGCTTCAGATCCGACAGAGGAAAGAGAGACTCTGCCGGATCCCTTTTCTAACCCGGGATTTTTGCAGGGGGAGGTTCTGCCAGATTCCCGGGTGCCCGCACTCGCGAGAGGAAGGCTAACTCTGCCCGTCGTGCTTCCACATCATCCCTACGCTGCCAAAGCTCCGTCGGATCCCGCCATCGACATCTTTAATAAGCCATTCTCTCCCACTCTCTTTTGTCGTTTCCGTTGCATGCATCATCCCGTCATATGTCATCTCGCTTCATAAGAGAGATCCGTTTATGCACGTTTGCATGATCTTCCATCCATTATAGCATTTTCCTCCTACTCGTGTCCGAGAGGGGTTTAAAACATACCAACCAGGTGTGTGTCTCGCCATGATTTCATCATGTTTCATCACAAGGGACTAATACTGCACTGCTATTTTTCTGATTCACTTGTTATCTGTCTGTTTTCTCTTTTACAAGGGTAACCAAGGAAAGCCCTCTCCATCGACCGGCCAAAGGGAGAGGAAGAAGCAACCCACTATTTCCTACTTTTGAGGTAAGCGCGATCATTCTTCTTATTTTGGGGTCTCCAGCCTCTGGAGATCACATCTATATTCTCGAGGCCGCGGCGAGTCACTTCCCGCAATGGCCGTTTAAATTTCTATTATTTATATCCTATGTTATCCTTATATCTTCTATATCCTCGAGGTCGCGGCGAGTCACTTCCCGCAATGGCCGTTTAAATTTCTGTCATTTATATCATGTGTTATCCTCATATCTTCTATATTCTCGAGGCCGCGGCGAGTCACTTCCCGTAATGGCCGTTTAAATTTCTATTATTTATATCATGTCTTATCCTCATATCTTCTATATTCTCGAGGCCACGGTGAGTCACTTCCCACAATGGCCGTTTAAATTTCTGTCATTTATATCCTGTGTTACTCTCATATCTTCTCATATTTTCGAGGCCGCGGTGAGTCACTTCCCTCTATGGCCGTTTAAATTACTGTCATTTAAATTCTGCACCATTCCCATCTCCCAAGGTCGCGGAGAGTCATTTCCCGCTATGGCCGTTTAATCCTCATATCTTGTTTTGTTGTATCTATTCTGCACACCCCGCCGGAGCAATCTCCCGCGGTGGTTCCTCTGCTTCTCTCTCTTTTTTCTATGTCGCAGCAAAATGAGCCGGCGCGCTCCGCTCGCCGCCGCATTCCGCGTGACGTCGCTCACATCTAGGTCTAAAACCACGGTAGCACGAACACCGAGGCAGCTCACAAGCCGCTGAGACCATTCCTTCAAAAAAGGGAACTGAGAAACTCTCTAGCCCCAAGCTGGGTAATTAGACTTACAGTCCACATGCCACTCACACGGCCCACGCGGAAAGCACAGAATCACGGTTCCCAACGGAGCTCAGAAGCCGCCACGCCGATTTCCCATCCTAGGGAAAGCGGGAAACCTCCAGCCCCAGGTTGAATGACTAGACTCGCAGTCCAAGGCCATACACTTGGCCCAATCGGGAACCATCTTCCACAGAAACACACGACATGCGGGGGAACCCCACAGCACTCACACCGATACACGGAGACTCGATCGAGCGTAACACAAAGTCCGGAAGACATGGGGTCACCCGGACCCACCACACCTATGGCACGCTAATCGAGGTAACACATGACCTCCAAACATCCCAGAAACACGGTCACAGAACTCACAGGGTGTCCGGGACACTCACGAGGCCGAAGGTCGACCACTAGGTCACAACCGGGTCGATCGGAGACCAATACAACACTAAACGGGTTCGGCAGGCACAAAACCAAAGTGGCGGTCCTCCCTGGACCGTCACAGACTAGGCAGTCTGGCTGGGACCGCTTAGCCTGGCTTAGCGGTCCAGCCAGGACCGCTTAGCCCCAGATGCTACCAGGACCCAGGTGGTCACCCTCAGACCGCCCAGGAGAGTGGCGGTCCATTGCCTGACCGCTTGGAATCACCTAGCGGTCAGTCGCATGGCTGCTACCCCTCCTGGCCTAGATTGAACCCAAAACATAAAACGAACGTACCCCAACCGCTCCATGAGCTAGGCAGTCTACACCAGACCACTTAACCCTCCAGGCGGTCTATCGTGCGACCGTTTAGCCAATCGACACAAGGGAGCAGGTGGCGGTCAAACCAGAACCGCCCAACCATGAAAATGATCTGCCTTAGACCGCCAAGATAGGCAGAGCGGTCTATTGCAAGACCGCTACCCCAAAACACGGTGAAAACGGCCAATAGACGGTCACCCTGGGGACCGTCTCACCTAGAAGCGGTTTCTGTTAAACCGTTTATAAGCCGGAAAATCGAGAATGGCGGGAAATACCCCAAAACTCCATTCCACGCCCCATTCACCCCCGGGTGAAGGGGAAACAAAGGGGAAACCCTTCCCCATGCCCCTAGGCATCACATGGTGCTTCAAAACCACCAAATAACGCGTTAAAACGTTAGATCCGGCTCACTCCCCAAAAACAAGTATTTTGCCTAAAACGCAAAAATAAACATGCTCGGCTCGCCACGGCCTACAAAACTCGCGGGAAAGGAAGTGCACGAGCTGGGGATCCATCTCCCTACCTCCACCGAAGATTTGACGCGCCGTGGATGCCGATCCACGAAGAAAACGCCGTTAAACCCTCGCCGAGACACGAACTCGCAGCCGAGCTTCACCGCGCCTCAATCCCTCGATCCTCGACCCGTCCTCGCCGTCCTCCCCGCCCGCGTCGCCCCGCTGCGCCCCCGCCCTACTCCGTCGGCCGCCAGAGAAGAGAGGGTGAGATAAGAGAGAGGGAGAGAGTGAGAAAATGAGAGGGGAGAGAGAGAAAGGGTTAATATGTATAGAAAAAACTAAAAAAATTCAAAAATTCAGAAAAATACTAAAAATTACCTCCACGATCCTCGGGAGGAGCACAACACGCCGGTACTGTCCCGGAGTCGAAGAACGCCACGGTTCGCCCTGCACAGAGTTCCGAAGGTACATCAGGGAAAAACACGTGTAAAGCACAAAATACACTCTGAGACCAACGAAAATGATCCGAAAAATATCTAAAAAATCCGGGGCATTACACAGTGCTTGAGGTGTGGTGAGTGACAGTTCGACAAGTTGTAATGGTATGCCAGGAGATGCTACCAGTGTTGTCCGGCGGAACACTTGGCAAGCATTATTAAAGGAGCTGACCTGATGATAGCGATGTTTTCTTTGACACTGGAAGGTGAGGTTCCCAGCATGCGTAAGATTCAAGGTCAAGTCAAGCATGGAGATTTCCCGCTTCATAGAAGGTATATTGCCATCTCCTTGGTTGGAGAGAGAGTTGCGTCCCAGTTTAATTTCTTTGTTTTCATTGTGTGTTTGGTTTGGTTGGCCTCCACGTGTATGCCAATGAGTCCGTGTGAGAAGTGCCCTGCTTATTGGCGGGGTGGTGACCTGTGAGAAGTGTTATGTGTTTTGGCAGTGCGGCTGCCTATTTAGAGTTATGCCTTCCCCTTGATGTGTAAGGGTGCGTTGGCATTATTGTGGAAGGATGAGTGCCATCGGGACTATGTGTGCGGGAATTCATGGCTGGTGTTGTGATTCCTGATGCATTGTGGATCAGAGCCTGCGAAGTTGCAGGAGGATTGCCAGATCAGGATAGAGAGTTTGTGCTCAGGGTTCGAGATGCTTCAACTTTCCTCACCCTATTTTCTGGAGCTAGCTAGCTGTGTTGAGAAATGTTTGGATGGCAGATGCCGAGTCATTTGTGATGATCATGCACGTGGTGCAGAGTGTGCAGTAGAAGCGTGGTGGGCCCATAGCTTAAAGGTCCAGGATCATAGTGATGGCAAGAAATGGAAGGATTCCAGAGAATTTGGTAGAGTATCGGAGGATTTTGACCGATAGAGAGGGTCATTTCCTTGGTGTAAGATTGTTTTGAGCTGTGTGAGCCATGCAGATTGTCGTGCCATTGCTTAAGGCATTGTGGGTTGTGACATTGGCAGAATAGGGAGTTGGGGAGATATGACGGCAAGTGTGCCGGATGAGTACCCTACCCATCCAATGGAAGTGATGTCAGGTATTTTGTAGTGGACCCAGATAGGGGTTGGAAAGGAAATAACCTATTAGAGAACGAGGATGCAATGATCAGAGTCGGTATACTAGGTGCTCGACTTGTGTTGGAAGTTGTTTCCTCAGGATAGAATTGAGATCCATGAAGGTGAATACATAGAAAGGATTGTGGGTCCCAGTTGGTAGTTTTGAGCGGTTGATGAGGCTAGCTGATTGGTCGACCGTGATAATGCTTGGATGAGGCCCAGTTGAGTCTGAGAGTTTCGGAATAATGTAAGAAGGACCCAGTTAGGGCAAGGATCGGCAGTGCCTGGAGATCCGTGTAGATTGGTTGCAGCGTCGTCGACCAGGTTGCTATGATAGGAGGCGACACTTGTCTGTTTTGGAGATGTATGCCATGGATTGTAAAAGATTATGTCCTGTGGCTCTATGGTGAGAGCGGAGCTAGGGTTGGTAGGTGTCCATTTGGAATAATTGAGACGAATGATTCGATGAGACTGTATCATGGGTGATGCCTGGGAACAGAGGTCCCAGGAGGGATGTCGTTGAATGAGAGCCTTGGTCTTGTGGCCAGCATGGGAGGAATTCCCCGTAAGTCCAAGTCTAGAGTCAGTAAGGATCGAGGATTGTGGAGTCTTGTCGTTTGGTTTCGTCGTGCTCCCCTGAGAGAGTAGAGTTGGCGTGAGGATCAGAATCGGACATGGTGTCCAAGTGAGGATCGACTCAAGAAGTGGTAATGGTTAGTGTAAGAGTCAACGAATGGGCCGTCGAGATTTAGAGTGAGGTTATTGGATCTGGTGAAGGAGTTGGAAAGAGGAAAGGTGAGCAAGTAAGAATTTTCCGTTGATGAGTAACTGGTGGCTGGCATATGGATTTTCGCAGCCAGAAGATGCCAATTGTGGTGAATCGAGAATGGAGAGAACCATGTACAGGCGAGGCCTTGGGTGGTCGATTATGATATACGCTTTTCTCGAGTTGGACTTGGGTTCATAAGAGATTTATGTTGGGACTGGAGTTGGTCCAATAGTGTTATTGGTGTTCGGCTTGCCAAATATGAGAATGTTTGAGGCGTGGAGTCGTCGGAAATGTGGCAGCTGATTAAGATGACTGTGTGAGCTAGTTGAGGCTCAGGGATGGATGTCCCTTGTGAAAGGCGTAGGGTCATTCGGCAGATAAAAGAGCTGCTGCTTGATTGATCCGCTGAGTGTGGAAATTTCAACGGAGGCATGTTTTCGTGGCATAGGTCACGTCTCCTCGGTGTGCGAGAAGGTGGCAATGATGCCATGATTGGAGTCTCGTTATAGCTGAGATGATGTCAGACTTGTATCCTTTTTGTGTGCAATGCTCGCTCTAGAATCAGTGTGGAATATGAATGTGGAGCGAGATGTTTCTATTCGTGGTAACAATTTGGCTATGTCCCTCAAGAGAGGAGGTTTCGCGAGAATTGAGACTTTAGCTGGAGCTCTGGGAGCGTTACCCGCTGAATACATTATTATTCCTCTGTGAGATGGGTATTGCTTCAAATTCTGAAAACGATATTTTTGTAAGGTGGGGAGGATTGTAATACCCAGGATTTTCAGATCAGGAATTTGTGGGTTCAGAGCGCTTTCGTGGATCTCGGGTCGCGCTTTGTAATTAAATCAGATTTTTGGCTATCGGGCTCTCGGACCCTTGTGTAGAGTGAACTGTTATGTTTCCGGGCTTCGGGATGTTACACGCGTGTTGTGCATTTTTCGAAGATCTCGGGGATGTTTTTCATATTTTTCTATTTATTGGATTTTTAAAATCCCAAAATAATCCCTATATATATCGACCTCCCCCCTCCTCCCTCTCTCCTCATTCTCTCATTTCTCTCCCTCTCTCCTCTCATTTCTCTCCTTCTCTCCCTCCCTTCTCTGGGCGGCCGACAGAGGACGGCGTGGGCAAGGCGGGGAACGTGGGGTAAGGAGCGGTGAATATGGAGTGAGGAACATGGCGGTGGCACGGTGAAGCCCATTCGCGGATTCGTGAAGTTGGCGGTGGTTCAAGACCCGTTTTCGCATGGAATCAACATCCTCGGCGCGGGAAATCATCGGGAGAGATAGGGGGTGGATCCTTGGCCCTTGCCTTCCATTTCCCCATGGTTTATATGCCGAGGTGAGGCCGAGAGTGGTTTTCTTTCCATGCGGGGGGTGAAAATGCATGTTTTTATGGTGAGCAACGAATTCTCTGATTTGGCAGGGCTTTTGTAGTTTGAATGGGACCTCCCGGTGCTATGGGGGTTGGGGAGAGGTTTTCCCATATTTTCCCCATCACCCGGGGTGATTGGGGTGTGGATTAGGGCCCCTCAGATGGGGTTTTGTAGGTGCGTCGCCAGAATCGGTCGACCGAATGGGTGGTTCGGTCAACCGGTTGGCGTTCGCCACGGTAGGGTGGACTGCCCTGGTTCGGTCAACCATCCCAGTCTGTCAGGTTGACTGACCCAGGCCAAGGGGATGCCTGGCGATGGTCCGATCAACCAACCTGACTGGTTCGATCGACCGACCCATGTGTAGGTCGACCAACCCCGTGGGCTGGTCGACTGATTTGGACCCTTTTCGCCTATTTTGGCCACTGGTCGACCCAGTTGAGACCCGTTGGTCAGCCTTTTGCCCCGTGGTTGTCCCGAACACCCCGTTAGCCCGAGTTCATGTTTTTGGGTATCCGTGGAAGTCATAACACCTTGATTAACGTATGGTTTTGAGGGTCCGGGTGACCCCGTGTGTTCCAGGCTTCCTCGTTTTGCTAGTTCAAGTCATCGTGTACCTGTGTACATGCGGAGGGCTGTCCCCAGACAATGCTAGCTTCTTCAGAAAGCGGTTTCCGAGCGGGCCATGCGTATGGCCAATGACTAAGAGTCCAGTGACCCAACCAGGGGTTGGAGGCTTCTTAGTCTCCCTTAGAGAGAGAATGGACCCGGTGGTTGTAAGCCGCTTTAAGAGTCCTTTTGACCATGATTTTTGACCCCCGGACTAGGGTAATTTGACAGCATGGAGCTGTATTAATTGTACAACGGCCTTAGGATGAGTCGCGTGACTCTATGGCCGTTAGATTAGCGAGTTTAGCTAGTTGTCTTAAGTCTGGTGGCACTGAGCCACCCTGTGTTCTATAACACTTAGACAGGCGCGTGCACAGCCTGTTAGTACTTCGGTGTTTCTTCTACCGAGAGTTTCTACTTTGAGTGACCCCCCACTAGATGGTGCTTGCCTAGATGCATGTGCGCTTATGCACTTGGAAGAGGTGGAGAGCAGACTCAGTTGAGACAGTTTTTAAGCTGGTTACCGTTGGACTCCTTACCTTTGCAGCCTGAGTCCGACTAGGGGGGAAATCGGCTAGAGGACCCAACTTAGAGAAGATAGTCTGTATGTGCATAGTTGGTTGGGGGCATTGGACACGCGTTGACAAGTGTGACCCCAACTAGTCCTTGTTCTATGGTTACTTGTGTACGGTGTCTTAGTTTCTGCCTGGGGCGAGCAGAGAGACACCTGAGGCTATGAACTAAGTCATTAGTGGATGCATCCGGCCATGCTTCTAGTAGGCAGTTCTCCTGTCACGCGAGATGTGATTCTTTGTGTTTCTTTGAGTGACTTCTGTGCATTTTTCCCGACGTTCAGGTCGAGGGTTCCCGATAGAGTGGTCATGGTTTCACCCGTAGGCAGAGTCATGTTCACGACAATGAGGTTGTGACCTTACCTCTGGACCGTGTGGTTTGGGCTGTGGCGTTTGTCGGCGATGATGGGCCTACACGACAGAGGTGTCGTGGTTCCTTTCCTAGTAGCGTAGCCGTGGTTGCACCGTTGGTTTGATGGTTCCGACTGAGGTCGGGGTTTACATTACGGTCCTTCCTTGAGGTTCAGAGGTGCAGCATGGAGGTTGATAGTTGCCAGCTTGCCAGAGCCATAGGCGTACCCAGCGATCGAGTATATTTTCTTTCCTGTAGACTGTACTTTGTGAACTAGAGTTTATAGTTAACTTATTAATAAAAATATATATTTTATTTATTGTTATTTAAATAGTTAATTTTGTAGTTATTTCCTACATTATTTTAAATTTCAATGTACCTCTACACACCAATTAACCCTTCTGAGTTTTCTAACTCGTGGGTGGCGGGACAGGATTCAAATGATATTGGGTAATTCCCGGTATCTGGATCTTGGGTCATTATAAAGGCCCACTCAGTTCCCATAGTGGATTGCCAACGTTGCCCTCGTTCCCAATAGCAACAAAAGTGGCATATGTTTGTTGACTACGCCGACCTCAACAAAGCAAATCCCAAAGATATCTTCCCCATGCCATGCATCGACCAACTCGTCGACGCCACGGCCAGACTCGAGATGCTGAGCTTCCTGGACGCGTACTCGGGGCACCACTAGATCAGCATGCACGGGCCCGACTAAGACAAGACTGCTTTGATCACCGACCACGACATTTACTACTATACCAGGATGCCATTCAGTTTGAAGAATGCGGGGGCCACGTATAAATGCTTGGTCAACTGCATGTTCGACTCTCAGATCGGCCGCAACATGGAGGCCTACATCGATGACATGCTCGTCAAGAGCCTCCACACGACCGAGCATCTGGGGGACCTCGCAGAGACATTTGTCACCCAACAGAGGTATAACACAAAGCTGAACTAGAACAAGTGTGTGTTCGGGGTACGCTCCAGCAAGTTCCTTAGCTTCCTTGTCACCCAACGTGGGATAGAAGCCTCAGCTTCCTCGTCACCCACCGTGGGATAGAAGCTAACTCGGAGCAGATCAAGGCTGTCCTGGAGATGAAGTGACCCAAGGGAGTGCGTGATGTGAAGTGCCTCACTTGCTATGTCGGAGCCCTCAACTACTTCGTCTCTAAGGCCGGTGAGCGATGCCTGCCTTTTTGCAAGCTGATTAACTAAGTGCGCAGGTCGTTGGAGAAAAATGGACATATCGACTAGAACTAGGAATGCAATGACCCCTTTGAAGTGCTAAAAAGGTACCTCAACTTAGCACTTGTCCTCTCCAAGCCCTTACCTGATGAAAGACTTTTGCTCTACTTGTTCGTGACGCCGAGCACGCTCAACGTCGTGCTCACCCGAGAGGACAATGGAGTGATAAAGCCTGTGTACTACATCAGCAAGGCACTCTAGGGAGTGGAGTTTCGGTACTCTCGAGCCGAGAAGTTCGCTCTCGCCTTAGTGACGGTCGCATGTAAGCTATGACTCTACTTTCTCTCTCACTTGATTGAGATCCTGACTTATCAACCCTTGTGTCAGGTACTCCAAAACCATGACGTCTCAGGGAGGTTGGTCAAATGGGTCATCGAGCTAGGGGAATTCGACATCCACTTCCACCCGGGGATGACCATCAAAGCCCAGATGTTAGTTGACTTCATAGTCGAGTGCATGCTCCTTGACGAGGGGGATGCGACTTCACCAGCGAAGCCCGCCTGGAGCTCTACGTCAATGGATCATCGTGCCTGAGCGGTAGTGGAGCCGACTTGGTTCTCTCCTCTCCTGAGAGAATCAAGCTCTAGTAGGCACTATGCTTCAACTTCCCGGCCACCAACAACGCGGCCGAGTATGAAGCCCTCATCTCCGGTATCAACATGGCCAAGCACTTGGGAGCTCTCCACCTCAGAGCCTTCTGTGACTCACTCCTGGTCGCCAACCAGGTCAAGGGGGAGTATGAGGCCAGGGAATCGGTCATGTCCAGCTACCTCTAGAATGTCAACAAGGCCTCTTCAGGCCTCAAGTACTTCAAGATCATAAATATGGGTGAGCACGGTTTGGTTTGGTTTGGTTTGAAGATGTAATGCTCTGGATCCTTGGTAGATCTTTATTGGATCTTTCGGATTTATTTCGGTGAGTTTCGGTTCGCTTTTATGGCTTCCGAGTTGAGCTTTACGAGCCGTGTGGGTTTTTCTCTCGTACTAGTTACGGAATCCTACGGTGAGTTTATTTGTCAGTTCCTCGACTCGTGAATGCTGCAGCGACGATGTACTCTCCGAGCCGGTCGTTTCGACTATTTTTACGTATTTTTCGGAGATAGGGCCAGAAATCGAATTTTTCAGAAATTAGGAAAATTCCTAATTTCTTTTCCTTTTTATTTTTCTTCCTCTCTCCTCCCTTCTCATTTCGCCGGCGCCGTCTCTCTCTCCCGTTTTCTCTCCTCTCGAGCTTCCTCGGCTCCGACTGCAGACGGAGGACCTAGGAGCGAGTGTTGGGGATGCTGTGGAGCTGACTGGGTGTGTGATAGGGCGAGGATGGAGTGGTTTTGGCGCGATCTCGAACGGTAGATTCAAAGCCGGTGTTTGAGCTCGCGGCGTGGTTTTCGACGCTGTTTAGTCCCTTCGGGGCACGGTTTCTTCGGTGGAGGTAGGGAGACGGACCGCCACCTTGTTCTGCACGTTTCCTCTATTTCCGTGCATGATTTGGTGCTCGATCGGGGGAGATCGGGCCGATTTTGTGAAAACCGTGGTTTTTGGGGTTTTCAGGGTTCGCCGAAAAGTGGCAACCATTCGTGGTGTGGTTAGTGTCCAACTGACTGCTGGGATGTCTGGATCCCATCCATGCTAGTTTCGTGTCGATCGGTGGTCATTCGAGGCCGGTAGGAGTCCGGGAACCTCGGTGACTCGTTTAGGGTCGATTTGTCTAAATCGCCCCGATCTAGCGTTTTAATGCGTGCATGTGGGCTTTTTAGCCTCCTAGTGTTATTTTTCATCGTCTAGTCTTGTTTCCCCTGCGCTTCGGCGTGAATGGGGCGTGGAACGGTTCGATTTGGCCAATTTACTGTTTTCCCGTCGTGACCGGTGTAGCGGTCGTTTCAGTGACCGCCAGAGGTCTCTGACGACCCTACGATAGACCGTTACAGCGTCTGGACGTTTTTAGTTCTTCGTGGCTTTGGGAGTGTGACGGCCTAGGGGTGGCGCGTCACAGCTCTCTGACGCGTCCGGTGTGATGCATTACACTTATTTTGTCGTTTTATGTTTTGGGTAAGTCGGTCCCCCTGACGCGCCTGCCTGGTGCGTCAGGCTTGTGTAACGCGCCTGCCCCAGGCCGTTACGTTCAGTTTGACCGATTTTGACCGTTTGAGGCGGTTTGTGTAACGGTGGTGTCCCCGTGCGTCATAGCAGTGTAACGGGCCTGCCTCAGGCCGTTACGTGCTGTTTTGGCTGAGTTTGGGTGGCTGTGTCGTTGGCTCTAACGGCCATGCCCCCAAGCGTTACGCGTCTGTAACGCGTCCGATCGGGACCGTTACGTGCCTTTCGGCCAGTGTTTTCTTGACATTAGCCTGTTGGCCCTGACGCGTCTGTCTTGCTGCGTTAGGCGGCGTAACGTGCCTGGTCTAGTGCGTTACGTGGTTCGAGTTGTCGTTTTAAGTTTGAGGTCTGTTGGCCCTAACGGCCCGGGTCGGGCGCGTCAGAGCGGTGTAACGCGCCTGGTGTAGGTCGTTACGTGCCTTGTGTGTTTTAGATGTTGGTTAGGGCGGTGTGTGTGACGGCTCTCCTCCTGACCGTCACGTTGCTGTAGCGCGTCTGTTGTAGACCGCCGCAGTTGGAGTGTAACGGCCTAGCGTTAGACCGCCACATTCATGGAACGGTCTAAGGGTGGTGCGTTACAGTCCTTCTGCTCCAATTTTCGTGGTTCTGGTTTCTGACTGTCTTGGCTTATCCTTGTGGTCTGCCTGTTTTCCCGTTGTTGTCTCCTGACATCCTATGAGGGCTAAGACTACGTTGTAAGGTAGCCAGGAGTTTTCTTGCTTGTGGTAGGATTCTCTTTCCTACTGTTGAGTCATCGTTGTGTGGTTCCGGTCAACCCGGGGTGACCCAGTGGTTGACAGGCGACCTTGTGTGTGGGTGTCTCAGCAGTTTTGTCCAGTCCGAGACACTGGTTATGGATGCCTCGAGGTATTATTTTACCTCGATTTGCGTGTCTGAGGGCCTTCGGTGTTCCCTCAGGTCTCCGTGAGTCGTTTCATGCGGAGTGTCGTTTCCTCTGGCTTAGGATTAGACTGATCGGTGGCTTGTTCTACTGTTAGTGACGATCTTGCCTTCGAGTTGTCCGACTCAAGGATCGTTACGTGGTAGGTCTAGTTACCTTGTCCTGAGTTTGTCGGCAGTGGTTGTACTACCGTTGGTGCTTCGAAGTGCGTGCCGTTAGGCGTTCTTGCCTACATGTACTTCAGCACTTGTGTTTTGAGTCTCTGTGTCTTGTGAGCCTCCGCTTGTTGTAACCCTAAGGCCTTTGAGTTGCCGACCCGCTAGCGGATAGCGGAGGGGTGTTCCCGTGATGCGGTTTGTAAGCTAGTTCCGTGGGCTCCCAGCCAGCGGTAGCGTCCTACCGAGGGAGGAAAACTAGCTAGAGAACCTGGCTTAGGCTAGAGCCAGTGTGTGCACACGTTGTCAGGAAATGAGGACCTACGCCGACGGGCGTGACCCTGACTAGTTACTTGTCCTCTTGTTCTGTTATTGCTGTTGTTCCTGTTTGGTTCAGCTCGTGTCTGCGACTCTGCCGTGGTTTCAGCGGTACCGTAGGCGAGATGCTTGTGGCACAGCATAAGACGTCAGTGGACGCATCTGGCTGTTCTTCGTGTGAGGAGGTGCTTCCGTCACGTGACACGTGACTCTCGGAGTTTCTTGCGCGTCGTGACCTTTTTCGAGTTAGCCCTCTTGTGGCCCTACTCGAGGTCTGTGTGGCATTGTGTACACGACGTTCTAGTCGTGTGTGCCGTCATGTTTGTCCATCGTCTGTCTAGATCTTTTCTAGACCTTTTGTTTGTTTGTGCAGGTCTTCGTCTTAGGCCTGGTGCCGAGTTGGCAAATCGATAACTTCTGACTTTGTTAGATCAGAGTCGCCCTTCTGTCGCTGCTTGGAGTAGTTTGGGGTGCCGAGGTTAGTTCGGCCGCCACTTGTCTGGCACGGGTTTTTCCCCTTTCTTACTTGCTCCCTACTCCTACTCCCGGTCTGTTCTCGACGGCTTCTAGAGTAGCTTTACAGCTTTGTAGTGTAGTTTTCCCACTTTGCTACACCTGTTATTTTTCCTGTTGTTTTGTTGTTCCGTGTTACTGCGTGTTTTTCAGTGGGGATCCGCGTGACCCCTACTGAGCCAGTGACACGAGGCTCACCCCTGCTTTTTAGGTGGGGTGACGTCGTTCGTTCTGCTTCCGTGTGGTTCCTAGTGCGCGTGCTCGTTGCGTGTGGTTGTGGCCAGCTGGTACCTGCGTCGGGCTTCCCCCGACTTCACGGCACGTCTTTCTTTTCTGTCGACTGTACTGTGCTAGACTTGCTGTCTTTAGCTTTGGACTTGACTCTGGTGTATAATTGTTAAAATGAAACTGTTAATTAAAAAGTAATTTTATTTCTGCTACTTTAGCAAACCGATCTAATGAAATTTAATTGCTTCTGTTATATCTATGTGGCTTCAATGTACTCTACACATGCCTTTATCCCTTCGGAGCTTTCCCGCTCTTGGGAGGCCTCGCGGGTTCCAAGTGGTATCATGTGTATTCGGTAGTCCTACCGGGTATACTTGGTATCCGGGATCCGGGTCGCTACAGAAGAGAATTTTTCTCAAACCAAACCGAACCGAATTAAGGCTTCAACCCGAACCAAACGAAACCAAACTACTTTGAAACCAAATCGAACCGAATAAATTTGGTTTGGTTCGGTTTTAACCATATTTATCTCCTCTTTTAAAAATTAGATTAGATTCAAACAAGAGTAGAGAAAGATAGGGTAAAAAACTTCTACCAAATAATGTAAATATTAAAAATATAACATAAAAAGTTGTAACTTGTAAGAACAAGCTCTATAACATTTTCACATAAAAAATTAAGAACTTCAGTTACAGTAAAATGGAAGGTGATTTGAAACCTATTTTACAGAGTCGAAAACCCCATCAGGATGGCGGAGATTGGACTTTTTAAATTAAGGTTTATAGTTACATATACACTTATATTAACTTGACAAAAATATCTTTAAATTTAGTTATTCGGTTCGGTTCGGATTCCTAAACTTCAAAACCAAACCAAAATTTTTAATACGGTTCAGTTTGAACCCAAACCAAAATTATTTAAATTTCAACACAAACCAAACCGAACCAAATCTATCAGTTCAGTTTGGTTTTCGGGTTAAACCCGAATAATGATCACCCATAATCGTAAACATCCCGAAAGCGAAGAACGCTCGGCCGATGCTTTGTCGCACCTCACATCATCTATCATACTGACCAGCTCACTGAGGGTCCTGGTCGAGGAACTCTAGCAGTCGGGTATCGGGGACTAAGAATCGCAAGTCAACGCCGTTGACCATGAGCCATTTTGAATGGACCCCATCCTTCACTACTTCATCCGACAACACCTCCTCGAGGACTGATCGGAGGCAAGACAAGTCAAAGCTCTGGCATCCCACTTCTCCGTCATCAGTGGACACCTCTACAGGTGTTCCCTCTCTCTACCCCTGCTCAAGTGCCTGTTCCCCTCTGAAGCTGAGCAAGTCACTTGCGAGACCCATGAAAGACTTTGCGACAGCCATGTCCGGAGACAAGAGCTCACTAGAAGCCTTCTTTGCCAAGGGTATTAGTGACCTACCATGTAGTAGGACAACCTTGATTATGCGCGCCGATCTGACCAGTGCCAAAGGTTCGGGAACCTTCATCACTAGCCATCAACCCCGCTCCATAACCTAATGGAACCTTGCCCCTTCGCTCGACGGGGAGTGAACATCCTCGGCCCCTTCCCAGAGGCTTAAGGACAAAGAAGTTCTTGATCGCCGCCATCGACTACTTCACCAAGTGGGTGGAGGCGAAGTCACTCACCAAGATCACCGGCAAGGCGACCTGGAAGTTCACCCTAAGGAGCATCATTTGCCAGTTTGGCATACCATGGGTGCAGACCACCGATAATGGCCGACAGTTTAACAGCGCCCAATTCCTAGAGAAGTGCTTGGAGTTGGGAATCTGGAACTATTACACCTTGGGGGGGGCATCCTTAAACCAACATGCTTATCAAAAATGCGAACAAGACCCTCCTACATGGCATCAAGACCAGTCTACATCAAGCTGGCAGATCATGGGTAGACACAATACCCAACGTTCTATGGGCGCACCACACCATTGCTCGCATGGTCACAGGTGAGACCCCTTTCCACCTGGCCTACAGAGCAGAGACGGTAAATTAATCTAGTGGAGATCTCCAACCCCACGCTCAAGGTTAGTCAGTTCGATGAAGCACGCAACAACCAGGCTCTCCAAGAAAACCTGGATTTGCTGAGCGAGGATAGAGAACAAGCCCGAGCATGCCTGGTCCCCTATTAGTGTGAGAACGCCTCTTCCCCTCTTGTGACCTGGTCTTGTGGCGTGCTAGTGTTGCCGACCCTCAAGCAGCGGCAAGAAACCTTGCCCTTAACTGGGAAGACCCGTACAAGAGGTGCTCGGAAAGGGTGCCTACATACTCTCCACCTTGCATGGTTGAGAAGTCTCTCACACCTGGAACTCTATAAACCTTAAGGCATACTGTCAATAAAATGCATGTATCCCACTACTTTGCCATATCCCTCCTAATGTACTTGCAGGGATTCTATAGGTGGCTCTGCGCCCCCAAAGAGAGTCTAACTGGCCAATTCCCCCCTGGGAGAACTGACTACCTAGCTCCCACGAAACCCAAGGGTGGTATCTTCATACCACTTGAGGCTCGGATGACGAGTCTCCTCCTCTTCAGGAGGGAAGGACATTCCACCCCCCTCGAACTCCCGCCTTTGCGGCGTATATCTGTTAGTTGTCTAACCGAGCCACTCACCAAGAGTCAGGCCGACAGGCACTATAATGGGAGACCGACTAGTTGACTCCTCTGGGAGAAGTAATCAACTGGTCCCCCAGTACAACATACCATTGGCTACGCCCGCGACTATGGACCATTATGCCACCCGGTTGAGCTAAGAGAAGGTCTCATTCAGTCAAGAACTAGACTACGGACCAAGTGCTCTCACCGATGCTCGGAGAGGTTCCATCTGTCAAATGGTATGTCTGTCAACCATGGACCATTGTGTCACTTGGTCGAGCTCGGAGAGGTTCCATCCAATTCAACACAATACTATGAACCAACGTGCCGCTCACCAGTGCTGGGAGAGGTTCCATTTGTTGATCCGCCTCGTGCCATCAGGTCCTAGCGAGTGCCAAGGCCTATACAGCTCACGGCCTCCACCCTCTACTCTCTCGTGACTCTTGCAGGACGACACCCTCAGCTCACCAAGGAAAAAGAAAAGAAAAACACACGAAGCGCGTGGTGACCACAGACGTAGGAAAGAGACAAAATGAGGAGAATCATTCGTTATTTCTTGGAGGGGAGTACAAAGGGCAGACATAATCATCAAACTTAGGCCGACCCCAGCGGTTCGACGGGCAGGGCGGTCAGACACATTTAAGACCCCACACCCTAGGGGACCAGGCATAAGGGACCGAGTGCCACTCAAACGCTCTCCCCATAGGCGACGAACCTCCCAAGTCCTCCGGAGCACCAAGCGTCGTGCTCCCTCTCTACCTGAGAATAGGGGGCTAGTGAGGAGGGTAATATCCGCTAGTCCACTAAGGCCTGCATAAGCGGCCCACCACGCAAGTTTGGCCTTATGGGCTCACGCCCAGTGCTTCGCCCCAACACGCATCCAACCTTGGCGTAGGCCCAAGCTCAGGCGTCGTACCCGCGTGCACCTCCCCCGCCAGTGGCCACGACGCATGTCCATAGTAGCGCATTAATGGTGGGAGGTGCACCAGTCCGGTGAAGGGAAAAAGGAGGACGTCGCTTGTGCCACTCCCCTTGACAAGTCAGCCCCACGCCTCCGACGAGCCCTACCACATTAATGGCATAGCTATCTCTTCTAGTAGAGAGACAGTGAGCCAGTGTCCATGTCTCTTTGCCTCGTTAGGCACATAGGCAGGGCGACTCATGACTCCTCCGGCCACGACAACCTAGCGAAAGCAACAGTCAACTCCACGACGACGATATAAATAAGACCCTAACCCAACTTGTAAGGAGGTATATACGCGAACTAACGCCCTCTCACTCCCCTACCCTGGTCTCTTTCTCTCTCCTTCTCTTCTCAAGTACTCACCTTCGACCCATTAGTTGTCTAACTTGACTGCTGGAGGGTTGTTGTAACGACCCAAGATCCGAATACTGAGTCAACCCGATACCATTCGGATCCTATGCCGCCACCCATGAGCTGGAGAGCTCAGAAGGGTTATTTGGGGTGTTATGGTTATGCATTAAAATTCTAAACATATAGCATGAAATAAAATATAAGATTAATATATAACTGGTAGAAATAAAAGAATTAGCATGAAATAAATTACAAGATTAATATATAACTGGTAGAAATAAAATTAACAATTTACAATAATTAATATAACTACAGAGTCCAGTCCATAAGTACAGTCAACAAAAAGAGAAACGTACACTGCTACGGGGCACACCTCGACACTGACAAGCTGGCGCACTACATGTCCTCCGACCGGAAAGCTCCACCTCTAGGGGAAGTGCTACACCTGAAAAAGCAGGGAGTGAGCCTCATCTCATTGGCTTTGTAGAGGTCTCACGGATCCCCACTACAACAAAATGGTAGCCAGTAACAACCACAATAACAACATCAACGACAACAACAACAATAATAAAATAACAACAGCGGTCGGGACAACAAAGACAGTAAACGGAGGAACCACGAAGCCTCTATGCTACCCTAAATCTCGCGGTTGTAACAACCTGTCTTCGCTGACAGAACCTCTAACAAGGCCACGCGGCCAAACCCGTAAGCTCCACCCTCGGGAGGATGCTTAAACACTGGTAAACCTCGGTCTTGAGATAGAACTAGTGAGAGAACCATGCCCCACACACAGGAGGAGAGTAGCCCGTCTACCGAAAGGGCCACAACAATGCTATCGATAACTCAACCTTCACCGGCATAGGGTCCGCTATTCAAGTACTCACAACAAGGCCAGATGCGTCCACTGACATATTATATTGCGCCAAGGTCTCATATGCGTGCACACTACCAAACCCAGTCTGGGGAGGAGTAGAGGAGACACACATACACACCACACCCTGAGACTGGCTAAGATCCATACCTCTGTGCCTGTCAGTACGGCCGTGTCCAGCTACCTGACACAAGGTATGCACCACTGCATCCACCAACAATATACTCTTGTCCCACCAAGGTACATACACTCAGACGGTCTCCCCTTTGAACAAGGAGCATCGTACACACTAGGCGATCACGCCCGGTCCAACCACGATCGGCCGTTGGGATCTTCCGTGGTCTCATAGAATCCCGCAAAAACTCTACTATCTGCGGTCTCGCGGAAATCTCAAGAAAGGCATACATGCACACGCAAACCACTGTAAACCACGGTATAACACTACGGGTGCTAAGAAAACTACCCACGATCGGATGACAAAAACTAGTGGGTACCGACCCACCAGACTCACACAAGAACCACTTACCGTGATCACGGAGTGATGTGAGACCACTAGGGGAATGCAGCAAAGAGATGAGGGCCCTCGGACCTACTACGCAAACACAATCAGATTTGAGCACGGGGTTGCATAAATCACCGAATCACCGTTGCACACACGAACCCGAGGTGACTCGGTAATGCCGAGTGGAGGTGGTGGATCAAGACCCTGGCTGGTCGAGGGCCAGCAGGGCTAAGGTTTCCCTCCCGAGGGTACGATGCCCACAACTAAGGGGCTGGCCGGGTGCCAAGTGGGGCACTGGGTTACTCTCTCTCACAAACCACGGTGACCACATGGAAGTGGAGCACTCCGGGGTTGGGCGCTCTCTCTCGCTTCCAACGGAGCAATTTCGCGAATATTAAAGGAACAAGTACTGATAATGGGAGCAAGGTCTAGAGCTTACCTGGTTGGTTTGAAGAAACCAACCCCGTTCGGAGACGATGGGCGAGCGGGGAGGTGTGGGTTCCCCGCACACTGCGTCGATGTAGCTTGAGTCCTGCTAAATAGTACATGCACTACACCTCACGCAAGAGGGTGGATCTCGGGGTGGGGAAATGGGCTTACACACAAACACTACCTCCACACAGGGAGGGGTGGTAAACCGGCCATGCGGGAAGGAAAGAGGGTTAGAACCGGAGCCGATACGCCTCTTCGGGGTTCTGCCCGCCAGATTTTCCTGCTGATAGATACTCGATGTCGGCACTGTTGCGATCGCTCCCGGAGTTGAAAGTGGACAAGACCAGCGCCAAAATGTCGGGGACTGACCCAGGATGAAGCCTGAATTTTTCTAGCACCAGATGTCGTAGTCGCTGGCCGGGAAAGTCACTGGACCGGCGCTGCTTTGCTCTGCTTTGGACTGAGTTCTGGTTGTGAAAGTAGGTTGGCGATGGCGTCACGATCGCTCCCATGATCCAATTGGGGCAGGACCAAGACGGTTGCGAGCGTGGCCGCGTCCTCTTCGATCAGAAAGAAATAACGGCACCGGCGGAGGTCGGGGTCGAGAGTAGCAGCCCAAGAAGTGGGAAGGTATCGGGGCAGACCCTGACTGACCTGGACGGCATCCTGGTGGTAGAAAAATTGGTACAAATAGTTCCGGACTTCAAATGATGCCCCGCTGGCTGAGTTGGATAGGGGACCGGTGGAGGATCGTCCCGGCCAAGTGGCGAACCAAGGGGAGCCAAGGTGTGGCCGCAGGAGCTTCTGAAAGTTGCTACTGGTTGCAGTCTGGACCAGGTCTGCGCAGTCTGGGGAGAAAGGCTCTCCTAGTCAGCCCCGAATTTGGAAAGGAGCGGGACCACCTCGCCTGCGAAGCCGTCTGGAAGAAATTTCTGGCGATGTATGGTACACTCCCAGGGACGCCGGGATGTGAGCGTGGTCAGCGCTGCAACAGGCGGGCAGAACTGTGGATCTGCAGTTCCTATCTAGAAGGTATAGGGTGGGGTGAGTGGAGAGGGTTTTGGGTGGAGGGTCTAATAGTTTTGGGAGGGGGTGAGGCTGCTGATGGAGGGCTGGAGCTTGGGGAGGGGAGGGTCGATGGTGGTGGTGGGTGGTAGCAGGGTGGGAGAGAGGGGGCGGATCTGGTGAGGGGAGTGGATGGGGAGGTGGGGGCGCAAATGGGCTTGGGGGAATGGGGAGGGTTTCCTTTGGATTTGAGGGGTGGGTTAATGGAGGGGTTAATGGGGGGCCTAGGTAATGGGAAGGGTTGCCTTGGGGAGGGGAAGGGGTGCTTGGGAGAAGTGATTCTTCCTTGGAAAAATGAAAGGTTGTATGGGGAAGGGGAAAGGTTACTTGGGAGAATGGAGAGGTGCCTAGGAGAGGGGAATTCCACCTAGGGGTTGGAGGGGAATTGAATGAGTGTATGGGGAAGGGGGAGGGGCCTTAATGAAAGGTGAATGGGGAGGAGAGAGAGAGAATTTCGAAATTGGGGGTGGGGAGGAGAGAGAATGAGGTTCGCCCCCTTTAGAGAGAGAGAGAGATAGAGAGAGAGAGAGAGCTAGAGAGAGAAGGAGGCACAATTCTTGTGGATACTTTCACTCAATAATTCATTAGTCCTCCATGGAGGGATTGGGGTCCTATTTATAGGAAACCCTCAATTTACAAAAAGTCCTCACCTTTTGGACTATTGACAAATGACCAAGGGGGGAAGGGGGCGCCCATGGGCCAAGCCCATTGAATTGGGCCCATAAGACACTCTAACCCATCATGATGAACACAAACTTAGGTAAATAACATAATAACCTAGGGACTTGACTCAAAACAAAGGAAAATTACATCAAAATGACTCAAATAAAAGGAGAAAATACACCAAGATGACCCAAATAGCAAGCCCAAGTGTCGAAGCGACCCGTCCAGTCGTGGAGCTGCATCCTACCCGTCTCCGGGAGGGAGAGAGGTGCCGAGCCAGAGGGAATCATGGGTGATGTCCCCATCAACTCCCCCGGGCTGTGAAGAGCTCGACTCTATCGAGTAAGGGTCCACTCGGCTGCGATAACGCTCCAGGAGGTCGGGGTCTAACTGCTGAAGATCCTCCCTGCTCACCCATGAGTCATCCGAAGGAGGCCGGCCCTTCCACCTGACCAAGTATCGCTCGTATGCTTTGCTCCGGGTGACAGTGACCTGTTCATCCAATATCCGCTCCACTTGCTCACGCTGGCCTCTCTGGTCTGGTGGAGCTCTCTCACGGGTAGTGGCTCTCGCAAGGGGTGGAACAGGCTCGATGTCCTCACTAGGTGTCACCGTGGGACCCTGTAGGGCACCAGGTCAGCCACATTGAATGTGGGGCTTACTCCGTATTCCTCGGGGAGGTCAACACATAAGCATTGGTGCCGATCCGCCTCAGAACCTGGAAGGGACCTGATCCACGTGACCTCAGTTTGGAGACATTTCCAGGGAATAGTCTCTCGGTCCTCACCATCACAAAATCACATGTATGGAATTCTTGGTGACGACGGTGGGAATCGGCTAATTTTCTGTATCCCTCATTGCTCTTGTTGATGTGCTTGCGACGGGTACCATGCAGTGTCATGAATTATGATCCTCTAGAGATGAAGGGAGGGCCTGGACAACCAAATTCAGCCCTATCAAGTGTTACATTGGTTTTGACGGACTTAGGAGGACCGGGGCAACCATAAATTGACCTATCATGCTTAGATGTGATGAGGACTTTCATGGACTCAGGGGGGCCGGGGCAACCATAGGTGGATCTATCGTGCATGGTGGCGATAATTACCGGGGGACCCGGACATCCATGTATGCTCCATTCATGCGTAAGAGCTATGACGAATGTGGGAGGACCAGCACATCCAAATGTGAGCCAGTCATGCATTGGGCCTAAAGTGTGTGTGACATGTATGAGATGACTGGGCTTGTGACCCTTGTCGAATGATGTGATATGCCAAGATAGGTGCACTCTTATCCTAGAGGTGACGACCATGTGTGTGGGTATGGGGTGGTCCTTGAGCTCCCACTTATAAGGGTCGAAGGGGTCAAAGAAGGTATGTATCATGGAGTGGGGCACTTCATTGTTTCCTAGGTGTATTTCACCCATGGTCATGGTTCCCTTGGTGTGGACCGGGTCTTGGGAGAGGTGGGCTTGATCCAACATGGTTGGTTGGGGTAGGAAAAGGTTGGTGGTGAGTAAGGTGGGTGGGTATAGGAAGGGATCGAAGGGGTCATGGTAAGGGTCACCTAGGGAGAGGAACTCTAGGTCCTCATGGTCCTTACATAGTGGTGAGTCATCCTCCTCTAATCGAACAATTGGGCCGAAGTTCTTGGTGGGATGGTCGGCCATGAATGGAGGGCTTGATGTTCTACCCGAGATAAGCAACTCTAGTTTGTGGATAGCATCGGGCTCATCGGGTGTAGGGAGGAATAGAAGAAGGTCGCTAGTGTAGCAACCCACAGTGTAAATCGAGGAGATGGACCCGACACATAGGTGTAGGAGGTCAAGGCTCCTAGGTCGGTCGGCCACTGTGGTCAACCTGCCAGTTAACTCCATTTGCCAAAATAGACCCTTAAGGAGATCCCCTAATGTCTCCACTTGATAAGATGATTGAATGGTGGTGTGATAGGTGAGGGGCACTATGGGGAGGTTTTGTTCCATAGGAGGGCAACCATGGGCCATGATCTCTCTAATTGGGTTCTCCTTTAGCCAACGAAAAAGGGGTTCTCCTAAGATGAGCTCAGCCCCAACGAGGGAGGGTGGTGTTGGGTGAAGACCACCGTGTGAGGTTTTTTCTTCGATTTGGACATGTGTTTCCCCCACGGTTGGGATAGTGACCATGGTGTTCTCCTCTTCTAGGTGGTCGGGTGTGTGAGCCATGATGCTTTCTACACATGGGATGGGAACTTCCTGGCCTAACTCATGACATTGTGACTCATATTCTTCTTCCCAATCGGAAGGAGGCCTCATGTACCTCAATCACATTCTCATCCCTTTGGGGTGTGGAGGTTTTACTCTCCAAGGGAAATGGAAGGTCTTTTGGGGATGGGGTGATGAAGGTTGGGACATGGTGCACCCGGGGTGGTGAGGGAGTTCGAACTTGGGTTGGGTTTGGGAGTGGAAGTAGTGGAGGCCTAAGTTGGGGTAGGATTGGGGTTGGTAGTGGAAGATGGGCGGGTTGAGGAGGATTGGGTTGGTTGGTCTTGGGAGGTGTGTCCCTTATGGGGGAAGATGGCGGGGTGGTGGTGGGGACCATGGAGGCTTGTGGGGTGTGGGTTTGATGGGGAATTTTGGGTTGGGTGGTGGCCGTCATGGGCCTAGGGGAAGGGGTGGACACGTTGTCCACTTGGGTTTGAAAGGTGAAGGTTAGTTGAGTGGCTTTGGGTTGGGGAGTGGTGGTCTTCATGGGGGAAATCGGGTCAATTAGGGGCCTTTTGCCCTTGGGATTGGCCGGTTGGGGAGGGATGGGAGTGGGTCGCCCTTGGATTTGGGGAGAGTTGGTGGTGGTGATCGGGGTTGGAATTATTTGGGGTGGTGGAGTTTGGGCCCTAAGGGAGGTCTTGGGTTGGCTGGGAGAGACAGGAGGAGTAGGAGTGCTCCTCGGGCTATGGTTCTCTGAGTAGGAGGGGGGAGGTCGGGGAGCGTAGATCTTCCTAAGCTCAATCTTCATCTCTTCCCATGAGCCTATCAGTTCTTGCCTCCGAATCTTTCTTAAGCTCACTATGCATTTCCACTCCTTCTTGGCTTGTCCCCGAAGCCGCCCCTTGGCCATGCGGACTCTAGCGTGTTTATAGACCATAGTCCTATCAAAGTTTTTATCCATGGTAGCCTCCCACTTTAGGTAGGCATTAGGACTAGATCCGTCAAAACTAAGGTCCCTTTCTACAATGATTTCCAAGAGGAGGGGGTCAATCGAACCCTTGTGGAGGGTCGAGTTGTTGGGGGTTCACCAAAGAGGGGTATACATGATGATGCACTGGGTGGCCCGATGATGACTCTAAATGTGAATGCACCCTAGGACCAACTTGTAGAGAGACAAGTTGTGAACTTGCTCTGATACCACTTGATGTGACACCACTAGGGGAATGCAGCAAAGAGATGAGGGCCCTCGGACCTACTACACAAACACAATCAATTTTGAGCACGGGGTTGCGTAAATCACCGAATCGCCGTTCCACACACGAACCCGAGGTGACTCGGTAATGCCGAGTGGAGGTGGTGGATCAAGACCCTGGCTGGTCGAGGGCCAGCAGGGCTAAGGTTGCCCTCCCGAGGGTACGATGCCCACAACTAAGGGGCTGGCCGGGTGCCAAGTGGGGCACTGGGTTACTCTCTCTCACAAACCACGGTGACCACACGGAAGTGGAGCACTCCGGGGTCGGGCTCTCTCTCTCGCTTCCAACGGAGCAATTTCGTGAATATTTAAGGAACAAGTACTGATAATGGGAGCAATGGCTAGAGCTTACCTGGTTGGTTTGAAGAAACCAACCCCGTTCGGAGACGATGGGCGAGCGGGGAAGTGTGGGTTCCCCGCACACTGCGTCGATGTAGCTTGAGTCCTGCTAAATAGTACATGCACTACACCTCACGCAGGAGGGTGGATCTCGGGGTGGGGAAATGGGCTTACACACAAACACTACCTCCACACAGGGAGGGGCGGTAAGCCGGCCAGGCGGGAAGGAAAGAGGGTTAGAACCGGAGCCGATACGCCTCTTCGGGGTTCTGCCCGCCAGATTTTCCTGCTGATAGGTACTCGCTGTCGGCGCTGTTGCGATAGCTCCCGGAGTTGAAAGTGGACGAGACCAGCGCCAAAATGTCGGGGACTGACCTAGGATGAAGCTTGAATTTTGCTGGCACCAGATGTCGTAGTCGCTGGCCGGGAAAGTCGCTGGACCGGCGCTGCTTTGTTCTGCTTTGGACTGAGTTCTGGTTGTGACAGTAGGTTGGCGATGGCGTCGCGATCGATCCCATGATCCAATTGGAGCAGGACTAGGACGGTTGCGAGCGTGGCCGCGTCCTCTTCGATCAGAAAGAAAGAACGGCACCGGCGGAGGTCGGGGTCGAGAGTAGCAGCCCGAGAAGTGGGAAGGTATCGGGGCAGACCCTGACTGACCTGGACGGCGTCCCGGTGGTAGAAAAATTGGTACAAATAGTTCCGAACTCCAAATGATGCCCCGCTGGCTGGGTTGGATAGGGGACCGGTGGAGGATCGTCCCGGCCAAGTGGCGAGCCAAGGGGAGCCAAGGTGTGGCCGCAGGAGCTTCTGAAAGTTGCTACTGGTTGCAGTCTGGACCAGGTCTGCGCAGTCTGGGGAGAAAGGCTCTCCCAGTCATCCCCAAATTCGGAATGGAGCGGGACCACCTTGCCTGCGAAGCCGTCTGGAAGACCTTTCCGGCGATGTATGGTACACTCCGAGGGATGCTGGGATGTGAGTGTGGTCAGCACTGCAACAGGCGGGCAGAACTGTGGATCTGCAGTTCCTATCTAGAAGGTATAGGGTGGGGTGAGTGGAGAGGGTTTTGGGTGGAGGGTCTAATGGTTTTGGGAGGGGGTGAGGCTGCTGACGGAGGGCTGGAGACTTGGGAGGGGAGGGTCGATGGTGGTGGTGGATGGTAGCAGGGTGGGAGAGAGGGGGCGGATCTGGTGAGGGGAGTGGATGGGGAGGTGGGGGCGCAAATGGGCTTGGGGGAATGGGGAGGGTTTCCTTTGGATCTGAGGGGTGGGTTAATGGAGGTGTTAATGGGGGGCCTAGGGAATGGGAAGGGTTGCCTTGGGGAGGGGAAGGGGTGCTTGGGAGAAGGGATTCTCCCTTGGGAAAATGAAAGGTTGTATGGGGAAGGGGAAAGGTTGCTTGGGAGAATGGAGAGGTGCCGAGGAGAGGGGAATTCCACCTAGGGGTTGGAGGGGAATTGAATGAGTGTATGGGGAATGGGGAGGGGCCTTAATGAAAGGTGAATGGGGAGGAGCGAGAGAGAATTTTGAAATTGGGGGTGGGGAGGAGAGAGAATGAGGTTCGCCCCCTTTAGAGAGAGAGAGATAGAGAGATAGAGAGAGAGAGCTAGAGAGAGAAGGAGGCATAATTCTTGTGGATACTTTCACTCAATAATTCATTAGTCCTCCATGGAGGGATTGGGGTCCTATTTATAGGAAACCCTCAATTTACAAAAAGTCCTCACCTTTTGGACTATTGACAAATGACCAAGGGGGGAAGGGGGCGCCCATGGGCCAAGCCCATTGAAGTGGGCCCGTTAACCCACTAGGCCACCTAATGATACTTAGACTTAGATAGATGACTCACTAACTTAGGTACTTGACTCAATAAAAGGAAAATTACATGGTTAAGACTCAAAGAAAGATATGAAAATTACATAGCTAGACTCAGAAAATCAAGATGAACACAATGGTGAGCATCGGGACCCTTGGAGAAATGGGAAGTGGTAAGCGATGTCCCCATCACGGAGCTCACGCGAATATGACCCTCCGCGGTCAGAGGACTCACGTGGTATATAACTCACCACGGGCACGCAAGCCACGAGGAAACTAGGCTAAGTAAATACGCCCAATCCTGTCGTAGGAAGTCTATAAACCTCGTATTATGCGAATTCATTCTCGGGCAACCATAGCCCTTACAAGGCCGAAATGGCCCAACTTTCATGGGTTTATATGAATAAATCACTAATTTCGATCTTCCGGGGTGAAAACCAACTTACGGGACTCAAACAGGCTGAAAATCTCTCATCCCGGTCAACTTGGGCCTCAGGTCGGTCGAGATGGGTCGTAGGTCGGTCAACCTACCCAACAAGGGCAATCGATAGGCCAGAAATGGGTCTGTCGACCCTCCTGCTGAATGCGGTCAGGAAAGGCACCACGACCAAGAACGCGGTCAGTCATCTGACAGTGTCAACCATGAACACGGTTGGTCTGACCACCGCGTTCATACTTACCAACTTAGCCCCCAAATACACTTAGACGCGGTCTCTGGGTATACTGCGGTCAAAAACCCCTTGCTAGATGTAGTTGGAAGCCTGACGCTTCCGATCTGGACCCTCGCAAACCCATTGCGAATTTGTCCGTTCCATGCCCCATTCGTCTCGAACGAAGGGGAATACATTCAAAAACCCTTCATATGTCTTCCACACCATGGAAGAACTCAAAACTATAAAGGAAAGGCTAAAGAAAAGGGTGATTCCATCATTTTCGCCAAGCACATGTCCATGCCACACACATAGCTCATTCGGCCTCAAATCGCGGGAAAACTCAACGAAGGCGAGGGGAAACGCTCCTCGACATGTCGTTAGCTCGAAATCGAGCATTCAAATCAAGAATCCCCGCCCAAATCGACAGATTCGTCACTCACCCCGAAACATGCATTTTTACCCCAAAAAAGAAAAAACATGCTCAAACTCCCCCCATTCAGCATGAAATCGCGGGAAGACAAAGCACAAAGGTTAGGGATTTGTCCCCCTACCTCTTCTGAGGAAACCATGCAAATTTGGGGCCAATCCATGCCAAAATCACTCGTTCCTCGGCCGGTTCTTCATGAAACCACAAGGATCCTCCACCACGTTGCCACCTCCCGTTCCGCGCTCCGATCCTCGCCGCTTGTCGCTCGCGCCGCCCTCCACCTCACCGTCGGCCACTGGAGAAGAAGAGGGAGAGAGGGAGAGACGTGAGAGTGAGAGGGAGAGAACGAGGGAGAGGGAGAGTTGCGAGAGTGAGTGAGGGGGAGAAATGAGAGGGGAGGGGGTTTTAAAAGGAATTTTTATTTTATTTATTATTTTTTCATTTCAATTAGAAAATTCACAATAACTTCGGAAAAATCTTGAAAAATACATTCTGACTCTGAAAATTTTTAGAAAAAGGCTAGGCCGCTCCACGCACCGCCACAGACCTAAAATAATTCACATATACACCATCAAAGAGTCCGGTAATTTGATATTAAAGCCTGAAACCAATATGGACACAATCCGCAACCCGCGGGAATACAATCCGGGAACCCGGGGACATTACAGTCGTCCCCCCTTAGAGAAATTTCATCCTCGAAATTTAGGACAATGCTCAGAATTGACAGGGAAGAACTCACTCAACGGGAAGGATCTTGCAATCACCACACAATCAGCTTCTCAGCACACAGCATTCCCTGAGGAACGCTGCTAGACCAACACAGCCAAGAAAGCCATCTCACTCTGACATGATAAATCACGTCGAACCCTAGACTGATCAGGATACACAAACTGACAAGTCTGGCATTACCTCAGCTTCCTTGAAATTCTCAAGGGCACAATAATGTCCAATACACTCCACATGCAGGGGAAATACATTATTCTCGTTGGGAATCCGCATGTAGCCAGCTACTCACGACATCAACTTCTCCAGCTATTGGACACCGAGTAGTCCTTACACGGAGCACAATCACATTTTATTTCCGGGTGACGATGTCACCACTAATCTCATCTGGCGACCGCTCTTCCATCGATTCCTCATAGTCAACGACATACGATCCAAAGCTGAATACCTCAAGACTCATGGGTCACATCAATCTCGAAACCAATGTCTCACCAGTCACCACCAACACCCATGGAACACATCACAATCAACGTCGGCGACTTCACAACCCAAAATTTACCACTCACAATGGCCAACTCACCGATACACACACATCAGCTGCAGAAAACCATCTGCCAACCGCCAATCACAGATCACTTGGCACCATCTTGATCCTCTCTAGCCATCCGGCCAATACCAGCTACTCGAGAGGGGAGAAAACAACGAGGTCACTCACGCGAACCTCGAATTCCTCAATCACACTAATCCTGGGCACGCCACCTCAACTCCTTCCCAATGGCAGGGCCCCATCTCGCATCACACTTTGGGGGATTCTTTCATCAAGAACACAACTGTCCCATATCATAACTGTATAATCTACACTTATCTACTCCACAGTTCTACCTGAACTGCTCACCGACGACAACGAACACCCAGCGCCCACACGCACAATCCCCTTATACAGCTCTTTCCGAGCCAGGAGGCATGACAATCCCGCCAGTAGCACACCAAGAAGCACCGAGTTCCAAACTCTCTCGGGTCTTGTCATAGCCAAACTCTCCATCCACAACCATCGCATCACTTAATCGGTCCTGAACGGCCACGACCTGCCTCAATACCAATGGCCAAGTGACTCTAGTCTGAGCCACGCAACACAAGTCACTAAAAGAACTGACGCCATAATTATCCTTATTTGACAATTCTCACTGGTGAGCTTCCCAATTCTCAAATCTCCTAATGCCACTTAGCATAATACTGCCGCCGACACACGGCAACCGCGGCCACTCACATGGCCAACACAGCTTTTCATCCGAAGTCAACTCCCCCCGGTTGACTGTAGAATCTCCATGACTCGCTTACTAATGAAACATATACCATTCGCTACCACTCATCTGATCCTGGAGCCTGCGGGTCATGGGCCCACCACGCTTCCGCTGGCAACTCTACACCAATCATACTACAAAAATAGGGGGAGACCCGACATCCGTCATGACATGGCCTCAAATTAAAATGGACCGAATCCAGACACGGGGGTTTAAGAACTCACACTTCGTAATTCTAGGACACAACCTCCCTTCCTCGCCTAGCAATCCACCTATACATGCAAATCTTAATATCACAGCATAGTGGGAGGCTCAACACCAGCCCTTACAACACTACATATTAACCCAGATGGTGATTCCACTCACCCAACTCTATACGACCTTACCGACACCTACACCTCGAGAAATAAAGAGGGATGTACACATAACCCCGCAGGCAGGTCCACTGCCGACACACGGGACGTCCTCGGAAACTCCCGATTACACTTTGGGAAAAACACAAGTGTGTGAAAACACAATTATAACGGGAAAACAATAGAAGGAACAAAAATACATCACATTATAATTAAAGTTCGTGCATACCTTCCACGAGGTGGGGTACCACCACACAGCCCGGTCAGGTGCCTCGCGCACGCCGGGATCCCTATCTCGCCAGGCTAGTGAGCTACTGTTGAGATGGTTGGGACTAGGGCTGTCAATGGGCCTGGCCGGCCCGACAGGCCCGTGGGCCTGGCCCGATTTCGGGCTGGGCTGCAAGGTCTTTTTCGGCCCGCGGGTTTTTAGTCGGGCCTAAAAGTCCGGCCTGACTAGACCCGCGGGCCGGGCTCGGGCTTTGAGTTCGGCCCGCGGGCCGGCCCGGCCCGATGTCTTTTTTAATTTTCACTTCAAATTTTAAAAATTATTTAGTTAAGATTATGTTATTTTACTTAATTAGAAATTTTAAAACTCTCTTTTCACATAAATTATGTAATTAATATCAAACTTTTAATTAATTTAGTGAGATTATAAGTTTTATACTATTAAATATATTTATTTTTATTATTTATTTAAGTTGTCGGGCCATGCCGGGCTTTAGTTGGGCTTCGTATTTTTTAAATAATGTCGGACCCGGCCCGGCCCGACATAAGTCGGGCCCGGGCCGGGCTCGTGCCTTAATCTTGATAAGTCGGGCCCGCGTCGGGCCGACCTAAGCCCGGCCCGGGCCTGGCCCGGGCCCGGCCCATTGACAGCCCTGGTTGGGACTGAGGTGGCCGCCATGGACACTCATGTGCAACATGTCCGATCTGACCACCCCGAAAACATTCCAATTCTGCTTTATCCACGGTGCACGACCTGCCCTCGTGAGACCCGCCACATCTTGGACACTATCCTGGCTGCTCATTCATACCATGCCGCAGTGGTCGAACCTCAGGTTGCTGATCAGACACTACTGAAGCCTGCTCCTCCTGCTCCTAGCGTCTCCTTCCAGACCTGTTCCTCCTGAACAACCTCGACAACCGATTGAATCTCGATCCTGGAGGGGAAGAACTCATGCCAGGAGGTGGAAGAGATGCCAATTCTAACTGCCTCCAAGACTGTTGGAGAATGCACTACTGTTGATGGGTCCTCTGCTGACCTTGACTTGACTGGGACTGCCTTGCACCGACCTGTTCTTGGGTCCTCAGCCAATCCTCCTCTACATCTGTCGTGACTTGATAGACTGATTCCATGTCTGCCACACGAGTTGCAATTACTAGGTGTCTAAGCTCTGGCCTTAGACCTCTGATAAACTGTCGAGTCTTCAACCTCTCATCTGCCATGATATGAGGAGCATAGCGACCCAACTCTACAAATTTGGATCGATACTGCATTACTGACATGTCCCCTTGGGTCAACTCCATAAACTAATCCATCCTTCTTGTCCTGGCATGCTCTGGGCTGAAAACTCTCTCAAAAGCTGCAAGAAACTCCTACCACGGGATCTGCCGTTGAGGACATGATTGGAATGTCGATTCCCACTCTACAGTCCACCACAAAAAAGCTGATCCCTGCAACTGATAACTCGCCAGCAAGACTTTCTCATCATCCGCACATTCTATCGATCGGAACACGCGTTCCATAACATCAATCCACGGTCTTGCTGCATTAGGATCCGGCTGTGCTTCAAACGTCGGTGGGTGAAATTGCAGAAACTCTCGCAAAACACATCCACAACCACCATATGACGAACTACCCTCACCAACCTCCTGACCATGACACTGCCGACTCATCTGCTGCGTGAAAAACTGATACATGCCAACATAAAACTCAGCCTGACCCAGCACATTCGGGGCCGCTACCACTGGGGGAGATAACTCACTACCCGATTCCTCTCTACTTGGCTCCTCTCGGCCCCCCATCAGCACCTCAGGCAATGATCGAGTCTACCTCCTCGGCAGCATCTGATCCTTAACACAACACAAAAAACATGGGGGGTGAATGTTTTACGCGTGCGGAGAGTCACTTGTCTTTTTGTCCTCGCGGCGAGGGTGTACACTCGCCTTTTACGGAAGGTCGAGATAGGTTGACTGGGCACGCGGGGATTCCGGGGGTATTGAGAAGAAGGCAGAGAGAACGATAGGAACGTACTAGAAGGGATGGCGTATGGTTCATCATTCTGGGATACTGGGACAGGGATGGCTGGGTGGAATGTGGGCGTGCCAGTCGATTTCTCGATAATCACCTATGGAACCGAGGATTGACCGGGGAAGCGTCGCCAGGGCGTGACACGTGGCTCGAGGGATCGGGTGACATGTGGATAGAAGGGATTCCACGGGTGCGAGTGCGCAAGCGATTATGGGGATTCATGTACTGGACGTCTTTCCCCAGTGGTCGCAAGCAACCGGTGTTTATTTTACATTGGATTGAATCCGAACACCTTTGTTTCTACTGCCGAAGAGAGAGTCAGGGACCCTAGGAGCCGCGACATCGAGAGGGCTTAGTCCGTGCAAAAGCGATAGGGCAACAGCAATACAACAGGGATAACTGGGGGCAGAGAGAGTGGTTCCAGCGAGGAGGAGATTCCGCTCCCTGACTGGATTACATGACTTATATGACATGAAAGGCATTTATATGGGGGCATGAGAGCCCGATTACAATTGCTTGCAACCCACAGGACAATTCCGACATTCATGACGGTCCCCGGGTCATTACATTATTGTGTGGGTAGTTCCGTATGTGTACATAGTGTTTGTCAGAGGAACAGTGACTCAGCAGGATGGCGCCCGGGGGGCGTCATAATGTATTCCCGACATGAGAGAGTGTCGAGGTCTGGGCAATGGGGGTGCCATAGGCACCATTGTGCGGGGGAAGTTGAGTGGTCGGGTGCCAGGGCCCCTATGTGACTGGAGTAACTGGCAGTCGGGTGTCGGGGGCAACGTTGTGACTGGAGTTGTTGGCAGTAGGGTGCCTGGGGCACCGTGATGCGGGACGAACACGCGACCTAGGACTCTAGCTCACGATTGCCCCTAAGTGAGGGAAGACGTGGGACCGAGCGCGGTTGAGAAACCGATAGTGAGTCTCGGGTATCGGCTTTCCGTGTGTACTCGGATCGAGTCACGGGACGGGTCTCTCACTCTCGCTCCCTCGCAGCGGTGATAACAATATATCGGGCTAAGAATCCTAACACTCGCAGCATCATATACAAATAGATACGAGTAAAGCAAATGCGAAAGAGAGGGGGAGCGAATTTACCTCCATGCGCCGGGCGTGGGGAAGACGATCCCGGCCAAGTCAGTAACTCCCGGTACAGTAAATATTTAAATTACAGCAGTGAATTTTGATACCCACTCCACGTAGGGAGGTAACGGGCTACAAGTGGGCCCGAGAGGACGGATCTTGGGTTGACGGATAGCACTTTGATCACCCCATCGGCGTGGTTTGGACGACGCAAGCTACTGGTTGTGGGGCCCACGTGCTGGTCGGCGGGTCCGAGTGGGTCCAGAGTGGTACCGATGTGACATGGCTCCTGCAGAGGTGCTCCCTGGGACGGCGGCACGCTGGTTCGCCTTGTGGAAGGCGAGTCGGCTCCCATCGGCACGTGTGGGAGTTGCTGTCCACGGATCTGGGGTTCTATTTTGTAGCGCACGACCCGACGAGATCAGCTACTGCGATCACTCCTAATGTCAGATCGACGCGAAAGTTGTACCATTGGAAATCTGATTCAAAATACTTCGATCGATGGCCAGATAAAGAATTTTGAATTTCCCAGAGCTGACCTTTTTCGAATTTACTAGTTGCTGGTTGACAGAACCAGATCTGACTGGACAGATCTAAGTTTTCCTGAGAACAAGAGTTGACCGAAGCAAAAACTTCGGATCTAGAAGTTGACTCCTTGATGAAATTTGTAGAGAAAGAAACAAAGAAGACGGGATAATTTTTGTGGATTTTCTAGAGGACGTTTGACACGGGAAAACGATTTTATACTGGACAAGGGTCGGATATGAACTGCACAGGACAAAACAGATTTGGGAAAAGACAGTGATTTTTTCAAAATAGTAAAAGGACTCCAGAAATTCCAAGAAAATTTGTGGATGATGGGTGTGGTGGTCAGAACTTCCAATAAAATTGGTGACTCAAACAAACAAAGGAAAATGGGTCGAACTGAGGAAACACATGGTTCCTGTGACACAAAAATGAGTACAGACAGAACTGGAAGGCTGAAGAACACAAAAATGGAAAAATAGAAAATAAAGACTAGAAAATACGACAATTTTTTTGGGAGAGGGTATTGACGTGATGAAACTACCCTCAAATTTTGGACTCCAGAAGATCAGTATATCTGGAGCTAAAAATCGAACATGGGACCTCTGTTCTGATTTGGACAGAACTCCCACGATGGTGGCGGCAGCGCGATGGCGGTGGGATGGCGGCGGCGACAGAAACAGAAATTAGAGGATAAGAGGGAGAGATAGAATGGGTCTCACACTCTGGAATGGCAGAATTCCATCTGCAAGGGGGGGAGAGGAGGAGGGTGCACCCTTCTTTGGCTCCAACCAAATTCACAATTTTTCTCATCATTCATCATTAATTCTTACAAAACACTATATATGGGTTTATATAGAAGGGGAGGAAGGGGGTTGGAATTTTGTGGGAGAGAGGGGAGGGGTAGCATTTTCTTCCCCCATGTGGTCAAATGGCCTAAAAAAAGAAAATATAAAATGTCATTTTAATGGGGGGCACCCCCTTGACTTAAGGGGAGGCATCTTGGATATTTTTCACCACTTGTCTCCTTGAATGGTCCAACCATCTAGAAGCCCACCTAGGACTTTGACCAACCCCACATGGGTCCCTAGGACTTAGGTGGTGTAATGCCCCGGGTTTTTCGGATCTGGATCCGTGGGTTTCGGATCACCTTTTCGTTTGTTTCGGATTTGAGTCCGATCGGGCTTCGGACTATTTTTACCAGATTGTCTGACCCTCTGGTGGTGTACCCGTGTGTTTCCTTGGGTCTGTGGTGTTGTGAGGAGCACGTCGGTAATTTTTTGTAATTTTCGAAGCACCTTTGTGGGTCCCGGGTTGCGTTGTGGGTTTTACTCGTGTTTTTCATCTGTCGGACCTTCGGAACCCCGTATAGGGTGAACCATTGCGTTCTCCGACGCCGGGACATTACCATGGTGATCAGCGTGTTCCGAGGATCGTGGGGGTGTATTTTTCTACATTTCAGTATTTTATGGAATTTTCGAATTTTCTATATAAACCCCCTTCCTTTTCTCTATCCCTATATCTCATTTCTCTCTTCCCTCCCTCTCTCTTCTCTCACGCTCTCTCCTCTCCCCCTCTCACTCCGGGCGGCCGACGGAGGCGGCGAGGGCGGGGCGGGGCGGAGTGGCTCGTGGGACGTGGAGCGACGGGCTCCGGATGAGGATCGCGATGGTGGAGGCGGTTCGTGGGATCGCGAGCCGGCGAGGGTTCAAACGACGTTTCTTCGCGGATGGGCGAGCTCGGGGTGCGAAATCTTCGGTGGAGGTAGGGAGATGGACCCCCAGCTCGTGCTTTCCCTTTCCCGCAAGTTTTGTAGGCCGTGGTGAGCCGAGCGGGCGTATTTGAGATTTTTGGGAAAAAATCATGTTTCGGGGAGAGTTCGCCTGATCTATGGATTTGAGCCGCAATTCGGCGTTTTGATGGCTTAGAATCATGTTAGGGGTCCCCATGGGGCTTCCCCCTTGATCTTCCCCTCTCCCATGGAGGTATGGGGGCATGGTTGCCATTTTTGGTGTTAGTTCACCGTTTCGCCGTCGGGACGCTGTGGCGGTCGTTCCAGTGACCGCCACAGTGTGTAACGCGCCTGGGCAGGTGCGTTACGCTCCCTTTGTTTTGGGTATTGGCGTTCGTGGGCCTAACGACCCCACGATAGACCTCCACAGGGCTGTGACGCCCTCATGCTAGACCGTTATGGTGATTTCGATCGTTGGTTTATTACAGTTGGGGGTCATAGACACCTGACGCACCCGGTGTGGGGCGTCAGGGTAGTGTGACGCCCCTCGGTAGGAGCGTTAGAGTTAACGCATCCACCCCACTCCCTAACGCACTTGGGTAGGTGCGTTAGAGAGCGTGACCCACCGAGCGGCATGCGTCACGGCTTGTGTAGCTCCCTGGCCTAACGCACCCGAGTTGGTCCGTTAGGTGACGTAACGCCCCTGGAGGAGCGCGTTACTTTCAGTTTTCACTCGTGCCCTGACGCACCTGTTTAGGTCCGTCAGGTGCTGTGACGCACCAACGTGGGCGCGTTACAGTTCGTTTCACACTGAGTGTCTGACGCTCCTGAGTTGGACCGTAGGCTGCTGTGACGGCCTACCTTTGGACCGTTACGGTCTGTGACGGCCCAAAGATAGACCGCCAAGCACTGTGTTATGCCGAAGTGGTCCTTCGTGCTTGCCGCGATCGTTTCGCGTTGTGTAGGTCCCTAGTCGACCCGGTTGGGACCCAGTGGTCAACTTGCAGTCTCTTGGATGTCCCAGACACCCCGAGGGTTTTGTGTCTGTGTTTCGAGGGTGTTGGGAGGACCGTGCTACCTCATTTATCATGCCCATGGGTTTGAGAGTTCGGGTGACTCCTCGTGTTCCGGGCTTTTGTGTTACGCTTGACCGAGTCACCGTGTATTGGTGCGAGTGCGGCGGGGGTTCCCCGCATGTCGTGAGTTTCTTCAGGAAGAGGTTTCCGAGTGGGCCATGAGTAAGGCCTGGAATTGCGAGTCTAGTTGTCCAGCCTAGGGCTGGAGGGTTCCTGCTTTTCCCTGAGAGTGAGATTCGGTTTGGCAGCCTGTGAGCTACATTGGGAACCGTGCTTCTGCGTTTCTGCGTGGCCGGGTGCGTGACCCGTGGACTGTGAGTCCCGTTTCTTTTCCGACCGTGGTCACCGTGCGACGGTGCTAATACGTGGGACGGTCCCCGTACTTCATTGGGTTTGGACGTTATTTTCCGTTTACTTGAGAGTCTACTCTCTCAGTGACCCTCCACTAGTCGTAGTCTGCTTACACGTTTAGTGGTCCCACCTGGGAGTAGGTGGAGAGGCTTACCCTTAGAGACGGTTTGTGGACCGGTTGCCGTCGGGCCCCACGTCTTGCAGCCAGAGTCCGGCTGAGGGAAAAACTGGTCAGAGGGCTAGACCAGGGACGCACAGTCTGTGTGTGCACACGTGGTTGGGGGCGGTTGGACCCACGTCGACGGGCATGACCCCAGCTAGTCACTTGATTATGGTTACTTGTGCGGTGTTCGTGCCTTTGGTAGGAGCTACCACGTCAGGCAGTTCACCTGCAGTGCGGTGTAAGACGTCAGGGGACGCTACCGGCTGTGCTTCTGGTGGGAGGTACTCCTGTCGAGTCGGGAGTGGCCGACTGTCAGTCTCTATGACTTTGACCTTCGGGTTTAGTCGTGTTGACCGTTGAGTTTCGGTGGTCTCGCGGTGGCGCGTGTGTCGATTTCATGCCGTGAGACTAGTGCTAGTAGTTTTACCGAGGTTGCGTCTTGCTGTACGGTACCCACGACAAGGTGGTCGTGGTTGCACCTTGGACAGCGTGTCCAGGTTGGCCGTGTTATGGGAGACAGGCCTCTGCGGTGCGATTGCCGTGGGTTTCTACTTCTGTAGGTGATACTAGTGTGGTTCGGTAGCCTCGACTGCGAGATCGAGGTGTGCTTTCGGGTACAGTAGGAGTAGCTGTAGTGTCGTGCTTCGACCGGCCACCGGATTTACTGTTCCTGCTGTTACTGTTGCTCCCGTAGTTACAGCTTTCTGTGCCGCCGTTGATTTTTGGTGGGGTTCCGCGAGATCCCTACAGAGTCTCTATTTTGGAGACTCATTCCCTGCTTCTCAGGTGTGACGGTTCTTCCTCGAGGTTCGAGGGCGCGGAGCGGAGGTTCTTAATTGCCAGCTTGCCGGACTGAGTGTTCACTTGGCATGTGGTACGTTTTTACTGCTTTAGATTGTACTTTCTGTTGGACTAGACTCTGTTGTATCTATAGTTGTTCTTTTATGCTAGTTATTATTGGTTGTCCTGCTTTATTTCCTATTTCTTTGTGCCTCCACACTCCTTTTAGCCCTTCCGAGCCCTCCCGGCTCGTGGGCGGTGGTTCGAGTCTCGGGTTATCGGGTCTCTCCCGGTAATCGGATTCTCGGGTCGTTATAGCAGGTATCAGAGCGGAGGTTGTGGACGTACATAGGAATTTGAGATATTGTAGCGATCAGAGTCCATGAGGTCCAGTACAGTCGGCAGCTGGCATAGGGTTTTGTGCTTATTTTTCTAAGCTTGTTTCTCGCTTGAGAGCTTGAGTGCGCTGCGTGGCGCTGTGAAGGTGGTTGTTGTCTGCGGCTTTCGTGCTATCATGGGGTCTAAGGATCGAGGTCGAGAGCCTTCTCCGTCATCGGTGGTGGCCCTGGTTGTGCTACGTTGGGCAGAGGTTGCTGGCAGGCGCGAGCTCGTGGTGCTGCGTTCGAGGAGTCTGCAGCGTGGTCAGGTGGCTGGAGAGGATTGTTTGTGGTTAAGTGGCCGTGAGCGTGCTTTGCAAGAGCTGCTGTCGGTTTTGGCCACTCCAGCTTGAGGTTTATCCAGCTCATGAGGTGTTCTGATCGAGAAGTGTGCTCGGGTGAGTGGAATATCTTCTCGGTGAGCTGCTGTTTCGTCGAGCCTGATGTTCTTGTCATGCTGTGTGGCGTCAGAAATGACGTGTCGGTCCTGATTGTTCTACTGATTTCGAGGCAGGATTTGGCATAGATGTCCCGGTAAGTCTTTGCTGCTGCGCTTCTATCAGTGGATGGGTTGTGTTCGCCCTAGAGTTGGCTTGAGATGTGAAGGCTCCGCAGTGAGTTCGGGACTCGAGGATGAGCGCTGGCGGTTGTCGTTATGGCTCGTGTTGCGGCTCTTGGCGTGGTGCGCTGCAGTTCGAGGAATTACAGTGGTGGTTGTGGACGTATAAAATTGTACGTCCATATGTCCCACCGAGTCCCGCATTAATGTCAAAGTCAAAAGAAAGAAGATCCGGAGAGACTAGCCATCTAGGGCTCTGGGGGAATACTATCGTCCAGCAAATCCCCGCATTTGCACGGGCGCATTAAGAGACCAAGAAAGCACAAGATGCCCTCTGTGAACACCTAAAGAAGAAGATGTTACGTCGACAAAGCTAAATAAAAAGGGGGCAAGAGATTGCTATATGGAGGGTGATCGCCAGAGAGGTTACCTCAAAAAAAAGGAAAGAAATTGATCGCGAATACCTGGTGAGAAAAGGGATGCGGGATGATTGTAGATTTCTTCCTCCTCCGTCTACCGGCCGGCCGATGAAGGGGGTTTCTCTCTTTGATTACCCTTAAACAAATCACAAAGAAATAAAGAAAAAAATAGGATTAGCCAAAGTGTAGTATCAATCCTCAAGTAGAATAAGATGATGAAATAATAGCATGAAGTGTGCACCTTTTGGTTTCTTTAAAACCCCTAAGAGAATTAGGGAAAGGAAGTGTGATGCAAAGATAATGCAAAAGACTGTGATGAACGATGATGAAATAATGAAATAAGCCAACGTAAAGAACTCCCTGCTGTTCCTGACAACAGTAGAGGGAGAAGAACCAATAGATGAAGCAACAGGAGAAAGAAGGGACACCGAAGGATCAAAGGCTCTTGCAGAAGAGACACAGTCTTCTCTATGAAGAATTCTGTTGCTCTCTGCTAACAGCTAATTTTTTCTATCTCAGCGCTGCTCTGCTCTGCTAAGCTCTTCTCTGCTTCTAACTCCTCCTAACCTCTCGCGCAAGCTCAACCCAGGGGGCTATTTATAGGGTTCAAACACAAATTCAATGGGATAAGAACAGGCAAGACTCATCTACGGCAAGGCCTCTACTTCCCCAATCGAACACGGTGACCAAAACATAGCAGGGAACTCTCCAGGAAAGGTATGTTCAAGCAGGACTCGGAAGGGTGGAAGACGACCCACGGAAAGGCGTTATTCGAAATTGACGACCTGGGCCAAGGCGTTAATTGAAATCACGACTGGGACAAAGGCGTTAATTCATGGATTTAATTTTAGTAATGAAAACATTCTTTATTTGAAAATGATGAAGAGACGCCTGAGGGAGAGGCGTTAATTCAAAACACGACCCATGGAGGGACGTTAATTCTTATTTTCAATTTTGAGTAGGATTTGTAAAAGTCCAGAAACTGACGCCTTTTGGATCAGTCGTCCTTTCTTTGAGAAACGCCCCGACCCAAGCCGTTATTTAAAACACGCCCTACGTAGAGTCGTGAATTACAAAAACAATTAGAAAATGGCCTAAAAACACACAAAAATAGAAAAACTCATATTATGGAAATATTGAAGTTCACTTTGGGGTGTTAATATGGTGGCATGAGATTTAATCAACACAGTATCAATTTTGGCGTGTCTACAGCTGCCCCGCCTTGGCGTCTGCTTTGCAAGGGAGTGAGACAAATGAAGTGAAAGTGCAGCAAGTGAAATGAAGTGGAATGAACTGATAAGTAGATGCCAAGGTGTGATGTGACATGCCTCTGACACTAAGCGTTAGAAATCTTTCCAAGATTCTGAGTGCAACAACTCCGGGTGATTCCAAGAAAGCATCGATTGGCTGGATGAAGGAGACTAAACTAAATAAATAAAATGTGCGTGAGGGCACGACAGGGAGGCACCTTTGGAGAGCGGTTACCAGCCAATGTGGACGTGCTACAACTAAGGTGGATTTACAGAAAATTAAAGTGAATGGAGATGAAGACCCAACGAAGGGACGCTTTCAAGGAACTAGCCTGAGCGGTTTCAGAGAGAATAAAGTACTTGATTTGGAGTGGAATATCTCATGTCAACTCAATCAAGAGCGAGTGACCTTCATTATTGCCGTAATATGAAGATTTTCATCATTAAGCTCAAAGTCCTACATGATGCATGCTGGGCTAAAGAAAAAATAAAACAAACTAAAAATAGAAAATAATCAAGGATAATATTGCCAAGTCATCTAGATTTGGTCAAGAATCCAGATATCTGAGCTGACACTAAGCCGAAGCCCGTTTGTCTGCGCATCAACCCAGAAAGTGGAACCATCGTCCCAGACCTTGAATGACTCAACGGCCTATCCGTGTGATCAAGATTCTCCTGGAATTATCACTGTTTTTGATGAAGGGGAACTCAAATTCCAGGTTCGACAGAACCACAAGGTCCTTGATATACTATAATATCGTAGAGTACCATATAGTAACAATGCTTACAGGAAAGAATACAAGAACGGAATGATGTTATTCCCATGCGTCTCGAATCCTGCACTCTTCTGCACTTGAAAATTCATTAGTCCTCATGATAGAAAATATCCTCAGTTTAAACATGACATGACCATAAGTGCATAATCACAAATAAATTCCACTTAAAAGACATCACTTAAGTTCATTAAAAACAGCATAGAGGAGCTGAATATGCGAGCCATAAATTGACGACCGATAGCAGTGGCGTCAAAAGGATAAAAGACGACTAGCATCAAGGCGTTAATTAATTTGAGATTTCAACAAAAGACGACCCTCATCAAGGCGTGAAATAAAACACGACCTGGAGCAAGTCGTTAATTCAATAAATAACGCCCTGAATACCGTCGTTAATTAACCATAAATTCGAAACACACGCTTCCGACTCTGAATCAGAAAGCTTAAACCCAGTTATGCTCGTACTTGATTTTGCAGTTCGAACGGGCATAAGATCCTTCAAACTTCTATAAAAGGAGAGATTTCTCTCAACAAATCAATCGAATCCTCTATTCTGTTTCTTCTTCTTCCTTCACAGGTGCTGCAAGATACTGTTAGACTTCTTTCTGCAGACGCCTTACTCAGAAGATAGGATGCAGAGAGCTATCAAAAAACCGAAGACCTCCACTCCTAGGCTCTCAGAAATTAATGGGCACCTTAGCAGCCGAGTTGTTCTGAATCAGGTATGTTAAGGCTTGAGTTGTTCGTTTTTCTGTTTCTTCTCTTCTACCTTCCACTGCTCATCTCTTTATCCTCTGTGCTTTCTTTTCTTTTCTTTTCTCAGGATTATCCAAACATTCCAGGGGCTAGGAGATTCACCAAAAATAAATGGCTTCCCCTCTTGCTCTCCAAATTCAGTTCAGACATGAGGGTTTTCCTATCCAGATGGCATCTCCTAGGTTTAGTTACCCATGCCAAACATTATGACCAAATTCACCTAGATTGGGCAGCTATAGGAGCTCTTGTTGAGATATGGCATCCTTCTTCTCACACCTTCCTCTTCTCTACTTTTGAAGCCACCATTCTATTAAAGAGTTAGAGATGATTTTGGGCTTAAAGAAGATGAAACAAGGGGATGAGGAGAAGATGGCAATCATGCCAAGGCAAATCTCTTCTCATGAATTGCTAACAAGCTTGATTCCTAGCCCCAACTTAGTGAGCCAGATCAAAGCCACCAAAGGAATTAACCTTTTAAAGCTTGCCTCATGGGTCTACAAAAGGTCCGACCAAGCCAAAGAGGATGATGAAATAGAACGGGTATCAAAAGCCTTTGTTGTGTGCTTGGCGGGAGCAATCTTGTTCCCCTCCACGAAGATTTCTTAGAAGAGTCCCAATTGAGTGCTATAGGTAGCCTTTGGGAAGGAGAGAGAGTGGGACCGGCGATATTAGCCTTTCTATATAGTGGGCTTACTTCGGCATCAATGGGGAGACCAATTTATGGATGCATGCTTGCACTTTCTAGTTGGGTAGATCTCCACTTCAAGTTCGATCCATGTGAGGAGGCCCAACAACCATCAAGGATATTCTCAAAAAGCCCTCTTTCTTACATGACCGGCTCATTGGGGTTGAGCAATAGAGTGGTGAACCGGATTCCTCAAATCAAGAAAAGGGTGGAATGGAGGGAGCATCTCAAAGTAATGCCTAAGAACCTCTTCACATGCGCCCCGGGATTACTCAAATTTCAACAACTCCGCGCACGATTCTCTCCCGGGACGGATCTTCGTCTAATAGGCGCCACGGAATTCGTGTTATACAACTCTCATAGGTGCCTTCCTCAACTCGGGCTTCCACGGCGACTATTCGAGGATTTGTCTCATCTCCCTCCTATCAAGACAAGGACATCGGCTACAATGAAGATGGAGAAGAAAGCACAACAATCCAAGCATTGTGGAAAATCTGCAAAACTCATCAGCCCGTGGATAACTTAGAAGAAGACAGGGATCAGTGGAAATCATATGTAATAGCTTTAAGAAGTTTAAGGCCCAAAATGGCTCATTAGATGCATTGTAATCTTTTCATCAATAATAAACAATGATAACATTCTGATCGAGCCATATTATGTTGTTTCTGATGAATTCTTTCAAAAATCTGTGTTTCTGTTCTGAATAACGACTTAGAGAATGACGTTAATTCCACAAATAACGTCTCAGAACTTGTCGTCTCTCATTGATCTTTTTCTGAAAATCAAAACATTAATTCCCATAATTGACGACTTCAGCAATGGCGTTAATAGAATCACGCTTTAAGACAAGGCGTTAATTTGATTCAAATCTCAAAAAGTATTCGTTAAATATCCGAGAATAACGCCTTTAGATAAGCCACTTCTCATGTAAATAACGCCTGCATCAAAGTCGTTAATCAAAAACAGCAATGATTATTCCAATCACGTCAATCAATTCCCATTGAATGCAACTGACGACGGTTGTCATTCCCCATGCGAAAAGAAATCACGCCTCAAAGCTCGTCGCCAAATCTGGAAGTAACGCCCTGTTGCCTAGTCATCCCTTTAACAAGACACGCCCTCCTCTCAGGCGTTAATTCTTTTCGAATACTAAAACACTTTCCCCCTTCTTTCTTCTTCTTCCTCCGTCCATTTTTCCCTCTTTCCCTCTTCTGCAACCCTAACCGAACCCCATCTCCCACTCTCTATCCCTCTCATTCTCTCATCCCCTAGCCATGGCCAGCGGTGGACACAAGAGGCAGAGGATTAGCGCCCCCGAGGTCATGGACCTAGAAGGCGAGCATGCTCGCGCCGAGGAAGAGCTCCCTCCCGCGGCGGCCGAGGAGGCTCCACCGGCGGAGCACGGCGACGAGGAAGAACACGGCGAAGAAGACGATGGAGGAGCAGAAGACGAAGGAGATGAAGGTGATGATGAAGACGATGGAGGAGAAGACGAAGAAGAAGGAGAAGATGAAGAAGAGGAAGGTGGTGATGAAGAAGGAGATGAAGAAGGAGAAGAAGGAGAAAGAGAAGGACAACCGACGGCAGTCCTCCCTCGCCGCGGCCAACTCCGACGGCCACGGCAACCCCGGCAACCCCTTCGGGGAGAGCTGGCTGGACCTAGACGACAAAAGGTAGGCCCCCCCAAACCCTGATTTCCATTTTTTTTAATTTTTGTTTTTCCATTTTTTCCATAGCTCTCGGTGGGGAAAAACCAGTGACTCAGAAAAGAGACGCCCCCAGGGGTGTCGTGAATTAAAGAAAAGACGCCCAGACCTGGGGTCGTCAATTCATTTTTTTTTATTTTGAAAAATAATTAATCACATGAGAACACGCCCTGTAGCATGTCGTTAATTTGAATTATCATGTTTATAATCATGCTGGTAATTTCCATGCTTTTTCATTTTCAATAATTTATTTTTCAATATGTCTGCCCTGATTATCTCGCATGCTGTTTCATTCATTTTTTAAAACCCTGGGAAAACAGCGCCCCCCATCGGGGCGTTAATTCATTAGGTGACGACACAGGGGTGGTCGTTAATTCAAACATTCCCAGAACAGGTTCCAAACCAACGCCTCCCATAGGGGCGTCTTCTAGATAACCAACGACCCAGGCTGGGTCGTTAATTCAATAAACATAGAGAACCACCAAGCACCCATCTAGAAATAACGCCACCCTCAGGGGCGTTAATCAAGCAAGCCACGACCCAAGGTTGGTCGTTAATTAAATCAAATAGCAAACATCTCAGCAAATGCAGTTAAATGAATTTTCACATGAAATTTAAACAATTAAGCAAAAATTCTTTCTTTATGCATGCAGGGATTGATGAGGACACGCATTTCCTGGGTCCAGGTCCGGGCAGCATATTATGGTCTCCCCGAGTTTCAGAGAGCTAGGGTAGATGCCATGGGATTCGGGGACTTTCCTCAGCATAGAGCCAGTTAGGCCAGACCTAGCACTGATCCAGGTTTTGAGAGAGAGATGGGATAGGACTAGCCGGGCATTCTTGATGCCGTGGGGTCATATGATCCCCACCCTAGAGGATGTGGCTAGGATTATCGGGCTGAGGGTAGACGGGGAGGCTGTGAGCGGGTTCACCTACCCTGACTACACTGAGCTTACCCAGAGACTGCTAGGGTTAGAGATGGTTTATGAGACACCTAGCGAGTGTAGGACCGTCTTCCGTACCGACCTCACCACAGCTATGGGATTGGGTGATGCTAGGCAGAGACCCCGAGAGTCCTTAGAGCAATTTTTCCAGAGATTGATGGATGGGGCTAGGGCAGCCTATTGCCAGGATCCAGCTGACAGAGAGAGGGCAGACAGAGATCTGAGGAGGTTCTTATTTCTAATGCTCGGGAGGTTATTACTTGGCACGAAAGGCGATGTCATCAACTGCCGATTCCTAGGGATACTCGAGGACTTGGAGGGAGTCGGCAGATATGCCTGGGGAGCAGCGCTGCTGGCGCACTTGATAGCCGACCTCTCCACGGGGACAGGTCGAGAGACGACTGTCAGTGACTTCTCACCTTTTCTTCAGGTATGCATTTTTCCTCTTTTTTATGTGTTTTTGTTATTTTAGAATACATATGCGTATGAATGCTTTGCTAATATGATGCATGGATGCAGATTTGGAGCCACTTGTACATGCCCATGGGGCGCGTCGACCCACGGCCTGGAGGTGAGGGATCTTTCCCTCTAGCACGGCGCTGGCTTCCGGTAGTGTTTGGAGCCCCACTCGCCTATGAGTTGTGGGTGTTACGGAGAGAGTTCCGAGACTTCCCTCCCTCACTGGTATGCATGATGCAATGTTATGTATTTCTTTTTATGTTTATGTTATATGATGGATATGATGGATGTATGCATGCTTGTGAATGCAGGTGCGGTGGAGACCCTACGAGGGGATGACCGACGAGGGCCAGCCATGGGTCGTAGCGGACCGACCTCGCTTTGAGCATGAGCTTTGGGTTCATTGCCTTAGCGAGATTGAGCCGTTACGGCTTAGACTGGTGATGAGGACTCTCGGCCTTCATCAGGAGTGGATAGAGGTTGAAGAGCCGCGAGGGATTGGGAAGAAGACGCGCGGTCGTACCAAGGAGATCGACTGGAGAGTGCGGTTCGCGGACCAGTACGCCGACTGGCAGCGAGGCGGGACTCGAGTCACCTCTCAGGCAGCGGACAGCTCCGAGTACCTCCGGCGCTACTGGGAGTTTTACGCCGGCCGACCCCAGATGAGGGTCCTAGGGGTATGTATGAATGCACTTATTTCTAAATGGAATGCAAATGCTTATGTATCTATCATGTGACTAATATGTAATAGATGTAGGATGCGCGGGATATAGCAGCGATGGATGCACAGGCCCACCTACACAGCCTGGAGGCACAGCTGGCCACCACGCGGACAGACCTTGAGACCCTGGTGAGTGTTTAAATTATTCCTATATGCAAATGCATTTTTGTTCTTGAATTATTGATGATTAGCCACTGACAATCTCAATAAATGCAGCGTGCCCAGCAGGGAGCAGTAGGGAGAGATACGGGAGAGGCCTCAGCTCGAGAGGGCCTAGTGCAGAGGCGACTGCACTAGCGGAGCAGCTAGCAGGGGCAATGACACGAGCCGAGGCAGCAGAGCGTGACCTCGCCTCACGGGTAAGTTTCAAAACTCAGACCTCATTCAATTATCTATTATTATGTGCTGATGAAAAAGTGTTTTGCAGACGGAGGAGCTCCGAGCCGCTTTTACTTGCATCGAGGAGGGCCAGCAGGCGATGGCCACCTGGGTGAGTTTTACTTTTAACCATGCATTCATTTCATGAATTGTTGAATTATTTCATTAAATGTGGAACTGATGACTTGTTTACCTGTTTGCAGACTACACAGTTACAGGCGGCTCATACACGGGCTGCCCTAGCCGAGGCGGAGTTAGCGATCCGCGAGCAGCAGGTCGCGGAGCTGGAGAGGGCTTTGAGGCGGCGGGAGGAGCTGCCTCAGGACGTAGCGGAGCTGCGGGTCGCTCTTGAGCTGGAGCGTAGAGAGCGTGCGCGAGAGCGCGAGGAGCGTGCTCGGGAGCGTGAGGAGCACCTGGCAGACCGTGCCCGTCACCACGAGCTACAGCAGGCAGAGCGTGCCTGGTACCAGGAGCAGGTGGCAGCGCGCGAGCGTGAGCTGGCAGACTTGAGGACCCAGCTAGCCGTTACCCAGGAGCGGCTACGAGCGTTAGAGGAGCGTCTTCAGCGAGGGCGGGAGCGAGCGCGAGCTGCGGGTACGCCTTCACCAGCTCCACCTTCGTGGCGGGCTCCTCTCTTCGAGAGAGGAGCGAGGCAGGGGACCAGGTTCGAGTTCCAGCTTCTTCACGGGGGCCCATGCCCCCTCCACCAGCGCCTCCTCGGGACGGCGAGGACGAGGTAGAGAGTAGGAGAGAGGAGGGTGGAGGCGAGAGCTGAGAGAGACTTACTTGTACTCCTCCACCCTCACACCTGTACTCAGATATTTATGATGTATATATATATGAGATTGAAATTTTTGTTACCTGAGCACTTGTGTAGTTGTGTACTTGTGGTTGTGTACTTTGCTCCTTTTCCACGTTCTTTGCTTTTGCTTCACTTTTCCCTGTGCCTGCAGCCGTAGTTCACACTTAAGCAAACAGGTTAATTCATCTGTTCGACTTGGCCCCTTGCTTAATAAGCAAGGGATGTCTTTACTTTGACCTTGATAACGGGTCAAGGGGCCAAGCCTTTAATCAAATAAGGCAAATGAAATAACCAATAAAGGGAGATGCAACACGCAAGCAGTCATATGCAAACCATAATAAAAGATGCCCATACAAGATGCAAGCACACATCATGAACGATAAACCACCACCACTCTTTTATTTTCTTCTTTTCTATTTTTCTTCTTTTCATTCTTTTTTTTTCTTATTTTCTCAAAAAGACGCCTTAGACTAGGTCATTTTTCAAATAAAAGACGCCCTCAGTGACGGTCGTTAATTTTGAAAAAGAATTTGATTTTCGTGGAAATGACAACCTACCTAGGGGCGTTATTTGAGAAAAGACGACTTTCACACGGGCGTTAATTCCATAAAAGGCGCCTTACTCAGAGGCGTTAATTTCCGTGTCTTCAGAATTGGGTTGACAAAGCTACTAAGGCACTAGGTCCTACGTGGTCATCATTGAGTATTCATTGATCTTTCTTGAATAATCAAAAGGGGGTCGACGTGCTAATGGTTAAACTTATACGCAAGATCTCGCACGGTGCAATCTCCTAGGTTAGTCTCGACCATTCTGCTGGTTTATGACTTACCACAAAGAAAGAGATGGAAGAGATATAAGGAAGCCCATAAGGGATTCTGAGAAGCTCGAGGCAAAACTACCTCCCCTACCCTATGCCTGTTGGGGTTCAGTCTTCGGCATAGGGAAATTTTGTTGCCTTTTGCCTCTTTTATATTGCATGCATACGCCCAAGGTTTTCCTTGCGGGGACTTTGCCCTCTTGACATACTTTTCTTTTCACGATTTGACTTTCTCTTTGAAACTGATTTGTACTGATGAAAAACCTAATTGTACTTGGGCTTTTGCGGCATTTTTGTTCCCTTTTGGGCCCTGACTTCCACTTACTAAGGCGGCGGGTAGGCTTGGCGGGTCTACTCCGAGACCTCCCTTCCTCCCTTATGGGCCGAAGAGGAAAAGAATGGGTATTGTCTTCACCTTTAGTCAGGTTTTGGCTTCCCATCGGATTTTGCACCGCTTGAGTTCGAGGTTTAAGTGTGTAGTGTGTGCATGAGTCGACCCCATTTTAAGTTAACAAGACTGATGAATGAATACTGAATTTTGACCTTTCAGACTTTGCGTCCTCGTACGCCATGGCAACCATTTTGGAAATTGGAAGATTTTTTTTGAATTTTGGAGAATTTCTATTGTTTTTTTGGGTTTTGGAAATTTCAATTTTTTGGATTTTGGAAAATTTTAATTTTTTTGAATTTTTGGATTAGGGGTAGTATTTCTTAAGGTACAGACCATTCCAAGGATGTGCTAGCTCCTCTCCTTCAGCATTAATCAATTTATAAGCATTGCCAGGATAAACATCTTTTATAACAAAGGGTCCTTCCCAGTTTGGTTGGAGTTTTGAACGGGGTCCACCAGGTTTTACGAAGATTCTCTTGATTACCATCTCACCGATTTTGAATTTTCTCTCAATTACTTTCTTTTGATAAAAACGTGAAAGCCTATTTTGATAAACGCGCGCATGCTCAGCGGCGACCAGACGCTTCTCATCTAGGAGTTCCAACTGGGCAAGGAGTGAATCACGACGCTCATCAATAGAGAATTCCTTGTCCAATTGTACTCGCAGAGAGGGAATGAGAATCTCATAAGGAACTACCGCCTCCATTCCATAAGTAAGGGCGAAAGGGGTTTGCCCAGTGGGGGTACGAATGGAAGTGCGATAGGCCCAGAGAGCTTCAACTAGCTTGTCTGGCCAATCCGAAAATTTATTAGCCTCACACGTTTTCTTAACAATTTTGATCAATGTCTTATTAGTTGCCTCTGCTTGACCATTACCCTGCGGATAATAGGGAGAAGAATGATGCAATGCAATGTTATACCTGTTGCAGAGATCCTTGAGCTCTTGAGAGATGAATTGAGGCCCATTGTCGGTGATGATGGTGCTCGGGATGCCGAACCTTGCGATGATGTTCTTCATTATGAACTTGCAGACGGTTGATGCTTTGATCTCCACGTATGCTTCCGCTTCCGCCCACTTGGTGAAGTACTCCGTTGCCGTAAGGATGAATGACTTTTGTTTTGTAAGGAGGTTCGAATCTCCAAGAGGTCCAATGATATCGAAAGCCCACATGGAGAAAGGCCATGGGGAGGACATAGGATGGAGTGAAGAAGCAGGAGAATGAATCTTGTCGGCGTGCAGTTGGCACTTAACACACCTTCGAACATAGATGGAGCAATCCTCTTCTAGAGTTGGCCAATAGAAGCCTAGCCTAAGGATCTTCTTAGCTAGCATCTGGCTGTTCACATGACCACCACACACCCCGGAATGCGCCTCTTCCACGACCTTCCAGGATTCATCATCGTCGAGGCATCTTAATAAAACACCCGTGAGCCCTCTTCTATAGAGCACACCTCCAACCAAGACATAACGTTGAGCCACTTTTCTAATTGCTTTCTTCTCTTCTGCAGTGGCTTCTTCGGGATAGGACTGATCATTGCAATATCTGGCAATCTCATAATACCAAGGTTTCTCCTCATCAGCCAATTCTTCTTCCCAATCTAATAACATGACCTCTTTGCCTTTAAGAGCTTCACTCCGCCTGACCTTCTCAAGCACCTTGTCCCTAATGTCGAGGAACGCGCGATCCTTAATAGCTGGAGTGTCACGCTGATGAATGAGAGGAACATGGAAATCTCGTTCAGGAGGGAAGACTAAAGCAGAGGCCAATGAGGCAAGAGCGTCAGCTAAGATGTTCTGGCTACGAGGGACATGGACGAAGATCAACTTGGTGAAGAGTTTGGCATAAGCTGAAGCAAGTTCCTGGTATGGTTTGAGCTTAGGATTGATAGTGCGGCATTTGACAAGCACCTGGCGTAGAATGAGCTGACTATCACCAACAATTCGTAATTGGGTAACACCATATTTATGAGCAGTTTGAAGGCCGGCCAAGAGAGCTTCATACTCAGCTATATTATTTGTGACAGGGAAAGTAAGCTGAGCGGCGAATGGGATGGTGACCCCTTCTGGTGTTAAAAGAACCATGCCGATCCCTCTTCCTTGGGAATTTAGAGCTCCATCAAAATGTAGTGTCCACATCGGATCGTGGGGTTGATTAATGGACATTAGTTCTTCATCTGGAAACTCCGAATTGACAGGATCAAATCGGGGTAGAGGGTGGTGAGCAAGATGTTCGGCAATGGCGTAGCCTTTGATAGCTTTCTGTTGAATGTAAGTGATGTCAAATTGAGAGAGGAAACTTTGCCAGCGTGCTAATCGGTCGTAAGGAAAGATTTTTCAAGAAGGAATTTAATCGGATTCATGCGTGCAATGAGATGAACCTCGTGAGCTAAGAAATAATGCCTTAACTTCTGAACTACCCAGACTAAAGCAGCGCAAGTCTTTTCCATAGCTGAGTACCTTTGCTCACAGGGGTTAAGAAGTTTAGACAAGTAGTATGCTGCCCTCTCCTTCCCTTCTTCATCCACTTGAGCTAGGACAGCACCCACAGAGTCATCCAGGACAGAAACATAAAGGATGAGCGGTTTGCCTGGAACTGGCGGCCTCAGGACAGGAGGATTGGCCAAATAATCCTTCAATCCGTCAAAAGCTGCCTGACACTTGTCATCCCAATTAAACTTGACCCCCGGCTTAGTAAGCTCGTAAAACGGCCTACATCTTTGTGAATGCTGGGAGACAAAGCGGCGGATAAATTGCAACCTCCCGATTAATCCTCGAACTTCCTTCAAATTCTTGGGAGGAGGCATATCTCTGATGGCCTTTGCCTTATTGGGATCAACTTCAATTCCCCTTTTGCTGACAATAAATCCAAGCAACTTCCCTGATGAAACACCAAATACGCACTTCTTGGGGTTCATTTTCAACTGATACTCTCGTGATCTTTGCAAGACTTTAGCTAGAACCCCAGGATGCTCAATCCTTGTTCTTGATTTTATCACCAGATCATCCACGTACACCTCAATATAAATGTGGATCATATCATGAAAAATTGCCATCATAGCCCTCTGATAGGTGGCTCCAGCATTCTTGAGCCCAAAAGGCATGACCACATAGCAGTATGTTCCCCACGGTGTAGTAAACGATGTTTTTTCTTGATCTTCCTCAGCCAAGCGAATCTGATTATAACCCGAAAAGCCATCCATGAAGGAGAGAGTCTCAAATCCTGCCGTATTATCAATTAAAACATCAATATGAGGGAGGGGGAAGTCATACTTAGGACACACACGGTTGAGGTCCCGAAAGTCTATACAAATCCGAACCTTTCCATCTTTCTTCATGACTGGGACGATGTTAGCCACCCAGTTAGGATAGAGGACAACTATAACAAATCTAGCCTTATGAAGCTTGTCGACCTCTTCTTTCATTTTTAAAGCCATGTTAGGGTGAAAATGTCTCAACCGTTGTTTGACCGGGACAGACCCTGGCTTAAGTGTAAGCCGATGTTCAATGAGCGCAGGGTCCAGTCCAGGCATATCTTCATAACTCCATGCAAACATGTCCTTGTATTCTTGAAGTACCAAAATAAGCGCCTCCTCTTCGGAGGGCGGCAAGTTCTTTGAAATGAGGACAATCCTGGGGTCTTCTTCCATACCCAGATTTATTTCTTTGGTAGGCTCTTCTACTGAGGCTGACGGTTCATCAAATCTCCTTATGCCACTAGCAAAGGCATCGGCCTCGTCCTCATATTCTTCGTAACTTTCATCCCCCTCTTCAATAGGGTCTTCATCATTCATAATCTCATAGACACCCAAACCCTCATAAGAAACACAAGTACCCTCATATTCTATCTCTGACAGGATGATCGAATTCTCTAAAAATTCGGGAAGAGTTGAGCATGCATGGCACCTTTTAGCCAATTCTAACAGGAATCTACGGGGAATCTGCTTACCCTTGGATTTCTTATGTGAAGCTACCCCATGAATTTTATTAGAAGAAGAAGAGAGCAACTAGCTTGATCATTAGAAGAAGAAAAGGAAGGAGGTGAAAAAGTGGATACAGGAGGGGATACAGACGAAGACCCTCGCAGAGGGGTAGAAAAGATTTATCAATGAATCCTGGAAGAGCGGCCCCTGGGTCGGGACACCCTCGGAAAGGAGATAAGAGGTCTCCTCAACGGAGATGGAGGATTGAAAAGTTGAATTTTGGCATTTTTTTTCTTCATTTTTATTTTCTTTTTCCAATAGAAAGCAATGTGAAGGGAAATAGAAGGTGGAGTGGAAATTGAAAGATTGGAGAAGGGTTGAATCAATAACGACCCGCGCGGGGGTGTGATGGAGAGTCTGGAGAATTGCTCGAGGAGCAAGGGAGGAATTGGAGGAGAAACTCGAAGTGAACTTGGAGAAAAGATGACCATGATTGGAGGCGGTCTAGGCACACATGGAAACATTTGGGAATACAGGGAGACAAGAAGAGACGGATGCATGGAAGTGAGAGAGAAAAGGCCGGCCCACAGCCTGTCTGTCGTGAAACCTTCTTCGTATGGCACATCAGGCTCTCCAGTGTCTGTATAGTTGCTCAATAGCTGCCTCTTATCTGTTATCACAGCAGGTTTTTCAATCAACTCATGGATCAATGGCGGCCATTCTGGATCAGTTGGCATAAATAGACGGCTCAAAGCAATAGTGATATCATTCATATCAAACCATCTATACCAGTCACACTCAGGATCATCCATCTTCCTTCTTTTATCTAGGCCTTAAAGACTCCAGGGCTTTGTATGTGGCTAATGGAGCAATATGACGTGCGAATTGTCTAGCATGAACGTCCTGGCAATCTAGCATAGAGGTGACTATTGTAGTCTGCTCGTTGTTTTGAGTGCCACCTTTGACAAAATGTGTTTGCAGTGTCCATGTAAGTGGCTGGCGATCTGTCTTCAGAGTAGACGTCATAACTGCCCATGGTTCTTCTTCATTCTTGCTTGGCCCTTTATAGCCTAGGCCACCCCGTGCAATTAATTTTTGTGGCTTGACAGGCTTAGTTCTGCCTTGGAAATTAACACCCAGGCCTTTACCAGCTTGGTACCCCATTTTCATCAAAATATTCCAGCCAGGGGTATTTATTATGCTCTTCTTCTTCTTCCCCTTGGAAGTCAGAGGTGTCATAACAACCGTTGTGACTGTCTCTGAGGGCATCGGCCGTGGGTTAATGACATCTAACACTGATAACAACGGTTTGTTGGAAGGCCAAATAGACGGAACTGATGTTGCTAAGTGTATGTCTTCATCTGGCAAAATCGGCATGCTAGTGACTTTGATAATACGGCCTTATGTGGAAACTTGAGGCATTGATGATTTGTAGAAGGCACCGCATCCAGCTGTTGAATATAGGGGCGACCCAGGATGCCATTGAATGTTGGATCCATGTCCAAGATGTGGAAATCTACTGTGATTGTAGCTGGACCCAAACTGACTTTTAATGTTATCATACCCAAGGGAGGCTTCTTGGTGTTATCATATGCTGTGACTGTTATAGTGGATGGCCGAACCTGACTTTCCGGAATGCCGCACATCCTTAAAGTGCTAGGCGGCAATACATTGATGGATGCCCCAGTGTCCACCAAACATTGTTTTACTGCCACCTTGTTAATGTCCACTGTGATACACAGAGCATATTTCCGAGCTGGTTGAGGTGCTAGTTCATGTTCATGAAAAATAATTGCTGGCTGACCGCTAGCAGGCGTTAGGACCGTGGTTATATGCTCGGCAGGAATGTCTTCATTAACCATGACCTTCTGCAGATATTCTTTTAAGGCCAATTGATGGGTTGTTGACCTTTTGATCAGCTCTAAAATAGAAATTCTTGCTGGAGTCCTGTCCAGATGCTTTAATAAATCGTATTGAGTGCCCGGGATAGACTCCTGCTCCTGTTCTTGCTCATTGGGCCCCTGTGTGGGCTCCTGCTCCCTCTGAGGAAAAACACGGTGGAATATCCGTCCACTGCGGAGTACCATAGTTTGATTCGGCGACGCCTCTGTCGGGGCAAGGGTGGAGGGAGGTTTAGAGGATGAAGAAGGGACATTAGTGTTGGCAAGTGGTGGAGAAGTGTTCAAAGAAGGAGCCCCCGTAGGGGGTGTTGGGGAAGGGTTCAAAAAAGAAGCCCCCGTAGGAGGCGTGGGAGTAGAAAGGGGTGCCCGAGTGTGGGTGGAGATAGTTGGTTGAATAAGGAGAGACCTGGGTATAAATGGTGGGTGAACTGATGGTGGAGGGGTCCTTGCCGGTGGAGGAGTAATGGTGGTGGATGTAACAGGTGTTGATGATGGGCGGATGAGGAGTGGCCTAGATGGCAAGGGCGAAGGGTTGGTGATGGGTGGTGGAGTTTGCTGCGTGGTAGGCTGCGGAGGTGGAGAACGGGTAAGGAGAGACGGGTTGGCAAGGATGGGGAATTAATTGGAGTAGATGGGGTTTGGTTAACAGGGCGCAGAGGGGTGCGGATTAGCTGGGGAGTGTGAAGCGTGCGTAAGAGGCGCGGAGGTTGGTTTGGATTGTGGTTTAGTGCCCCGACAGAGGCGTTTTCTTCGTGCCATCCTTGCCCCCTCTCCAACTCATGGAGGGTTGTGACAGGGTTCACATGCTGGTTTAGCGGGTGCTCCGGCAGTGGATTGTGGACAATCCCCATATCTTGCTGTGGTGCTGGAGCTTGCTGTTGTACTTGTGGAGCTGGTTGCTGCGGCTGCTGAGCCTGTTGTTGCCGAGGAGGTCTTCTTGTTTTCAGAGAGGCGATAAACTGCCTCATCTCATCCCAATTAATACCGCCTTGGTCATTTAAGTCATAAATATAGTCTTTGAAATGAAAGCAGTGATCAACATTGTGACCAGGGGAGCGGTGGAAAACACAATAGCGGGACGTGTCAACATTAGCGGGCCACGCCGTCCTTTCCTTTGGTAACATGAGCAAGTTGGCGGCCATAAGGGCATTGAATATATCCGGGAGACTTTCGGGCAATGGTGGATAGTGGGCCCTTTTAGGACCTAGTGGTCTCCTTTGTTGTTGTTGTGGTGGGCCGTAGTTGGCGGGTGGTGGTACTTGGTTGTATTGTTGAGGAGCTGGGGGGTCGAGGTGCGGCGTTTGGTTTTGTGGAGGAGCAAAGGAATGTTGGGGAGCGGATTGGTGTTGTGGGGGTGCATTGAAGAGGGTGCTTTGCTGTGGAGGTGGCGGAGGTCGTGGGTTAGATTGGCGAAAGGGTGTGGGGTTGCCAACCACGCCAACTTGCTCGTTAGTAACGGTGCCCTCAGTCGTGGGTCCGCTATTGTTGACATTTGTATTCTTCTTAATCAGCCGCGGTTTTGGTTCAAACATGCCCATGATGGGCGAATCTTTCATCTGGGTTTGAATATATCGAGCTCTCTCATAGAGCTCCTCCATGGTAGTCAATCTATTCATGGCCAATATATGCCGGAACTGAGGGGTTGCATTTGAAATGATCATCTTGACCTGTTCCGGTTCTGACAATGTATCTTTCAATTTTTCGGCCATTGATCGCCATCTATCAGCAAATATAATGAAGTCCTCCTCAGGCTTCATCTTTTCTGCAACCAGATCAGTAACTGATAGGGAGGGTCCGACCCGGTCCCTATATTTCTGCAAGAATTTCTTTTGGACCACATCAAAGTCACTAGCATCTGCCGGGTCCAAGGAATAAAACCACTCGAGGGCTGGCCCCTCTAGAGACCTTCTAAACAAATAAGCCAATGAGGCTTTGTTGCCCTGCCAAAAGGAAGTTTCATACATAAAATCTTTCAAGTGAATAAATGGATTGCCAGTTCCATTATATCGCCGAAAGTTCGGCATTTCAGAAGGTGGTAGATGAAATACTGGCAATGTAGGGAGAGAAATCTCGGGGCATTCTTTGCAGCAGTAACTTTCTTGAGTTGTTCTTCCATGCTAGCCAACTTTTGAAGGAGTAGAGCATTGGTGTCTGACTCGACTGGGGCCGAATTTGGAATGAAAGAATTTGGCATAGGCGTCCTTAGAATTTGGGGAGGTTGAAGGAATTGAGGCCTAGCCGCAGAATAACTTGCCTGTTGGGCCGGCATGGCCACAACGGGCGTTGTTGGACGTGAAGGAGTTTTGTGCAAGACCGCCTGGTCATTAACAACATGATGGCCACTCGCGACCGGAGGGGGGTTGGAAGATGAAGAGGGAACAGCTTTCCCTTTCAAAGCGGCCTGAACTGCCTGCCGCTGGGAGTCATCCAATTGAGATAAAGCATGAATCAAATCATTGACATTGAATGATGGGGAGGTGTTCCCTGATGCGTTTTGGTTGGAGGGTAAAGCTTGAGAAGAGGGTTCAACCTCATGAGTTGTGGTGTCGACCACATGAACTTGGGAATAATGTGCATGAGACGGGGGGTAGTTTCCCTCGTGGTAAATGGAATCCTGGAGGGGAACCTCATAAGATTGACTGAAAATATTCTCATCCATGTCATCATAGGAGTACCCGTAGCTTGCCATGTTGATGATTTTACCTGAGCGAAGTTGCATGTTTAAGAGGAGAGAAAGCTTATCTTGAAGGGATTATAACCACAATAATCACTCAATCTAATCAAGTTTATGCAAACAAGTTGTGATGAGCGCAAGCTTTTAGATTCAAGTTTGAGGTTAGGGTGAATTAAGTTGCAGCACAATCCACTCTTTTTGCAGTGTGAACCCTAGTTATGAATTTGAGTGTGATCTCCGGGTTAACTAGGTTCTTTCTCTCTCTTCACCAACGATGGGTTGTCTAAACTCCGGATACTTCAAGGTACAACCAGCCCGGCGTCCGTGAGGGAATCCACGGGTGCGGGGACTTACGGAGGTCTTGGAAAAGGAATTTCCGGTCCAAAGAGACGGAATGCTCAATGGAGGGTTATTCCAATTCCAAGAAAGGTGTGTGGAATCCTAGTGTAGAGAGAGGAGGTCTCTCAACCAAATGCCACAAAATGCAGAATAATATGATCAGATCAAACAGGTATAATCAGATGATGAACATATAAATCAATCCAGCATGAATAGACAGAGCAAACCGGTTTCTGTAAACACACAGGTAAGAAGCGACTTAGCAGCAGTCGCTAAAAGCAGAAGCAACGACAGGGGGGCTGCCGCTAATCTGTGAAGTGCTGACCGACAGTGCAGAAGAAGCGCCTTGGTGTGAGGCGCTAATTGTGAAAAGGACGCCTCTGGCAGAGGGCGTCAAAAGAAAATAGTGCACAAGCTCAAAATAAAAGACGCCTTGATGCTAGGCGCTGCATTAACAAAGGACGCCCAGACCAAAGGGCGTGAATTCTCAGGGAGTGATAAACCAAATCAAGAGGTATGATGAATAGCGCCTTTGTAGAAGGCGTTAAATAACAGAAAGACGCCTTGGGTAAAGGCGTTAAATTATGAAAAACGCCTTGAGGGAAGGCGTTAAATAAGAAAACAGCAGCGATGTTCACAAACTGGCTAATCCGCAGTGGACAATGGAGGGTGCCCGTGGGGCACAATGGAGGGGTACCGTGGGTACCAAAGGGAGGGGCACACGTGGGTGCCAATAGGAAAGGGCACACGTGGGTGCCAACACGTGGGTGCCAATAGGAGGGGATAATCAAAAGAAAAATAGTGGAAGTCCCACCGTGATCGCCAATTTGTGAACACCTAAAGAAGAAGATGTTACGCCGACAAAGCTAAATAAAAAGGGGGCAAGAGATTGCTATATGGAGGGTGATCGCCAGAGGGGTTACCTCAAAAAAAGGAAAGAAATTGATCGCGAATACCTGGTGAGAAAAGGGATGCGGGATGATTGTGGATTTCTTCCTCCTCCTTCTACCGGCCGGCCGATGAAGGGGGTTTCTCTCTTTGATTACCCTTAAACAAATCACAAACAAACAAAGAAAAAAATAGGATTAGCCAAAGTGTAGTATCAATCCTCAAGTAGAATAAGATGATGAAATAATAGCATGAAGTGTGCACCTTTTGGTTTCTTTAAAACCCCTAAGAGAATTAGGGAAAGGAAGTATGATGCAAAGCTAATGCAAAAGACTGTGATGAACGATGATGAAATAATGAAATAAGCCAATGTAAAGAACTCCCTGCTGTTCCTGACAACAGTAGAGGGAGAGAAACCGACGATGGCCATGGGATGCTGTATCCGAAAGAAGGAAGAATCAATCAAACAGCAGCAATCTATTTCTTTCTGTAAAAAAAACAAACTCTCTGCTCAACCTGTTGCTCTGTTAAGCTCTTCTCTGCTTCTAACTCCTTCTCTAACCTCTTCTAACCTTTCTCACCCTTTCTAACCCTTTCTAACCCTTCGAGCGAGCTCAACCCAGGGGGCTATTTATAGGGTGCAAAACACAGATCTGATGGGATAAGAACAGGCAAGACTCATCTACGGCAAGGTCTCTACTTCCCCAATCGAGCATGGTGACCAAAACATAGCAGGGAACTCTCCAGGAAAGGTCTGTTCAAGCAGGACTCGGAAGAGTGAAAGACGACCCACAGAAAGGCGTTATTCTGAAATTGACGACCTGGGCCAAGGCGTTAATTGAAATCACGACTGGGACAAAGGCATTAATTCATGGATTTAATTTTAGTAATGAAAACATTCTTTATTTGAAAAAGATGAAGAGACGCCTGAGGGAGAAGCGTTAATTCAAAACACGACCCATGGAGGGACGTTAATTCTTATTTTCTAATTTTGAGTAGGATTTGTAAAAGTCCAGAAACGGACGCCTCTTGATTCAGTCGTCCTTTCTTTGAGAAACGCCCCGACCTAAGCCGTTATTTAAAACACGCCCTACGTAGAGTCGTGAATTACAAAAATAATTAGAAAATGGCCTAAAAACACACAAAAATAGAAAAATTTCATATTATGGAAATATTGAAGTTCACTTTGGGGTGTTAATATGGTGACATGAGATTTAATCAACATAGTATCAATTTTGGCGTGTCTACAACGAGTGCCGGTTGGGTGGTATTTTTCGGGAAATTGTTGTTGTGCTCGTGGATCAGAGTGCGCAGCGGAAGTGTGGTGGGCCCATAACCTACTGGTTCAGGATCGTAGCATTGGTTGCTACGAGCGGATTCCTGAGTTTGCGTTGAGCATTGGAGGAATGGTTCCTCTGTGTGAGGCATGTTGTTGCCATGTCGTGCTCGAGATATCGTGGTTCTTGGCACTAGCAGGATAGAGTGTTGGGGAATGTGCTGGCTAGTGCGCTGCATGAGTACCCTTTTCCTGTGATGGAAGATGTGTCAGGTGTCAGTGTTAGACCCGGATGGGGTTGTTGAGGATGTCGCCTGACGGAGGTCGAGGGATGTGATGAGACCAGACGGAAGAGTGACGCCTGTGGGCGGAGACCTTTTAGTGAGATTAGCGTTGGAATGGTGGTCCTTGATGGGAAATTGGTGTCGGAATGGTTATCCCTAATTGGTGACCAACATGGGATGGTTCCCCTGTAAGTCTGATTCGAGCGAGGTGATGACTGAAGACACCAGGATCTTGTCATTTGGTTTCATCGTGCTCCCTGAGAGGGTAGTGTTGGCGTAATGATAGGTCTGGTTGTGGTGTCGGTCTGTGCGTGAGTCAACGGATGGCTTGCCAAGGTTTGGAATGTTCCCTTTAGATCTGGTGGAGGACCAGGAGAGAAGGAAGAACCTGAGCAAGCGGAGGTTTCCCGTTGACGTGTACCTGGCGACCAGTGGATGGTCTTTTCACAAACAGAAGATGCTGTTGGTTGCGCATCGTGAACGGTGAGAGCCGTGTGCAGGTGAGACCTTTGGTGGTCGTTTCTGTGATGTGCCTTTCCGGACGGGATCTGGGCTTTGTCAAAGTTTATCTTCTGACAGAGTTGGCACAGTGATATGTCTGGCTTTCAGCTTGCCAGGTGTGAGGTGATCCTTGGTGCTGAGCGGATGATCTAGTTGCGGTCTATTAAGATGGCTGCTTGAGCTGATAGAGGCTCTGTGTTGGTTGTTCCCTTGAGAAGGGTGTGCGACCTGTCAGCTGGTTGTGAAGCTGGTGTGTAATTTATCTGCCAACCATAGGATGGATCGGTAGCTGTTTCTCGTGATGAGGACAGTGTCTCCTCGGTAGGCGAGATTGTGGAAGCAGTGTCATGATTGGTTCTCGCGTGTCTGAGGTAATGCCGGACTGTGTCATTTGATGTGCGCCTGCTCTGATGGCCGGGGTGCGCGGCATGCGGAGCGAGGTGTTGTTCGTGATTTTAAGTTTGGATGTGTCCCTCAGGTCCGGAGCTTTTCGTGTGAATCGAGGTTTTCTGTGTTGGTGCTCTGACGGCGTTGTCAGTTGGTTAAGGTGTTGTTCCCCTGCGACTTGGTGCTAGTCCTGAATTTGGAGGACAAAATTCCTTTAAGGGGGGAGGGCTGTAATGCCCCGGGTTTTTCGGATCTGGATCAGTGGGTTTCGGATCGCCTTTCCGTGTGTTTCGGATTTGAGTCCGATCGGGCTGTGGACTATTTTTACCAGATTGTCGGACCCTCTGGTGGTGTGCCCGTGTGTTTTCTTGGGTCCGTGGTGTTGTGAGGAGCACGTCGGTAATTTTCTGTAATTTTCGGAGCACCTTTGTGGGTCCCGGGTTGCGTTGTGGGTTTTACGCGTGTTTTCCGTCTGTCGGACCTTCGGAACCCCGTATAGGGTGAACCGTTGTGTTATCCGACGCCGAGACGTTACCACAGTGATCAGCGTGTTCCGAGGATCGCGGGGGTGTATTTTTTTATTTTTGGGTATTTTCTGGAATTTTTGGATTTTCTATATAAACCCCCTCCCTTTTCTCTCTCCCCATCTCTCATTTCTCTCTTCCCTCCCTCTCTCTTCTCTCACGCTCTCTCCTCTCCCCCTCTCACTCTGGGCGGCCGACGGAGGTGGCGAGGGTGGGGCGGCCTGGCTCGTGGGACATGGAGCGACGGGCTCGGGATGAGAATCGCGATGGTGGAGGCGGTTCGTGGGATCGTGAGCCGGCGAGGGTTCAAATGTCATTTTTTCGCGGATCGGCGAGCTCGGGGCGCGAAATCTTCGATGGAGGTAGGGAGATGGACCCCCAGCTCGTGCTTTCCCTTTCCCGCAAGTTTTGTAGGCCGTGGTGAGCCGAGCGGGCATATTTGGGATTTTTGGGGCAAAATCATGTTTCGGGGAGAGTTCGCCCGATCTATGGATTTGAGCCATGATTCGGCGTTTTGATGGCTTAGAATCATGTTAGGGGTCCCCAGGGGGCTTCCCCCTTTATATTCCCCTCTCCCATGGAGGTATGGGGGTGTGGTTGCCATTTTTGGTGTTAGTTCGCCGTTTCATCACCGGGATGCTGTGGCGGTCGTTCCAGTGACCGCCATAGTGTGTAACGCGCCTGGGCAGGTGCGTTACGCTCCCTTTGTTTTGGGTATTGGCGTTCGTGGGCCTGACGGTCCCACGATAGACCGCCACAGGGCTGTGACGCCCTCATGCTAGACCGTTACGGTGATTTCGATCGTTGGTTTATGACCGTTGGGGGTCATAGACACCTGACGCACCCGGTGTGGGGCGTCAGGGTAGTGTGATGCCCCTGGGTAGGAGCGTTAGAGTTAACGCATCCACCCCACTCCCTAACGCACTTGGGTAGGTGCGTTAGAGAGCGTGACGCACCGAGCGGCATGCGTCAGGGCTTGTGTAGCTCCCTGGCCTAACGCACCGGAGTCGGTCCGTTAGGTGACGTAACGTCCCTGGAGGAGCGCGTTATGTTCAGTTTTCACTCGTGCCCTGACGCACCTGTTTAGGTCCGTCAGGTGCTGTGACGCACCAACGTGGGCGCATTACAGTTCGTTTCACACCGAGTGTCTGACGCTCCTGAGTTGGACCGTCAGGGTGCTGTGACGGTATACCTTTGGACCGTTACGGTCTGCGACGGCCCAAAGATAGACCGCCAGGCACTGTGTTATGCCGAAGTGGCCCTTCGTGCATACCGCGATCGTTTCGCGTTGTGTAGGTCCCTAGTCGACCCGGTTGGGACCCAGTGGTCAACTTGCGGTCTCTTAGATGTCCCAGACACCCCGAGGGTTTTGTGTTCGTGTTTCGAGGGTGTTGGGAGGACCGTGCTACCTTGTTTAGCGTGCCCATGGGTTTGAGAGTTCGGGTGACTCCTCGTGTTCAAGGCTTTTATGTTACGCTTGATCGAGTCGCCGTGTATCGGTGCGAGTGCGGGGGGGTTCCCCGCACGTCGTGAGTTTCTTCGGGAAGAGGTTTCCGAGTGGGCCATGAGTAAGGCCTGGAATTGTGAGTCCAGTTGTCCAGCCTAGGGCTGGAGGGTTTCTGCTTTTCCCTGAGAGTGAGATTCGGTTTGGCGGCCTGTGAGCTACCTTGGGAACCGTGCTTCTACGTTTCTGCGTGGCCGGGTGCGTGGCCCGTGTGATGTGTCCCATGTGGTTCTGGAGTTTTGATGATGACAGATATTATGCCTCATTATATTTACATCCTTGATGATATAAACCTGTTGCATTATGAGAAACTGTCAGAACAGGTTTAAGGATGACTCACAGGTCATAAAGTTAACCCAAGTCAAAGTCAAATCATGACAGGTAAGGTTAATGCTCAGATCAGGTAATGCTCTGTTAGTTCTCCTGCATACATTCAGTTCATATCTGCTATATGCATTCACTTCATCGGTCCATGTTCATTGTGCCTGAAAGTCTGTACATTCTCCGGTGTTTCATTGCATCAGTCATTCAGTCTACACTCTTCATTCATGCCATAGTCTATACATTGCCTTGCCTCTCCATGCATATGCAAGTCTATACATCAGTCAGCATAGTCTAGACAGAAGTGGGTCGACCCCCCTTCCAGATGGGTCGACCCCCCAGATTCGCAAGTCTGTACATTGCCCTCATGCATACACAAGTATCATGTTTGCATTTAAGTCTGTACCGCACACATACACCCAAGTCAACACATCATTGTTATATGCATGCTTAGTCCATACACTTGTTGACAACAAGTATATACATTGTCACCTGCATGCATCACTTCAAGTCTATACAGCCTGCCTTCATGGTATTGCAAGTCTATACATTGTGCGTGGTTCAAAACAAGTCTGCACATTGTCTGTCGCATGTCACTCATTCAGAGTCTATACATCAGTCAGCATTGCATGTTGCATTGTTCATCAAGTCTAGACATTGTGCATTCCTTCATATCAAGTCTAGACATTGCATGCCACAAGTCTGTACATCGCTTGGCGCTCACCAAGTCTGTACATCGCCCAGTCATGTGAACATTGCACTGCAAGTCTATACATCGGCCTGGGGCTTGCCAAGTCTGTACATCGCATTTGACGAAGGCATTGGAAGTCTATACATTGATTCACTGTTCATGCATTCATCGAACAAGTATATACATTCATGGCATATGTGCAACGTTTGTTCTGCAAGTCTATACATTGATTCACTGTTCATGCCTTCACTCAAAGTCTGTACAGCCATTCCTTGAGATCAAGTCCATACATTGCACTGTAGCTTGCTTAGGTGAAGTCTGTACATCCACCGCTGAACCTTCCAAGTCTATACACTGTCCTGTTGCTTTCAAGCCATACATCAAGTCTATACATTCCCAGTCTTTACCTACGTTCAGAACCCCAAGTCTATACATTGGTAAAGTCTGCACATTATGCTTTGAAGCTGCATCAAGTCTAGACATTGTCATGTAGCTAGCACGAAGCCAAGACTATACATTGTCTCGTTCACATGCATCAAAGTCTATACATTGGCAGCTGAACTGTACAAGTCTATACATTGCCTTTGGGCACAAAGTCTATACATCACTCGCATCGTTAAGTCTAGACATTGTCGCTTACATCATGAAGTCTATACATTGATTGCCTGCCCTGCACACACCGAGTCCATACATTGCATATGTTCAACGTAAGTCTATACATTGTTTGTGCTTCACTCTAAGTCTGTACATTCTGGTTGCTTCAACGTAAGTCTGTACATTCTGGTTGCTTCAACTAAGTCTATACATTCTGTTGCATTGTTTCAGCAAGTCTATACATGCTCTGCTCGTGGATTAGTCTTTCATTCCATTGTGCATACTTTCATTCTATTATGCATCTCCTTCAGACGAAGTCTATACAACCCTTTCCAAGCTTTCAAGTCTATACACTCGTTGGCTAGTTGTTCAAGTCTATACACTCGTTATCAAGCCTTCAAGTCCATACACTGCATCAAGTCTATACAACAAAGTCTGTACAGTGTCTCATATTGGCAAAGTCTGTACATCGTTTGGCCTGTGCATGCTTCGTCTTCTAAAGTATATACATCCGTCACACTCCAGCCTTTGCATCAAAGTCTATACAGCATGTGTTTGCATTAGTTCATAAGTCTACACATTGTAGCATGCTCGAACAAACAGAGACTGTACACACTTCAGCACTTAAAGTCTGAACATCTTTCAAGTTAAAGTCTATACACTGAGGTCGCATGAAGGCACTCAAGTCTACACATTCTCACATTGTACACACTTGCTTATATGCTGCATCTAAAGTCTGTACACTGAGGTCACATGAAGGCACTCAAGTCTACACACTGTACATACTTGCCTATATGCAGCATTCATGTCTATACACGCTTTGTTAAAAGCCTTAACCAAGTCTATACATCCATCTGATACTCTCTTATGACTGTGTCACAGGTATACACTTCGAGAAGAAAGATGGCTGGGCACGTGATCCGAGGTTGGCACTTGGCACGTGGTTCGAGGATAAGAGGGCACAAGCCCTACATACGCCCTAGCTGCGGTTGGTATAAATATAGAGCTTCTTCCACATGAAGAAGATTGATCAAGATCAAGGAAGAGTGATCGAAGAAGAGGCAGAGAGCAAAAAAAGGTAGAAGAAGAAAAAGGAGAGAGCAGCAGCAGAGAGGCTGAAAGCAGAAGAAGAAAAAGAAAAAGAGATTGAGATCGAGAGTGAAGAAGAAGAAGAATAGTGTGAGCCTGATACTGAGAAGAAGAAGAGAGAGAGAGTTCGTGGAGAAGAAGAAAGAAGCCTTCATTGAAGATTCGTCTATCTGGCATTGGATCAAATCCAAACCAGTTTTGCTCCTGGGAGAGCTACTTAGTGTGTCTCATTTCCAGCTTTACGTTTGCTGTGTTTTTCCTTTGTGTTTGCTTTTTATTTTGTTCTTTCCATCTATTCACCTTGTTCTTCCGATTCCCTTGTTTAGGATCGGGGTTCCTCCTGTGGTCTCAGGAGAAGGGAGACTTGTTCTCCGGTTTTGCTAGTGACTGGGTAGTCTCTAGTGGTTCCCTCTGGTGTGGAGGAAGAGAGGTCCGTGACCTCTGGTTTGCATGTGGCTGGGAGTCACTTGTGGGTTTCCCTCCGGGTTGGAGGAAGGGAGATTCGTCTCCGGTTCTGGTCTTGTGGGTTGTAAGTCCAGGTGGGTTCCCTCCTGGGTGGAGGAAGAGAGACCTTGGTCTCTGGTTGCTAGTGACGGGTAGTCACTAGCGGTTGCCCTCCGGTTGAGAGGAAGAGGGGAGGTTGTTCCCCTGGTCAAGCTGTTTGGCAGCACCTGTTGTAGACTGAGTCTGCGGTTCTAGCGTTAGCTAGTGGAAGCCTCACTCCGGTTTGGAGTGAGGGGTGGACGTAGGTCTGTGGACCGAACCACCTGAAAAATTATCTGTGCTGTGGTTTGCAGTGTGCGTTTGCTCCTTGTCTTCTACCTCTTTCACAGGTTGTATGAACATTCTTGTTTCTACATGCAGTGAGCTTGAGCATTACATATTTTGCTAAGTGAATCTGGTGTGCATAGTTCTGTCTTCGGCATTAGTCTTGACCAGGTTCCACTAGTTTAGTTAGCAGTTCATCTGGTCGATCAAATGTTCAATTGAGCTCTATAGTTCTTATTTCGCAATTGTATCTAGCAGCAGGCTTATTGTTTTTTAAGTGGGGCAATATTTTTGAAGGGGATACATTCACCCCCCCTCTCTATCCTTCGCACTGTCCCAACACCGTGGACTGTGAGTCCCGTTTCTTTTCCGACCGTGGTCACCGTGTGACGGTGCTGGTACGTGGGAAGGTCCTCGTACTTCGTTGGGTTTGGACGTTATTTTTCGTAGACTTGAGAGTCTACTCTCTCAGCGACCTTCCACTAGTCGTATCTTGCTTACACGTTTAGTGGTCCCACCTGGGAGTAGGTGGAGAGGCTTACCCTGAGGACGGATTTAGACTGGTTTCCATCGGGCCCCGCGTCTAGCAGCCAGAGTCCGGTTGAGGGGAAAATCGGTCAGAGGGCCAGACCAGGGACGGACGGTTTGTGTGTGCACACGTGGTTGGGGGCGATTGGACCTACATCGACGGGCGTGACCCCAGCGAGTCACTTGTTTGTGGTTACTTGTACAGTGTATGTGCCTCTGGTGGACGCTACCACGTCAGGCAGGGCACCTGCGGTGCGGTATAATACGTCAGGGGACGCTACCGACTATGCTTCTAGGGGGAGGTACTCCTGTTCTGGACAGAGAGTGACAGACTGTCAGTTTCTGTGACTTCGACCTTCGGGTTTTCGGTCGTGTCGACCGTTAAGTTTCGGCTGTCTCGCCATGGCGCGTGTGTCATTTTCGTGCCGTGAGACTAGTGCTAATAGCTTTACCGAGGTTGCGTCTTGTTGTGCGGTACCCGTGACCAGGTGGTCGGGGTTGCACCTTGGACAGCGGGTCCAGGTTGGCCGTGTCCTGAGAGACAGGCCTCTACGGCGGGGTTGCCGTGGGTTTTTACTTTGGTAAGTGGTACTAGTGTGGTTCGGTAGCCCCCAACAGTGAGATCGGGGTGTGTTTCTAGTACAGTAGGAGTAGCTGTAGTGCCGAGTTTTGACCGGCCACCGGTTCGCTGTTCCTGCAGTCGTTGTAGCTTTCCTTTCCGCTACCGCCGTCGTTTCCAGTTGGGGTTCCGCGGGATCCCTGCTGAGTCTCTGTTTTGGAGACTCATTCCCTACTTTTCAGGTGTGACAGTTCTTCCTCGAGGTTCGAGGGTGCTGTTCGGAGGTTCTCAGTTGCCTGCTCGCCGGGCCGAGTGTTCACTCGGCATGTGGTATGCTTTACTGCTTTAGACTATACTTTCTATTGGACTGGACTCTGTTGTAGCGGTAGTTGTTTATTTATTTCTGTTAATTATTGAATTGTCCTGCATTATTTCCTATTTCTTTGTACCTCCACACTCCTTTTAGCCCTTCCGAGCCCTCCCGGCTCGTGGGTGGCGGTTCGAGTCTCGGGTTATCGGGTCTCTCCCGGTATCCGGATTCTAGGGCCATTACAGGTGGACCAATGGGAAAGAGTGTGGGGGACCCTTGCTGGTCCTACTGAACTTTTGCACAAAAACCCACTAAAACCTAAACACTCACAGTTTGGCTTATAAAGCCTTACAATTGCACATATGTTTTCTCAAGGATATAAAAATAAACTAAAAGGACACAAATGTAAATTAAAAATATCAGTGCCCGGTGTTGATTTCCATCAATTCTCCCCGGGTGGGAAGAACTCGACCCCGTCGAGTAAGGGGTGCGGTTGCTCGAGTAGCTCCGACGGATGCGTCACTGAACCTGGAAGCGCGGAGTACGCTCCACTCCAAGTAATCGACACATGCCCATCCCGTATAGATTCGATATGCACACGCTGCTGGGGAGAAGGCTAGAGGTGGACACTCCGGGGTGGGGTCACTCTCAAATGAAGGGAGGCGGCTCAAAGACTCACTAGGAATCACCATTGGGTCCCTTATGTGACTAGATCCGATATGTGAGGTAGAACCGATCCCAAAGTCCGACAAGTCTCATACTCGAAAGGGGCTAACAATGCGAGCGTACAAAACCGACTCAACTCGATGTATGCACAGACACACAAGACCCTAGACACACCTAATGTTAGTCCGACCTACCCATAGGCGATGGTGGACCAGGACACCCGAATGTGTGCCATGCATGCATTTGACGTAACCGGTGATTGTTGGAATGGAGAATTCCTAGACCTCCTAAAGTGGACCATGCATGCACATTGGACTTGGATGTGGGAGGGCCAGGAGTACCAAATGCATCTTCTTCCTTTCCCCTATATGATGGTGCATCTCGTAAGTGAACGGGCTTGGTGGGTGTAGACGACCCGGCCCGTGGGGAAGGGGTGTGGTAGTGGGCTCCCTCGAAGAAGTGAAGTATATATGGTGGATCAAGGGGTCCACTAGGGAATGGGTCAAAGGGATCAAAGAATGTATGACCCCTTGTGGTGGGTTCCCACAAGTCACGGTCCCATGTGTGGTAGTCTTGAAGGTGTGGATGGTCACCTTCATGCATTGTGGTTGGTGGGATGGTGATCATGTGTAGAAAATAAGATTCCTCCCTTGGGTAAAAGGGAATGAAGTCGGGCTCGGACGGCATAGGGAGGAATAGAAGAATCTTCGTGGTGACACAACCCACGGTGCATACAGAGGTAATGGACCCTAAGGCCGGATGTGTGAAGCTAAGACTAGCGGGTTGGTCGAAGCCTCTGGCCAATGAGTGCGTCAACTTCCATTGCGTGTCTAATCACATAATATGGTCATCCAATGTATCAACATGGTGACTAGATTGAAAGGTAGTGTGGTAGGAGTTGACGGGCACTAATGGTAAGGTGGGGTCCATGGATGGATAAGGAGGTGGGACCAAGCCATCCTTAAGTCAGCTAAGAAGTGGCTCAGCTATGAAAAGCGTACCCGTTAGAAACACGGGTGGCTCGGGCTTTGGTGGCTCCAAATAAGATGGTTCCGAATAAAGTTCGGAAGGAGAGGGTGGCAACGTAGCACTCATGGGTGGTGAAGGAGCACGGGTCCTTTCTATCCTATCCAACCAATCTGAAAACATTTTCATGAATTCATCAAAGGTGCGGGTTGGAGTAGGGGCCTCGAGGTGGACTCGCTCCTCATCTCTCGGCCCGGGTGCGGACCTAGGCTCGACTATAAGTGGGGCTTCCACTAGGTTGGAGGTGCTTGGGTGGGATTGGATAGGGGTGCCAAGGTGATGTTGGTTGGAGGCGACTGGGCGGGCCACTTGATTGGGAGTGCTTTGGTGGGCTTGGATGGAGGTGAAGGGGCGGGGTTGGTTGGAGGTGTGGCCCACATGATTGTGGGTGAGTTGGTGGGGTTGGCCAGTGGTATGACCCCCGTGGTTGGAGGTAGGTGGGCGGGGAAGGTAGACCCTACTAAGCGCTCTCTTCATATTCCACCATGACTCGATGGGCCTTAGCCTCCTGTTGTGCCCCCTGTGCCTTGATGATGTTATATAGTTTTGATGATAGCAACCACTAATGAATCATGTAAGATTAGAATTAGTAAATGTTCTGCATGCTTCATCGTTCTTCATACTTCAGCATATATACTTCATGCATGAAGAGGAAAGAGGGTGTGCGTTAAACAGTATGGGCATTGCGTTGACGCAGCTATACGGTGCATTGTCTGTTCTCTGCATCAGTTCTATTCTAGTTCGTGCATAGCTTGCATTGGTGCATTAATTATAGTTGCACGCCACATAGTCAGTGCATTGACCATCTCTTGCATATCACTGATCGATGCGTGTTTGCATGTGTTAGCCATAGTCAGTGCACTCGTTTGTTTCATGCGTACACTAAGTCTGCACTCGGTTGGTTTGATGATTGAGCAAGTCTATACATCCATTAGCTGATGACTGAGCAAGTCTATACATTCGTTAGCTCAGCTCGTGGCTTAGTCAGTGCATCCGTGTTCATTGTGCATGTGTGCATCTTTCTCATCAAAGTCTGTACATTCTTTGGTGGCTAGTCTATACAGCCTCCGTTGTTTCACTCGACCAAGTCAGTACAGCCAGTGTTCTTCATGCATATACATAGTCAGTGCATCACTTTGCTTTATGCATACACAAGTACATAAAGTATGTACAACCTGTGTTGACACTAGCAATTAAGTTCGTGCATTAATTCATAAGTTTGTACAACCGTTGCTGGTATGAGCATTTAAGTTCATGCATCATCACACCAGCAAGCCTGTACATCGTTGTCGCATGCACACTAAGTCCATACACTCCTTGATGGCATGCCTGAGCATTCATCTTCATCGTGCATACTTTGTTACATGCATACTGCACTACACACCGGCAAGTCTATACATCCGTAGTTCAAATCTCAAACCTACTCGATGCATCTTTTTCGCTTTCTTCAGATTGATTCAAACTGATAATCAAGTTTGATCTGACAGGACTGCTGGTCGAGGAAACTAAGAAGGGCACGTGATCCAAGAAGGGAGGATGTGCCAGGATCGTGACACATGTAACGCAGCAAGCTGAAATGCTTCCACGTGGTCAAGGCATTTGGGCGGGAATTATGGAGGACACACGCCCACCTACCTGCTGCTGCTATAAAAAGAAGACTTCTCCTTCTGGAGAAGATGATCGTGCAAGAAGATCTGTGTGTGCTATTGAGAACAGAAGAAAAAGAGAGAGTGCAGCAGAGAAGAAAAGAAACGATCCAGAGAGAAGAGAAAAAGATAGTTGAGTGAGAGGAGTCTGAGAGATTTTCTCTGAATGATTGTTCATCAGTTTCTTGGTTCAAATACCAGAACTGAGATTGCTCATTGTGAGCTACATTCCATTTGAGATTTCTTGTTTTTCGTTTGTTTCTATTTTGTTTTCTGAAACCTTGTTTTCAAGCTGTTAGTCAGCAGAGCTAAGCTGTATTGCTCAGCGGGCAGAGGAGGATTCCTCTGGACGGGTTAAGCTGTAGTCCCCAGCGGTTGGCAAAGCTGTAATGCCCAGCGGTCAAGCTGTTAGTCAGCGGTTGTAGGCAAGCTGTGAGGCTCAGTAATTGAAGATGTGTATCAGCGGTTGAAGTCACATTCCGGATTGGAGTGTGGGGTGGACGTAGATCTCGGGTTTGAGATCGAACCACCTTAAAAACTTCCTGTCTATTGTGTGTTTGTCTTGCGAATTGTTATCCATCTTGGTTATCTCTTTCATCCGTTGCAGATGCATGCTTAGGATCGCTTAAGCTCAGATCTGCTACAGTTGGCTTTCTGTGATTACTTTCGCTTATCCCTCTGTCGTCCTGCAGTAGCTTATTTTTTTTCCGCACTTGAGATTGCTGCAGTCGATTTTATTGGGTGACTGATCTATTCACCCCCCCTTCTAGATCGTTCATAGACCCTCATCAGTTGGTATCAGAGCCTAACTCTTTTTCAGGGACTAACATTCTAAAGAGGAACGGCCATGAACGTTAAGGGAATGACAGCAGAAGGACATTCAACCTCCAAGCCTCCGTACTTCGACGGATCTAACTACGCCTACTGGAAGAACAGAATGCAGGTCTTTCTTAGGGCAAAAGACTACAAGATCTGGAGGGTAGTGAGCAAGGGACCATTCGAACTGCACGAGAATGAAGAGGTTTGGACGAGAGAGGAAATCAGAAAGTCTACTTTGAACTAGAGTGCCATCAACTCTATTCAGTGCGCACTTCATCCTACTGAATTCTCTAGAGTCTCATCGTGCAAAACCGCCAAGGAAATGTGGGACACACTGGAGGTTATCTACGAAGGGACATCACAGGTGAGAGAGACCAAGGCAAATATGCTGGTCTCTGAATATGAAGCATTCCGGATGAAACCTGGTGAGACTGTGACTGAGATGTATACTCGTCTGACGATCATAACTAACAGTTTGAGGAATTTGGGAAAGAACTATTCCGACTATGAGACTGTAAGGAAGATCTTGCGATCTCTGACTCCTGTCTGGCACACAAAGGCGACAGTGATCGAGGAGTCCAGAGATCTTCAGACAATGAAAGTTGACGAGTTAATCGGTTCTCTAATGGCATATGAGATGAACCTTCCCAAAACTTAGGAGCTCAAGAATAAGAAGAAACCAATCACGATGAAGGCTAGTTCCAGCAGAACAAGCAGATCCAGCCACAGTGGATCATCAAGCGAGCAGAGTAATCTATCTGGGTCAGAAATTGATGGAGAGCAACTTGCTATGTTGACAAGAGAGTTCAGGCGATTCTTGAGAAAGGAAGGCAGAAATTTCGGCCGAAGATAATTCAACGGCCGATGACATAACAGGTATAGGTCTAACCCTGCGAAGAAACCTGATACTAATGTTTGCTATCATTGCAGGAAGGCTGGGCATATGAAGGCAGATTGTCCAGAGCTCCAGAAGCCGAAAGAAAAGTCCAAGAAAAGAGCTCCCAAAGGAAAAGTAATGGTGAGCACATGGAGCGATGAGGATGAGGGCAGTTTGAGTAGTACATCAGAAAGTGAAGACGAAGAAAAGCCCATCTGCCTGATGGCCAGGAATGATGAAAAGGAAGAAGAAGACTCCGATGAGGTATCCTCTCACTTTGAGTACTATACAATTTCTGATTGGGAGGATGCCTACGAAGACTTGCTAGATAAAGTGGATGATATTAGAAAGGTGAACATGCATTTGAAGAAGAAAGTAAACTCACTTATGAATGATAAAACCATGTCTGATAAAATTGCATGTCTGCAATTAGAAAATGATAGTTTAAAATTTTCATGTGCTGAGTCTGATGATTTGAAGCATGCTTTAACAGATACTAGAAAGGATAATGAATTGTTAAAGAATGTTATTGATGATTTGAAGCTGAGAGTTCAAATGTTTGAAAATGAATCAAAAATTTCAAATGAGAAATATGAAGCTGTTTTGTGTGTGAACTCTGAATTAAAGAAAATAGTTGAAAATTTAGAGAAAGAAAATGTTGACAAAAGGAAAATAATAGAAAATATGACCCAAGGCACAGACAATCTCAATGCTCTATTAGGGTCAAAGGTAAATTTCAGAAAAGAAGGTCTTGGATTCAACTCAACTGCCACTAAAAGCCTTGCCATGAAAACCATATCATTTGTGACAGAGAAAAAGAAGGGACCTCTCATAAAAATGGTAAGTGAAAATTCTGTTGCGAAACATGTTAATTTGAAGATGTTCAGTGCCAAGGACAAAGGTAAACAGAAGGTTGGTGAGCCTAGCAGATCCTGCCCTTCACCCAAAAGTAAGTCTCAGGTTCGGGGTCAGCCTCCAAGCAAATCTAAACCCCAGGGCAAGGCCACCAAGTCTCCACCATCATCACTTGTCCAGAAGAAGACCCAACATAAACCTGTACAGAAGTCTAGTGGGTCAACAATGCAGGGGAGACATAATGCTGCATGGGGCCAGAACAGCCATACTCACCAGCCCAAGGTCCAGACTTACTACACTTATCCTCAGAAACAGCCACAACCTTTCTATAGATCTGGATGGAATCAAGTCCAAGGGAGGTCTAGATATCAACCTTTTCCCACTCATTGGCATAGACCTCAATTAGCTAGCTGGTTTGGTCAGTCTAGGACTACAGCTGGCCGTAATTATCTGAGGACCTATTGGCCTGGGCACTGGCACAAAAACAATTATGCTGCTAATAAAGATGGAGCCAGAACTTAATATAAACCAAAGCACCAGAGGAAGAAGGTTCAATCAGTTGGTGCTGAGAGAAAGAAAGATGATGAATAGAATGTCATGAATTCCACTAAGCCAACCATGTTTAGACAAATGTGGATTCCTAAATAATTGATGTCTTGTTTCAATTGTTCTGTTTCTACTTCGGAGCCCAAACAGTTTTGGGTTCCAAAATTCTCCACCTGATTATGATTGCAGGTATGCCTGGCAGCCAGAAGCAATATGTGGTATCTTGATAGTGGCTGCTCCAGGCATATGACAGGAGACAAGGCCAAATTTTGCATGCTGACTGAGAAGAATAGAGGTCTTGTCACCTTTGGAGGAAATACAAAGGGTAAAATCATCGGGTCAGGTAAGGTAGGTAAGTGTACTACCTGTTGCATTGAAGAAGTACTGCTGGTAGATGGTCTTGCATATAACTTACTCAGTATCAGCCAGCTCTGTGATAAAGGACACAAGGTAGTATTTGATTCTCATTATTGCAAAATCTTTTAACCTGATTCCGATGTAGTTAAATTCTCAGGAAAAAGGGTGAATAACATTTATTTGGTAGATTTAGATGATTTAGCTCATTCTAATCTTTGTCTCACTGCAAATAAAGTTGATTTAGCATTCTTGTGGCATCGTAGATTAGGCCATGCCAGCTATACTGTTCTGCACAAATTGAATAAACATAGCATGGTTAGAGGACTCCCTAAAATTTCTTTCAAGAAGGAAAAATAAGGTGTGCGGTGCTTGTACACAGTCCAAGCAAACTAGAAAGTCATTTAAATCAAGAACCGAAAATATGTCTCTTTAAACCTTATGAGCTGATACATATGGATTTATTTAGACCCACACGTTCAGTCAGCTTGTCAGGGAAGAGATATGGATATGTCCTAGTCGATGATTTCTCTAGGTTTACTTGGGTCTTTTTCCTTACACATAAAAATGATGCATTCATAGAATTTCAGGAGTTCCATTTGAAAATAAAATAGAAAAATGAAAATTTAATTGAAAATATTTTATCTGATCATGGAGGTGAGTTTAAGAATTCTCAATTTGATGAATTTTGTAGTGTCAATGGGATTACTCATCGGTTCTCCTCACCTAGAACACATGAGCAGAATGGAATAGTAGAAAGGAGGAACCGGACAATTGTGGAGATGGCCCGTACACTGCTTGTTGAAGGTGGCTTACCAACAAAAATTTGGGCAGAAGCAGTTAATACTGCATGCCATGTAATCAACAGAGCCATGGTAAGGCATTTCACTCAGAAAACTCCTTATGAGATTCTGAAAGGTAAGAAGCCTTCAATTACTTATTTCAAGGTCTTTGGCTGTAAATGTTTCATTCATGTTAATGATAAAAGAGATCTTGATAAATTTGAACCTAAAAGTGATCCATGAATTTTTCTTGGGTATTCTGAATACACTAGAGCATATAGAGTGTACAATCTTAATTCTAAAACTGTTGAGGAATCTCCACATGTTGTCTTTGATGAATCCCTGACTAAATGTGAAAATGGTCTGTACAGGAAAGAAGATGATGGAGAAATATTGAATGAAAGACAATCTGCAGACCAATCGGATCAAGAAGAAGAGCCAGAAGAAAACGATGCAGAAGAGCCTGCTGTTCAGGGGGAGGTAAATGAAGATCAAGGTAACCAAGTTATCAATGTCAGATTCTTAAGAGACCATCATATTGAGAAAATCATTGGTGATTTGCATGAACCTCCTAGGACTAGAGGCTTTCTTAGAGCTCAAAATAAATTAAATGCATATGCATTGGTTTCTCATGTAGAACCCAAGTCCATTGACAATGCCCTAAAGGATGTGCATTGGATCAATGCCATGCATGAGGAGCTTAATCAGTTTGACAGGAACAAGGTGTGGCATCTTGTTCCACCTCCTGTTGATGGAAATCTCATTGGGACAAAGTGGGTCTTTAGAAATAAAACTGATGAGTTAGGTAATGTAGTAAATAATAAAGCTAGACTTGTTGCTCAGGGGTACAACCAGGAATTCGGAATTGATTTTGAAGAGTCTTTTGCCCCTGTAGCCAGGTTAGAAGCTATTAGAATATTGTTAGCTTATGCATGCTCCCTTGGAATAAATCTCCAGCAGATGGATGTAAAATCTGATGTTCTCAATGAGAAAATTAAGGAGGATGTCTTTGTTCATCAACCTCCTGGCTTTGAATGCTCAGACTTCCCTTCTCATGTATATAAGTTGAATAAAACTCTCTATGGTTTGAAGCAAGCTCCTAGAACTTGGTATGACAGGCTCAGCAAATTTCTTACCGACAAGAAGTTCTCAAGAGGTGAGATTGACCAAACGTTATTTACAAAGGTAAGTCACCCTGACATACTTATTGTTCAGATTTATGTGGATGACATTATTTTTGGTTCAACTAACCCAAAGATGTGTAAGGAATTTTCTGACTTAATGACACAAGAGTTTGAAATGAGCTCAATGGGTGAGCTGAAACTCTTTCTTGGATTGCAGGTGACTCAAACAAAAGATGGAACATTTATCATCCAGTCCAAATACATTAGGGACCTCCTGAAGAAATACAAGCTCGAAGACCTCAAGGACATTGCAGCTCCAATGGGTACCTCCACAAGTCTTGATCAAGATACAAAAGGTAACCAAGTTGATCAAAAGCTGTATAGAGGTATGATCGGATTCCTTTTGTACCTCACTGCATCTAGGCCTGATATACAATTTGCAGTATGTTTATGTGCTAGATTTCAGGCTAGTCCTAAGGAGTCTCATTTTAGTGTAGTGAAAAGGATCTTTAGGTATCTGTCAGGCACCCAAGAACTTGGTCTTTGGTACCCTGCTAGGTGTGAGTTCGAGCTTATATCTTACACTGATGCAGACTATGCTGGGTGTCGGATAGATAGGAAGAGCACTAGTGGATATTGTCAATTCCTAGGTGGTTGCCTAGTATCTTGGGCCTCTAAAAAGTAACACACTGTAGCACTCTCCACTACAGAGACAGAATATGTTGCTGCAGGGAATTGTGCTGCCCAGGTACTATGGATCAAACATCAGCTCTCAGATTACCAGATAAATCTGGGATGCATTCCTATTCTATGTGACAACACTAGTGCCATCTGCCTTACTAAAAATCATGTTCACCACTCTAGGACTAAGCACATTGATATTAAACATCATTTTCTTAGAGATGCTGTGAGCAAGAGTGCAATTGAATTAGTCTTTGTTGAAACTGAAAAATAAATTGCTGATATTTTTATAAAACCTCTTGGAAATGAAAGATTTAGATATCTAAGAAGAGAACTGGGGCTTTGTAAATTTCAACAGGAAAATGACTAATTTTTCTCTTGAAATATCTTTTAGAGTGCTTGAAATAATTGGTTTGCATGTTCTTGAACTTGTGAATAAAATTGTTTGATGATAGAATAACCACATGTGGACTGAGTACATAAGTTGCTGCACATCTTGCACATATTATCTCTGTAGTCGATGCATAGTTGGGCATATAGTCGACGGATGGTTGTGCATGTAGTCAATCAATTGCATTGTATAGACTTTATGTTGAAGCATGCTCTACACATAGTCTGTGCACCCAATGTGTTAACTGCATGATAGGTCGAATCATTGCATAGTTTAGAAATGCATATTGTTGTCAGGGGGAGGTTTGCATTATCAGAACTAAGTTCAACCCCTTCACAGAATGGATAACAGTCTAGTGATTGGTTCATTATCGTGAGCTGAAATTATTACAACCCTTCTGTTATAAGAATCACATGTGCTTACTGATTGAAACTAAGGTTTAACTTTAATAGACTATAAAGTTTAAAAGACTGTCTTCTGAAAATAAGATGATAGAAAGCATTTATAGCTCTTAACCTCTATCTTATGATTATGATAGAACAAGTCCTCACAGTACCTGAACATGACAGATTTAGTGTTGGTTAAGGTTTGAAAACCAAGAATTATGTATTGTTCTTAAACAAGTCTCTCCAAAAATCACAATGGTAGCTAAATTTAAGATCATCAAAGAAAAAGAAGTGAACAAAGTGGTTGAGCAATGACTGAGTTTCACTGAGAAACTGAGGTCTCCATCAAGGAAATGGAGAGTACCTTAAGTCATGAAGTGACTCAGGTTATCTCTGTTCATTTGGTCGAATCTACAAGAGAGATTTTACTGAGTAACTAGGGGTATTGGCCTCTGATCAAGGTATACCCTTAACATCAAAGGTGCAAATTATTTCTGTAGCTTTGATCAGAAATAGATATAGTAGTTTGTGCTTAGTAACTGGGGGTATCAGCCTCTGATCAAGGTATACACCTAATGTCAACGGCATAAATGATACTTGTCTGTTCAATAAGTTCATGTTTCAGAAGCATGTGAATGAAATTGCTGTAACCCTTAGAAAACAAATATCATTGAGTGTCAATTGTTTAATCTCAATACAAGTTCAGGTGACTTTCCTTGCCTTTCACTTTCTCTGAAGTAACTAGGGTATTATCTCGACCTAGACTATTATGGTCATGTGACTTAAGTTCATTGCTATAACTGAAGCATATGATCATATCTCAGAAAGCCAGTTCTTTCTCCTCACCTTCTATCACTGTTAAACCTAATTGACATCAAGAAAGCCATTGCTCGATTCATATATTTTAAGGATTGCGTCATAATGTGCTCACATTCTGAACTGCCACATAGAACGTTGTTCCTGTCTTTCCTCCTTATTTGCTGATGGTAAAGGGGGAGAATGTGCAGGGGGAGATGGGATAGGAGTCTCATTTAGTGCATACGATGGGAGATGGGATAGGAGTCTCATTTAGTGCATACGTCTATTAGTGCATAAGTCTGTGCATGCATGAACTGATCTCATGGCATCTATTCATTGTGTTGCCATCATCAAAAAGGGGGAGATTGTTGTGCCCCCTGTGCCTTGATGATGTTATATAGTTTTGATAATAGTAACCACTAATGAATCATGTAAGATTAGAATTAGTAAATGTTCTGCATGTTTCATCATTCTTCATACTTCAGCATATATACTTCATGCATGAAGAGGAAAGGGGGTGTGCGTTAAACAGTATGGGCATTGCGTTGACGTAGCTATACGGTGCATTGTCTGTTCTCTGCATCAGTTCTATTCTAGTTCGTGCATAGCTTGCATTGGTGCATTAATTATAGTTGCACGCCACATAGTCAGTGCATTGACCATCTCTTGCATATCACTGATCGATGCGTGTTTGCATGTGTTAGCCATAGTCAGTGCACTCGTTTGTTTCATGCGTACACTAAGTCTGCACTCGGTTGGTTTGATGACTGAGCAAGTATATACATTCATTAGCTGATGACTGAGCAAGTCTATACATCCGTTAGCTCAGCTCGTGGCTTAGTCAGTGCATCCATGTTCATTGTTCATGTGTGCATCTTTCTCATCAAAGTCTGTACATTCTTTGGTGGCTAGTCTATACAGCCTCCGTTGTTTCACTCGACCAAGTCAGTACAACCAGTGTTCTTCATGCATATACATAGTCAGTTCATCACTTTGCTTTATGCATACACAAGTACACAAAGTCGGTACAACCTGTGTTGACACTAGCAATTAAGTTCGTGCATTAATTCATAAGTTTGTACAACCGTTGCTGGTACGAGCATTTAAGTTCATGCATCATCACACCAGCAAGTCTGTACATCGTTGTCGCATGCACACTAAGTCCATACACTCCTTGATGGCATGCCTGAGCATTCATCTTCATCGTGCATACTTTGTTACATGCATACTGCACTACACACCGGCAAGTCTATACATGCGTAGTTCAAATCTCAAACCTACTCGATGCATCTTTTTCGCTTTCTTCAGATTGATTCAAACTGATAATCAAGTTTGATCTGACAGGACTACTGGTCGAGGAAACTAAGAATGGCACGTGATCCAAGAAGGTAGGATGTGCCAGGATCGTGACACGTGTAACGCAGCAAGCTGAAATGCTTCCACGTGGTCAAGGCATTTGGGCGGGAATTGTGGAGGACACACGCCCACCTACCTGCTACTGCTATAAAAAGAAGACTTCTCCTTCTGGAGAAGATGATCGTGCAAGAAGATCTGTGTGTGCTATTGAGAACAGAAGAAAAAGAGAGAGTGCAGTAGAGAAGAAAAGAAACGATCCAGAGAGAAGAGAAAAAGATAGTTGAGTGAGAGGAGTCTGAGAGATTTTCTCTGAATGATTGTTCATCAGTTTATTGGTTCAGATACCAGAACTGAGATTGCTCATTGTGAGCTACATTCCATTTGAGATTTCTTATTTTTTGTTTGTTTCTATTTTATTTTCTGAAACCTTATTTTCAAGCTATTAGTCAGCAGAGCTAAGCGGTATTGCTCAGCGGGCAGAGGAGGATTCCTCTGGACGGGTTAAGCTGTAGTCCCCAACGGTTGGCAAAGCTGTAATACCCAGCGGTCAAGCTGTTAGTCAGCGGTTGTAGGCAAGCTGTGAGGCTCAGTAATTGAAGCTGTGTATCAGCGGTTGAAGCCACATTCCGGATTGGAGTGTGGGGTGGACGTAGATCTCGGGTTTGAGATCGAACCACCTTAAAAACTTCATGTCTATTGTGTGTTTGTCTTGCGAATTGTTGTCCATCTTGGTTATCTCTTTCATCCGCTGCAGATGCATGCTTAGGATCGCTTAAGCTCAGATCTGCTACAGTTGGCTTCCTGTGATTACTTTCGCTTATCCCTCTGTCGTCCTGCAGCAGCTTGTTTTATTTCTGCACTTGAGATTACTGCAATCGATTTTATTGGGTGACTGATCTATTCACCCCCCCCCCCTTCTAGATCGCTCATAGACCCTCATCACCTCCTATCTTCTCGGAAATATTTGATGTCCCTCCATGTTTCGGCGGCTTCATAGAAAAGTCACCTTTTGGCAAAGTCGACTTGCATGGGACCGGACATAATGTACACCTCAAAGTAGTCGTCCATAATGGCTTCCCACTCTAGGTAGTCACTCGCATTTTCGGAGCCATAGAAGTCCCGGGCGACGGGTCTCCGGGGGTGGTCCGAGTGGTTCTCCCATCTTAGATAGTATCGCCACCATGCATAAGATCCGGGGTTTTGGTAATCCATGGGACACAGGGAAGCTAGTGGATGGCCATGCCGACAATTGGTGACAAAAACACTAGACACGACCCTAAAATGAGATGCAAAGTTAGAATGAGACTCGACTACACACCTAGACACGACCAATAGACGGTACTTGGCGGAGCTAATCGATCCGAAGATCCACTCACACAAGGCTGCTACCTTCCCGATAGGCGTAACCTATCATTCTGGGAACACCTTTTGATATACCGAATAAAGGTATGCGATGCAACCTCGGACCGACTTAAACTTAGACTCGACTTAAATTACTCTTTTTTTTTGTTTTCTACCCTAGACTCAACCGACGCTCTGATACAAAATTGATGCGGGACGGACACGCGACCTGAGACTCTAGCTCGCGATCGCCCCTAAGCGAGGGAAGACGTGGGACCGTGCGCGATTGAGAAACTGGCAGTGAGTCTCGGGTATCGACTTTCCGTGTGTACTCGGATCGAGTCACGGGACGGGTCTCTCGCTCTCTCGCAGCGGTGATAACAATATATCGGGCTAAGAATCCTAACACTCGCAACGGCATATACAAATAGATACGAATAAAGCAAATGTGAAAGAGAGAGGGAGCGAATTTACCTCCACGTGTCGGGCGTGGGGAAGACGATCCCGGCCAAGTCAGTAACTCCCGGTACAGTAAATATTTAAATTGCTGCAGTGATTTTTTATGCCCACTCCACGCAGGGAGGTAACGAGCTACAAGTGGGCCCGGGAGGACCGATCTTGGGTTGACGGGTAGCACTTTGATCACCCCGTCGGCGCGATTCGGACGGCGTAAGTTCCTGGTTGTGGGGCCCACGTGCTGGTCGGCGGGTCCGAGTGAGTCCGGAGTGGTACCGCTGTGACGGTGGCTCCTGAAGAGGCGCTCCCTGGGACGGCGGCACGCTGGTTTGCCTTGTGGAAGGCGAGTCGGCTCCGATCGGCACGTGTGGGAGTTGCTGTCCATGGATCTTGGATTCTATTTTGCAGCGTGCGACCCGACGAGATCAGCTGCTGCGATCACTCCCGACGTCGGATCGACGCGAAAGTGGTACCATTGGAAAGCTGATTCAAAATACTTCGATCTATGGCCAGATAAAGAATTTTGAATTTCTCAGAGCTGGCCTTTTTCGAATTTACCAGTTGCTGGTTGACATAACCAGATCTGACTGGACTGATCTAAGTTTTCCTAAGAACAAGAGTTGACCGAAGCAAAAACTTCGGATCTAGAAGTTGACTCCTTGATAAAAGTTGTAGAGAAAGAAACAAAAAAGACGGGGATAATTTTTGTGGATTTTCTAGAGGACGTTTGACAGGGGAAAATGATTTTATACTAGACAAGGGTCGGATCTGAACTGCACAGGATAAAACAGATTTAGGAAAAGACAATGATTTTTAAAAATAGTAAAAGGACTTCAGAAATTCCAAGAAAATTCGTGGATGATGGGTGTGGTAAACATAACTTCCAATAAAATTGGTGACTCAAACAAACAAAGGAAACACAGGGTTACTGTGACACAAAATTGAGTACAGATAGAACTGGAAGGCTGAAGAACACGAAAATGAAAAAATAGAAAATGAAGGCTAGAAAATAGGACAATTTTTTTGGGAGAGGGTATTGACGTGGTGAACCTACCCTCAAAATTTTGACTCCAGAAGATCAGTATATCTTGAGCTAAAAATCGAACATGGGACCTCTGTCCTGATTTGGACAGAACTCCGACGATGGTGGCGGCGGCGCGATGGCGACGGCGGCAGAAACAAAAATCAGAGGATAAGAGGGAGAGATAAAATGGGTCTCACACCCTGGAATGGCAGAATTCCATCTGCAAGGGGGGGAGAGAGGAGGAGGGTGCACCCTTCTTTGGCTCCAACCAAATTCATAATTTTTCTCATCATTCATCATTAATTCTTACAAAACACTATACATAGGTTTATATAGAAGGGGAGGAAGGGGGAGGGGGTTGGAATTTGGTGGGAGAGAGGGGAGGGGTAGCATTTTCTTCCCCCATGTTGTCAATTGGCCTAAAAAAAGAAAATACAAAATGTCATTTTAATGGGGGGGCACCCCATTGACTTAAGGGGAGGCATCTTGGACATTTTTCACCACTTGTCTCCTTGAATGGTCCAACCATCTAGAAGCCCACCTAAGACTTTGACATGCCCCACATGGATCCCTAGGACTTAGGTGGACCAATGGGAAAGAGTGTGGGGGCCCCTTTCTGGTCCTACTAGACTTTTGCATAAAAACCCATTAAAACATAAAGACTCACAGTTTGGCTTATAAAGCCTTACAATTGCACATATGTTTTTCCAAGGATATGAAAATAAAATAAAAGGACACAAATTTAAATTAAAAATATCAGTGCCCGGTGTTGATTCCCATCACACCGTTGTGACTGAAGTAGCTGGGTAGTCGGGTGCCGGCGGCACCGTTGTGACTGGGGTAGCTGGCAGTCGGGTGCCGGGGGCACCGTTGTGACTGGAGTTTTTGAGCGATCGGGTGCCGCGGGCCCCGATGTGACTAGAGTAGTTGACAGTTGGGTGCCGGGGGCACTGTTCTGACTGGAGTTGTTGGCAGTCGGGTGCCGGGGGCACCGCTGTGACTGGGGTAGCTGGCAGTCAGGTGCGAGGGGCACCGTTGTGACTGGAGTTGTTGACAGTCGGGTGCCGGAGGCACCGTTGTGACTGGAGTTGTTGGCAGTTCGGTGCCGGGGGCACCGTTGTGACTGAAGTAGCTGGGTAGTCGGGTGCCGGGGGCACCGTTGTGACTGGAGTTGTTGACAGTCGGGTGTCGGAGGCACCGTTGTGACTGGAGGAGGCGGGCACCGGGAGACCTCGATGGTCATGCTCAGGGCCCGGTGTGACTGGCAGTCGGGTGCCGGGGGCACCGTTGCGACTGAAGGAGGCGGGCATCGGGAGACTTCGATGGTCGTGCTCGGGGCCCGATGTGACTGAGAGTCGGGTGCCGGAGGCACCGTTGTGACTGAAGGAGGCGGGCGCCGTGAAGAGGCTGAGGCCCGAGTATAGGTACGTGTGTTCAACTGGTTTCATGCTATATGAGAGCCACGTGGGCTTTACAAATGGGCCGGGGTGGCCGGAGTACAATGGGCGCAAGCCGCGGGACAATTCCGACGCGTGGGTCGGTCCCCGGGTCAATGCTGGATAAGGCGGATATCTGCGTGTTTCACAGAGGGTCCCTCTCGTGGCAGGGGCCATGTTCGCTTCGCCAAACGAGGGGCTATGACAGCATAGCCGGAGAAAGCATCGGGCTGGTGTCTGGGTGAGGGTCGATCATGGCTCGAGTCGAGCAGTCGGATGTGGCCTCGTGACTGCGGGGAAGCGTGTCGTCATAGTGCGTGCATAGTTGCGGTCGGCGGGCACGCGAGGGGAAGTCCCGGCATGAGGGGGCGTTCACCCTTGTCATAACGTCACACACGTGGCAAGGGTTGACTTGTGTGTCACGGCGGAACACCGTGTGAGGGAAGTACAAGCGACATACCCTCGGCTTCCTTAGCCGATGACCAAGTCACCCACACACAATTCTCCTTGCTCGTTGCCTGGAGCCGCTTGAAGCTTGGAGATCACCGGAAGCCTTGATGCATGTATCCTCTCTCCTTCCATTGAGTGTTAGTGTTGGTGTGCTATAGGCCAATTTTGGGTCGGGTAGGCCCGATAGATGTACGATCTTGTTCATTATTAATAAAGTGATATTTAAGCGTAAATATGTGATTGTATATTACTTTACGATGTCCCTAGGATATGTGGTTGTAAAGTCAACTCGAGATGGGATCTCGATCATGAGACTGACTTTACATGGATGCATACCTTAAACTGTTCATGGTTGGAGGATAATCACTCGGGGACTTTGATTACCTATTAAACCAGTACACATGATGTGTGACTGACCAGTCTCATGGTCATTGGTGCGGGGCACCAACACATGTGTGTAGGTGTATGTCCTTGGAGGATGTACACTGAACTGATCCGCTATTGGATCTTCAGATGGTTGATTATACCTAATGTCAACTGAAGATCCAACGGTCTCAGTAGCATCGTTGGTCCTTTGACCTGATACATTGATCGGATCTTACACGATGACTGGAATGGTTTAATTACTTGGCTAAGTGACTTTAACCATAAGTCATGAGTTGCCGAGTCATTAACCACTCCAGGATACGTGTGAAGATCATCAATGGTCAAGAGGGGATCGCTCACTGTCGGGTATATATCAGACAGTTAATGGGTCATGACATTGACGCTCCATTAAATCCCTGGCCAGGGTTGTGTGAGTTCATTTAGAACGGACGTAATACACTTTAAGGAGGTCATAGTCAAATGACACGATCATGGGGTTTGACAGAAACCATACCCTCGATCGTACCAGACTCATAGAAGGAGCGAGGGATTATATCGATGCGGTAACTGTGGACTTACAGGTATCAGACTGCCTGTTTTAAACCCGGCGTCCTCTAGGATCACGCAGATTTGCTTGACCCAACGTGATCAAAGGTTTGGAATAAATTAAACTATTATTCGGCTCTAGTAGAAGCGAATAATAAGTTTAATTTACTTCTAATTAGGAATTAGAAGTTAATGGGCCTTAAACTAGAGTGATTAAGGGCCTAGAGGATCACACATAATGGATTCTTGGGTGACGGATTATTATTGTACAAATACATATATAAATTCCCTTTAATTCCTTTTGGAAAGGAGTTTAAAAGAGGGCTTAATATATATGTACAATAATAAAAGGATATATATATATATACGATTTCTGTCCTTATGGGTTCTTTTAGAAATGGCCAAAATCCTATATATAGACATGTTACGAGAGCTTCTCCTCTCCTCTTGGCTAATCAAGCATTAAGGCCATTAGAGATGAGGATTAGCTCCTCCCCCCTTTCCTCCCTCTTGCTCTCTCTCTCTCCAGAAGGTGAAAGGGTCGGGGAAGGTCGTGCCGGGGGGGTACCGTCGCTGCGCAAGGATCCGTGTGGATCAGCTCTAGAGGCCGTGCATCTGTGCGGCTCAGTATTCTGCATCGGGCTTTACGGACAGCGTCGTTCCATGCAAGGTATAAATAGGCAACCCGTAGTTAGGGGTTGGGGTGATTAAAACGTCGATCAGAGCATGGATCTGGGATTCCATGTAGCGGGGTTCGGGCATATGAAATTTTTGTTATCTACTGCGTTACCCGATGGTGCTGTGTGGAACCTAACATTGAGCCCTTAGGAAAATTTTATAGGGTAAGATGAAGGGTCATGGGGGGGTTTAGGCGGACTAGGTTTGGGGGCAAAGCTGGTCCGGGTAAACCCTGGGAAAGTGTTACGGAGTGGAGGAGGGAGGGTTTAGGCGGATTAGGTTTGGGGGCAAAGATGGTCCGCCTAAACTCCTCCCCAGGGGGGTTTAGGGGGAGTAAAAAATATTTTTTTATGGGGGTTTAGGTGGACCAGCCTTGGGGGTGAGGCTGGCCGGCCTAAACCCCCCCAAGGGGGTTTAGGCGGACCAGCCTGGGGGCCCAGGCTGGTCCGCCTAAACTTCACCCCAGGGGGGGTTTAGGCGGGTTTGACTGGGGGGTTTTAGCCGGGTTTGACCGAGGGTTTACAGTGGGTTTGACCACGGGTTTGACTGAGGTTTGACTAAGGGTTTGACTAGGATTTGACTGAGGGTTTGACCTGTTATAAATAAGGATTTTCTTCCGGGAGCTCCGCGTGCGAGAGCGCACGATGGTGGTGTATGACGCGATGGGTTGCTGGGAGTCCCGAGTTGGGCTCGGACTTGTTGTAGAGTGCCTGGAGCATACGCGCCCACTAGGTGCTCGGGTAAATTCCCTACCTGCGTGCGTGGGCCGTATACGGGAGATGTGAGCTCCTGAAGCTTGTGGTTGGTCCTAGGTGGGTCTTCCTTTGACTTCAGAGGGCTAGAGGGAGGCGACTCGGGGGTAGACCCCGGCCTCGTTGCTGGGTGCCAGATGGCGTGGCTAATAGTCAGGACGCCCCCAGGTTGGCTCGGGTAGCTGTACTGAATGCGGGTAAACCCGCAAACTGAGTGATCGGGGGTGGGCCCGATCGATTGTCGATGTTGTCGTGGGTCACGGCTAGCTGGTTAGGACCCTTGGTTGGGCCCTGTGACTGGGGCGTCGGCATGACGATGCCGTTAGTCTGGTGGTCGGGGTGACCCTCGCTCCTTGGCGAAGAGTCGTATGATGCGGTAGGCTATTCTGAGTCCTAAGTTAACTTGGTTGTTGAAGCGTCGGAGGTGTGATACCGTATGCAGGGTGTTCGGGGGTGATCCCCGAATCTTCACAGAGTGCCGTAAGGTATGGCAGGTTGTCTCGAATCCCTAAACTGACCCGGTTGTCGAGAAACGGGCTCGCATAGTGCCATTTGCTCGGGGCCGATCCTCGGTTGTTATGTTGCGCCGCTTGACCCGACGAAGTGTCTCGATTTCCGAGCTCAACTCAACTGGTAGAGCAGCTCTGGCGATGTGCTGTTTTGCTCTATTTAGGGAGTATTTTCGTGTGCTTAATCCTCAATTAATTCGAGAACATAAGCCGGTGCCAACAGTGAATAAAAGAAAACACCCAATGCCAACTCCCGACTGTATTGGACTCTCTGGACTCTTGGACACTGCAATTGTTTCAAATTCCCATGCATTTTCACAATCACACTCTGATACCACATGTAACGACCCAAGATCTAGATACCGAGTCAACCCGATACCATTCGGATCTTACATCGCCACTCACGAGCTGGAGAGCTCGGAAGGGTCATTTGAGATGTTGTGGTTATGCATTGAAATTCTAAACAATTAGCAGGAAATAAAATGCAGGATTAATATATAATTGACAGAAATAAAATCTAACATTTTATAACAATTAATATAACTGCAGAGTCTAGTCCACAAGTACAGTCAACGAAAAGAGAAACGTACACTGCTATGGGGCACACCCCGGCACTGGCAAGTTGACGCACTATTGGTCCTCTGACCGAAAAGCTCCATCTCCAGGGGAAGCGCTATACCTGAAAAAGCAAGGAGTGAGCCTCAACTCATTAGTTAAGTAGGGGTTTCGCGTATCCTCACCACAACAAAACGGTAAGCAGTAACAACCACAATAACAACAGCAACGGCAACAACAACAATAATAAAATAACGACAGCAGTCGGGACAACAAAGGCGGTAAATGGAGGAACCACAAAGTCTCTACGCTACCCTAAATCTCGCGGTCGTAACAACTCGTCTTCGCTGACGGAACCTCTAACAAGGCCACGCGGCCAAGCCCATAAGCTTCACCCTAGGGAGGATGCTTAAACACTGGTAAACCTCGGTCTCGAGACAGAACCAGTGAGAGAACCATACCTCACATACAAGAAAACACTAGCCCATCTGCCGGAAGGGTCACGATAATGCTGTCGGTAACTCAACCTTCATCGGCATATAGTCCGCTATTCAAGTATTCACAACAAGACCAGATGCGTCCACTGGCATATAGTCCGCCAAAGTCTCACATGAGCGCACACTACCCACACCCGGTCTTGGGAGGAGCAGAGGAGAAACACACACACCCCACACCTGGGACTGGCTAGGATCCGTACCACTACGCCTGTCAGTACGGCTGTGTCTAGCTACCTTACACGGGGTACGCGCCACTACGTCCACCAACAGCGTACTCTTGTCCCAACCAAGGTACATACGCTCAGGCCGTCTCACCTCTGAACAAGGAGCGACGTACACACTAGGCGGTCTCACCCGATCCAACCACGATCAAACGTTGGGATCTTCCGCGGTCTCACAGAATCCCACCGAAACTCTACCATCTGCGGTCTTGCGAAAATCTCCATAAAAGCGTACACGGGCACGCAAACCACCATAAACCATGGTATAACACTACTGGTGCTAAGAAAACTACCCACGACTAGATGACAGAAACTAGTGGGTCTCGGCCCACCAGACTCACACAAGAACCACTTACCGCGATCATGGAGCTCATGCAAATATGACCCTCCGCGGTCACATGACTCATGCGCTATATAACTCGCCACGAGCATGCAAGCCACGTGAAAACTAGGCTAAGTAAATGCGACCAATCCTGCCATAGGAAATCTATAAACCTCGTATTACACGAATCCATTCTCGGGCGACTACCACCCTCACAAGGCCGAAATGGCCCAAATTTCATGGGTTTATATGAATAAATCACTAATTTTGATGTTCTGGGGTGAAAATCAACTTACGAGACTCAAACGGGCTGAAAAGCCCTCATCCCGATCGACCTGGGCCGTAGGTCGGTCGACCTACCCAACAAGGGTCGGTCGACATGCCAGAAATGGGTCTGTCGACCCTCCTGTTGAACGCAGTCGAGAAGGGCACCACAACCAAGAATGCCGTCGGGAATCTGACCGTGTCAACCATGAACGCAGTCGGTCCGACCACCGCGTTCAGACTTACTGACTTAGCCCCCAAATACACTTAGACGCCGTCTCTGGGTACACCGCGGTCAAAAACCTGAAGCTAGATGCGATCGGAAGCCTGACTGCGTTCTCGCTTCCGATCTAGACCCTCGTGAACCTAGCACGAATTTGTCAATTCAAGGCCCCATTCATCTCGAACGAAGGGAAATACATTCAAAAACCCTTCATATGTCTTCTACACGCCGGAAGAACTAAAAAATACAAAGAAAAGGTTAAAGAAAAGGGTGATTCCATCATTTGTCCCAAACACGCGTCCATGCCACACACATAGCTAATTCGGTCTCATCTCGATGTCAAATCGCGGGAAAACTCAACCAAGGCCAGGGGAAACGCTCCTCGGCCTGTCGTTAGCTCGAAATCAAGCATTCAAATCAAGAATCGCTGCCCAAATCGACGGATTCGTCACTCACCCTGAAACATGCATTTTTACACCTCAAAAAGGGAAAATCCGCTCAAACTTGCCCCATTCGACATGAAATCACGGGAAGACAAAGCACAAAGGTTAGGGATCCGTCCCCCTACCTCTTTCGAAGAAACTATGTAAATTCAGGGCTGATCCACGCAAAAATTGCTCGCTCCCCGGTCGGTTCTTGACTAAACCGTGAGGATCCTCCACCACGTCGCCACCTCCCGTTCTGCACTCCGGTTCTCGCCGCTCGTCGCTCGCGTGACCCTCCACCTCGCCGCCCGTCCTCCCCGTCGGCCGTCGAAGAAGAAGAGGGAGAGACGTGAGAGTGAGAGGGAGAGAACGAGAGAGAGGGAGAGTTACGAGAGTGAGTGAGGGGGAGAAATGAGAGGGGAGGGAGTTTTAAAAGAAAATTTTATTTTATTTTATTTATTATTTATTTTAATTAAAAAATTCGTAATAATTTTAAAAAATTATTAAAAATATATTCTGAGTCTGAAAAATTCCAGAAAAATGTTAATTTGCTCCACGATCTGTCACAGACTCAAAATAATTTACATACACACCATCAAAGAGTCTAATAATATGATATTAAAATCTGAAATCAATATAGACACGATCCGTAACTTATGAGAATACAATTCAAAAATCCAAAGATATTACAGTTATCTCCTAAGATAACTCACATGGCTCATTATAGTCATTTGCAGGTTGTTATAAATCTCTTTTCAATGAATATTTATTCCTTCTCTCGTTAAATAAATCATTAGAGACGTGATTCTTACTTCAATCCACAAATCTCGACCGCTATAGGAGATCCAGTCGTCTTTTTTTATTTGTTTCAACCGGTCTACGGGACGAGATACGATGCGTTCTCGACTCAGATCCGTCCATCAACTCGGCTCTGCCACCCTCAACACCCCGCCACCCCCACCCCCACCCCGAACGCACGCCACTATTACGATGATACCCTTGAATCCGGGGAGTCGTGGCAATGCGCGGGGCGCCGTCGACAAAACGAGCATAATTACATCCCCGCCCTCGAGGGGGGCGCAGGAGAAGACAAAGGGTGGAAAGGATAGAGAGAGAGAGAAAGAGAGAGAGAGCGCGAGGGAGGGAGTGTGTGTACGCACCAACGGCGCCGGCAACAACAAGGCCCGTGAAGAAGATAGAGAGAGGAAGGTGGGGGGTGTAGAGAAAGAGAGGGAGAGGTGGGGTGTCGGCAGGGTACGTGAGAAGGGGCGGCGATGGTGAGGGCACTTGCGATGGCGACGGCCTCTTCCTCTCTGCAGTTCGCCTCGGCGCGCCACATCTCCCGCCCGCCATCCTCCCTTAGAGCGTTCCCAGCCAGCGGTCGCCCGGGCGCCTCCGCCGACAACGCATCCCGCAGGCTCGCCCTGTTCCACATAGGCAGCGGTGAGCATCCCCCTCCCACCCCGTTACCCTTCTTCCTCTCGCTTATTGCCCGTTCCTGGTGGCGGTACTTCAATCGTGAATGTTTGTTTAGTTGTTCTGGCATGGCAATTCGATGGTGTCTCCCTGAAGGCAGGCCAATGCGTCTCCTTTTGACGTCCTATCGTCATAAAATTATATTTTTCTTATACCATTTTGCTGTTCTTTCGTGTATAATGGGTTTATGCATTCCCAGGTGGATTTGGGGAATTGGGCAAGAAGTGGTTGTTCTTACATTTCATCATCGGTTCTGATTTTGTGAATCTATTATCTTCTAGTTATACCGCAAGCCCACCTGCTTGGAACAAATTTCCATGGTCTAGTGAGAGCAGAAGGTAACGGCGGTGTCGAGGCCGGCACGACCGTTGTGGACCAAGAGAGCGCATTGGATTGGGTAAAAAAGGATAGGCGAAGGCTGCTCCATGTTGTCTACCGCGTGGGGGACTTGGATAGGACGATCAAGTGAGCCATACGTTTTCTTCCATGTTTAGGGCTTTATTAGTTTCCATGTTGACAGAGGATTTTTTGTTTTTTTGATGAGGGCACGCGTCTTATTCTGTGTATTGCTTCTCTGTTATTTTGGCAGGTTCTATACAGAGTGCCTGGGGATGAAGTTACTGCGCAAACGTGACATTCCCGAGGAAAAATACACAAACGCTTTCCTTGGGTATGGGCCTGAAGACTCGCATTTTGTAGTCGAGCTCACTTACAGTAAGCCATCTCTTCGTTTATGATGCCACACTTTCTCCAAGTTGGATTTTCTATAGACATGTTCATCAAACCATATCTCTCCAAATTCTGTGCATTCTATTTCATTCATTGGACGCGACCATCTACATGCTTGAATTCTTGACTTCCTACCTTTTTTTTCCATTGGCAGATTATGGGGTAGACAAGTATGATATTGGAGCTGGCTTCGGTCATTTTGGCATTGCTGTGGAGGATGTAATGTTCTCTTACTTGATGCTCTATGTTTTCTGTCTCAGTCGAAAAAGATTTGTATCAAGAACAATACATGCTTGTAATTGTGGGGTTATCTTAGCATAATTATTAAAAAACGTGTTAACAGTCTGAAAGAGGAGAAAGTTTTCACAAAGAATGGGGGCATCTAAAGTAGTCCATATCACACCACATGTGCCACCCATATAAACTGGTGGGCGCAAAAACCAAGCATTTAAGATAGTTGTTCGTTCCACGTTCCATAAATTAGTATTTAGTATAACAAGGATTCACAATCTTCGTTTTAAAAAAAAACCTGGAAAAAGTTGGCCTCTTTCCTTGTACATGATCACTGAAGGAAAACAACAAAGTTGGAAAAAAATCACTTGCCTTCCTTGTTTAAGCAGATATTATATGTGAAATATGGTTGTCAACCTTCAACGACTAGATTTGGTTCACTTAACAACACATGATTTGCTATCACATATTTGATTATTATATGAGTATGCGAGTACCGTTACTTTTGATATACTCAAGTGTCTGGACAGTGTATCTTTGTTGTATTCCAGTTGATTGATATTTTAGAGCAATCAATTAATTGTCATGCATGGAGCATGAGACGTCTCATCTATTAATGGATTATTTTTTTCATCAGAAAGAGAAGTTACTTACTTGATTCTCAAACAGTAGGTTTCGAAGGCAGTGGAGCTTATAAGAGCCAAGGGAGGAAAGGTTACCAGGGAACCTGGCCCTGTCAAAGGTGGCAGCACTGTAATTGCTTTTATTGAAGATCCTGATGGTTACAAATTTGAGCTTATAGAAAGAGGGCCGACACCTGAGCCTTTATGTCAAGTAATGCTTCGTGTGGGTGATCTTGACCGTTCCATAAATTTCTATGAGAAGGTAGGTCTATCAACAATTAGGAACAAAGTGGATTTTAGTCATTTTTCCTGTCTGAACGGATTACAATCTTTTACTGAGTTGCAGGCCTTTGGCATGGAACTACTTCGGAAAAGAGACAATCCGGAGTATAAGGTAACTGAATGGGTGCCAAATTATAACTATAAACACCTCCTTGTTTTTTGTAATTGTGCAAATGTGTTATGCCTTTTAAATGGCAAATATGACCATTCAGTTTTTTTTTTATAAAAGGAAACCTTAATCAAAAGAGGGTTCATGTTTTGTATTGTCATCCCTCTCTGATTTACTTCTTACAAACCATTGGTAATGTTAGTATATTTGGTTTGCCTTTACACTGTTGTGTTTTGTTATTTTTTCCTCAATTTTGTACTGTTGTTGCTACAGGCAAGTTCGGCCTTCCATCATATGCCATTATACATTTGATACTTTGTATTTAATTGATCCTGTCAGCTACTTGTGGTTGTTTCCTCCATTTCACTTCCTTACTGACATGTAACCATAATAATTTCCAGTATACAATAGCCATGATGGGATATGGTCCGGAAGATAAAAATGCAGTTCTGGAGTTGACATACAACTACGGAGTAACAGAATATGACAAAGGAAATGCTTATGCACAGGTAACCTCGGGTTCTCGTCCACATTTATGGTGTTGATGCATGTATGATCATTCCAATCAAGTCATGTTAATGGCTTTTCTGATTGACTTCTGATCTATTTGTTTTCTACTGTCCAAACATGTGTTGTTGGTGTGGTTTCTCTGTCCTCAAATGATTTACTTTTGTTATTCCCTACAAGGATTATGTCACTTTATCCCTTAAAAGAGAGTGATCTGTGTATGGCACCAGATTGCAATTGGCACGGATGACGTTTATAAAACAGCTGAAGCAATAAGACTGAATGGAGGGAAAATCACCCGTGAACCTGGGCCATTACCTGACATTAACACCAAAATTACTGCCTGCTTGGACCCCGATGGATGGAAATCGGTATCTTTTTCTGTCCTTTTATTAACTTCTTCTCCACTATCAGATTCTTAGAGGTTATTTACTTGCATGTCTTTCTACATGGAAAACACAATTTTCCCTGCTACATTATTGATGTTTGATATCTTAGATATATATCTGTTTATTTCAAATGCTATTTCAGTGTCTGTATTATCACATTTTGTTACATTGGCGCTTAGATGTCAGCTACTCTCTTTTTTTGACTTAATCATGCTGAAGTCATTCTGTTAGTTGCATTTTCTCTTGCATCGCATCTTCTTAAGGCCTTGTCCCATCAATCTGAAGTTGGGTTATGTGTGTCCTGGGGAATTGAACATAGTTTCCTTGCCTTATGCCTGACTTACAGATAGCATTTAGCAAGCAAGTTCTGTTTTATAACAGCCATACTTTTCTCTCATTTTGAGGCTGTGAAATTTCATAATGGGGTGGTTAGGTATTTGTGTGCTTTGATCAGAAGGCAAGACTGATTATCTAGGTTAGTCACACACATGTATCTCCCCACGCTTGATAATGTTCTTTTGCTGTCTATGACAACACTGTGTTTAGTTTAACGTGTTGGAGGCAATGAACAAAATGATATAATTTTTGACCTTTTTGATAGTAGGCTGATTATCTAATCCCATTTCCTCAGCAAGTTGCTCGCATAAACCATTACTTCTTTGAGTCCGTACCATTACCTATTAGGAGATATCATTAATGTTATCTGATGTAATAAGCAACCTGTGGCAAATATACATTCGGTAGATAATGGACAGGCAATGTTAGTGCCATCTGGTGCTGCCTGAGAATGGAACAGGGATGCATCGGTACTTTTTTGTGTTTCTAGTTTCTACTAAATTACAAACCATCTCTTTTTGTTTCACCCAACATGTGAAACATCTTTTGTCTGCACATGTGGTAGAAAAATGGACAGACAATGTTAGTGCCATCTGATGCTGCCTGAGAATGGAACATGGACGCTGAGGTACTTTTTTGGTGTGCTGCTACTCAGTTACAAACCATCTCTCTTTTTGTTTCACCCAACATGTGAAACATCTTTTGTTTCCACATTATCTGTCATGGCATTCTCCAATGTATAGAACTAGATGATATCACCTGAACTAGAGGGTTGATGCAATGGACTATTTTTTTCCCTGATGGAATCTACTTCTCATGTGCAGAATCAGAACCCATCACATGCTAGTTTTTATCACCATATTTGTCATTAATTTTTATTGTACTTGAAGTGTTTTTGTTTTTGTTTTTTCATTTTCACCTGAAAATAACTTGTACTGCTCTAGACTTGTATTCTCTGGCTGCAGGTTTTCTCACCGATAATATTCTGTAGATCCCATCCCATGAGATGTGAATCTGATTTCATTGAATGTAGGTGTTTGTTGACAATATAGACTTTGCCAAGGAACTGGAGTGAGGTTCCGTCGTTGCTGGAGCTTACGGCAGTCGCCAATGCAGCTTGGAATTTTCTAACACAGTACTTGCTTGGATTTTTAAGGCAGCCTATGTTTCCCCCGGGATTCTTTTGTAGGCTGCGTGCTTAAGATCATGCTTTGTAGATAAGTCGATTAGCTTTGGTGACCTTGAATGAAATCTTTCGATTTGTGAGGCAGCCTATGTTCCCCCCAAGATTCTTTTGCAGGCTGCATGCTTAAAATCATGCTTTGTAGATAAGTCGATTAGTTTTGGTGACCTTGAATGAAATCTTTCCGGAATCAAGCTTTTTCCATGTAGATGCGAGATGTTTTTTTTCCTTCTAATTTATCTAGAACAACGTTAATATCCTCCAGCCATCACTTTCATATGAAATATTATTATTCACGTTCAGAGAGTTATTCGTCCTGGAACAAGAATGCAGCAGTTGATGGATATTTTCAATTCAAATCTGCTTATCTTGTTTGTTTCCGCTTTCAAACTCGATCGACTTTCTCCGTCAGTACGTTGTTTCTGATCCAAATTCTACGGGCACCTTTGCTAACCGGGTGCGGTTAGTGTGCTCGACCCCGGGAGGTCGAGCACGGGGTCGAGAACGCTAACCGACCCCGGTTAATGCGGCTGGGTGTGAGGAGAGAGTGGGGTCCATCTCCCAGTCTACCCTAATAGGATGTCAAAGGTGCACAAGATTAATGACTTGTGGTGGAGAACAAAGGTCGATTGTCACCATGGTTGACCTACTCGTATGGCATGGTTCATGTCATTAAAGACTTCATTGGTGACTTGGTCTAAGTTGGTCCAAGTCGAGCATACTCGTATCGTACTAAGATGGAATCAAGTCGGTCTGACCCAGTGAGTCGACCAGCCTTGGTTGCAATGGAGGAGAAGAGATGCTTTGCAGTATTGGATAGCTCTATTACTATCAATTTTGATTTTGCTACCAATGGAATAGGTGTTTGATTATGTTCTATCAATTTGATATTCATACGCCATAAAGCGGGTTATAATAACATATTTAATACAAATCTAGACGTATGTTAAAGCGTTAGGGCGTGTTTGGTAACCGCCCTCGGTCCGGGGTCGAGCACGGTAATCGCCCTCGGTTAAGCACCCGTGTGTGAGGGGGAGGGTGGGCGGAGGCGGGGCCCATCGGATGTCGGCTAACCGGTGGACAACCCCGTTGTCAAACACGGCCTTAGAGTTTAGTCTCCCTTCGGCATTCCTGACTCGCTCTTTCCCCTTCGAATGGAATATTTCCAAGGATGTTTATATGATACTATGGACCTCAAAAGTATTAGTATCAAAATAAATTATATCAAAGTTAATACTTGAGCCAGACATGGCATTAAACTTCAATATTGGCCATTGTTTATGGCCAATATCAACATTTAAATCATTTATTTCATTGCAAACAAAAAGTATGGGAGATCTTCAGTTTTTTAGTTGTTATTGTGTTCTGATGCGGGACGGGACGTGAATCTGGGACTCTATCTCGCGGATGTCTCTAAGCGAGGGAAATGCGTGGATCAGCGCGGTTGAGGAACTGGCAATGAGTCTCGGATATCGATTTTTTCGCGTGCTCAGATCGAGTCACGGGATGGGTTTCACTCACTCGCTCTCGCAGCAGTGATAAAATTATAACGAGGTACGTCTTGTCACTCATGCAGCGGCATATAAAAATATACGAGATAAGTAAAATGCCAAAGTATGAGGGTGGCGAGTGTACCTCCACGCTCCGGACATGGGGAATACGTTTCGGGTCAAGCTTCGTACTCCCGGTACAGTAATTAGCTAAATATTACAGAAGTGAAATTTATTGTTCACTCCACGTAGGGAGGTAAAGGGCTACAGTGGGACTCGGGAGTATCGCACTTGGGTTGACGGACGACGTTCTGGGCAGCTTTGGCGGTTCCGACGCGTCGCTACTTGGGGCGGCAGCTTACTGTCCCGAACCTATTCTACTGCTCCAGCACTGCGCGACTCACCGGAAATAATTACTGCGATTAGCTCCAACGTCGGATCGACGCGAAACTAGCACCGTTGCGAAGCTAACTTGGAGATCTTCAACCACCTGGTGTTACATGAATTTTCCTGCCTCTGTATTTTCTTTGGTGGAATTTGTAACAGACGGACTGACAGACTCAAAACTGACTGGGCAGACTGGGATCTGCCTGAAAACATGATTTGACCGTGGCTCAAACTAGAGATTTTGGGCTTGGAATTTTTATGGGAGATAGAGGGGGAAGTAAGGAACACGGGAATAATTTTTGTGTATTTTTCTGAGATGGTTTGATAGGGGGAATGGATTTTATGGCTGGGGTGGTCGGATCTGAACTGTAGGAGACATAACAGATTTCAGATTTTGCACTGGATTTTTGGATAGACAGACAAATTCATAAAATCATGAAAAAAATTGTGAAAGAGGACTTTGGTGGATATAAAACACAGTCCAAATTTCAGATTGATCTGAAATTAGGAAGGGGGTGAAAAGGGCAAAGAGATGGCTTGCTGGAACACAAATCTGCACAGGGATAAATTGTGTAGACTAGAGAAGAATATGGTGGAACGGGGGGCAAACGGTGGAGGAATAACCTGGAAATTTTTTTAGAGAGAGAGGATTTCGTGGAGAACTCACCCTCAAAATTTAGGCTCGATCAGATCTCCTGATTGGGAGATAAAATTCGGGCAATAGCTTGCTGTCTAGGGGTGGATAGAATTCCGACGAAGTGGCGGTGGTGGTGCGACGGCGGCTCGATGGCGGCGGTGGCGACGGTGGTGCTGAGCTGCTCACTCAGAGAGGGGTTGATGGGGAGGCTTCACACCTCAGAAGATCTGAGCTTTCACAGCTCCAAGGGGGAGAGAGGAGAGAGAGGGGCTGCGCCCTTGGCTTCTTCACAAAAAAATTGATTTTTTTCTTCATTAATTGCTATGGAATTCACAAAATACAAGGGTTTTATAAGATTAACTGAGAGTCCTAAACTAACCTCAGATCTAGGGTTAGGGAGAGACAAATGGGGAATATGATATTAATCTCCCATGTGGTCAAAATGACCAAAATAGAAAAACATAAAGGGGGGGCCCTTGGACCAAGGGAGACAAATTGGAATTTACTTCTTGGTCAACCTTCTCCCATGGACTAAAGACTAACCCATGTGGGCCCTAGAACCTAGGTGGACCAATGGAAAAGAGGGTGGGGGACCCTGCTGGCTGGCATTTTACAAAGAAACCCAAAGGCCTTTTGTAAAGATACCCAAAGATTTCTAAGGACTAACACATTACCTTATAATTGCAATACAATTGCAAACCCAATTAACACAATAGTATAAATGCAAAATAAAAAAAGTTAGTGGTCTTACTTTGATATCCCCACCATGTTCACTTTGCAGTTATTTTTTGTGGTGGGGGGAAATTCACCTCCGTTATCAATTTCAACGCGTGGCCGCTTTGAACTTATGGGCCCTATCGTCGACGGATCATGAGATCCGTTAGTTGGGATAAGAGGTGGGATTGATAAGATCTCATAGTAATGTCATCCACGTTGGAATCTATATTTTAAATTTAAAAATAAATATTTTTATAATATTTTATATTATAAAAAAGAATACAGAATTCATCTCTCTCTCTCTCTCTCTCTCTCTCTCTCTCTCTCTCTCTCTCTCTCTCTCTCTCTCTCTCTCTCTCTCTCTCTCTCTCTCTCTCTCTCTCTCTCTCTCTCTCTCTCTCTCTCTCTCTCTCTCTCTCTCTCTCTCTCTCTCTCTCTCTCTCTCTCTCTCTCTCTCTCTCAGAGATTGAAGTCACAGTGACATTCATTATGGGTAACACAAATTGGAGTGTACGTTCACATTACCATTGATCTTAGATATCGTATTTTGAGAGAAATTTTGTCGTGAAATTTATTTACACTGGAGTATGGATAGAGCTGACTCTAAAAAAATGACTATGTACTTTTAACTCGAGCTTATTTTTCTGGATCATTTGATTGTCTTTAATTTTTATACTTATATCTAGTAAAATACCTATACTCAGTGCATAATTTTTCAATAATTCAAACTCCTAGTTAAGAAACCACTCGTAGACGTGCAATTGCAAATACTATTGAGGAAAAGCACAATGCACGTTATTGTCGAGGAGAAGCGAACCTGCGATCTCATTATTATCAACGAAGCACTTGTGCAGATTATGTTGAGCTATCAATCGGAGCTCACCTAACAAGTCCGTTCAATATTGGCACTAAATTGAATTTAACAATATCGGTTGGTTCAAACCATAAACAGGCTCGGGGTTAAAATTTGATATATTGACTCATTTACGTTAGTGAACAAATTAACTTAAAATTTACATTATATTTCTTTATTAATTTGTTTAATGAAAGTAATGTGTGCCGGTGGGATCTCTCAGAGTCATAAGTTCGCTGTCCCCGTAGCCTGCCTCATATGTGTTGGTACGGCGTTCAAATTCTGAATTATATATATTTATAATATATATTCAAATAAGTTATTTTCATATATATATTCTTTACATGTAAAATACTAAAAATAGATACTTTTAGATATTAATTATTGTCAAAATAAAAATTATAGATTTATTTTTTCTTAAATTTATGTTTTCACACGTATCATTAAAAACATCAATATTGTGCAAAAAAAAACACATAATGGTCTTCCTGCACATAAAAATAGTGCAAAAACACCGTTAAGTGATCTCTTTGCACAATATAGATATTTTTAGTGATATTTGTGCGAATATAAATCCATGAATGATAAATTTATAATTTTTGTTCTAATGATGATATATATGAAAAACATCCTTAAAATTATCATTGCCAACTATCATATGTACCAACGTTCTTAATCAAAAACTTCAAATTATCGTTAAAATGATGAAAATAAATCCAAAGTATGTGCGGGGAGATTTGGGGTTGATTTGAACGTTTGGGCCATTTTTGTCATTTAATAATTTACTTTAAGATTTGTGGTTAATAACAATCATACACATGCTATTTGACAACTAAATATGACAATTTTGGTATTTTGCATGTAAGAAGGGTATATAGATGAAATCAACCCTAATTAAATTAGTATAATATTTATCCTTCTAATATACTAAGGGTAATATTTACTGCACATGCATGATTATTGCATCCTTTCAATGTGCAGTGTTTTTTTTCTATTTTTTAAAAAATTATGCCGACCCAAGGATCTGTCCAAGGTACACATCAGTACAAGGTACACCTTGACCGAATAACTTAAAAATTTTAAAATGTATCAGACATATTAATGTTTAAAAGTGATAATTTATTATTATTATTATTTTTCCGATCATGTTGTGCCTTATACTGATTGGAGTAGACTATGAGATCGGCATAAATTTAAAAAAAATCCACTGCACATCTGACATGTGCAGCAAATATTGCATACGATCAATAAAATTGGTTCAATTAAATATTCAAATGTCTGCCACGGATATCGGTGTGAAAATTATCATTAACCCATATTAGTTTTGTCGACTCGGTCGACCCGGTCTCGGCGTGGGATAGGTCGGGTCGCACAGTCACTCGGTCTGTCTTCTCGGGCTCTCGGCATGTGATTTTTTGATTTTTTTTAATTTTTTATTTAATTTTTAAAAAATAAAATATTAATAAAATATTATTTAAAAATCTTGATTTAAAGATTTAATAATATTAGAATGTAGAATTTTTTTATGATAATAGATCCATACTAAATTACACATAATTAATTATATAAAAATAACATATTACACCTACATTTTATGTTACAAATAAAATTTAGTCTAAAATAATATCGTTATTTCTACAACATATAAGACTAAATTCAAAATTTAATACATCTCAATTAAATCTACATTTTATGTTACAAATATAATTTAATCTAAAATAATATCATTATTTTTACAACATGTAAGACTAAATTCAATATTAAATACATCTCGATTAAATCTACATTTTATGTTACAAATATAATTTAGTCCAAAATAATATCATTATTTTTACAGTATATCAGATTAAATATAATATTTATTACATCTAAAATAACTTTAAAATTATTTGTAAAATATTTATCACTAATTTTATATTTAAATTAAAAACATATCTAATTAAATGAATTAAACAATACAACACAAATAAATTTGAAAAGTCTAACAAAATTTATTCTTACATTTTTAAAACTAACAAAAAATTAAATATTAAATCATTTTTTTAATCTCCCCCCTCCCCCACCCCCACCGTCCCCCACCGCCGCCCATGGCCGCCCCCTGCCCCACCCCCACCGCCCGTGGCCGCCCTTGCCCTGCCCCACCCCCACCGTCCCCCACCGCCGCCCATGGCCGCCCCATGTCCCACCCCCACCGCCCGTGGCCGCCCGTGGCCGCCCTTGCCCTGCCCCACCCCCACCGCCGCCCATGGCCGCCCCCTGCCCCACCCCCACCGCCCAGCGCGGCCCATGGCCGCCCCCTGCCCTGCCCCACCCCCACCACCTCCCAGGGCGCCACGGCGGCCCAGCTGCGCCCTGCCACACCCCCACCGCCGCCCAGGGCTGCCGCGCCTGTCCAGTACCGCCCCTGCCTCGCCCAACCCCACCCCCGTCCCCCACCAGCGCCCACCGCCCCCTTCGGCCTCACACCGGTCAGATCTGGCCGCCCCCCCCCCTCCACCACCTCCTCCGCCCTCCCACGCCCAGCCCCACCGCCCCCTTCGCCGCCAGCGCCCGTCCCCCACCGGTGGCCGGCCAGATCTGACCGGTGGGAGGCCGAAGGGGGCTGTGGGCGCCGGTGACCCCCCCTCCACCACCTCCTCCGCCTTCCCACGCCCAACCCCACCATCGCCCGCCCTCCCACGCCCCCCACCGGCCACCCTCCACCATATTTTAAAAAAAAATTCAAAAACGAAACTTACCTCCGATCGCCATCCACCGCCGTTCCGAGACGTCCACCGCCGCTCGCCGCCCAGCTACCCACGGCCTGGAGACACCCCCCACCGGCCCGTTAAATGGGCGGACCGGCTGGAGCGGGCCGACCCGCACGTATTAGCCCGTCCCGTCCACGGACCGGTCTGATACGTGGCGGGACGGACGGGTCGGTGTGGGCCAGTCCAACCCGGCCACGTCCCACGCCCCGCCCGACCCGCTAGGCGCCTGGGACGGGGCGAGTCGTGCCGATCGGGCCGACCCGGCCCGATCCGTCAAACTATGGTATTAGTAAGACGACGACAAAATATATTTCAAATATGTATATATTAAGTTCCTTATAACATCATATTTTTGATATATAAATATCAGAAACAAAAGTTCCTATTATTTAAGTATCTTATTAGTACCGACAGATTCAACGAATACAGACTGTTCTACTAATTACGGGCCAAATTCCTACTTTCTCCAAAATTCTCTTCTTCAGGATTTGCTTCCACAGTCAATGCTACCGCCTACCTGCAAGATTCGACGAGTGGGGAATCCAGCCGCCAACAGAACCTCCAGTGTCCACGGACGGAACTGGTGTTGCCCTCTTTGTCGATGCCCAGCCAGAAAGCTGGGATCTTTGTATTTCGAGTCCCACTCCTGTCCGTGAGCAGGCAGATCACTCGACGGGTTAAATCACAAACATGGTATGTGCTTCTTCCCGTGTCCTACGCGAAAAATGATACCTTTTGCAGTTTGGAAATCGGAAACCTCCCAAGGAGAAGGTCTTCAGATGATTTGGTGTCTAGTCCTGTACCATATATAGGCTGCAAGCGCCGGTTTCATGCTAATAGGAACCGCCCTTCAGCTACCATGAAATTAGACATGGTGCACTGTAAAAGGAGAGCACGAACCTAAAGTAACACCTTGCCTATGCCGCCCTGTGGTTGTGTTGTAGGGAGTCTCAGAGTTAGGCTATCGATATGGCTTCCATTTATGCTGTGTCCCAGACGTATGGTTAAGATGGCATCTCAGCAGTTACCTGAGCTAACATCTGAGAAGACTGTGGCCTTGGAGCAAGCATTGAAGTCGTTGTGATTTTGGAGGAAGAGCCTAAAGAGAGTCCGAAGCTATATGAGGATTAGGGCAACTTTTAAATGAGACAGATTCAACTAATCTCGTCAAGTATTGGACATCTTCTATATGTGGATCACGATAGGGATTGGGATATCAAGGTAATGCCACATGTCTTGCCCCTGCTTGAGTATGAAACTTCCGGAAAGATATGGTTACTCTTGTGCTATTGTGATGGTAGGAGTTACCTTAGGAGGCAGTAAGGTTCATATGGGCTATACAAGCACCTACAAGGTTTAAACTATGGGAACTACTATCCTGTACTGGACAAATTTGCCCAATCATCTGTAGGCTCACTCACCTTTAACTTGCATTGTAGAGTTATGCTTGTCTATGCAGAATTGGACCTTAGCCAACAACTTGTATCTAGCGCAGGCTGCATACTGTGGAAGAATACAGGCCAACACGAGTGATATATGATTGTTCACTGGATCTAGCCAACACTAGTCTGATGGGATACGGCTTATGCTGCACTGCCGATGATGATAGTAATGGTCATAGTAGAGGATGGTGGCGCATGGGACATGAAAGAATGAAAGAATAATCATCTGTCCCCAGTGGAAAAGAAAAAGAACTCACAGATACACTGCAACAAGCAATTGTAGGGGTGTATGGACTGCAATGAGGCTGGTTGAAAAGTGTGATTCTGGGCTAAATTATCAACATCAAATGTTGTTGAAATGCTTTGAGCTCTGTGGTTATCTTCAAACATCGTCTTTGTTGTGGCAATTTGCAGTAAATTTTCTTGGGGTTGCATTAAGTATGCTAGAATGTTTTTTTTATCTAGGACCCAAAATTGTAATCTAATTACTTATAGGGAAGTTTTTTTTGGCCTCTTTTGCTATGGGAACCTTGTATAGATATGCACAATTTCACTTGTTTCCTTTGTGCTAACTTTGTTTATGTGTATCACAGAGTGCTATATGTCACTTTCAAACATTGAGTAGACATCTAAACTAATTAGCATTCAGATGATGTTTTTGATGTTAGAAGAATATGCAGGTGCCTTTCATCATATAGAATGATGCGCAGATATGGATAATTAATACTCCTTTCCTGTTGTCTATGGTATCTTGTATCTCCCTTGATTACAAACTTGCTTCTGCCAAGCTTCTTGTTGATTGATTTATTCATTTAAAAGCTTCTGCTAACCACAATAAAATTCTCAAGCCAGTATTTCTTGTTATGGGCATATATTAGTCTATTTGCTTACTTTGTGATTATGGTGATTGTGGTTCTTTTCGTAAAAGCTGATATTCATTTATATGAAGTATATGCCAGAGACAATTTTTCCTCTCCTATCAATGCTTCTACTTTCAGCTCCATGCTCTCCAGATGTCCAGTAAGTTGCTGTTATTAGCAACTCTTTCTCCTCTGTGCTTCTGAATACCTTAACAACTCTTCTATTTTTTCTTTGGGCTTCTGCACAAACACATTCCAGTAGTTTGCTTTGATCATTTGCAAACATAAGTGTAAAAAAATTAAAAAGTGTAAGGAAGTTAGAAGAGTTAAGGAAGACTGTGAAGAATGAACGGAGTAGGAAGAAAGAATGTGGAATGTACATCTACACATCATGAATCCACCACTTTTGTGCCTGGTCTTATGCCACATCGCCTGCAAATTAGCATGCTGGTCAACATCTTGTTTTGTGTGGATACCAAAACTAATTTGATGAGAATGATCTCTATGCTATCAGTTCATGGCTTTTCTCTTGTTGTCTATACGATCTGTGGTCTCCAAAGCATTGTATTTTGATAGATATTATCATTGTGGATATTGTAGAAACATATAGTCAAAACTTCTTTTCTACATTGGAACAACTCACAAATATCATTGACTTTATTGTGATATTGTGATTTTTTAATTTCCATTTTCCAACTTGTGTTATATATATATATATCTTTGTCTTTGTAAGGTTTCAAGTTTTCAGCAATTCATCTGCTAATTATTACATTATCCATTTCTGTACTTTGGTACACAGGCAGTTAGAGGTCCACTTCTTGAGTACTCCCACTTTATTTCACTTCCACTGGCCATCCACCCAGAATTGGTAGAAAAGCTAAATTACTTTCAGAATTCTATCTTGGAGAATCCTAGTTCTAACCAAGATAGGAATCCAGAGATTGATTTGCATGATGATGATTCAAATTATGGACATGGAAAAGGCAAGCAGTTGGAAGATGTGGTCATTGCGGTTAAGTCGGACACTGAGGATGCTAAGAAACATATAAAAGTTGGAGCAGGTTCCAGAACTATTGGGAAATATTATCCTAAGCAATTGAGCGCTTCTCTTTTGTCAGGTGTGGTGCCATTTTATTAATGTTTTGGATGCATCGAATCATAAAGTGACCTCCTGTGACCCTCCCCTCTCTTCCTGATCTCTGTGTCATGCTACTGTGTGAATTGATCTTATCTACATGGCCTGTATATTGCTACCTTTAAGCTGCAGTGTTGGATCAAGTGCGTCAATAAAGAGAATAGAATGGTGAAAATGAGGGGAAAAAGAGAGGAGGTGGGGTTTGTATATCTTTGCATGTGCAGTGTGCACAATGACTGACTTGTGATACCCTTTAGCTGACAGCATGCTTGCAGCATAAATTTTAGTTGTTTGCTCTTTATTAAACATGTCTTGTCATTTCTGTTAAGCTGTTGTCTGATGACTTTGATACCTGCTATCACAACATTTGTTCCCGTTAAGATGACCATAATTTCTATATCAATGCTCATCTTCCGTAAAGGTCAGTGGTTTTTTTTTCAAGTCGCATGGTACTGCTCCTTGCCCATCACCTGTCCTCAGAATTCCAACAAGTCTACAAGTTTATTAGGGAGAATCTTTGTACTTTTTTTTCAAGCTTGGTCTCTGTCGGGTTGACAGGGAGGTGCAAATGTTTGCTCAAAGTCTAATTTGTTTATCAGATTCTCACGGCCAACCCGCATTGATTTGATAAGCATTACGTGCATGACTATTGTTTATTACTGCTTTAGCATGGAGGCCATGAGCAACCCTACTCTTTTAGTTTATTATGATTGTTATTATTCTGCAAACACTCAACAAAATAATCGGTACTTTGTCATTTTCTCATTCATTTTGATTGCCATTTTTATTCATTCTAGGTGTACATTCAGCTTTATGGAGGATACACATCACCTGTAAACTTGCAATGATATGCGTGGAATTTTAAAATAAACATTTTTTCCCCTCAGTTTGTGCGTACTTTGTATCTGAACACTCTCATCATTTTCTTTTTGAATATCTTTTGTGCTTATGTCCTGTGACTCCTGTCCTCGTGTTTTTGCAGATTTAGGCATTGATAAATCAATATTTATAAAACCAGAAAAAATTCATTTGACTGTGCTCATGTTGAAACTATGGAACGAAGAGCATATTGTAGCTGCTACTGAGGTACTGCAGGTAAAGTTTATTGATGCGTTTTGTGGTTTGAATTTAATGCAGCATTAGTTGTAGCAATAATGGTTTTATTCTTTTTCTTGAAGAAAATTTCTCCAAAAGTGCTGGAAGCTTTGGAAAATCGACCTATTTCTGTAAGGCTTAAAGGGCTGGTAAGATTCTGCTTGAAAATCTTATGATCAAAGTTTTTAATCTGATGTCTGCCAGCTAAAGTGTTGTCTATACTTACATGGATCATTGTGGTTCTCTATGCTTTGGATGTATGATATTGCATAATAGTTCTTCTGTTGCATACAGCTCAGAGATGTGCTATTACAGATTAAACCATTTCATGCACATATGCTAGTTTACCAAGTACACCATTCGGTGCCTACTTTTTGTCAATGGGTATTTTGTTTGATCACTTTTTACTCTCGAACAGATCGCATACTCATGATAATCAAGCAGTATACCAACTAGTTTGTATCATGGTCTAATTTGCTATCCTGCTGCATTACTATGTATTCTTCTTGATTTGGAATGCTGATCTTCAAACAGGAAGTTAAAATTGCAGATTTTGGCAGTATAGGGTGTCTAGCAGAAAGTGTGAAACTCTTCTGCACATTCTCTGTCTTTCTGCCCTAAAAGTTCAATATTAACAACCTGTTTTCCAGACATTTATGTTTTGTAGAATCTAAGCCGTACATGGTGAAGTAATGTCCCAATGTGAAGCCTTGGTTGAATGTTTTATAATTCTGCTTGATTGTCTATTGGTAGTCATAGATATTTTTTCCTTTGACTAATGACCATGAGCTAAGTTGCATATCAACTTTAGATTAGGGTCAGCATAGATTTTTTGTTAGGAGACAGATTTTTTATAACCTCTGATCCTTTGGCTACAGCAGCTCAGGTTTTTGATGTTAGGGTCAGAGGGAGTGGCTGGTTCCCTACTTTCGTTGGCACTTGATAGAGGAGGAGATTGAAGAGGTGGGCCATTTGTTGCATCTCCTCCTTCCTTACAAGGTGGATGCTTCAAAGGATGATAAGTAGGTGTGGCAGTGGGACTCTGAAGGGTCCTTTTCAGTTAAGTCTGCCTGTCATCTTATAGCAGCTGGGGGTGTTTGGCACCCGCTAGCAGCCCAAGTGTGGTCCACAGCGAAATCAAAATTCTGATGTGGAGAATTCTGCATGGCAGACTTCGGGCCTGTGCTAGGCTTTCCAGCTTTATTGATGGCAATAGTTCCTGGTGCTGCATGTGTGGCGTTGGGGACGAGCCCTTGGATCATGTGTTTGTGGGCTGTGATTTCTCTCATGAAGTCTGGCAGCAGATTTTCTGTAAACTTCAGTGCAGTCTTGACTTTTCAAGCTCCATGGCCAAGGTGATGCAGCAATGGTACAAAGGGTGGGTGCACAAGGAAGACTGCAACATGTGGTGGTTGATCCTACATGCTACCTTCTCGGCTCTTTTTTTTTGGAAGGTGACCCGTAGGCCACAATTCATTAATAAACCAAAAGAAGAGGTACAACATAAAGGAAAGAAGAAGGAAAGGTCGTCTACCAAGATGATTGAACCAACCTTCCAAGAGCCCAGAATAGAACCCCCCCCCCCCCCACCCCAAAAAAAGAAAAAATGAAGATCCCTGTTACAGAATATATTTCCTCCAATTGGACATTCTGAGAAAAGAGCCGAATCCCTAAACTTGCTGCCTGATCTGCAGAAATGCCATTCGTTGATGAAAAATATGCATCTTTTAATTACTTCTGTGGGTTGTCTGAAGTCCCCTCTGAAAATCCTGTTATTTCTCTCCTTCCAAATAGCCCATAAGAAGGCATGTAGTACCATTGACCAAGTCTTATTGTCTTGGATTACTGGGTGAAGTTTCTCCCAATTTGCAATCAAATCTGTGGTATCTGCTGGAGCAAGCCAAGTGCCACCTACAGCCTCGAAAGGCATTTTTCATACAGAATCAGTAACACCACATGTAAGGAAGATATGATCCAGACTTCCATCAAAACAACCACAGAAGATACATTTGTTTCTGCTACTAAGCTTTAAATCCTTCAACCTGTCACAAGTTGGGAGTCTTCTCCACGCAAGTTTCCACATAAAAATTCTGATTTGGATCGGCAGAATCTTATTCCGGACCTTCCTTTTCCATCTGACCTTCACACCGCCCTCCAACATCATCTTAGTAGCTGATTTAACTGTGAAGTTACCATGAGGATCCCATCTTCTAAGTCTTCTACTGTCAATTCTCTGCCTGATGGTCATGTTTTGGAGAACAGAAGTGAGTTCTACAAATTCTGCAAATTCATGATCATATAGATTCCTGTGGAATCTCAGATCCGAAGGAAATCCTTGCTCATATGGCACCCATAGTTTACTAATATTTTGTTGACTAGAGCATGAAATTTCATAAAGATTCGGAAATCTCTCTTTCGTTGACCTATGATGTAGCCAGGGATCCTCCTAAAACAGAGTGAACTGACCACTGTAGACCTGGATTTCTTAAGAGCACCTGTAAAAATCAATGGTAATGTGTTTCCAAATAGGGGACATGCTGGTAGTGACCATGAGGTTTTCTGTCCAATAACTGTCTGCTCTAAGATACTTACATCTGACCAATCTAGACCAGAGGGCCTGTTCATCTGTGTCCATCCTCCATAGCCACTTGGTCAAAAGAGCTTTATTAATGACATGAAGAGGGGTAAACCCATCCCACCTTCTTCCCTACTTTTGCAAACATTTTCCCACCCAATTAGATGCAACCCTCTCTCTTGTGGACCTTTACCCTTCCACAAGAAAAGCTGCTCTTATAGATTCTAACCTTTTGTACACATTTGCTGGTATCTTAATCTTGCTGGTATCTTAAATATAGAGAGATAGTAGACGGGAAGATTAGGGAGCACCACTTTGGAGATGATCCATCTTCCACCTGAAGAAAGAAGTTTCCCCTTCCAGCTCTGCAGTTTGTGTTCAAAATTTTTAACCAGTCCATTCTAGGCAGTGCTTCTAATCGTTCCTTCTATCAAAGGTAAGCCCAAACATTGGATCGGGAAAGAAGTCCAATCTGATCCCATAACTTGGGCAATGAAATTCTACTGCTTCCCTTCGTACAAAAGTCCAGGTAAGCTACTCTTGGAGAAATTAACCTTCAATCCTGTGGCAGCCTCCAAAATCTTGAGTAAAATCATCAGATTTGCAACTTTTGCTTCATTAGTTGAAGAAAATGATAAGGTATCATTAGCATATTGCAGCTGAGTCACTTTTTCATCACACCTGGCCACTTTTACCCCTTCAATCAGTCCCAATGCTGAAGCTTTGTTCCACATCACACTCAGAACCTACTCAAGCAGAACAAAAAGAAGGGAGGAGAGCGGGTCCCCTTGTCGAAGACCTTGGGAGCTCCCAAAATAACTGTTTGGGGCACCATTCAGTAGAATGGAAAACTTGGCAGTTTCAATACAATGCCTTATCCATCCAATCCATTCTTCCTCAAAGCTCATCAAAATCATAATTATGTACAAACAGTTCCAATTCATCCTCTCATAACCCTTTTCAAAGTCAATCTTTTACATTAGTGGTCCACCCACTTTCAAAAAAAAAACCCCTATACCACTGGAATCTTTAAATATTACTGCTATACCCCTACCTTTATGGAATTTATGTCAATACCCTTTAAATCTTTATGACGAGCACATCATGCCTCTATCGTCAATGGTCCCTCACGATGGTTAAGCCCAAGTGCATAGATGGCAGTATCGGCCAAAACCGATACGTTTCGGCCGAAACATATCGGTTTCGGCCCATACCGAAACGGTTTCGACTTGCTCACTGTAGCAGGTCCGAAACCATGGAAAAAAAAACCTTTTTAATGGTTTTTGACCGAAACCGTCCGGTTTCGGACCGAAACCGAACATGCTCATTGTAATTTTTGCCTTTTTGAATGTTTTGAACCTGTTTCGGCCGAAACTGAAACCGAAACCGGTACGTTTCGGTTTCGGTCCTGGCCGAAACCGGTACTGCCATCCTTGCCCAGGTGGAATAGTAGGGGCAAATGACTAACCTACTCCGGTGCCGTATTTGCTTAATGGATCAATCATAGAGGAGATCAATGAATAGTACCCACTTTTCACTGATGAATAGTAAAGAGGAAGATGGATGAACAGTACTGCTCACTGCCCTCTCCCCCGGCCTCCCCCTCCTCCTCTCCACCGTGGCCTCCCCTTCCATCCTCCCTCTCCTCCGGCCTTCCTCCTCATCCGCTGACCTCCTCCCTCTCCGGCCTTCCCCCTCCTCCATCCCTTTCCCCCCTCCCCGTCCTCCCATGCCAGTGTCCACCTCCTCCCTGCCCTTTCTACAGTGGCGGCTGCCTCCCCTCCCCGTCCTCCCCTCGCCAGTGTTCTCCACCTCCTTGTCCTCAACGTGCCGGCGACCTCCCCGCAGTAATCTCTCTCTCTCTCTGTCTCTGACCTCCGTCGCTGCCACCACTGCCCCTGCTGCGTCCTCCAGGGATACCCCCTCTCTCCCTCTCACTCTCCCCGCTCTGTCTCGCACTCTCTCTGCGTCGCATCACCGGGAAGAGACCTAGGTTCCTCCTTTGCGTGGAGGGCCAGTGGGCCGCTAGCAGTGGTGCCTCTGTCGGGGACGATATCCTTGGAGTCCTTGAGGAAGGCGCACGTAGAAGATGACGAGGAAGGCGGTGCCAACGACGGCGACCATGGTGATCTGGGCAGGGGCATCGTACAGGGGCACGACAGTTGGGAGGCGCCCGACACGTCGCTGTACCTTGGGCGGCTTCTTCTCCCCCACCGTGAGATCTAGCTTTCAGCTGGAGCTTGCGGTAGCCAATAGCTTCTCCTCACTTTGTTTCAACTTCTGCAGCGACCCGTCGTGGTGTTTCCTACTTGGCTTCACAAGGGGTCTTCGGTGAGCCACTCGGGGCGGCGCTTCCCATGTGGCTTCTTCTACACCACCTCAAGCTGCCGACGTTGCCAGCGAGGGAGTAGTAGAGGGAGGGGTAAAAGCGTGATCCCATATGAGCCGTTAGCATTGTTAGGTAAGTAACTCACAAAATGTAATCTTAGGGGCATGGCAACTTAGGTTAGGAGATTTGAGGGGTATTGGGGTAAATTCTATTAAGGCAAGGATATAGCAATAATGTTTAAAGATTTTAGGGGTATAGGGGTAATTTGCCCAAAATCATACACTCTTTTTTTCTAGCTTTTGATCATGAATACATTCATAAGCTGCCATAAAATTATCCAGAATATATCTTCCTTGAATAAAGGCGGATTGTGCGTCATCCACCACCTTTCCAATGACCTCTTTCAGTCTAATAGCAAGGGCTTTGGTTATGATCTTATAGCTTCCATACAGCAAGGAAATGGGTCTGTAATCCCCAATCTGGTCAGCATTCTTCTTTTTAGGGATAAGGACCACAAGGGTTAAGTTGAACACTTTAATTCCCTAGGGGTTTCGAAAGTGGGTAGTATCACTGATTTTATTAAAGAAAAGTGGATTACAAGTATATTCAATGATTTCCCAAAAAATCTCTGTACAAAAGACCACACCAAGGCAGTGTGGGACATGCTACCCTCCCAACGAAACAAAAAGAGGGGAGTTGAGGGAATTCACATTACAAAGCAAGTCCGCCCTTTCTCTCACTCTAGTACAAATGAAAGAAACAAGAGACTCCTCAACTCTAGCCACTCTCCAAAAAATCCTATTGTTCCTTCACCCCCATAGAGACTAGAGAGTGGCATGTTCAAATTCCTTCGCAGTTGCCATCAAGTCCTCTCTAATCACTGTGGGACGAACCGGGCCGATCCGTCCTGGGCTGATGGGAACCTCAAAGATGATCAGTTTGGGTTGAAGCGAGCCTTTTTTTTTTCTATTTTTTCCTTCTATTTTCTTTGTTCTCCTTTTATATTTTCTCTCTCTATTTTTTGTTGTCTCTTTTCTCAAGAAATATTTTTTTCTCCTTTGCTGTCTTCTTTTTATTTTTCTTTTATTAGTAGAATAGAACGAGAGAGAGAGAGAGAGATGATAAGAGAAACGGAACCGAGAGAGAGAGTGAGAGAGCAGAAGAGAAAGAGAGAGCGACTGTAGGGAGGAGGGGATTGACGGTGGCCGGAGGTGGTGATGGCCGGCTGAGGCGGCGCTGGCAGGGCCGCGACGGCGGATGCGGGCTTATGCGATCGTGCTAGGGTGGAGGCTAGCTGGCAGGGTGGTGGCCGCGGCGGAGGCAGGGCGGACTAGGGTAACTTGGTGGCAGCTGGAAGCGGCAGAGCTCATAGGTAATAAGGGCCGACGGGAACGACGACTGCGTGGAGGTGCTGCGTCTGGGGATGGCCGGCGCTTGGCAAGCAGGTGCGGTGGCGGCGGGGTCAGGCGGTGGAGGTGGCGGGACCTTCCTACAGCGGCGGGTGCGAGAGAGAGAGGGAGGGGCGAAGTAGGCCGCCCCGACGACGGCTGTGCGCTACGACGGTGGGAAGATGGGAGGTGGCCGACGATCGGTGAGGGTGGGGGAGCAAGATGAGGAGGGGGGGAGTACGATGGAGAGTGGAGAAAGTAGGAAGAAGATGGGAAGGTGGATTCGATGGGGAGAGGCGAAAAGCGGAAGAAGACGGAGGAGAAGAGGGAGACAAGGAGAGGGCAAGGGAGGAAGAAGAGGATGGGGGAGGGGGGGATTCGTTGGTGGAGAGGAGGGGAGGAAGAAGCTTCGACGGTGGAGGAGGGAAAAGTAACGCAGGGAAGGGAAAGAAGAGGGGGAAGGAGACGGACATGGGCTTTACACCCCGGGGCTTCGTGGCCCACAAAACCTAGGGTGTCGCATCCCACAGAGAAACGCGACTGACTTTCAAAATTTTCATCAACTGTTCATCATCCAAAATTAGGGCTACAGTGAAGTTTTTATAGGGGACCAAGGCCCCTTACAAAATTGACCTTGTAAACACTAAAATTTCGTAATTATCTAAATACCCTAGAAAAGGCCCAAACATGAGAGGCCCATTAGACTTCAAACCTGATAGAAAAATAAAGCCCAAGAAAAGATAACATATCTATTTTTTTTACTCCAAACTAGACTCGATTAAAATGAAAGTACATAATAAAAATAAAAATGACTCGATACGTTTATGAACATCCCCATAAATATCGACAATGTACGACACGGCAATCGAGCTCGTTGTCCGATGTCACGAGTCTCACTCCGCATCCATCATGAGTCCCGCTTCTCGTCAATCTCCCTCGGTTCAAAAACATTCGTCATCGAATTTTGAAATGTTGAAGTAGTACGAAGACTAACACAAGAGGACAAACACAGAACTCCGTGCAGAGAGCCTTATCAAGAATCTCGAAATGTAGCTCAACATGCGCCTCGCAAAAATCCAACCATACCATATCAACGCGAGATGGCTCCACGTGTAACTCGACGTCAGGTGGAGCATCTGTCGAAGCAACCTCAAACACAATGTCATCAATCAAGTCTAACCTGGACATAATAAATAAATCATGATTGTAGATGTCATCGGGAACGATTGTCAAAATACTCTCAATGGATGAGTTAGCGGTGAGTACAGAATCATATATCAAATCCAACCCAGAGTCGACAAATAAACTCTGATCCCACACGTTCTACAACACAGACCATACTCGCATCTCTTCTTCATACTCCTCGGTCAATGCAGGGTCGGCTTCATAAATCACATCTTGAACCGGTGGTTTGGCACTGACAGAAATATAATTGGACTTGGGAAAACAAAAGTTGCCCCTCAAATGTGGTGGCTGGAGAATGCAGATAGATTGGTCGGGGTCTATGGTAGCTTGCCGCTCTACCATCCAATCTTGTCCCAAATTGATGTAAGAACCCGATGAAGCAATAACGCACCATGCTCCATCAAAATAGCGAACTGTCTTCAATGGGGTGCTACCTACAAACCGACGATGGAACTCCATAAAAGCTCGGTCACCCTCAACAACAATCTCACCAGTTTTCAATAACAAATCAACAATATACTGAGAAACATAATTACTCTGACACTGCTCATCTAAGATTACTCTTGTTCGCTTCTCATTCGACAAAGATACAATGAAATTGAATTGCATTTGGGACGAGTGTAGAGATTACCTAGGACCCCAATTTGATAGAATAAATTGGTTCCTAAAGTTCTGATACCAAATTGATCCTGGACGAACCGGGCCGATCTGTTGTGGGCCGATGGGAACCTCAAAGATGATAGGTTTAGGTTGAAGCGAGCCTCCTTTTTTATTTTTTTCTTCTATTTTTCCTTTTCTCTTTTTATATTTTTTCTCTATTTTTTTGCCGTCTCTTTTATCAAGAAATCATTTTTTTCCTTTGCTGTTTTCTTTCCTTTTCTTTTATCAGTAGAATAGAACAAGAGATAGGGAGGTGATGAGAGAGACGGAATCGAGAGAGAACGAGTGAGAGAGTAGAAGAGAAAGAGAGCGCGATTGTAGGGAGGAGGGGATCGACGGCGGCCGGAGGTGGAGATGGCCGGATGAGGTGGCACTGGCAGGGCCGCGACGACAGATGCGGGTGCATGCGATCATGCTAGGGCGGTGGCCGCAACGAAGGCAGGGCGGAGTAGGGGAACTCGACGACGGCTGTTGGAAGCGGTAGAGCTCGTAGGTGATGAGGGCCGGCGGGAACGACGACCGCGCGGAGGTGTTGCATCTGGGGATGGCCGGCCGTTAGCAAGCAAGTGCGGTGGCGGCGGGGTCTGGCGGTGGACGTGGCGGGGCTTTCCTGCAGCGGCGGGTGCGAGAGAGAAAGAGGGAGGGGTGAAGCAGGCAGCCCTGGCGACGGCTGTGCGCAACAACGGTGGGAAGATGGGAGGTGGCCGGCGATCGGTGAGGGTGAGGGAACAAGATGGGGAAGGAGGGAGTACGATGGGGAGTGGAGAAAGTAGGAAGAAGATGAGAAGGGGGGATTCGATGGGGATAGGAGAAAAGAGGAAGAAGACGGACGAGAAGAGGGAGACAAGGAGAGGGAAAGGGAGGAAGAAGACGATGGGGGAGGGGTGGATTCGTTGGTGGAGAGAAGAGGGGAGGAAGAAGCTTCGACGGTGGAGGAGGGAAAAGTATCGCGGGGAAGGGAAAGAAGAGGGGGAAGGAGATGGATATGGGCTTCACACCCCGGTGCTTCGCACCCCACAAAACCTAGGGCGTCGCACCCCACCGAGAAATGCGGCTCACTTTCAAAATTTTCATCAACTGTTCATCATCTAAAATTAGGGCTACAATGAAGTTTTTATAGGGGACCAAGACCCCTTACAAATTTGACCTTGTAAAAACTAAAATTACGTAAATATCTAAATACCCTAGAAAAGGCCCAAACATGAGATGCCCATTAGACTCCAAATATAATAGAAAAATAAAGCCCAAGAAAAGATAACATATCTTTTTTTTTACTCCAAACTAGACTTGATTAAAATGAAAATACATAATAAAAATAAAAATGAGTCGATACGTTTATGAACATCCCCATAAATATCGCCAAATATACGACACACCAATCAAGCTTGCTGTCCGACGTCACGAGTTCCGCTTTGCATCCATTACGAGTCCCGCTTCCTGTCAATCACTTTCCAGAACTGTTGATAAAAGCCTATACCAATGCCATCCGGTCTAAGTGATTTAGAAGCATCGATGGAAAGAACAAACTTTTTTATCTCCTCTTCAGAGAATGGCAGTATAAGTTTCCGTGCATCATCAAAAGATATATGTGAAAAAGAATCACTATAGATTTTCCGTCTCTATTGCTTCTCTTCCGGGAAAAAGATTTTCATAAAATCCAACCACAGTTGACCCCAATTGGGTCTCATTATCTATCACATTTTCTCCAACTTTTAGGCTATCAATTAAGATTCTTCTCTTTGCTCTTGCTACTACATGAAAGTATCATGTATTCTAATCTCCTTCCTAAAGTTAGGTCTTTGTTTACACACGGAATTATTGAATATCTATTTCGTTGGATAAATATATGTATGTTTTGACATATTTGTTAATTCCGCGCTTTTGGATTTATCAGACGATTTAGAGTTCGTGTACTGGACTTTTTCTCACCGACCAGAGTCGGTGTTAGTTTACATGGGACAAGTCCGAACACTTTTGATTAACTGTCGAAGAAAGCCTTTGGCCTCTATGCATTGTGACATTAATGATCTTGATGATTGCCCATGACGAGTAGATACTCTTGCGAAGAAATTTGAAGACTTTATTTTTTTGAATATATGTAATTTGGATTACAATCGGTCTTTCCATACCTTTACATATAGTCCCGATTATGTAATCGGGTCTTCTAGATTACATCCGGTTGCAGCCAGAGCCTCTGAATTTGCTTCAATCTGCATTTGGATATTCGAATTTGATTTCGTTCTGATTGGGTCATTGAATTTACTTTTGCCCCAGATCGGACGATTGAATTTGAATTTCATCACGAGGACCGTTGGATCGCCAAGATGATCATTGTCGGTCCCTCGGAGTTGCTTCATGGTCATAATCATTGTTTTGATTGTGATTGGACCCTTAAGTTGGCTTGGTGTCCATAAAGGACATTTCCGCTTGAGATGGAGTATATTTGTAATTTTCCCTCCATCAGAATATTTATGCATTTTCTTGATTTTCTCGGAGATAGTCCCGTCACTTCTTGACTTCCTGGGCATATCTTACCTTTCTCGACTTCTCGGAGATCGCCCCGTTGTTTGACTTCCTGGGCGCTCCTGATTTCATTTTTTGACTTCTTGGAAATAACCCCCTCACTTGACTTCCTAAACATTCCTCGTCATAATTTCTTGACTTCTCGGAAATAGCCCCGCTATTTGACTACTTGGGTATTTGTCGTCATAATTTTTTGACTTCTCTGAAATAACCCTGCCATTTGACATCTTGGTTATTCCTCGTCTTGATTTCTTGACTTCTTGAAGATAACCCCGTCCTTTGACTTCGTGGGTATTCCTTGTCTTGGTTTTTTGACTGCTTGAAAATAACCCCGTCATTTGACTTCGTGGGTATTCCTCGTCTTGCTTGACTTCTTGAAAATAGTCCCGTCATTTGACTTCTTGGGCATTCCTGTCATTTCTCATCTTTTCGGAGACAGCCACGTCACTTCTTGACATCTTAGGCATATCTGCCATTTCTTGACTTTTTGGGAATAGTCCTATCACTTCTTGACCTTTTGGGCATTCTTGTCGTTCTTGACTTTTTAGGGTATAGCTGCAATTTCACCCATTTCCTAGTTTGCCGGACATGATAGCTCTTGGCAATTTCACCCATTTCCGAGTTTGCCGGACATGATAGCTCTTGGCCATGAAGAGATACATAGATTTGGATGGTTAGTCATAAGTCGAACTCAGGAGAGCGCACACCGTTTCAGGGACATGACGTGGTCTCGCTCCACCAAGTCGTGCAAACAACGCGAACCGGAACAAGAGCATTCTTTGGTGATTTCTGAATAGACCATGCACTTTGTGCAGTTTCTAGACTGAACAATGGCTTTCGTGTAACTTTCCCACAAATGGGATACTTTCGCAATGTTATGATATTTAAGGATATTTTTGCAATTTCCACCATCGGGGGTATTTTTGCAATTTTTTCACTATCAGAGGTGTTTTTGTAATTTTTCCACTATCGGAGGTGTTTTTGTAATTTTTCCACCATCGGGGGTATTTCTGTAATTTTTTCACTCTTCAAGGATTTTTCCGCAATTTCCCATCTTTCAAGGGATATTTCATACTTTCTGGACCTTTCAAGGTCTTTCTTGCAATTTTTCACCTGCAAGGGGTACTTGTATAATTTCTAGACCTTTCAAGGTCTTTTCTACAGTTTTCCAGCTTTGAAGGGCCTTTCTGCAATTTGTATCTTTTCTTCTAACTTAGAGGGAAGAGAGGGCTACGCAGGCTTCTTATTTGCCTCCGGTGGAAGGTGAAAGGCCAAGGTATGACCCCCTCCCCCCCTTTGCACACATTTTTTTCTTTTTTTTTCTCTTTTGCACAGCAAAAAGGAGGACTGAAGGGGGTACCCCCTCCGGTTACGCAGTGACCAGAGGGGGGTACCCTCTGGTCAAACAAGTACCAGAGGGGGTCCCCCTTTGGTGCACGAGGATCGGAGGGGTCCCTCCTGTCAAAACAGCACCGGAGGACCCCCCTCCAGTGCAGGGTCCCTCCGGTCAAAACAGCACCGGAGGACCCCCCTCCAGTGCACATGTGACCGGAGGGGGGTCCCCCTTTGGTTCGCAAGCCACCGGAGGGGGCTCCCTCCGGTCCTGTGCAACCGGAGGGGGTCCCCCTCCGCTCTCCTACCCTTTTTGAGAGAGGAGGAGAGGGTGGAGGGGTCTACCCCTTTTTTTTCTTTCTTCTCTCTCTCTCTCTCTCTCTCTCTCTTAAAAAAATAGGGTTCAACAAATGCCCCCCCACGAGATGTCTGTCAGAGCGAAGAGATGGCAAGCGGCCCGTGCATTTAACAATTTTTATCGCTTAATCTTATTGATAAGACGGGGAATTTAGTCTAGATTCTCCTTTGGATGGACTTCTTCCAACGTACGGTGACATCTTGAAAGTGAGATTGGAAGGGATTATATGTTGTCATAGCACTTCAGTCTTGTGCGGTGCTATCATCAATTCTGCTCAAAGTTTGATAGTTGAGTTCGGGCCGACGTTTGGTACTATAACATGCATTGCGTCGAGCCATTTGACTTCTTTCATTAATTTGGTTGAACCGGATATTTCTCGACTCAGTATTCTCTAGGAGTGAACTCAGGAGAGCGCACATCACTTCAAAGAAGTGGCATGGACCTGCTCCACCGAGTCAACCTTGAGATTGAGTTTCACTGAAAATCATAAAACAGGCCATCAGAAGTGATATTCATGGCTACAATAGGTTTTTTTCCTTCTTTATTATTTCCTTCTTTTTTTCTCTTTTTGTTCCTGGTGACCGAAATTCTCTTGTTCTTCGTTCATAGTTTGGTCTGACATTTTCCTCGTGAGCTTTGCCTTTTCTGACTTTGTCCAGGACTTAATCTGGAATGTTGCCGCTAAGACTCCTTTTTTTTTTTTTTGCTTTGCCCAGGAATCTATCTCGAGCGTTGGTTGGTGCTCTGTTCAATATGACTGTCGGCCTGGACTTTCGGGTTGATCGAGGATTTAAGTTGAAGCATTGGCCATTCCAACTTGTAGAAGACAGGATCTTCCTTGTGCATAATTTCTGCGGGGCGGCTTTGGTGTATTAACTCTTCAGCTGCCTATCTAAGGTTTCTCTTTTTACGCAGCTTCCTTGGGTATCTCTCCTTTTTGAATAAGGGTTTCAATGCAGTCTTAGATTTCCTTGGATTTCTTTGACATTCCCCGGTAGGGCGGGACACTCTAGCATGATAGTCACACTAAAGAGGATGCTTATTTCCTCAGTCTGCTTTTAAAATCCTTTTTCTCGTTCTTCTCGTCTTCTAGCTTATGCCAGTTCAATCGGAGGAGTTTCTGCCTTTGCCGGCGGGTGGGATGTGCCTCCAGATTTGGAGTTGTTCAATCGTGCTTTTCTTTTTATTTAGGGTGACCATACTTCTTTGGGATCACCTTGACCCAATCAATCTCTTCTTTATGTATTTGGCGGGTGACATTAAATGCTTGCTTGATTATTTCGGGCGACGATTTTTGAAACTTGATCATATAAAGACCAGAGTTTTGAGATGTTGGTACTGCTTCGGGCTTCTTAACTGGTCATTCCTTGGTTTATTTGGGACTTAACTTGGGGGTTTCCGCCTTGGTCTTGCCCTTTTTGGCTTTGCCTGGAGTCGGACTTGGATTGCTTCCACTTAATGTCACCTTTTGGACCTCGTCTGGAGCTTGGCTTGGAGTTCTTTGGCTGGGTCTTGCCTTCCTGGCTTTGCCCGGAGCTTGGTCTTGAGTGCTTCTTTCGAGACAGAGGACTCACTGAGCCAACATCCATTGCTGCTTGAGTTATATCTTTCACATCAACGTTGCTCGTATGATTTGAACTTTCTTGTATACTGATGTTTATTTTTGCAGGTTCTATTGAAGGGATCTTTCTAGAACTAGTTTGTCAGGGTACGGAAATCAATATTCCAATCTTTGATTTTCATATCAACTTTGTTTTGAGATTCCTTGTATACTAATGATTTTCTCTTTTTGCTTTGTAGGTTCTTCTGGAGCTATCACATCAAAAGCATCTATTGGAAGAATTTCAGAGCTTCCACAACATCGAATTTGAGTGACCTAATGCTGCAATGGATGCAGTCCTTTGATTTGTAGCCTTTCCTTCATTAAGAGCATTTTTCTTCCATGGGAGTTACGCAAGGTGACTTTGCGAAGCAAGCTAGAACAAGATGCACCCAAGCATTGCTGGCAGTTGCGGCCGAAACCGATACGTTTCGACCGAAACGTATCGGTTTCGGCTAGACCTGATATGAAAACCACACTGATCACTGTAGCTCAACGAAACGGTATAAGTGTATCGGTTTCGGGCGAAACTCCCGTGAACTTGAGTTCTTCCCCCCCACCCGATCGTTCTCAGCCGAAACCCACCGGCCTCAGCCGAAACCCTCTCCTGCTGTGCCTGCGCAGCTGCCTGCCGCTGCTGCCGGCCGGCCCTGCCTGCCGCTATTGCCGGCCCTGCCTGCTGCTGCTGCTGCGCGCGCGCGCCTGCAAGAGGTGGCCGCTGCGAGCCGCTGCTGTTGCGCCCGCGAGGTGGCTGCTGCTGCTGCTGCGACTGCTGCTGGAGGTGGACAGGAGAAGCCAGCTACACCTGGAGGTGGCAGGGAGAGGGAGCTGCGTTGGCCAGCTTGAAGGATCATTCATCAAGGAGGGTAAAATTTTGGCTATCATAATTTAGGGTTTGATTGTTTTGTTTTAGGTTATTTTGACTGTCATAATTTAGGGTTTGATTGTTTTGTTGTGTTATTGACGAATGGGTCAAAATTTTGGGGTGAGCAAGGAGGGTAATAGCTAATGAAGTCCTAATTCATGCAAAAAATTTGGGGCTTTCATCTAATTCGGCTTTCTTAGCCACAATTGAAGGATAGATAAGTTTCATTGACGAATTTGGGGTGCCTTTATGCTGGGATTATATTTTTATGAAGGGTAATTAGGGCTTAATTAGTAATTAAGGCTTAATTAGTTCATAAAAATTGGGGCTTTTGTCTAATTCAAGTTTCTTAGTCACAATTGAAGGTTAATTAAGTTGTATTGACGAATTTGGGATGGGATCATGCTGGGATTATATTTTTATGAGGGGTAATTAGGGTTTAATTAGTAATTAAGGCTTAATTAGTTCAAAAAATTGGGGCTTTTGTCTAATTCGAGTTCTCTAGCTACAATTGAAGGTTAATTAAGTTTGATTGATGAATTTGGGGTGGGATCATGCTGGGATGTCATTTTTATGAAGGGTCATTAAGGGTTATTTGGTAATTAGGGCTTAATTACCTCATAAAAATTGGGGCTTTCGTCTAATTCGGCTTTATTATCCACAATTGAAGCTCAATTAAGCTTCATTGACTAATTTGGAGCTCTTTCATGTTCAATTGCCTTTTTCTATTGTACTTACAAGAGATTGTCTTTGACTGTCATAATGTAGCATCATGCCTAGACGTCAGCAAACACAGGAGCAGCAAGGGCAGGAGGATCCGGGGTGGGCCCACTTGACCTTAGTTGATGCTAAGAGAAGAAAGGTGATATGCAATTACTGTGGTAGGGAGATGCATGGCGAAATAACCAGAGGAAAGCAATATTTGGCAGGGGTACGAGGAGAGGTGAGACAATGTGACCACTGTCCCCGAGAGGTGCGAGAAGAGATGCGCCAGTGCCTTCTGGGGAAAAGGGAGAGGGTGCAACAAAGGGCTGAGGATGAGGCTGAAATTGCTGAGGAGATTTCTGGCAGAAGGGTTAGGAGGAATGATGATGAGGAAGGCACTGAGGATTCTGATCCAGAGCTGACTGAAGCAAGGGAGCGTGAACAAGCCGCTCGAAGGAAAGGGAAGGGAGCCATGGGTTCAGGGACCTATGAGAGTACAGCTGCACGACGTCTTGACGTTGGTGCTGCCCCACATACGCAGGGAACAGGTCCCATGGACAGCTATCTCCACAGAAGGCCCCAGACTACACAACCTAAAATCAAGTCTGCATTGAGAGGGGTCAAAAAATCAGCAGAAGTTGCAGGGCATGCATTTAAATCTATCTGCAAATGGTTTTTTCATGCAGGTGTCCCTGCACATGCAGCTTCAAGTGAATATTTCCAACCTATGATAGATGCCATAGCAGATGCTGGCCCTGGCTTGAAGGCCCCCTCACGTTGAGACATATACGGGCGTGGCCTTGAGGGAGAGGTTGAGGAGCTCCATGATTGGGTTGAAAGCTTCAAGCATATATGGGTGGAGAGAGGATGCACCATCATGTGTGATGGTTGGACTGGTACCACGAAGAAGTCCATGATAAACTTTTTGGTCTATTGCATCGAAGGTACAGTGTTTGTGAAATCAGTTGATGCATCAGATTATGAAAAGAATGCAAATTATTTGTTTCATTTGATGGATGGCATGGTAGAACAAATTGGAGAGGAGAATGTTGTGCATGTGGTGACTGATAATGAAGCCAGTTACAAGGCTGCTGGGAAGAAATTGATGCAGAAGCGCAGTCATTTATATTGGCTCCCATGTGCAGCACATTGTCTGGATCTGATGCTTGAAGACATAGGGAAGGAAAAGCATGTGAAGAAGACAATTGACAAGGCACAAAAAGTCACACAGTATATCTATGGCCATCATAGGATACTAAATATGTTCAGGGCGCATGCCAGTGGAGGGCGAGATATCATCCGTGCAGGCCCAACCAGATTTGCTTCCAATTTTATTTCTTTGGAGTCTTTGCACAGGTATAAGATTGATCTCAATTCTTGATACTTTATCCTTACTGATATGTAACAGTTCATGCAGTTTCAAATTTCATTTATCTGCACAGGTACAAGAATGAGCTGAAAGCTTTCATGTACCATAATGCCCTGTCGGACTACATCGACAAGGGCACAGTTGATGCACATATGGATTATCTGGATGTCTGCCACGTCGTGGACGACAACAAATTCTGGGACAGGGTGTCACGGTACTTGAAAGTAGTCACACCCCTCGTGAAGGTCCTAAGAATGGTGGATGTCGATGAGAAGAATGATATGGGCTATCTGTACGAGACCATGTACCGTGTCAAATTGGAGTTGCAGCATTCCCTTCCCAGACATTATGCAAAATGGTGGAAAATTATTGACCAGAGATGGGACAACACATTACACCACGACTTGCATGCAGCTGGTGAGTGATTAATTGTACTGAAATTGAGGTAATGCCTTTATGTTATTTTATAAATTTCATTTAGTTAATTATACACAAATGCAAGTTATTTCCTTAACCCTCGATTTATGTACGGTGTCGATGCACATGTTGATGGCGAGGTGCTTCAAGGGACTTTAAAAGTCATTGGTCGTTTATCGAGGAATCCAGAAAAGAGACTAGAGGCCGAAGTAGAGGTTCGCCTTTATTTGATACTTTCAATAACATGTATAGAATTTATTTAAGTAGTTATGCTAATGTATTACTTTATGTTTGTAGATGAACCATTACAGAATGAGGACTGTGACATATGCTGAGTCCCAATTGCAATACGCTGTGGGAAGAGTGAGCCCAGGTATATTTTATTTTTTGGATTTTTTAACCTGATGAATATATATTTCTACAACTAAAATGCATTTGTTTATGGTTGGTGGAACAGCTGATTGGTGGATAATGGTGAACAACCGAGATGTGGGCAGGAATGCATTGGCTTTCATTGCAGTTGGGGTGCTCAGTCAAACAACATCGGCAAGCCAATGTGAAAGAAATTAGAGCACGTTCAGCCTTATACACTCGAAGGTTCGCAATCGGCTAAAGGCTGAACGGTTAGAGAAATTAGTGTACTGCCACTACAATATGAGGTTGAGAATAAAGAATATGAGGTTGAGACAACAGCTGCGAGACAAACGCGCCGCCGGGGATGCCGCCGTAGAAATTGATGTGGATGCCTTATTTGATGATGAGAATATGTTGCAGTCTTGGGTGGAGACACGAGAGCAGGTTGATGAGTCCGTTTATGATGATGATGATAGAAGATGGGCAGAGGGCATACTAGATGAAGATGAGCCAAGAGATCCCGAATTAAGAAGAAAATCAAAGAGGGCCAGAGATACTCATGCCCACATGTCTAGGGTTGTTGAGGACACTGAGGAGCAGCATGATTTTCAGCCGGCTAGACACTCCGACTCAGATAGCAGGCCAGTCACTCTTAGAATGGGCAAGGCACTTACATCCTTAAGAAGAAGTACATCAGTGCATGGGCAAACTGAGAGAACAAATGTTGCTGCTCGAGAGGACCCGGCAATTGAGCAGTTGAAGCAGATTTATTTGAGGCACACGCCAAGGGGAACATGATTCATGTCAAGGGTGCAAGAAGAAAGCACACCGGCACAGGAAAAAGCATCCCCAAAGGCCAAAAGGCGACTGGAGACTGCAGGTTTCGTGATCCTTTGATTTTTTGTTTTTGAAAGTAACTTAAATTCTTATTATCAGTTCGAATCAGAAAATATTTTGGTAGGAGATAAATTCTATATTTTCGTATGTGCCAGGTGCTACAGGTGCTACTACTGGTGGTGGGGATGCTGGTGGTCCTTCCTCTTTCCACGCAGACACAGGCAGAGGATACAGTCAGGGTGAGGGAGGACATGAGTCATAGAGTCAATATGGGCATCTATCAGGTTATGGAGGTGGCCAACAGGAGGCAGTGATTTATGGGTTGTGGGGTTATGAACCATCATTCAACTTCCATCCGGCCAGTTCCTCTTCTCTTCCTCAAGATTCTTATGCTGATACTGGATTCGGCTCAAGCCAACCAAACATTCCAAGAGGGATCCAAAGAGGGATGCAGGACTTGGCTACCTCATTGTTTGGTTATAGTGAATATAGACCATACATGCAACCTGGTTATGGGTATCAACATCAAGGGTCAGACGATGAGGGAGAAGGTTCTTCTAGTAATTATTATCCATATTAGGTAAGAATCAATGAATTTTTGTAATATTTATTTTGTCTAATTTGGTTTATTGTACTGTTTGTATTAATGTACAATGGAATATTACTTTAACTTTCACATTTTCAATGTTTGAAGTTCAATTTTTGTAGTTGTCTACTTCAAAGTTATTGCACTAACTTATACAGTCAAATGCATGTGTAATGATTTTTGTGATTTTAAGTGATTATTTATATTATTTATGATTTTTATCAGATTTTTTAGAATTAATTTAATTTTTTTAACCTTTTATCTGAGTTTCGGCCGGTTTCGGTCGAAACCGAAACTGATACCGAGTCGTATCGGTTTCGGACCCGGTCGAAACCGAGTCCGAAACCGAGTTTGCCATCCTTGCACCCAAGAGGTGTTAAGCTTTGCACTTGATATGCATTCTTTCATTTACTTGTAGCTATCCCGAGGGCTTGTCTCGGGACTCCTATTGTGCATTCTTTTATTTATTTGCAGTCATCCTGAGGCTTGTCTCAGGCACCCGACATGATTTCATGATTGAAAGAGAATCCACTTCCTTCATTGGATTTGCAATCTTTCTCTTTTTTCTTCTTTTCTTTCTCTTCCCCCCCCTTTTTTTTTCTTTTTTTTTGATCTCTCTTTTTTTCTTTTCTTTTCTTTCTTTTCTCTCTCTCTTTTTTTTTTAGCGAGGGTAGTTAACCCTCTCGGAGCTTGAAATTAGAGGTTGCACTTTACAAGTGAGTAATTGTGAGGTGATGACTTGGCTGACCTTTAACGGTTTAAGGGCCAAAAGTAGAGTTCAGGAATTTGGGTATTGGATTTTAAGATTGACCAAAAACGATTTAGGAGCAAAAAGTTTGGATTTGGGGCTAACCAAATGAAGTTTGGAGAGCCAGAACTTTCATTTGCGGTTGACCAAGAATAATTTAGGAGCCGGAACTTAGGATTGGGGACTGACCAGACGAAGTTTGGAAAACCAGAACTTGCATTTGGGGCTGACCAAGAATGGTTTAGGAGCCAGAACTTAAGATTTGGGGTTGACCAGACGAAGTTTGGAAAGCCATAACTTGCATTTGGGGCTTACCAAAAATGGTTTGGGAGCCGGAACTTAGGATTTGGGACTGACCAAACGAAGTTTAGAGAGGCAGAGCTTGCATTTGGGGCTGACCAAAAATGGTTTAAGAGTCGGAACTTAGGATTTGGGGATGACCAAACAAAGTTTGGAGAGCCAGAGCTTTGCATTTGGGGTTGACCAAAAATGGTTTAGGAGTCGAAACTTAGGATTTGGGGCTGACCAAACGAAGTTTGGAGAGCCAGAGCTTGTATTTGGGGCTGACCAAAAGTGGTTTAGGAGCCGGAACTTAGGATCTAGGGCTGACCAAACGAAGTTTGGAAAGTCAGAATTTGCATTTGGGGCTAACCAATAATGGCTTAGGAGCCAAAAGTTTTAGATTTGGGGCTCCAAACGAAGTTTGGAGAGCCAGAACTTTGCATTTGGGCCGGTGGGATATGAACGGAGACTGTTCAAAGTAGCCATGACTTTTGGGTTTTCCGCTGGGGCAATTCTCTACTTCCCTTTAATTCTCTGCAAGAGCGGGAAGATCCTGTGCTGATTGCTACTTGAACTCATGCTCGGGAGCATGGTACAACTTTAAATGTTTTCCGTTTAGTGGCGGGAAGGGTGTGTCTCCTTTATTGTCCACGACTGTGTATGCATCCTTCATAGACCCTTAAGACAACATAGGGCCCACGCCAATTAGGTTGCAGTTTGCCACTAGACTTACCGGCCATGACTTCCCTTTCTTTGACCATGACCAGGTCACCTCTTTTGAATGCCCTTTGCTTCAGCAACTTATTATAAGCTCTGGTCATTCCGGCTTGATATGCCTAAAGATGTTTGTAAGCTTCCAACCTTTTGCCTTCTAGGTTGGGTAACTCTTCAAGCCTACTTTTTATTTCATCTTGCTCGTGGGCTTGTAGGCCGGTATGCACGGCTACCCGATAGGACGTTTCAATTTCAATTGACACCACGACCTTCGCCCCATACACCAGAGAGAAGGGGGAACAACCGGTGAGAGTCTTGTAGACAGTATGGTACGCCCAGAGAGCTTCATGTATCTTCTCGCCCCAGTCTCTTTTGCGGCTACCCACTATTTTGGCTAATAGTTTGCAAAGGGTCTTGTTGAATGCTTCGGCTAATCTATTGACTTGATAATTGTATATTGTTGAAGTTCTCCAGTCGATGTGGAACTTGGCTAACAACTAGTAGATGGTTTTATTTTTAAACGAAGAGCCGTTATCGGACATAATCTGACTGGGAGTGTCGAATCTATATATAATGTAATGCCTGACAAATTGGGCGACTGTCTCTCCCGTGACCTCCCGTAGAGGGATAGCTTCAGCCCATCTAGAGAAGTAATATGTTGTAGCCAATATGAACTCGTGGCCTTTAGAAGATGGTGGGAAGGGTCCCACGATATCTATGCCCTATTCTGCAAAGAGCCATATAGGCGTCGTGGGGTGTAAAGAGCTTGGGGATCTTCTGGGCACCGGGCCAAAGGCTTGGCATTGATGGCACGTGCGGGCGTAGCGGTTTCAATCCGCATGCATGGTGGGCCAATAGAAGCCCTTCAGTTTTATGTTGTTCTTCATCTTGTCACCGGGTTGATGGGCGCTGCAGAGCCCTGAATGGACCTCGTGCATGATTACTTAGCTTCCTTTGGCGAAGGACAGCGTAAGAGGACAAATTTGTCCTTTTCATGGACGAGTCTATATGATGTCGTCCTGTGCAACAGCTGAACCCTTTGAGCCCGATCTGGAGGAAGGCGACCATTCTTTATATCGTAAATTGGTTGGCGCCAATCTTGCTTCTCTTCCTCGGTAGGATCACCATCTTCAATGGTGTTGGCTTCGGGAGTTTTAGGGTCGACATCTTTGTCTAAGACACTTGGCATGAGCTTTCTGTGTCTGACGGTTATGTCCAATTCTCCTTCGGGTGGAAGCTTTATGGCGGAAGCCAACTTGACCAGGGCATCAGCTTGAGAATTTTTGCTTATAAGAACAAGACCTATTTCAAATAGGTAGAATTTCTTTTTGAGTCTCGTCACCGTGACATGATAAGGAATTAATTCTTGCTTGTGGACGTCATAGTTGCCTATGACCTGGCATATGACGAGCTACGAGTCTCCGTAGACTTTAATAGATTTGATGTCCATTTCCAGAGCTAATTGGATCTCGACAATTAATGCTTCATATTCTGCTTCATTGTTTGTCAGTGGCTTCATAAATGTGCAGGAATTGTGCAGGATCCCTCCTTGAGGGGTGATGAAGACAATGCCCGCCCCTGAGGTAAGGCTGGTAGTGCCGTCCGACTTCTTGACTGTTCGGCAGGCGCCATCAAAATAGAGCTCCCAGCATAGCATATCAATTGTGAGGGCACTTTCTTCTTTTTGTGATGGGATATCTCGAACTTGGTCTTCTATTCCTGGTTGTGGCAGGAGGGTTTCTTCGTCGGGAAACCCGATGTTAAGTGGAGAGTCTGTCGGGACAAGTGACATATCCGCAAAAATCGGATAATCAAAATTGACTGACTCACGATTTAGTGGTCAAGAGTGGGAATTCTAATTGGTTGACCTTTATAGTTTGTAGCTGTAGGAAAAATAATTTTGGTTGACCTTCATGATTTGACGCCGACGATTTGGGATTTCGAGAATTTGGGATGGATCTTTTGAACTGGCAGTCCGACAAGGACATGTGAGTAAAGACCACAAGTAAAATTGACTAGAATTGACAACCCAAAAGAGACATACAGGTTAAAATCAGAAGTTGAAATTTGGTGAAATTGACGGCCCAAAGAGGACTTGTAGGTCAAGGCCAGTGTTATCAGAATCGGACCGGATCGGTCGGTCGGACTGGTTCGACCGTGAACCGGTCCAGGAACCGGTCCGATTAGGCCCGGTCCGGTCAAATGGCAAAAAACCGTCCGAACCGCGGTTCGACCGTTGAACTGGTTCGGGCCGGTTCGACCCTATTCCCCCGCCAAAAAAAAAAATAAAAATAAAAAATGGTTCGGTACCCGCCCCAGCCAACCCGGCGCGGCGCGGCGCAAATAAATAAATATATTATTTACTTATATTCGATCACAACTCAAGTCCACATCATATGCCCCTTGGGTCCTGACCCAAGGGTGAGCTCTCCAACATATAAAGCCAAGTAAGTCTTTCTAACTTCCAATATGGGACTAAACATAAAGGCTATATTTCCAACATATAAATGAAGATATTTGAATCAACATAAAGGCTCTATTTCCAACAAGTAGTTACAAGTTATTCTCTATATACATGTATGTTTATTTATTTTGATCATTATATCTTATTTGAGTTATTTCTTATTGTATTAGGTTATAGAATCGGGTCGGACCATATATCAATATTATAATGACATCGTGGTTCAAACTGGTTCGAACCAACGGTCAAACCGGTTCGAACCGAACCAGCTCATTGTCCGGTTCAGGCACCGATCCGGTTCTGATAACATTGGTCAAGGCCAAAAATTGAAATTTGGTGGAATTGACGATTTGACGGTCCAAAAAGGACTTGTAAGTCAAGGTCAAAAATTAAAATTTGGTAGAATTGACGGTCCAAAAAGGACTTGTAAGTCAAGACCAAAAATTAAAATTTGGTGGAATTGACGATCCAAAAAGGACTTGTAAGTCAAGACCAAAAATTAAAATTTGATAGAATTGATGGTCTGAAAAGACACAGGTCAAAACCAAAAGAGAGATATATGGGTAGGGTTGACAGTCTCAAAGGACATGTATGTCAACGCTACAGATGAAATTCGGTATTGAGATATGCTTGCCTTGGATGGGATAAAACCATAGGAAAAGAGAGACGCCCAAGATTGCGGCTCATGACTCGATGACGATGAGTAATAACAGTTTCTTACTCCTTTTTTCTCTCTTTCTTTCTCTATTTTATTTTTTCTTCTTTTTCTTTTTCTTTTCTTTTGATTTCTCTTTTTTTCTTTTTCTCTCTCTTTTTTCTTTCCCCCTTTTTTCACTCTTTTTTTTGTTATCCCTCTTTTTTTCCTTTCCTTTTCTTATTTTTCTCTCTCCTTTTTTCATGTACTTGATTCTTGGTGGTGCAAAGAAATTTGTGGACTCCCGAACCCTTCCTCTTGAGATAGATGGGGGATCTTTGGCTTTGTAGATGCGACTGATTCACTTGCATTGTGAAACCATCAGTTGGAAATTGGATGACCGACTTCCGTGGCGTAGAAGTCAAGTGTTGGAGTTGGGGTTGAATTTGACTACCCTTTGTGACTTAGGGGCCAAGGATTGGAGTTGTGGTTAAGTTGACCTTGGGGTTTGAAACTCGACTGACTTGTGCAGTTTGGAGATCGAGAAATGGAGTTGGAGTTGGCAGACCTTTGTGGTTTGGAAGCCAAGGATTGCACATAGGGTTTAGCCGACCTTTGTGGTTTTGAAGCCAAGGATTGCACTTAGGGTTAGGTTGTTCTGGAACAGGTGATTTGATGGTTTTGATAATGTGTTCGCTACGGTGGGACAAAGTCATCGGATAAAGGATGTTTGAGATAGTGGCCCATATTGACGATGTGTTTCTTCTTTCTTTTTTCTCTCTTTTTTTCCTTTTTTTTCCACATTACCAACTTCACCGCCCTTTCGGATTTTTATCGAAGTTGGCCCTTTTTAATTTTTTCCAGTGCACCCTTTCAGGTTTTCACACTGAGGGGTTGACCATTTTTGCCTGAGGAGCCCTTTCGGATTTTCACCTCAGTCGGGTTTCTTTGACCTTTTTACCCTCAATCATCTCTGTGGAGGGAATGACTTAGTCCGCCGGGGCACTTTTATTTTAAGCCCCTTTTTTTTTGGAACTCTGAACTTGAGCTCTGACAAAGTTATGATCTAGCTGAGGTGGATCATGTAACAGATGCAACTTCAACTTCACGTGCTTTTCCTTGCATGGGGAGAAGGATTGCTGACGTGACACGATCTTCCGAGTCCGAGATTTTTCTTTTCTTTCCATTTTCTTTGATATTTCTCATCACTTACCTTGCATTACGTTGATTTATCTTGAAGAACACTTCTTTAAATCAAGTTTGCAATCATGCCAAGTTCCACATCGAATAGCCACACCTAGAGTCACGATATTCTTCATCTGTCATGAATCGTATGCTGCATTCAAACTGAAAGAGCTTTGCGGTTCCCTTGAGCTACATACTGTTGGAACATGCACATTCCTGGGTTTAGTCTTGAAGGGCATGGTGAGGGAAAATTCTTTGCAGAACCATGCACTGTTGCAACATCATTATAGAAATCTCTATGTGTTCAGCTCCCGTGATGTCTTTCGCATTGATGAAGTAACCAACAACTAAAGCATCCAGGGGAGAGATGATAAATAGGTGGACTTCCACCCAAGCTCACTGTTCCTTTGAGATAGCACTCTTGACATAAGTGATGCCCACACAGTAACCATCAACCTTCAATAAAATCAGCATGCAAAGATAGATGAACAAACACCCATGTGTTCTATCGAACGCCATTCTGCTCAGGCATGCTAGGAAGGGGCAAGGGAGAGACTGGTGTTGCCGGGGAAGCGAAGGCAGGCAGTGTGGGGCTAGAGAGAGAAGGTGAGAAGGGGGATCACGTGAGTGATTTAAAGAGAGAAAAGAGAGAGTTAGAGTGGGATGGGAGAGAGGTGTGAAGAGAGACGATTGAGAGGGACTCTTATATATATATATAGATGATCATCCCGTAGAGAGAGGGAGGGAGGGAAGAGAGAGAGAACATGATTTAGAGAGAGAAAGAGCGGCAGTGTGGTAGCGATGTGGGGGCCTGGCATGCTCGGAACAGTGGATAGCAGGGGAGCTCATGGCGGTTGACAGAGTGGCAGGTGGTGACCCACGGCTGGCTGTGTGTTGCTGTGGGAGTGGCTGGCATATACATCCGGTGGTCTGGTCGACGGTGCTGTAGGTGGTGACCGGTAGGGGAGGCACCGCAGTGGTGTTGCCGGGGAAGGGCGCTGCTGGTGAGGATCAGCTCTCCCGTTGACGGTGCTGAAGGTGGCGAGCTGAGGGCAGCGGGGCGAGGAGTGGCCGCTATGATTGCCATGCTCGGAGTGGCGGGCACGGACCCTGCCGATACGTGGACGACGACGGTGGCGAGCACGGACTGTTGGAACACTACGGCATGCTCGGGCCCTCAGCAATGTCGGCTGGAGGTGCACAGGGCGTGGGTTGCATGGCGGAGTGCGATGCTCATCGGGTGGCCTGGGTGCCCGCCGCGTTCTGGGTACCGCCGAGCTCGGAAGGGGATCGTGCTCGGAGGCGACGTCGGCCGGATGACACGAAGCGTGAGCTGCTTGGAGGGAGGCTGGCGTCGTGGAATCGTCACGGGTGGCAAGTGAGCACGACGTGGCACCGTCGCGGGTGGCAGGCGATGGCTATCGCAGCCAGCGGACGGTGAGGCTGCAGCGGACCACAAGCGGAGGGCAGACGGGAGACCCTCAGGTGAGGGGGCCGGTGCAGTGCGGACAGGGTACAGGAGATAGAAAGGTGAAAGGGAGAGACGAGAAGAGGAGATGGGGGAAGAAGGGAGAAGCTAGCTGTTTAGAGAGAGAGAGGGTGAGGGGTGCTGCGATGGTTGCATAGCATAGAGGAAAGAGGGGAGGAGGAAGTGAGAAGAGGGGGGGTTGGACAGCTGCCAAGGGGAGGGAGGGGAGGGAGACGGGGGCTACGGCAGTGCCCCTTTTCCAAACAGGGGGTCGGTCGCATGGTTTAAGAGAGTGAGGGAGAGGGAGGAAAGAGGCTGGGGGGGCGGTGTTACGTGAGCGTGGGTGTGCGTAGAAGAGAGAAGATAGGCTGGCTATGCTGGGGGTGCGAAGGTGTGTGTGTGGGGGGATAGTGAGAGAAAGAATGAGGCAACGGTGAGAGGGGGGGATAACTGCCGTGGGCTATGGTGTGGCTGTGTCCATGTGCAGCATGCCGGCAGAAAAGTGGGAGGATTAGAGAGATAGAGAGTAGGACAAACGAAGGGGGGGTTCATCCGCATGCATGGTGGTGGCGAGGGTGCACGGGCAGGATACTTGGCGGTGGCGAGCCGGGAGATGGGTGGTGCGATGGTTGCATGAGAACAGAGAGAAGGGGGAGGGGAGACATCACCGGGGGTGCGAAGGTAATAGAGAGAGAGAGGGCTGGTGAAGAGATATGAGGCAGAGAGAGAGACGCAGGCGGGAGAGGGAGGTGCGCCTGGGGGAAGGCCAAGAGAGGGAGTGAAAGGGGAAGAAGAAGGAAGGGGGGGAGAGAGTACCGTCCGAGGATGCAGGAGGGGACGCCATGGTATAGGCTAGGAGAGAGGGAGAGAGTGTAGAGGTGGCAGGAGAAGCGAGAGTGTGGGGAAGGGTAGCAGAGGGAGAAGGGGAGAGAAGGGAGGGCTGCACACTGGCTTGGGAAAGAGGAGAGAGAAGAAAGAACCCAGGAGAATCCAATCCTAGAGAGAGAGAGAAAACATTGGAGAATCCACTCCAAAGTGAGAGAGGTGGAAGGGGGGGGGTAAGGGCCTCACGTTGGAGGTAGTTTTCCAAATATTTTGAAATCAACTTCATTGTATTAAACAAAGATTACATGACCTTGTTATAGGCTCCACAAAGAAGACCAAAAGACAACTCACCTAGCACCTACTTCCTACCACTCATAACTCCCGTAGGAAGACTAAAAGACACAAATAAAAAAAAGACTCTTACATAATAATTGGGGATAGGGATGTCAATGGATCGGGTTCGGCTCGGGTAGACCAATACCATATCTTATCCGTGAAAATTTTACTAATACCATACCCGGATAGTACCCTATTATTTTCGCGGGTATAGATACGGGTATATCCGTCACGGGTACGGATATATCCGTGGATATCCGTATCCGTCCATAAAGCATGAGTTCACATTCACATCCAAAGAAATGTGAGATTTATGAGAATTAGAAAAAAAAATCCGGTCAATTCTTTCATTTCTAAAGTAATTTTTATGTTTTATAAAAACGACCATATAATTTTAGCAAGAAGTCTAAACTCACAAACTCAACAAAACGGACAACAGATTGGGTTCATGTCAAAATCATAGGCCTAACATGCACAATAAGTTATTAAGAGCGGGTTCGGATCGGGTACGGGTTTGGGTGCACTAAATCCATACCCTATCCGAATATGAAACGGGTATTTTAAACGTATCCGAACCCGAATCCATATCCGTATATTCGGGTATTACCCGACCCATCACGGGTCGGGTAATGCGGGTAATCGGATTTGCGGGTATTTTTGACATCCCTAATTGGGGACATAATTACTACAAAACATAAAACATGGCCCATTTGGCCCAAACATGCAGCCCAATTAACAAGAGACGATTAAACATAGATATATATTTGATACTTTTGTTGAAGTCGATTCCGTCAAACCCCTCCACTTGGAGAAGGTTCGACCTCGAACCTTGATTCTCGAATCTCGAACTGCAGGACCCCGGCTTGTTGGGACAAACCGGACAACTTGCTCTGATACCATTTGACGTGACACGATCTTCCGAGTCCGATATTTTTCTTTTCTTTCCATTTTCTTTGATATTTCTCATCACTTACCTTGCATTACGTTGATTTATCTTGAAGAACACTTCTTTAAATCAAGCTTGCAATCATGCCAAGTTCCACATCGAATAGCCACACCTAGAGTCACGATATTCTTCATCTGTCATGAATCGTATGCTGCATTCAAACTGAAAGAGCTGTGCGGTTCCCTTGAGCTACGTACTGTTGGAACATGCACATTCCTGGGTTTAGTCTTGAAGGGCATGGTGAGGGAAAATTCTTTGCAGAACCATGCACTGTTGCAACATCATTATAGAAATCTCTTATGTGTTCAGCTCCCGTGATGTCTTTCGCATTGATGAAGTAACCAGCAACTAAAGCATCCAGGGGAGAGATGATAAATAGGTGGACTTCAACCCAAGCTCACTGTTCCTTTGAGATAGCACTCTTGACATAAGTGATGCCCACACAGTAACCATCAACCTTCAGTAAAATCAGCATGCAAAGATAGATGAACAAACACCCATGTGTTCTATCGAACGCCATTCTGCTCAGGCATGCTAGGAAGGGGCAAGGGAGAGACTGGTGTTGCCGGGGAAGCGAAGGCAGGCAGTGTGGGGCTAGAGAGAGAAGGTGAGAAGGGGGATCACGTGAGTGATTTAAAGAGAGAAAAGAGAGAGTTAGAGTGGGATGGGAGAGAGAGGTGTGAAGAGAGAGGATTGAGAGGGACTCTTATATATATATATATAGATGATCATCCCGTAGAGAGAGGGAGGGAGGGAAGAGAGAGAGAGAGAACATGATTTAGAGAGAGAAAGAGCGACAGCGGCAGTGTGGTAGCGATGTGGGGGCCTGGCATGCTCGGAACAGTGGATAGCAGGGGAGCTCATGGCGGTTGACAGAGTGGCAGGTGGTGACCCACGGCTGGCTGTGTGTTGCTGTGGGAGTGGCTGGCATATACATCCGGTGGTCTGGTCGACGGTGCTGTAGGTGGTGACCGGTAGGGGAGGCACCGCAGTGGTGTTGCCGGGGAAGGGCACTGCCGGTGAGGATCAGCTCTCCCGTCGACGGTGCTGAAGGTGGCGAGCTGAGGGCAACGGGGCGAGGAGTGGCCGCTATGATTGCCATGCTCGGAGTGGCGGGCACGGACCCTGCCGATACGTGGACGACGACAGTGGCGAGCATGGACTGTTGGAACACTACGGCGTGCTCGGGCCCTCAGCAACGTCGGCTGGAGGTGCACAGGGCGTGGGTTGCATGGCGGAGTGCGATGCTCATCGGGTGGCCTGGGTGCCCGCCGCGTTCTGGGTACCGCCGAGCTCGGAAGGGGATCGTGCTCGGAGGCGACGTCGGCCGGATGACACGAAGCGTGAGCTGCTTGGAGGGAGGCTGGCGTCGTGGAACCGTCACGGGTGGCAGGTGAGCACGACGTGGCACCGTCGCGGGTGGCAGGCGATGGCTATCGCAGCCAGCGGACGGTGAGGCTGCAACAGACCACAAGCGGAGGGCAGACGGGAGACCCTCAGGTGAGGGGGCCGGTGCAGTGCGGACGGGGTACAGGAGATAGAAAGGTGAAAGGGAGAGACGAGGAGAGGAGATGGGGGAAGAGAGAGAGGGAAGAAAGGAGAAGCTAGCAGTTTAGAGAGAGAGAGGGTGAGGGGTGCTGCGATGGTTGCATAGCATAGAGGAAAGAGGGGAGGGGGAAGTGAGAAGAGGGGGGGTTGGACAGCTGCCAAGGGGAGGGAGGGGAGGGAGACGGTGGCTACGGCAGTGCCCCTGTTCCAAACAGGGGGTCGGTCGCATGGTTTAAGAGAGTGAGGGAGAGGGAGGAAAGAGGCTGGGGGGGGGGGGCGGTGTTACGTGAGCGTGGGTGTGCGCAGAAGAGAGAAGATAGGCTGGCTATGTCGGGGGTGCGAAGGTGTGTGTGTGGGGGGATAGTGAGAGAAAGAATGAGGCAACGGTGAGAGGGGGGGATAACTGCCGTGGGCTATGGTGTGGCTGTGTCCATGTGCAGCATGCCGGCAGAAAAGTGGGAGGATTAGAGAGATAGAGAGTAGGACAGACGAAGGGGGGGTTCATCCGCATGCATGGTGGTGGCGAGGGTGCACGGGCAGGATACTTGGCGGTGGCGAGCCGGGAGATGGGTGGTGCGATGGTTGCATGAGAACAGAGAGAAGGGGGAGGGGAGACATCACCGGGGGTGCGAAGGTAATAGAGAGAGAGAGGGCTGGTGAAGAGATATGAGGCAGAGAGAGAGACGCAGGCGGGAGAGGGAGGTGCGCCTGGGGGAAGGCCAAGAGAGGGAGTGAAAGGGGAAGAAGAAGGAAGGGGGGGAGAGAGTACCGTCCGAGGATGCAGGAGGGGACGCCATGGTATAGGCTAGAGAGAGAGGGAGAGAGTGTAGAGGTGGCAGGAGAAGCGAGAGTGTGGGGAAGGGTAGCAGAGGGAGAAGGGGAGAGAAGGGTGGGCTGCGCACTGGCTTGGGAAAGAGGAGAGAGAAGAAAGAACCCCGGAGAATCCACTCCTAGAGAGAGAGATAAAACATTGGAGAATCCACTCCAAAGTGAGAGAGGTGGAAGGGGGGGGGGTAAGGGCCTCACGTTGGAGGTAGTTTTCCAAATATTTTGAAATCAACTTCATTGTATTAAACAAAGATTACATGACCTTGTTATAGGCTCCACAAAGAAGACCAAAAGACAACTCACCTAGCACCTACTTCCTACCACTCATAACTCCCGTAGGAAGACTAAAAGACACAAATAAAAAAAAGACTCTTACATAATAATTGGGGACATAATTACTACAAAACATAAAACATGGCCCATTTGGCCCAAACATGTAGCCCAATTAACAAGAGACGATTAAACATAGATATATATTTGATACTTTTGTTGAAGCCGATTCCGTCAATTGCTCCCTCTTTTGTAATTCTTCGCAGATAAATTTCCCTTTCTAGGAATTTGCATGGCAGCCGTCTATTCAACTTTGCTTCTTTAAGCTTCTCTTTAAGAGCTTCTTTTGTTGTTCTTCTCCTCCTTAGCTCGTGCTTTATTTCAAGAGAAATGAATGTTTGACAGTAGGGCTGGGTGGATCTCTCCCCCCGAGTTGAAATTTTCTCTTTGAGCTTCTGCCTCGAAGGGCCTGGGTCAGGAGTGCTCCTCTCTTTCTTTCTTTCTCTTTTCTAATTTTTTGTTTCTGGGATAAAATTTGGTAGGGAATTTTATAGCCTCCCTGTGGACAGCGGGGAGAGAAGTTGACACCCGAAATTGGTTTGGTGCCACAGGCATAGGTTTAGGCTTGAAACTAACTTTGTGTATCAGAGAATGGGCTTAATTGCAAAGGATGGCTTAGAGTCCGAAGTGGATCAAGACCCAAAATCGGCGGATCAAGGAATAAGTTGGTGTTCAACACCGATGTGGTATCAAAGCATGGGGTGGATCCCATGCATAGATGGCTTGATATCTCCTAGGCCTTTTCATACTGAAAGTGGGCAAGGCCTTAGGATTAGATGGCTTACCTATTGAAGTATGGAAAGGCCTAGGAGATATTGGTATTCAGTGGCTAACTAAATTTTTTAATAAAATTTTAAAGGAACGGAGAATGCCAGAAGTTTGGAGAAAAAGTGTTGTAGTTCCTTTCTATAAAAACAAAGTAGATATTCAAAGTTGTAATAATTATCGTGGAATTAAGCTTATGCGTCATACTCTGAAACTTTGGGAAAGAGTTATTGAAAAACGCCTCTGATGTATGACTACTGTATCGGAAAATCAGTTTGGTTTTATGTCAAATAGATCTACTACAGAAGCTATTTTCTTACTACGGCAGCTAATGGAGAAGTATAGAGAGATGAGAAAAGATTTGTATATAATTTTTCTTGATTTAGAGAAGGCGTACGATCGAGTACCGAGAGAATTGATTTGGTGGACATTAAGAAAGAAAGGAATCTCTCAAGGATATGTTGATTTGATTAAAGGTATGTACGGCGGTACTATTACTAGTGTTCGAACTATTGCTGGGGAGACTAGTAAATTTCCCGTTTCTATAGGTTTGCATCAAGGTTCTGCACTAAGTCCGTATCTCTTTGCCTTAGTTATGGATGAAGTAACTGAACAATTGCATGAGGATATCCCTTGGTGTATGCTATTTGCAGACGATATTGTTTTAATTGATGAGAGTATTGATGCTCTAAATGCTAAGTTAGAGCGTTGGAGACTTGCCTTGGAGTCTAAAGGTTTTAAAATTAGTAGGAGTAAGTCAGAGTTTATGCAATGTAATTTTAGTAATGGGAGAGTGGTTCAGGAAGACATGGTTCTAATTGATGGACATAACATTCCGAAGAGTAGTAGCTTTCGATATTTAGGGTCTATCATACAAGAGAATGGGGAGATTTATGATGACGTTACGCATAGGATTAAGGCAGGCTGGTTAAGATGGAGAAGTGCATCAGGTGTCCTTTGTGATCGTCGTATGCCTGTGAAACTCAAAGGGAGGTTTTATAGAACGGCTGTGAGACCTGCTTTGTTATATGGTACCGAGTGTTGGGCAGTACGAAAGGAACACATCCACAAAATGTGTGTAGCAGAGATGAGGATGTTGAGATGGATGTGTGGCAAGACTAAGAAAGACAAGATTAGGAATGAGCGCATCCGTAAGGACTTAGGGATAGCTCCAATTGATAGCAAAATGAGAGAAGATAGACTCAGGTGGTTTGGACATGTATTTCGTCGCCCTAACTCAGCGCCGGTTAAAAGATGTGACCAAATCTTAGTGGATGCTAGTAAAAGAGCTCAAGGAAGACCTAAAATGAGATGGTGCGATGTTATTAGGAAGGACATTAGTTCCTTGAGTTTAAATATGAATATTGCACTTGATAGAATTCTTTGGCGGAACATGATTCATGTAGCCGACCCCAATTAATTGGGATAAGGCTCTGATGATGATGATGATACTTGTCTTTGTGGCTTCGCCTAGAACTTTGCTTAGAGCCTTCTTCCTTGGACTTGTCTTTCTAGCTTTGCCTGGGACTTGGTTTCGAGTCTTCTGATTTGGACTTCTGTTTGGGTTCTTACTTGTCGGAGTTACCTTGCTCGAAATCTCACTTGAGACTTTGTTCGGAGCTTTATTTAGCGCTTTGCTCCTACCTTTTCTTGGAGTTTTCTTAGCAAGATACACCCTTTTGACTTTCTGAGATGACAACCTGGTTCTTCAACAATTTTTTCTTCCTTCTTCCGTTTTCTTTATCTATTCTTCTTCCTTTTTTGTCTCATGTCATGTATCGAGGGAAAGGGGAATCTATTTTGGGGCTGATTGGGACATGCCCCGAGGGTTGAACTTCCTGTCGCAAGTTCTTGCCTTAGAAGGCTTAGATTATTCGAGGCCTCTCTAACCCAGTCGATCTCTTGTTGCTGCACTTGTACAATTTGTGATGTTTCATTGCTCTTGACTTTTCCTGGCCATTTCTTTATCAGGATTAGCTTTCTGTATCTTTAGATCAGCAACTCATGTGGGATGACATGCCCGGACATGGTATTTGAAGAAGCAAGGAATGCCCCCTATTTGCTTTTGTGAGCAGTTTTGGGGCATGTTTTATCCTTTTCTTCTGAGGCTTTGAACTTAAGTGAGTAAGCTCCCTTAGTCGGTTAAAACCTGACACCTGGGATGAGGAAGCCCTAAGGTTATCAATCTCCTTAGTTTGGATTGCTTCTTAAGATTGAATGACTTTAATAGTCCCCTTTTTCTTCTGCCCCCAATGATGGAGGGTTCAGGGATCTTGGACTGTCGGCTTCTTGGCTTGCTGCTAGAATGGCGACGGGGCAGATTGAACTACCCTAGCCTTTTTTATTGCTCGAGTTTCCTCCATGGTGACCCATATTTGTTTGATAGGTTGCTTCACGGAAGCACCCCCTCGCCTGAGCTTAAGGGCTTTGACTTTTTGCGTGAGGTTTGGACGTCAGCTTCTTTCATTTTCGCCTTAACTTGATATAGACGGCAATAGGATTGCCCCCTTGACCAGACTTAGAGGCTTTGGGTTTCCACCAGTGCGCTGGCCTCAGAAACACAGCTTAGGTGTTGGCTTCTTTCATCTCCGCCTCAGCTTGATGTATTCGGCAAAGCATTGTTGTGAGATCGGCTCGCCTCCATCTAGCTGGTTGTGTTCTTTTTTTTTGTTTGTTTTCAACAAGGACTAATCTTGCCAGACTTGGATATAGCTACAACAGTTTTTTTTTTAAATCTTGGCGGCAACATTGCCCTCGGCTGGCAAGAACAACATATGGATTTCGTTGGCACTTAGTCTTCAACAAGAAGCCTTTACTTTAACGTGCCGAGCAGCGACAACCACGGCTGGGATGGTGTTGCGCCCTACCGGCAAGAGTAGCTTTGGACATGTGCTATATTGACATTTTGGCTTTGAAAGGAAGCCTTAACCTTGATGGCCCCGGCGGTAGCTGCAATGGCCAGGATGGCGTTGGCCCTTATTAGCGGGAGTAGCTTTAAACATGCTTTGTGTCAGCATTTTGTTTCAAAAGGAACCACTTACCCTCCTGGCAACCTTAACCTTGATGCCCCCGGCGACAGCTTCAACAGTGGGAATCCTTTGAATTTCTTGCAAGAGTAAGGAGTCACAACCTTCACTGAGACATGGCAATTCTTTGACAGAGAGATAAAAGGCAGGAAAAGTCCCACAGGGGCGTGCCAGTTTGTTTACACACGGAATTTTTGAATATCCATTTCGTTGGATAAGTATGTGTATATTTTGGCATATTTGTTAATTCCGTGCTTTTGGGTTTATCATACAATTTAGAGTTCGTGTACTGGACTTTTTCTCACCGACCAAAGTCGGTGTTAGTTTACATCGGACAAGTCCGAACACTTTTGATTAACTGTCGAAGAAAGCCTTTGGCCTCTATGCATTGTGACATTAATGATCTTGATGATTGCCCATGATGGGTAGATACTCTTGTGAAGAAATTTGAAGACTTTATTTTCTTGAACATATGTAATTTGGATTACAATCGGTCTTTTCAGACCTTTACATATAGTCCCGATTATGTAATCGGGTCTTCTAGATTACAACCGGTTGTAGCCAGAGCCTCTGAATTTGCTTCAATCTGCATTTGGATCTTCGAATTTGATTTCGTCCTGATCGAGTCATTGAGTTTACTTTTGTCCTCTGATCGGACGGTTGAATTTGAATTCCATCACGAGGACCGTTGGATCGCCAAGATGATCATTGTCGGTCCCTCGGAGTTGTTTTATGGTCATAATCACTGTTTTGATTGTGATTGGATCTTTAAGTTGGCTTGGTGTCCATAAATGACATTTTCGCCTGAGATGAGGTATATTTGTAATTTTTCCTCCATCAGGATATTTCTGTAGTTTCTTGATTTTTTCGGAGATAGTCCCGTCACTTCTCGACTTCCTGGGCATATCTTACCATTTCTCGACTTCTCGGAGATCGCCCCGTCGGTTGACTTCCTGGGCGCTCCTGAGTTCCTTTCTTGACTTCTTGAAAATAACCCCGTCACTTGACTTCTTGAACATTCCTCGTCATAATTTCTTGACTTCTAGGAAATAGTCCCGCCATTTGGCTTTTTGGGCATTCGTCGTTATAATTTCTTGACTTCTTGGAAATAACCCCGCCATTTGACTTCTTGGGTATTCTTCGTCTTGATTTCTTGACTTCTTGAAAATAACCCCGTCATTTGACTTCGTGGATATTCCTCGTCTTGATTTCTTTACTTCTTAGAAATAATCTTCTTAGAAATAATCTCGTCATTTGACTTCGTGGGTATTCCTCGTCTTGATTTCTTTACTTCTTAGAAATAATCCCGTCATTTGACTTCGTGGGTATTCCTCGTCTTGATTTCTTGACTTCTTGGAAATAATCGCGTCATTGGACTTCGTGGATATTCCTCGTCTTGATTTCTTGACTTCTTAGAAATAGTCCCATCATTTGACTTCGTGGGTATTCCTCGTCTTGATTTCTTGACTTCTTATAAATAGCCCCGTCATTTGACTTCTTGGGTATTCCTGTCATTTTTTATCTTTTCGGAGATAGCCACGCCACTTCTTGACTTCTTGGGCATATCTGTCATTTCTTGACTTTTTGGAAATAGTCCCGTCACTTCTTGACTTTTTGGACATTCTTGTCATTCTTGACTTTTTAGAATAGTTCCCTCACTTCTTGACTTTTTGGGTATTCTTGTCATTCTTGACTTTTTAGGGCATAGCTGTAATTTCACCCATTTCTGAGTTTGCCGGACATGATAGCTATTAGCCATGAAAAAGATACATAGATTTGGATGGTTAGCCATAAGCCGAACCCAGGAGAGCACACACCGCTTCAGGGAAGTGACGTGGTCTCGCTCCACCAAGTCGTGCAAACAACCCGAACCGGAATAAGAGCATTCTTTGGTGATTTCTGAACAGACCATGCACTTTGTGTAGTTTCTAGACTAAACAATGGCTTTCGTGTAACTTTCCCACAAATAGGATACTTTTGCAATGTTATGATATTTCGGGATATTTCTGTAATTTTTCACCATTGGGAGTATTTCGGTAATTTTTTCATCATCGGAGGTGTTTTTGTAATTTTCTCACTATTGGAGGTGTTTTTTGTAATTTTCCCACAATCAGGGGTATTTCTATAATTTTCTTCACTCTTCAAGGATTTTTCTGCAATTTCCCATCTTTTAAGGCATATTTCATACTTTCTGGACCTTTCAAGGTCTTTCTTGCAATTTTTCACCTACAAGGGGTACTAGTATAATTTCTAGACCTTTCAAGGTCTTTTCTACCGTTTTCCAGCTTTGAATGGCCTTTCTGCAATTTGTATCTTTTCTTCTAACTTAGAGGGAAGAGAGGGCTACGCAGGCTTCTTATTTGCCTGGCTCCCTTCTCTTCGCTTCAAGCTCTTGCGTTCTTCTTCACTTGGGCTTTGTGGAAGCTCTCCAAGTCTTGGGAGTGCTTGGCCTCTTAGAAGCTCTCTAAGTGTTTAAGTGTTTCGAAGTCTCTCTTCCTTGGAGCTCTAGACTCCCTTTTATAGATGCTGGAAGGTGGAGTGGAGGGGGTGGTGCTCCGGTTGAGAGCTACCGCCGATGGAAGGTGAAAGGCCAAGGTATGACCCCTCCCCCCCCTTTGCACACTTTTTTTTTCCTCTTTTGTGCAGCAAAAAGGACTGAAAGGGGTACCCCTCCGGTTACGCAGTGACCGGAGGCGGGTACCCTCCGGTCAAACAAGTACCGGAGGGGTCCCCCTACGGTGCATGAGGACCGGAGGGGGTCCCTCCGGTCAACACAGTACCGGAGGGGGCTCCCTCTGGTCCTGTGCAACCGGAGGGGGTCCCCCTCCGGTCTCCTACGCGTTTTGAGAGGAGGAGAGGGCGGAGGGGGGCTCTACCCCTTTTTTTCTTTCTTCTCTCTCTCTCTCTCTCTCTCTTTTTAATTTAGGGTTCAACAGTCTCCTTTGCTCTCTGCTTCCATTTAATTTCTTCTCTATATGCCCGTTCATTGTATTGTTTTTTAACCTCTTCCCACTGGCTCTTTTCCTCATCATCCAAAACCCCTTGATCATTTTTCAAGTCAAACTCTTCAATCTTTTGAAGAAGTTCCTGTCTGATTTTACCAGCAGCCCCAAATGTGGCACTACTCCACACTTAATTTTCTTCCTAACCCATTTCACTTTGTTAGCAAGAGTAAATGATGCAAACCTATCTTTAGGAGCTTCATTCCACCATTTTTTAACTAGTTCATTAAATTCTGCATGTCTGCACCATGCTATCTGATATATAGCTTCCTAAGTTGATTCCTGTTGGAGCCTGTGGAGAGCAGTAAAGGAATATGATCTGATAATACCCTGGGCAGCCCCCTTGCTGAGCAAGAGTTTTAACTTATGATGCCACTCGGCACTGATGAAAAACCTATCCAACTTAGATTTGGACTTAGAATTTGACCAAGTAAAAGTTAGATTAAGTATCTCAACTTCCATTAGCTGTGCCTTACCAATCCAATCTCTGAAATCTTCCATTTCAGAAGATCAAGTGTGCTCATTGACCCGTTCACCTGGAGATCTGACTGCATTGAAATCCCCACCTTGCACCAGGCAGCCAAACACCTGTGTTTAATATCTGTCAATTCCATAAAGATATCATTTTCTTTTCAGAGTCTTGCGGTCCATAAACTCCAGTAAAAGTCCGGCTAAAACCATCCTTCTTCTGCGAGAAGTTTGCTGAAATACTGAAATTGGTTCTATGCGTCGCTGAGCAGTGAAGATAATCCTGATCCCGCATCAGCAAGAGACCCCCCCCCCCTTCTTCCATCAACTGGTTTGAAGTCCCAACCTTGCAGTTTGCTGCCACCCAAGGTAGACACAAAATCTTTGTGCATATCTGACATCTTAGTTTCTTGAATGCACAAGAGGTTGATGCCATGTCTCCGGACAACGATCTAACTTCCCGAACCTTTCCTTCCCCATGAATGCCTCTTATATTCCAGCACACAATCTGCATTTAAAATGGTGATGCCAGCCCTTTCCTTGCATCCCTTCTGTGTCTAGGACCTTCCAGCTGAAGGTTATTCTGCATGAACCTGAGTTCCTTTATTCTAATCTTTGATCCCCCTCCATTTCCTTTCTTTTTCACTGTAAGATTAAAAGTCATATCCTACTTCATTGTCCCGAGGAAATTTCTAACCTTCTCCTCTTTACCAGTGAAGGATACCCCAGTGACAGAACCCATCTCTGTTATAAGATCATCTGACCACTCCTCCAATGTATCCGGTTGGATCATGGCAAACGAGGAGCAAACTTGTCCATCTGCTCCTGTACCGGCATCTTGTCTGCTGTTATCTTTCCAGGAAGCTGAAAAATGAGGGGCAGTGAAGAACAGTTGAGGGTGAGAGGGATCCGGTTTTGCTCTCTATCACCGTGACAATCTATGGGAGAGAGTGGGGGTCCTCTATAAGCTGGAAAGAACTCCCGATCACCTGCAACCCTGAAGCGGTCGTAAACACAGTGAGCTGTAAAGAAGAAGGATCCATGGGTATCCAGGTTTAATCGCAGGCGACCCACTTACCCGATATGCGAACAGCTTTCGGGTTATCATCAGGTAGAAGAGGCCCAAATGACTTGCCCGAAACCTGTTGGAACATTTCGAGGTCGTCACAGGTCTCAGGGATCCACGACTGTACATCTTCCAGACCTGATCAGCCAGACCCCTCATTGCGACCCTCCCGAACCTCACGCCTGGGAGACTTCCAAGGCAGGGCCTCGGAAACATGCTGAGCACTCTGCACAGATCCTCCGCTGATTTTCTCCTTCGTACCCCAGTCAGACCATTATTAGCCTTTCCTCCCCTGAAGTTCTTCCTCCCTTCCCTGGTCAGACCATCATTAGCCTTGTGACTTGAGATATGTTGTGTTCCGAAGCATGTTTTCCCTGTACTTGCATTTGAAGGAGCACCTTTGGGCTTCTGCATGCCCTGTTTAATTGACACAAGTCTACTCGACCGAGTTAGCTAGAACTTGAACCTGAGTTCCCTTGCAGCTCTACCTTGTTCTGGTTTCCGTGTTTGACTCCCTGAGCTTCCTGTAGCTGGCGACCACTTTCGCCCATGTCCAGTCCGGTGGGACTTCTGGCACCCGTCCCTCCGCATCACTGCAACCCTCTGATTCAACCTTGACCCAGAAACACTTACTGTATGCCCTGATCAGGGGCTTGCTTGGAATACTGCTGGGATGATAGCATTCCACCTGCACCCGTGCGTACTTGAGAGATTCCAGGTTGACTGTGGCAGAATCCACAGCCTGGAGGAAGCCTAACCTTACTGGAATGCATCGGAGAGTCTCCACACTCCAAAGATGGAGCGGGATACCCCTTAGTCTACACCAAATGAGGGATCCTTCTTTCGCCGGCTCTGTAGCAGTCTCTGGTGTCCATGCATGAAGTTGCAGCACCAACTCTTCAGTTACAATCTCCGGCCTTCCCCGGTTGAGAAGCTTCCACCCCTGCCAACTGGACCTGATGATGTAGGTAGAGTCTCCCAGTTCTCTGATCCACCGGTTCTGCACCTTAGGCGAAGTCTTCCTTAACCAACTTTCCATTTTCTGTCTACCTCCTTTGGAAATAACTGCCACTAAGGAATGAAGCAACCTCTCTTTGAGACCCTTCACAGTAGCTGACCAAGGAATGTCCGCAGTTTCCATTCCTCTGAAGTCAACCACCTTCTTCTCAACCCCATCCCCATGAGTACTCCCCTATCGCTAACCTTCTTGACCTTCCCTGATCCTACAAACGCAGCCAGGTCCTATGTCTAATGCCTTTACAGAGGAGACATCTTATTGCATTCCTGCAATCCTTTGCCCAATGTCCTATCTCCAAGCATCTAGCACACTGATTATTTCTAAAAGGTTTACCTTGAAGAGTTCCTTCTGATCTAGTTCCCCCCATCCAATTAGATCGACCTTCCTTCTGTCCCTGTTGAAATCATTTTCATGTTATAACCTATTGCAGTCTCAATTCTTGGACGTGCACCTCCAAGGCTCAAGGCTTCAAGTTTTCTTACCTTCTGGGCTCTTTAGGGGGAGAGAAATGGTATAATTTTCATAAAATAGGCTCATCATCCACATGTTATAGGGAACCTAGTTTGTGATCGGGTTAGGGAGTGGGGTTCCTTTTTTTGTAAAGCTGACTGCTGCAATTCTCTTTTTTTTTTGCCCTGCTGGGAAGGTAAGGATGTCTTGTAAGTGATCTTTTTTATGGGGGAGATTTTGGCAGTTCTCCCTTCACATTTATGTCTTTTTTCTATATATTTACATAGTGGTACCACCCACTTACCAAGAAAAGAAAAAAAATGCACACTTCATTGGGAACTACACAGATTGTATGTTGTTCTGGTTTTGGTGAAAGTAGTTATTGACAGCTGTAGAGAAGTCATGCAAGTGTTTGTTAAATAATCAGATGGCATGAACTTATTTACACTTTATTATGGAGCAAAACAACCCCCCTTCACCCCCCACCCCCCAAAAAAATGGAGGAGAGAAAACTAAGAACATTTTACAAAGCAGGCGCCAGGCGTGCAGTTGTCATCTTTCTTAATCTTATATTTACCCATAACCAGAATATTCCTTTTGTTAAACTGCATCTAAATGAGTTTGGTACATGTAATCATGCATTGAGTTCTTATAAGAGAAGAATGTTCTGTCATTTCAGGAACTGATGAAGGGTTCCCCTGCAAAGGCTCGTGTTCTGTATGCTCCAGTTGAGGAAATTGGAGGAGACGGACGCTTGTTACGTGCATGTCGTATCCAAAGCAGTTTTATATATTGCTGGATCAGATATTTTGTTTGATATATATCCCTCATAAAAAACGTCTCCTTTTGTTTTCTATACCTTGACACTTGACTCAAAACTCATAGAGGTCATCATTGAAGCTTATGTTGAAGCAGGTCTTGTTCCAGAGAATGATGGTCGCCGGACATTCAAGGTGACATGGCAACACAGAGATGGGATTTTAAAATATTAATGTTGGCTTCCAGTCTACAATCACCTTCATAAGCTATCGTATCTATCTTAACAAACGACTATAATGTTTGGATTCACTGCCTCCTTTGCCATTTGTGATATTTAATTTATAATTGCTTTTCTTCTCCAATCTAGGTTCTTGCACATTATTTCTGGCTCTTCAGACCCAACTCCTGTTTGCCTCTTCTGATACTTCTTGACCTACCTGAAAAGCATTATAGGGTGTTTGGTTACATTTTTTTAGAGGTTTTCTCTCATAAATTCTATTTTAGAAAGAAAGTGAGAGGTAAATCCCATTTGGAATGCTCTCTCTTGTTTCTAAGGGAGGTGATTGAGTCTTCACAAGACTCTTATGAAAAAAAAAAAGACAAGTCGGTCCTTGTTTTTTTCTCCTAGGCGGCATATCTTTTGGGCCTTTCTGTTTTTTGTCCCTTCCTTATCTCTGCATGTTCTTCTCTTTTCCAGGACATTGCAGTGTCCACTGGATCCCCATCCGAGGCTTTGAGCTGCCTCCTTCCTGCCTTTCCCTGTCTTCACCTTCTTCTCTCCCCTGCCCCAAAGTCTCTGTAGCACGACTGCACTTTGCAACCCACATCTGGCCTTCATCTTCTCCTTCAGAGTCTTTTTCTCTCCCCATTCACACAGCATCAACCCACACCCTGCAGTAGCACAACTATGGTTTTGATGATTGTACTAATGGAATTGCTTTTGCAAAATTGTGGAGCATGTTTTCACCATCATATTGTTATTTTTCTGAACGTGGGTAGTACCACTGATTATGTAAAAGAGAAAAAAGTATACATGTAAGGTGGGGGGAGTGCATCCACACGGCTCCCAAATACAAAAGGCAGCAGACAACTCTCTCCCTTGGGAGCAAAAGAAAAGAAGCAAACAAACACCTACCCACTAAGCTCAAGCCCCAACCAAACACAAAAGGACCCAAAAGGTCCAGCATGTAACAACACCGACCACCCAACCAGACCGCACCCAAACAATAGAGGAGTGGAAGTGCAACCCCCCAAAATAAACAAAATCACCTTCCTCGACCCTTTCCACCTACTCCTCAACCTACTCCGTCCCTCCTTTCTTACTGGCAGCTTCAACCTTCGCCTTCGCAGCTATGTCCACCAGCCATCTACGTTTGATCAAGCATAAAGTGGACCTCAAGTCTTTATCCACACCCTTATGAGAGACACCAATCAGTCTAGCAGTCTCACTCGCCTGAGTCTCCATATAGTATTCCACCTTTGCTAAAAGATCTTTGACCTCCTCCTTGTTCAGACTCCCGTTCTCCACCTTTGCTAACCCCTCTCCTTGATAGGCTTCCTCGAATTGCTCTAACCTCGCGCCCAAATCTTCCGATTCCCTGGGTGGGGGAGACAAGGCTAAGTCCTCCTCCTAGCCAAATCCTTCTAGAAGTGCGACGGCCGCCTCCGCCTCGAGATCCCCATTCGCAGGACAACGGCTAGGGGGTCTGGCGTCGGAAGACAAAGCAAAGGTGCTTGCTAGAGCTGCTCTTCGATCAGGAAGGAGAGGGAAGGTAGTTCCTAGAGTACTTCCTCCCCCTCCTCGCTACCACTGTCTCACTTCCCACCTCCATCCCCCTCACATCCACTACTGCAACCACCTTCCTTAGACAGCTCTGCTTCCAACCTCTGCAGTTCACTGGTGACGTCGAAAAGGTTGCTCAGCTGCTCCGTGGGATCCATTGGATACTCGAACGGGAGATATCACAAAGCCCCTCCTTCCACCAGGGGCGCTCGCCTGAGCTGCTCTTCGAAGAGGAATGAGAGAGAAGGTAAAGCCTAGAGGCCTTCCCCCCCCCCCCCCCCAAGCACTGGCGCAGGAAGATCTCCCCTCGAAGTAGGCCCCTTCTTGATGTTGTTGTCAGATGATGGCTATCTGAGACTGATTACGGGCACCTTTGGATTTCTCCGTCTCTGTCTCTGTCTTTGCCTCTCCCGTGCCTTCCTTTGTCGTACTGAGCACCGGCTACACCTGCACCACCGGAAGGTCCGGTATCGTGGCCCCAGACAACCCTGCATCTATTGGGAAGGGGGATCCGAGCCACCTCGCGCCTAGCTACTGCTAGACTCTCCCCCACCAGAGACCACCTGAAGCCATTGCGATAGTGGGAGTGCACTATGACCCTCCCCCCCATCTTCCAGCAAAAGCATCTGGGGGAGATGGTTAGCTTGCGTCGTGAAAAGGAGGGATCGGCTCCCTGGGTAGATTGGACCAATGACAGGTCCATCTAGGCCTGCCTACTTCTCTGATCCTCCGCCTGCATGGGACGACTCGACCGGTCCCTGCCAGCAACGCCACAGACTGCGATGGAGCGAGGTTGTCCACCGCCGACGTTGGCCTACCCTTGGACTTCGTCTACTGGAAGAGCCCTAGTGATCCGTCAATCGGGTGGGGAAGATGACAGTACCCGGGTCTTTGAGACCTGTTACCCCCGCACCTCCTGAATCTACCGGGTAAGTCGTGGGTGAACGGGCTGGGTTCTGGGCTTGTCGAACACCCATCCACCTCGGGGCGGCCCGCTGGCCCCAACCTCTTGTCAGCTTGTCCTAGTTCTTGAACTCGGCCCACCAGCCTCTCCTCTAACGGGCTGCACATTTTGGCCTGTCCAAGAGCCTGGGCTCTCTCATTCGGCCGTGACGGAGGCCCGCGGACATTCGTCCAAAGGTGAGGGGCGGGGTGTTCGAATTTGAACATCTCGCCCACCGTCCACCTATCTTCTCTTGTGCCGATGGCCCCTGTATCCGCACTCAACGACACCTGGCGGAGCTCGATCTGCACCGGGAAGCGACTGTCGGCGACGTCCACTGTCACCACTGCAGGGATCTCCCTCACGTTACCAACCCGGACCACGGCCTCCAACCGGAGCCTCTCCCTGCCGGCCATGAGGCTGATCGGACCCTCCATGGTTAAGGCCCGAAGCGACTAGCGATGAAGTCGGTCCCCACCTCATCGCATAGGCAGAGAGGGATCACGGACAGGCGTATCTGGACCTTAACCAGCCAAGGATCGGGGAACGTCCCTTTGGACACATCCCATCTGGCTGCCCAGAGGACCAGCCTATCTGTGAAGACAAATCCCGCCTTCACTAGCTCCTTAACTTCCTCCTCACTGCCCCCGACAGCTAGGAAATCGTTCCTGGTCACCCTGGAGATCGACCCCCCCATCCTCCCCCCTTTAGCCAGCATCAACCTTACCATCCCAACATCCGCCGCCCCTTCACCATTGTCAAACGAGCACAGCGATGCAACCATTGAAGCCTCCCTCGGTTGCCGGACGGAGTCCAGACAGCCCTTGCCCTGCTGCAGCCTGTGACTTGCCTTGTTTGGCCAAGGCGCCTGCCACACAGGGTCTCACTAGGACACCCTGGGCCTTCGGCGACCCTGATCTCCCCCTGCCTTCCGGCTTGCTACAACACCTCATGGCATGGCCCCTAAGACCGCAGCGATAGCAGGACGTGCCCCTTTGGAGACCAGCCAGATTATCCGGCCATCCGCTCGACGCCAGCCACGTGAGGTCCACAGTGTCTGCATAGGAGACCCTCCTCTGCCCCCCTACGGGCTTCTCCACCACCACACCACTCTCCAGCACCCTGCAGACCCAGCGCAAGTGCCCCCTTCTTCCGCATCAGAAGTAGATCGGGCCCAAAGAGCTCTGGTGACCTGCCGGAGACATCCTTGAGCCCCAAAACACAAGATCCCCAAAAGAGAGCGAGTTCCTCAGGGCTTCTCTCTCTAGAATCCGCTATAGAGAGACACTTGAAGGAATGTGTTTCAGCCAGGATGCAGAAGAACAAGGGAGGAAAAAGAGAAGAAGGCATCGAGAGAACCAAACTAGGGTTGCAGTGGTTTTTGGGAAAGAGAGAGCACTTTCCTCCAGCCGTCCCCACTTATATATATATTAGGTTTAGGGCAACCGCCACCTTACAAACCATGATAGAAATGCCCCTGGCTAATGACATCCCAGGGCGCACACCTAATGGACCAGAAATAACAAACCAAAAAAGGATGACCAAACTACCCTTTGCCTTCTTTACACTCCCCCTCAAGCTGAGCATAGACATCTAACATGGTCAGCTTGCTTAGCATTTTCCTGAAATCATCTCTTGACAAACTCTTAGTAAGTACATCAACAACTTGATCAGCAGACCGGACATAGGGGAGGCACAACTCCCCGGAGTCCAACTTCTTGCGGATGAAGTGCCTATTCAACTCTATGTGCTTTGTAAGATCATGTTGAACAGGATTGTTAGCAATGCTAATTGCTGCCTTGTTGTCGCAGTAGAGCTTCATGGGAAGCACTGCCTTAACTCCAATGTCTGCTAGAAGAATCTTCACCCACAACTCTGTTACGGCTTGTGCCATGGCTCTGTATTCAGCCTCTGCACTTGACCTTGCACAAACAAATTATTTTTTGCTCTTCCAGGTAACAAGGTTTCCACCCAAGTAAATACAATACCCAGATGTTGACCTCCGATCATCTTGTGACCCAGCCCAGTCAACATCAGTGAACCCTTCTAAACATAGCCGACCTTTCTTGCTAAATAGCAGACCTTTTCCTGGACAGGTTTTGATATATCTCAAGATCCGATCAATAGCTTGCATGTGCTTAGTTCTGGGAGCATGCATGAATTGGCTGACCACATTGGTTGCATATGTAATATCCGGCCTAGTCAAGGACATGTATATAAGTTTTCCAACCATTTTCTGATACCTGCCTTTTTCAACCTCTGAGAGCACTTCTCTATCAAGAATTCTTAGCTTGTGGTTCATTTCAATTGGAGTATCAACGGCTCTACTTCCCATTTCCCCGGTCTCTTTCAGCAAATCAAGGGCATACTTCCTTTGTGAAATAAGAATGCTGCCGTGAGATCTTGCCACTTCAATCCCGAGAAAATATTTTAGGGGACCAAGATCTTTAATCTGAAATTCCTTCGCTAGATTATCTTTCAGTTGCTGGATAGCAACAAGATCATCACCCGTAACCACCATATCGTCCACATATACAAGAAGGATAACAACCTGTTCACCCTTCCACTTCACAAAGAGAGTATGGTCAGCATTTCCTTGTTTAAAGCCCATCTTTAGCATAGTTGTTCTTAGTCTTTCAAACCAAGCTTTAGGGGACTGTTTCATGCCATACAGTGCCTTTTTAAGCTTACAAACTTTCCTATTTGTAGTCAAACCTGGGGGCGGCTGCATGTACACCTCTTCTGTTAATTCCCCGTTAAGGAACGCATTCTTTACATCTAACTGGTGCAACTCCCAGTCATGGTGGACAACAAGTGACATCAGAACCCGAACAGAGGATAACTTGGCAACCGGAGCAAATGTTTCTTGGTAATCGATGCCATAGGTATGGGTAAACCCTTTGGCAACTAACCTTGCCTTGTACCTTTCCACGGTTCCATCAGACTTGAACTTTATGGTATATACCCATTTAGAGCCCACTGGCTTCTTCCCTAAAGGTAGATCAGCCAAATCCCATGTACCATGTTTCCTTAAGGCCTCCATTTCTTCTTCCATTGCCTTAACCCACCTTGGATTTGTCACAACTTCTGAAAAAGACGAAGGCACGGTGGTGCTGGAAATAGATGAAAGGTAGGTCCGATATGATGACAAGATTTTAGAATAGCACAAGTATTTGGAAATTGGGTGCTTGGTGCACTCTCTCACACCTTTCCTACATGAAATAGGCTGATCAAGGTCAGTGAGAGAAACATGATTTTCAGTTTCTGGAACAACAGTTTCAAGAACAACAGGAGATGAGGACCCAACATCCTCATGAGAGTGGTCCTCCGCAAGGGTCTTTTCCCCGGGCTATTCAGTCTCCTCTTTTTGTCTTCTAGAGTAGACCTTTCCAAACCTGGTCTTCTCCTTAGTGACGCGGACGGCGTCGGTGGAAGGATCGACGGCAACTCCGATAACACGAACATGACTGGATAGGTTGCTACCTCGCGCAGCTCGGCCTCACGCCGGACGGTCTCACACCGGGCGACACACTCAAACTCACAAAAATGAGAAAGAGGGAAGGGAATAGCACAAGAGAGGGAGCTCTCACGTACAACCAATCTTTCTTCAATTCTATCATATGAAGCATTACACCCTTAGCCTTCCTTATATAGGAGGAGGCTATAACATCCATACCCATAAGATTTTCCTAATAACATTTATACCCATGCCTAATAAGACAAAGCCCAACAACCAACTATTGACTTTTGTGGGTTTAAATAAAAATAAAATACACACTTTGACTATGACTAACCTAATACAACAAAAGTAAATAATACATGTATTACTACATGTATTTTACACACAATACATACGCAATACATAAATACGTGACGCCGAGTCTTCAGGAAGCCGAATCTCCGAGCCACAAGCTCGGTGCGGCGTCGGCTCTAAGAAGTGGGTCCAGTAGTGGGCCTGGTGTCCCCACCAACCCTCCCGGGGCGGCTGGAACTCGACTTCTTCGAGTAAGGGGGGACACTGCTCTGGTAATGCTCCAGCAGATCTGGATCGAGGCGTTGGAGATCTTCCCGGTTGATCCAGGAATCATCAGACGGTGGACGGTCCCGCCAGCGGACAAGGTAGCGCTGGTACTCCCTGCTCCGTGTAGTGGTCACATGTTCATCCAGTATCCTCTCAATTTGCTCGCGCGATGCTCTCGAGACTGTGGGACGCACAGGTGTGGGTTCACTCTCAATGGGAGGAGAAGGCTCGAAAGGGTCACTAGGAATCACTGTGGGTTCCTTGTAGGCCACTAGATCTGCCACATTAAAAGTAGAGCTAATCCCATATTCGAGAGGTAAGTCCACAACATAAGCATTTCAGCCAATTCTCCGCAGTATCGGGAAGGGACCATCACTACGGACTTGTAACTTTTTAATGGCTCTCGAGGGGAGTCGTTCGGGTTGGATCCGCACTATAACCAAGTCACCTTCTTGAAATTCATGGTGACGCCTATGCGAACCAGCTGACTCATGCAGACTCTTAACATGTTGTGCAAATTTTGTGGCTGACGTGGATGTCCTAGACTCGAGTGGGAGGGGAATGAGATCCATGGGTTTCCTACGTTTGTAGACATGCACGACCTCAAATGGACTCATACCTATGGACCTGTATGCAAACTCGGCTCTAGGCAAGAGAAGATCCCATGTGCCAGAATGATCCTCCACGAGACACCTAAAGAGATTCCCTAAACTTCTATTGACTGCCTTCCATTCATCCCCTGGTCGGATTATGACCTGGTGGCGTCCACTTTTCAAGTCAAGCATGTTATCGCGACGTGGAATTGGAAAACTGTACTTGACAATGATCTTGTTGATGGCGCGGTTGTCAACACATATCCGCCAGGTGCCATCTTTCTTTGGTGTGAGCAAGGCAAGGACAGCACAAGGGCTCTTGCTCACCCTGAGAAAACTCTTTTGAATAAGGTCCTCGACAATGCTTCGGAGCTTAGCATGCTCCTGGGGGTCCAATTGGTAATGGGGAAGGTTGGGTAGGGTGGACCCGGGGACAAGCTCAACAGCGTGTTGTTCATCACGCATGGGAGGGAGTCGCGAAGGCAAGTCCTCAGGGACGATGCCTTGGAAGTCCTGCAGTATTGTCGGGACTTCAGTTGGGACTGAGACTCGGGACTCCTTGGGTGTGATGGTGACGTCAACAATAGGGGCACCCTCAGCAACCTCTCTGTTTAGCTCACCGACATTTATGGAGTCAAGGTGCCTAATTAGGTCATGACCATCCTGAGGTGCCTTAGAAACGGGTGTGATACATGTAAGAGGAGAGGGAAGGGGAGGTTTCCCTTCAGTGGGAGTTTGGGGATTCTCCGGAATTTTGGGAGTTCCAGTGGGGGTGGAGGTGGAACTCTTACCCGATGTCACCTTTGGGGGTGTCGGGTATAACTGAATCGTCCTTCCATTGTGAGAGAAGGAACACTGATGGGACCGACCAAATGTAGCGAGGTCTACATCATAGATCCACGGTCGTCCTAAGATGACGCTCCCGGCCTTCATAGGTACTACGTCACATAAGATTTGTCCTTGGTAGGACTGGAATTGGATGGGAATGACACATGTGGTGGTGACTGATACAAGAAATATGAAGTGATCTAGAAGGGGAGGGGATGAATAGATCACTTTTTTTCAACCGATTAAAAATTACTGAAGCATGATTCACTTAAAACAAGCAATCTCGGAGTTGAACCCACAAAAAAACGCAGTGCGGACAATAGCTCGAGTGGATAGAAGGCACACCACAAAATCACCACAGACAATCACACGAGTACCCAGAGGTTTTTAAGGTGGTTCGGTCAGACCTCCAGTCTGCCTACGTCCACCCCTCACTTCAAATCGAAGTGAGGCTTCCACTAGCACCTGCTAGCAAAGCAGACTCAGTCTGCGACAACGGCTGATTCACAGCTTCACCAGGGGAACACCCTCCCCTCTTCCTCCACACCCGGAGGGAACCCTAAGGACGCCAAGTCCCTAGAAATCAGGAAACAAGTTCCTCTTCCTCCAACCGGAGGGAACACTAGTGATCTGCAGTCACTAGAACCAGAGACCAAGGTCTCTCTTCCTCTGAAGCCCAGAGGGAACACCTCTTCTACGAGAGGGAACAATACTGCAACCTCTGTTGCAAGTGAACCAGAGAGAACACGTCTCTCTCTTCCCCTGAACACCAGGAGGTAACACAGAGAACTTTCAATCAAGAAGGAAAAAGTAGATAAAAACGAAAACAAGAAAGAAGGAAGCCAAATTTCAGAAACTGGAAACAATGTAGCTCAAACTGAGCAGCAGACTTCGGATTTGATCCGTAAGTCAATACCCATCTTCTGATCACTCTTCTGCTCTCTCTTCTCTCTCAACTGGATCACTCTAGTTTCTCAGGGAGGCTCTTTCTCGTCTGCTCTCACTCAAATTTCTTTACTGTAACCTCGGAGCTCCTCTCTTTTCGTAGATGGTGAGGCAGTGCTTTTATAAGCGATCAGGAGGGTTCATGCAAGGCGTGTGCTTCCCGCGCTCGATCCAGAACCTTCTTGCCACGTGCCCTTATAGCATTGGTTCCTTTAGTATTGGATCACGTGCAGCCCAGACACTGGGGAATATTCTTCCTCGGACCACCTTCTTCTTTTTGTTTTTTCTTCTTCTCCTGCAAAGAAATTAAAACCATTAAAACTCAGGGCCACAAAAATTAAAACTGCATGAGGTATGTGATAGCAATACGAGATGCACTATACTGAGAACGACACGAGATACACGAGATGACTACAGCACGAAATAGTGAGAGAATGACACGAGGTCAGATGAGAACAGCACGAGGTGAGAAGGAAATAACACGGAGTGAAACGATAGAAACACACGATCAGAGGAACCTTGGACGAAGATAGAAAGAAGCAACACGAAGACACAAATACAAAAACAACATGAAGACACAAAAACAACAACACGAAGACACAAACACAGAAACAACACGAAGACATAAAAAACGACTCGAATACAAAATTGTTCGAACTTACGAACGACTCGAAGACGAGGACGACACGGACTAAAACCAACTCGAAGACGAAAACAGAACCCTACACGAAGTGTGGTCACAAAGCAAAAAGGACACGGGGTCTAGGAAAAACAACACGAAGACAGAAGACAGGAACGGCTACAACGACACGTGATAAAACAGTGAAAGCAGGAAAACGACTCGAGTAACTACAGTAAATGACACGAAAACACAAGAGCAAAAATAAAAAGGATGACTCGAGATGAGCAACTAAATACTGAGGAAACGACACGAGGTTCACAGGAAACGACTCGAAGTTCATCAGAACAAATCGAGCTGCTTCAGTAAACAGCACGAAGACAATCAACAAACATAGTTGGAACAACACGACGTACAAAAGGACAACACGAAGTGTAGTGAACACAAACAACACGAAGTATGAAAGGAACAGTACGGACATACAAGGTACTACCTCATAGCAGTTTTCCTGTTAATCATGGAAATTTCAAATGCATAACATTACGCAAGATATCTGATTAAAATGACAATATTTAACATAGTGATGCTCATCATCAAAACACTAGGGAAGTCACAAAAATCCAACAATCTCCCCCTTTTTGATGATGGCAACACTATATTAAATAACAGAGATGAAGTGCAATGAGATTATGTGAAGATAAGCAATGCAGACACACAACACACTCGTCTCCTCTGACGACTCCCAAGAGCTCCCCCTGAACACAACAACTGCCTTCCTCTGACTAGATAACTCAGGACACTTATCTTTCGCTCCTCCTCAGCAAAACACAAGCAAGACACTCTCCCCCTTTGACATCATCAAAACTAGGGGCAGGTCTGAAGATATCACGAAAAGAAAATTGCTGACAGTGGAGAGAAAAACAAGAGAGAGTATGGCTGATAAAGGAAGGTTATTGAGATGTTTAGGCAATTAAGAAAGCCATTAATTTAATGTGAGGATTTTGAAGATCAGTTAGTCAGACTGTGTGCAAAATGGTGAATGAAGATCCGCTCCATACACAGAACCAGATTCTAAGCAAGTAAGGTACAAGATACCAGTATGGTCAGAGTAAGTCTTTACTCAGAGAGTATAAAGCAAGGAAGTCAGGAAAACAAAAACCTGTGATATTGAAAACAAACAAACCAAGAACTATATGCCAAGTGAATAGGATCTTGATACCAAGAGGGAGAAAATTTTTTCAAAGATGGTCAAGATCAAAGGTAAATCTGTCAAGTACACCTTTGACATTAGGGAGACACCTTGTTTAGAGGCAGGAATCCCCAGTTACTTGGTGGCAAGACCACATTACCCCTTCTGACAAGAGGATAGAGATAGTATTCTAACTGGTGTTGACATTAAGGTGACACCTTTACCAGAGGCCAGACACCCCAGTTACTAACCAGATATGTACCATAGCTCTGTATGATCAAGACAGCTAATTAAACCTGATTTATACTGCCATCTCATGACATGGGATGCTTTCACTTCATTGATGAAAGTCCCAGTTTCTCAATGAACAGTTAACAAGGTTGTTGAAACTTCTTTCATGAATTTTTTCATTAAACTGCACTTGAAACCTTGTAAATTAGTCTTGATTCAGTTTGAGAACAATACACCAGCTCCAAAGTTTTTCAGACTAAAACACTATATACCTCATTTCGGACTTAACTAGACTAAGTAGGTATGCTGTACTGGCTAGATCAGAAGTCAGTTACAGTGTAGGAAGATAGTCTTGAATTCAGATTTTGATCTCAGCGGGACTAACAGCTGAAATTCCAACAAGAAATTAGATGAACAGTCTTAACGGATAAAACATCCAAAAATTTCTTTTATACACCTACTCAAACTGATTCTCTTATAAGGTCAGCAAAAATCCGTTCAAAGTATGTTCAGATTTGGCCAAAAGAGCATGACACCTATTATTAATCTAGCTCCCCTGAGACCTTGACTCCAACTCAGACTTAACCAAGACATACCTCAAAACACCTCAAAGAAAACAAAGTGATATCAATCAATACGAGTGAATCAGCAAACACTTATAATGAGGTTATTTTCAGCAACAGACAATGAGTATAGATAAGCACAAGAGCACATGACAGATTATTCAGAGATCAATTATTCAATCATGAAATTCTGTAAATACCTAATTCTCTACGCAATGTGCTAAATTTTTCAGTATCCAGTGGCTTAGTGAAAATATCTGCAATTTGTGAGTTAGTGCCGACATGGATCAACTCAAAGGTCTTCCTAGCTATTTCATCTCGAATAAAATGATGCCTGATTTCGATGTGTTTAGTTCGAGAATGAAGTACAGGATTCTTTACAATGTTTATTGCACTAGTATTGTCACAAAAGATGGAAGTGCAACCTAGCTCAACTGAGTAATCCAGAAGCTGGTGTTTTATCCATATAACCTGTGTGCCACAGCTCCCTGTTGCCACATACTCAGCTTCAGCAGTAGAAAGAGCTACAGAGTGTTGCTTCTTGGATCCCCAAGAGACTAGGCACCCTCCTAAAAATTCGCAGTGACCACTAGTACTTTTCCTGTCCAATTTACATCCTGCATAATCTGCATCTGTATTTGCAATGAGATCTAAACTACATGATGCAGGATACCAAAGACCTAGATCATAGGTAGCAGATAAGTATCTAAAGATTCTTTTTATAGCTGCCAAATGCAATTCAGTAGGTCTAGCCTGGTATCTGGCACACATCCCTACACTAAATTGAATGTCAGGCCTGGATGCTGTTAAGTAGAGGAGTGAACCGATCATACCTCTATATAATTTAGCATCCACCTCTTTACCTTTTTCGTCTGAATCCAGTGAGGAGTTGGTGCCCATGGGTGTTGAGATAGTCTTGAGGTTGGTCATTCCAAACCTTTTCAGCATCTCCAGAGTATACTTGGTTTGATTTATGAAACAACCATCCTCCATCTGTTTGACCTGCAGCCCAAGAAAATACTTTAGTTCGCCAACTAAACTCATTTCAAATTCATGAGACATAGATTCAGAAAATTCTTTACACAAGTTTGAATTGTTAGATCCGAAGATGATATCATCAACATATACCTGGACCACTATTAAATCCTTTCCGAGATTTTTGGTGAAGAGGGTTTGGTCAACCTTACCTCGAGTGTAGCCCTTGCTCAAGAGGAATTCAGAAAGTCTCTCATACCAGGCTCGGGGAGCCTGCTTCAATCCATAGAGGGCTTTATTCAACCTAAAAACCATGTTAGGCTGAACAGAGAAATTAAAACCTGGAGGTTGTTCAACATATACCTCTTCCTTCAATAACCCATTTAAGAATGCGCTTTTGACATCCATCTGCTGCAGCCGAATGTTCTAGAGCATGCAAATGCAAGCAGAATTCTTATAGCTTCCATCCTAGCCACTGGGGCATAGGATTCATCAAAATCCACACCAAATTCCTGACTGTAGCCTTGAGCTACAAGTCTTGCTTTGTTTCTAGAAATAGCTCCATTCTCATCAACTTTATTCTTGAAAACCCATTTAGTGCCAATGACATGAGTGTTATCAGGTCTGGGAACTAGTTCCCATACAATATTTTTCTCAAATTGATTTAACTCCTCACACATGGCGGATACCCAAGAATCATGTTTTAAGGCTTCTTCCACAGATTTGGGTTCCACCTGAGATACCAATGCAGCTAAGTCCTGTTCTTGGACAATTCTAAAATGAGACCTTGTCCTAGGAGGATCATGCAAATTTCCTATGACATTTTCACTAGGGTGGTCTTTGTGAAATATTATCTCACCTGAGGGTTCACCTACCTCAGCTGCTCCTTCTTGCTGTGAGTTTTCTGGTTGAGCAGCTGGCTGCATCTCTTCTTCTTCAATTTTCTCCAAGAAATCTCCCTCATTAGATGGCTCCCTGTCATCATTCATCACTTTGTTAGAGAAATCATTTTCATCAAACACTACATGCGGTGTTTCTTCAACAGTTTGATCATCTTTATTGAAAACTCTGTAAGCCCTTGAGGTTTCTGAATATCCGAGAAAAATTCCAGGAGAGCTTCTAGCTTCAAATTTGTCCAAACCATTCTTACCATTATTGTGAATAAAACATTTGGAGCCAAAAACTTTAAAGTAAGAAATGTTTGGCTGCTTACCCTTGAGAAGTTCATAAGGAGTTTTCCTATGAGTAGGTCTTACCAAGGCTCGGTTTAGAATGTAGCATGCAGTATTCGCAGCTTCAGCCCAAAATCTCCTTGGATGTCCACTCTCAATCAGCATAGTCCTGGCCATTTCAATTATTGACCTGTTTCTTCTCTCAACAATTCCGTTCTGCTCCGGTGTCCTGGGAGAAGAGAATTTGTGAGTCACTCCCTCTCTTGAGCAAAATTCAGAAAATGAAGAGTTCTCAAACTCTCCTCCATAGTCAGACTGAATTGTAATGATATTATGTTCACCTTGCAGTTTGATTTTATTGAAAAGTTCTTCAAAGTGAACAAAAGCATCATTTTTATTTGCTAAACAAAACAACCATGAAAATCTAGTGTCATCAACTATGACTAATCCATATCTCTTACCTGACAAACTTTGTATGCGAGTAGGACCAAAGAGATCCATGTGCAAGTGCTGCAGCGGTTTAGATGAAAGACTCTCAGTTCTCAAGTTAAAAACTGCACGAGTCTGTTTACCTTGTGCACAAGCATCACATAGCTTGGACCCTAACTGAAATCTTATTCTGGGCAAACCTCTAACTAGGTTATGCTTAGACAGTTTATTCATTGTAGACAAACTAGCATGGCCTAGACGCCTATGCCAGTCAAAAGCAACCTGTTCAGAGTTAGCAGACATACACAAGTTAGTTTCAGGATTATCATCCAGGTCTACGATGTATACATTGTTTACTCTATGACCTTTGAACATGACGTTATCAGAATTCAGCTCAAAAACAGTGCAGGAATTGTGGTCAAAGAGTACCTTGTGTCCTTTGTCGCAGAGTTGACTTATACTTACCAAGTTGTGCTGAAGTCCTTCTACAAGATACACATCTTCAATGGAGTTAGTAGAGGACTTACCAACTGTACCAATTCCAATTATTCTTCCTCTGTTATTTCCACCGAATTTGACCAAGCCCCCAAACTTCATTTTCAGTTTGCTAAATTTGGACCGGTCTCCTGTCATGTGCCTGCTACAGCCGCTGTCAAGATACCACTTGTTATGCTCGGCTGCCAGGCTAACCTGCGAGAGTTCAGACAAAGTAATGTGGGACCCAATTCAAATTGGGTCCAAAGACAGTTTTCAATTTATCCAAATTACACTTAGGAACCCACATTTGTTTTACTGTTCTTTTCAGTGATTTCATGTGGATTGATTCTTCCTTCTTGGCATTTCTCAGTGGGTGTTGAATGAGCCTATTCCTATTAAAATTATGCTGTTTCCGAACAGAAAAATTGTTGTTTGGCCTCTTAGAGGAAACACGTGTGTGCTGAGCATAATTCATGTAACCATTTTTATTCAAATGAAAATTGTGCTGAAAGTGATGCATGTTTGCATGCTTTCCTTGATAACTAGCATGCTGAACTTTCTTAGCGAAACTGTTCACCTTTCTAGTGACATCAATAGGAATGGTCGTGTGAAAACCTTTGTTCCACAACTGTTGCACAGGAGCAGTTCTAGTCTCAGGATTTCCTGACTTAGCTTGCTGACCAATGGATTGAATGGATTTGCTGGTCGAAACCTTCAATGTAGAGACAGATTTGGAACTGGATGGTGTTTCCAGTTTTTCTTTGCCTTTGGCGGGGCAGAACGTGACAGTTTTAAATTCAAAGGGTTTTTTACTTATGGGATAGTATCCTAATCCCTCCCTATTGAAGTCTACCCTCGACCCCAGAAGGGCATCCAGATTGTTTCTCCCCTCTGTAAATTTTTTTAGCATTTTTTCTTTGTCCTCAATCTCCTTCTGAAGTTCATTACATTGGTCCTGGAGTTCCTGATTAACTTTTCTAACCGCCTCATATTTTTCTGCAATCAGTCTAAACTCTTTTTTACTCTCTTCAGTTTTACTCTTCAGCTCATTCATCCTAGCTAGATTTTCCTCTCTTTCCATTCTAAACTTCTCGATCTCACTTCTAGCCTGATCTAGCTCAATGGCCATCTCCTTGGTTTTCATGTTATCCGTAACAGCAATAGAGTGTTCCTCAGAAACAGAGTGAAACTTTCGTTTAAGCATTCTGTGCTCCTTGGTTAGAAAATTATATTTAGCTAACAGGTCGCCATAGGCGTCCTCCCAATCGTCCAAAGTAAAATTCTCAAATAAGTTCGTTACCTCTTCCTCATGGTTGGCCATGAGGCAAGTCTTCTCTTCACCTTCACTGGACGAGGTGGCTTCTGGATCCTCCTCCTCGTCGCTCCATGTGCACAGCATGGCTTTCTTCTTCTTGTGCACCATCTTCTTCTGGTATCCGAGAGCCTTAGCTTGCAGCTCTGGACATTCACTTTTCATGTGACCAGGTTTCTGACAATGGTAGCATGTAACCTTCTTAACAAACCGGTTCTTCTCAAGTTCTCGTTCAGGAGACTTCCTTGCAGCATTAAATTTCTTTCTCCTGTAGAATTTCCCTTTAGTCCTCAAGAACTTTCTGAATTGCCTGGTGAGCATGGCCTGCTCGCCCTTGTCCAGGTCTGAGAATCCGTCAGAGTCTTCGCTGCTACCACCACTGCTGCTGCTGCTGCTCTTCTTAGTATGTCGTGAGACTTTCAGAGCAACATTCTTTCCCTTTCTGTCATGTCCATCATTCCCTTATTTGAAGTTCATTTCGTGGGTCATGAGAGACCCAATCAGCTGGGTTACTGACATGGTGGATAAATCTCTAGATTCCTCTATGACGGTCACCTTAGTATCCCAGATGGGAGTTAGGGACCTAAGGATCTTCCTGACAATGTCTTCTTGCTGAATCTCCTTTCCAAATCCTCTCAGACTATTGATGATCACAGACAATCTAGCATACATTTCTGTGATCGACTCCTCTGGCTTCATCTTAAACAACTCATACTGAGTTGTAAGCATATTGATCTTGATAGCTCTCACTTGAGATGTGCCCTCATAAATTAACTGCAATTCATCCCACATTTTCTTTGCAGTCTTGCACGCTGAAATCCTCAAGTACTCTTCCGGGTGGACGGCGCACTGTATGATGTTAAGAGCTGTCCAATTCAGTGCGGAGAGTTTAACCTGTTCCTCTGTCCACATGTCTTCGTTCGGTGGAAGTTGGTACGGACCATCTGTAATTACTCTCCAGAGCTTGTGGCTTTGGGCCCTGATAAAGACTTCCATCCTGTTCTTCCAAAAGAAATAGTTATTACCATCGAAGAAAGGGGGACGGGTGATTGACTGCCCTTCAGCAATGTAGCTGCGAGAACCAGCGGATCCGTTTCCCTGGCCGTTGGACCACATATTGGGAAATACCTGCTCTGATACCAAGTGATACAAGAAATATGGAGTGATCTAGAAGGGGAGGGGATGAATAGATCACTTTTTTTCAACCGATTAAAAATTACTGAAGAATGATTCACTTAAAACAAGCAATCTCGGAGTTGAACCCACAAAAAAATGCAGTGCGGACAATAGCTCGAGTGGATAGAAGACACACCACAAAATCACCACAGACAATCACACGAGTACCCAGAGGTTTTTAAGGTGGTTCGGTCAGACCTCCAGTCTGCCTACGTCCGCCCCTCACTTCAAATCGAAGTGAGGCTTCCACTAGCACCTGCTAGCAAAGCAGACTCAGTCTGCGACAACGGCTGATTCACAGCTTCACCAGGGAACACCCTCCCCTCTTCCTCCACACCCGGAGGGAACCCTAAGGACGCCAATTCCCTAGAAACCAGGAAACAAGTTCCTCTTCCTCCAACCGGAGGGAACACTAGTGATCTGCAGTCACTAGAACCAGAGACCAAGGTCTCTCTTCCTCTGAAGCCCAGAGGGAACACCTCTTCTACGAGAGGGAACAATACTGCAACCTCTGTTGCAAGTGAACCAGAGAGAACACGTCTCTCTCTTCCCCTGAACACCAGGAGGTAACACAGAGAACTTTCAATCAAGAAGGAAAAAGCAGATAAAAACGAAAACAAGAAAGAAGGAAGCCAAATTTCAGAAACTGGAAACAATGTAGCTCAAACTGAGCAGCAGACTTCGGATTTGATCCGTAAGTCAATACCCATCTTCTGATCACTCTTCTGCTCTCTCTTCTCTCTCAACTGGATCACTCTAGTTTCTCAGGGAGGCTCTTTCTCGTCTGCTCTCACTCAAATTTCTTTACTGTAACCTCGGAGCTCCTCTCTTTTCGTAGATGGTGAGGCAGTGCTTTTATAAGCGATCAGGAGGGTTCATGCAAGGCGTGTGCTTCCCGCGCTCGATCCAGAACCTTCTTGCCACGTGCCCTTATAGCATTGGTTCCTTTAGTATTGGATCACGTGCAGCCCAGACACTGGGGAATATTCTTCCTCGGACCACCTTCTTCTTTTTGTTTTTTCTTCTTCTCCTGCAAAGAAATTAAAACCATTAAAACTCAGGGTCACAAAAATTAAAACTGCATGAGGTATGTGATAGCAATACGAGATGCACTATACTGAGAACGACACGAGATACACGAGATGACTACAGCACGAAATAGAGAGAGAATGACACGAGGTCAGATGAGAACAGCACGAGGTGAGAAGGAAATAACACGGAGTGAAACGATAGAAACACACGATCAGAGGAACCTTGGACGAAGATAGAAAGAAGCAACACGAAGACACAAATACAAAAACAACATGAAGACACAAACACAGAAACAACACGAAGACATAAAAAACGACTCGAATACAAAATTGCTCGAACTTACGAACGACTCGAAGACGAGGACGACACGGACTAAAACCAACTCGAAGACGAAAACAGAACCCTACACGAAGTGTGGTCATAAAGCAAAAAGGACACGGGGTCTAGGAAAAACAACACGAAGACAGAAGACAGGAACGGCTACAACGACACGCGATAAAACAGTGAAAGCAGGAAAACGACTCGAGTAACTATAGTAAATGACACGAAAACACAAGAGCAAAAATAAAAAGGATGACTCGAGATGAGCAACTAAATACTGAGGAAACGACACGAGGTTCACAGGAAAACGACTCAAAGTTCATCAGAACAAATCGAGCTGCTTCAGTAAACAGCACGAAGACAATCAACAAACATAGTTGGAACAACACGACGTACAAAAGGACAACACGAAGTGTAGTGAACACAAACAACACGAAGTATGAAAGGAACAGTACGGACATACAAGGTACTACCTCATAGCAGTTTTCCTGTTAATCATGGAAATTTCAAATGCATAACATTACGCAAGATATCTGATTAAAATGACAATATTTAACATAGTGATGCTCATCATCAAAACACTAGGGAAGTCACAAAAATCCAACAGTGACTAGGATAGAAGTGTCATCGACCCAAGCCACGTTGTATGGCCTTGGATGAGGATGCGTAGGTAGACCTAAACGGGAGACAAAGTCTGAAGAGACTACATTGATACAGCTCCCGTTGTCAAGGATTACCTTACAAGGATGAGAGTTCACCATGATGTAAATTTGGAAGATGGAGGTTCGACGCCAATCGTCCTCCTGGGGTGTTGAGATACAGCGAACTACACCCAATCTTTTCTAGTTAGAACTCTCGGCAATGTCTCCAACCCGCATGTACTCGACATGCGTGCCATCAAATATTGTATATATTTTCTCAAACTGGGTGATGAGATCAGGATCGGCCATATATCTCTCCTGATCCATGGGTGTTCGTAGAGTTGAAATGTGCTCTAGACGGCCTGATGAATTCCTAGACCAACGTGGCATGCACTACCTCGGACCTAGATGATGCAATCCTGGGACCGAAAATTAGCAAGGTGTGGACCCAGCTGATATGCAAAGGGTCAACTTGAAGGGATCGGTCAGGAAAAGTTGCTCGCCCGTAGGCGAAGTAGTCGTGGAACTACCTCCTGATTAATTAGGATGCCCTAATGTGGCAGTCTTGGGCCTAAGGATAGGTGCAAGCAAGCTCTCTCTTGCTGTACACAGCGATGCACTCAGTAGACAAGCTACATGGATTGGGCTCTCTCTCACTTCGTCGCGCGGCAATTGAATAGGATACTAAATAAGCAAGTGGGGGGAGCACGTACCTAGCTAGACTGAGAAGTCTAGCTCCGACCGGAGACGAAGGCGAGCGGGGATGTGCGTGCCCGCACGGCGTCGACGAAACTTCGTGGTTACAATGAATTCACTCCGCACAGGGAGGTTTTAATTTATCACAAAATCACTTAATTTGAAAATTTTCCCTCGCAGGGGAACAAATTAATCTAATTTCTCCGCGCAGGGAGACTTAGTGGCATGTACGTTCCGTAATTTACGGATCGTCTGTCGGCTTATCGGGTGACCCTGACACCGATCAGGCCGTTGTTGTTGACTTGTAATGCCACAATTCCCAATTAATATATATAGATATAGATATATAACTATTAAAGTATATATATATATATCCCTTGATATTATATATATATATATATATATAATAGTTATATATATATATTTCAACAAATGGTATCCTCCTTTTTTTTCAACACCCCTTTTTTTAACCTTTTTTTTTCAAACTCTACCTACTCCTTTTTTTTGACTTTTTTCAAACTTTTTTTTTCACACTTTTTTCAAACTTCGAACCTTTCCAAACTTTCAAACTCTCTTTTAAACACGTTTCAAATCGCCTTCTTTCAAACCACCTTTTGTACCATTTTCAAACCCTTTTTTTTTTTTTGACTTTTCTCTCTTTTTTTTTTTTCCTGTTCAAACCTTACCTATTCTTCCAACAACTTTCAACCTCTCCTGGCTGTCAATAAGGCCGGCCGTGTGGGCGGTCAAAGCGGATGGCTCACGCGGTTGAAGGCGTCGGCGCACGCAGGCGCATGTGGGGAAGGATGAAGGAGACGTTGTTGACGGCCCACCGCGTGCGGTTGTCGATTCTGTTCTGGGTGTTCAGGAAGATGATGACCCTGTCCGCAGTCGGCGGCGGTGGGATGGAGGCGGGGCTGCCTAGGGTGGTGGCCGGATGGTGTGTGCAGGCGGCTGGGTGTTCGCAGGGGTGTGGATGGTTGGCAGTGAGGGAGGGCGTGCGTGACGGTGTGAAGTAGAGGGAGAGGGTTAGCAGGAGGCGGAGGGGTCTGCCGGTTGTCGCAGGGGCGACAGTGGGTGGTGGAGGGTGACTGTGGGTCGGCGAGGAGGTGGAGTGCAGGTGGCCGGCGGTCTACGACTGGGGGGGTGAGGGAGTTGGCTGGAGGTCGGAGACGTCGCCGGTGGAGGTGGGCGACTGTGTGACATTGCCGCGGCGGCGACGAGGGGTGCAGGGCGGTGAGGAAGGTGGCTGGAAGTCGCGGTGGTCAGAGGTGGGGGACGACAGTGGCAGCGGTCTGGTTAGCAAAGGGGAGGACGATGGCGTGACGTGGCGGGAGGCGGATCCACGGCGGCGGCTCTTGTCGTGTTGTTGCCCGAGATTGCCTCCTTGGCGTGGTGGTGCGGGGACGGTAGCGTCAGGCGGCGGGCTGGAGGAGGTTGGTAGAGGGGTTCGCGGTGGCGGTGGCTGCCGGGTCGGAGCCGGAGGGCTGTCGGTGGAGAGCGGCGTGACAGTGGCGGAGGTGTAGGGGGTGAGACGGTGGAGCTGGCCGGCGGTGTGCGAAGGTGGCCGGTGGTGGGGAGCAGGGGTTCAACGGCGGCCGCGGTTGACAGAGGAGGTGGCTGCATGCGTCGCCACGGCCGGAGGTGGCGAGGGCGGGCTGCCGTTGCTGCTGCCAGGGACATCGACGAAGGGCGACGGGGCGAACGGGGCGAACGCTCACTTGCCTGGGCGCGGGCCACAGGTGGCAGGCACCCGCAACGGCGGGCGCGTGTGCAGATGGGCCGGGGCCGGTTGGCGCTGGAGGCCGCGTGGGCGCGCTGCGGTGACGCGGGCGGGCTTGGCCTGCCGCTGCCGAACCCAGAGGGGAAGAGGCGTGGGCGCGGCGCTACTGTGCGCGGAAGAGAAAGAGGGTAAAACAGAAACAGAGAGAGAGAGAAAGATTAACTGAGAGAGAGAAACAGAGATTAACAGAGGGAAAGAGATTAACAGAGAGAGAGAGAGAGAGATTAACGGAGAGAGAAAGAAAACTTGTTTTTTTTTCTGTTTCAATTTTTTTTTCTCAGATCTATCAACCGAGATTTTTTTTCTGCTTCTCTCCTTTCTTTTTTTGCCTTTTCTTTCTTTCTTTCTTTTTTCACTTCTAGCAACCTAGAGAGAGAAGGAGAGACGATGCCGGGGTCGTTGAAGTCGACAGAGGCGCCGTGTTGGGCTCTGATACCAAATCTGACGAGGACGGCGTCGGTGGAAGGATCGAAGGCAACTCTGATAACACGAATAGGACTGGATAGGTTGCTACCTCGCGCAGCTCGGCCTCACGCCGGATGGTCTCACACCGGGCGACACACTCAAACTCACAAAAATGAGAAAGAGGGAAGGGAATAGCACAAGAGAGGGAGCTCTCACGTACAACCAATCTTTCTTCAATTCTATCATATGAACCGTTACACCCTTAGCCTTCCTTATATAGGAGGAGGCTATAACATCCATACCCATAAGATTTTCCTAATAACATTTATACCCATGCCTAATAAGACAAAGCCCAACAACCAACTATTGACTTTTGTGGGTTTAAATAAAAATAAAATACACACTTTGACTATGACTAACCTAATACAACAAAAGTAAATAATTCATGTATTACTACATGTATTTTACACACAATACATACGCAATACATAAATACGTGACGCCGAGTCTTCAGGAAGCCGAATCTCCGAGCCACAAGCTCGGTGCTGCGTCGGCTCTAAGAAGTGGGTCCAGTAGTGGGCCTGGTGTCCCCACCACTTAGAATTGGTTTCTTCAACAGTCTTGAAACGATCCTTGGCATTGGTATCTTGAACATCTAGAACCGAAGAGGACGGGAAACCCAGGGTGTCACTAGAAATATGACAATGAATCAGGTAGGGATCCACTGTAATCTCCCCCTCAGACAGATCTGAGAAGTATGACCGTGACTCAAAAAAGGTAACATCTCTTTGGTAGTAGATCTTCCCTGTCTTGGGGTCAACTCACTTATACCCTTTCTGAGTGGGGGAATAACCAAGAATGACTCCCCTAACAGCTTTGGGGTCAAGTTTAGAATGACCTGGACCTAAGACATGGATAAAACACAAGCACCCAAATACCCGAGGAGTCAAAGGAAAAATTGGGTGATCTGGGCATAAGATAGTCATAGGAATCTGAAACCCGAGGGCTCTGGATGGCATCCTATTAATGACATATGCTGTTGTGAGGACAACATCTGCCCAGTACTATTTGGGAATCTTGTGCTGAAACAGGAATGCCCGAGTAGTCTCCATTAGGTGTCGATTCTTTCTCTCCGCCATTCTATTTTGTTGTGGAGTATACGGGCAAGAGGATTCATGTGCCATCCCTTCATCTTGCATGAACACATTCAGATTTTTCGTGAAGTATTCTTTTGCATTATCAGATCTAAACGTCTTGATTTTTTTCTCAAATTGTGTCAACACCATATTGGAAAAAATATGAACTGCTCTAGGCACTTCCTCTCTCGACCTCAAGAGATACACCCAAGTACACAAGGAAAAATCATCAATGAAAGTGATGAAGTAGCGATAGCCACTCACAGAACACACAGGTGAGGGACCCCAAACATCAGAGTGGATCAAATCAAAAGGAGCACTGCTCTTTTTTATTGAAGTTGAAAATTAGGATCTACAATGTTTTGCCAACTGACATACAGGACACTGAAATGACTCTGGTTTAATGGACTTAACCAATGTGGGAAATAAAACTTTCACAGACTTGAAAGAAAGATGTCCTAGACGACAATGCCATAACTTGAGCTGCTGAATTTGATCGGAATTATGGATGGTTTTCTTAGACTGAAGAGCTGTCTTCCCTTTGGTGTTCAGCTGGTAAAGGCCCCTATCCTTAAGACCACTCCCAATCGTTCGCTTGGTCTTCAAATCCTGAAACACACAATGGGTTGGGATAAGGTTATGGAACAATTAAAGGATTTGGTGAGGTTGCTAACAGATAGGAGATTTATTGGAAGGGAAGGAACATGTAAGGTAGATGACAAGGAAAGATGATCATCTAGTCTGATGGTTCCTTTACCCGCAATTGTGGCTTGAGTACCATCAGCTACCATCACCTTTTCTTGGCCAGAAGAAAGAGAATAGGTAGATAAGAGACTAGGGTTACCGGTCATATGATCAGTAGCTCCAGAATCAATGATCCATGATGTATCGGTTGGTTGAGATGTAGCACTAAGTGTAGCTCCCTCAACACTGAACTTACCCAGAGCAGAGGTGTCCATCTGAGAAAGAATCCTTTGAAGGGTAGCAATATCAGTTGAGGAGAGGCCCTTTGTGTTAGGTACTTGAGCATTGGGTGATCCAACATCCTGAGAAGAAGCCAGGGAAGTTGATGCATTTCCCTTGGCCTGTTTGCTGTTCTTCTTACCACGGAACTTGAGAGGCTTCTTATCAGGATAGAGCTCCCAGCAGTCATCCACAAGGTGGTTAGGTCTGCCGCAGTGACTACTCTTCCTCCTGGCTTTCCCATCATCATCTTGACTATTACCACTACCCTTCTTAGACTTAGAAGCATTGCTGGTCATAGCAGAATGGTCATGAAGAACATGGCCACTTGTTGTTTGAATGTCCACCAGCATAGCCTCCCTCCGATTCTCTTCAACCAGCACCCTTTGATATATCTCATCTAGGGATGTCAAAAATATCCGCAAACCCGATTACCCGCATCACCCGACCCGTGATGGGTAGGGTAATACCCGAATAAACGGATATGGATTCGGGTTCGGATATGTTTAAAATACCCGTTTCATATTCGGATAGGCTATGGATTTAGTGCAGCCGAATCCATACCCGATCCGAACCCGCTCTTAATAACTTATCGTGCATGTTATGCCTATGATTTTGATATGAACTTAATCCGTTGTTCGTCATGTTGAGTTTGTGAGTTTGGACTTCTTGCTAAATTGTAAAGACGTTTTTATTAAACATAAAAATTACTTTATAAAGGAAAGAATTGACCGAATTTCTATTTTTCTAAGTCTCATAAATCTCACATTTTCTTGGAGGTTGATGTAGACTCGTGCTTTATGGACGGATACGGATATCCGCGGATATATCCATACCCGTGACGGATATACCCGTATCCATACCCGCTAAAATAATAGGGTATTATCCGGGTATGGTATTTATAAAATTTTCACGGATAGGGTATGGTATTGGCCTACCCGAGCCGAATCCGATCCATTTACATCCCTAATCTCATCTAGAGATAGAGCACTAGTTTCATTGAGGATCTGTCCCCGGAGGGGTTCCCACTCCGGGTTTAAACCACTAAGGAACTTTAGAACTCTCCCCTTCTGAATAAACTTCAAGTGCCTTTTCTGATCAGCCGGGGTATCCCATTTATCAGCATCATAGTAATCAAGTTCATCCCACAGTGTTTGTAGGGTAGTGAAATAATCTGTAACAGAAAGTGTACCTTGCTTTGCTCCATACAAGGCAATCTCCAATTGATAGACCCTAACAACATTATTTTTTTCTCCATACATCTTTTCTAAGAACACCCACATGTCTCTACCTGTCGCCTTTCGCATAACCAGTTTCCTCTGAGCATCTTCAACGGAGTTGACTAACCAAGTCATCACAACACTATTCTGTTCAACCCAGTCTTCAAACTCAGCACTATCCTCATCTGGTTTCTCAATTTTACCATTGATATAACCAGACTTTCGCTTCGCTCCAAGTTACATCTTGGCTGCCGCTGACCATTCAACATAATTGGTTTTGTTCAACTTGATTGGAGTAATCTGCAGGGCATGGTGTTCATGACCCGACACAGGGCCAGACACCCGTTTTCCTACAGAAACCTTCTCAGCATCTGTGGATGTGGACTTGGAGATCGACGGGGAGTGCTGTTTGGCCATGAGAATCTCCCCTTCTTCCTGATGCAGAATAAACTTGAGAACCTGAAAAACCCTAGGAGATAGGCAGCGGCTGTCTCCACAAGGGCAGGGTTCTGCAGCTCAACAGAAGGAAAAAAAAGGAGGAGAAGGGTGCAGTCCCTGCCAGACAGAGAGAAGAAGGGGCCGCAGGCCTTTCCCAGGCCAGAGAGGGTTGTCCGATGAGGATATCTCAAGGAGAAGACCACCGCCGGCTTGTGCTAGGGAGAAACCCTAGGGCGGATCACCAAGGAACTCAGCGGTGCTGTGTCTGCCCCTGTTTCAGATCTCCTTTGGCTCTGATACCACGTTACAGCAAGGATGCAGAAGAACAAGGGAGGAAAAAGAGAAGAAGGCACCGAGAGAACCAAACTAGGGTTGCGGTGGTTTTTGGGAAAGAGAGAGCACTTTCCTCCGGCCGTCACCCACTTATATATATATTAGGTTTAGGGCAACCGCCACCTTACAACCATGACAGAAATGCCCCTGGCTAATGACATCCCAGGGCGCACACCTAATGGACCAGAAATAACAAACCAAAAAAAGGATGACCAAACTACCCTTTGCCTTCTTTACAGAATGCAATGGGTATTTTGGGTAATTACTCTTGTTATGAGGGGTATCATTGCCCCTCTCATTTCCACCATCATATTATTAAATATGCCTGCTGTTGAAGCACTTATAATGCCATCTCATGGCACTTGTTATTTTATTTATTTTAGATAACAGATACATAATCTAGCATGCTTTTCATTTTTGACTATTAAATTTATTGAAATGACATTTGGCAACCAGGGGTCCATAATTATAAAAATTGTGGTAATTTTACCAGATGGGTTAGAGATCCGTATACAACACTTCTAAAAGTAACAAAAATTAAAGTGAAACAAATTTTAAGTACGAAATAGTCTCAAAGAAAAAAGTGTTCCCAAACACCCTATTACTCTTTTCGTTTTCCCTTTTTTCTGATGGGGGAGGGGCTGTTTAAAGATCCTCCCAAAGCAGTGGATGTATATATAGCTGGTGATGTGTTAACATGTGATGCAGAAATGATTGATGAAATATAATTTGTATCCTTTCAGCTGCAAGCCACGAAAAATGGATCTGGAAGTTTTGTTATTTTCCACTGCATAGAGTTTCACAAATCAGATATTTGCTTCTCTAATTTTAGGTTGCAGGAGCACATTGTCCATGCTTTTCTTTCTTCCCCATCATCTGGGACGATTAAAATCGGAGCTGCAATGATCCTCTTCCCTGGCAATTTCTGGTCTCCCCTTGCAATGTCAAGATATGCCTGTCATCATGCATTACTTTTTTCTAAACATCATTCTTGAAACTAAGCTAAATGACAAACTATTGAGTATGAAATGCCACCTAAATCTTGCACACCTGCTTTTTAAATAGCGACTATACTCAGTAACATACTCTTATCACTTTTAGTCAATCATCTCCGGTGACTAAAGTTAATGGGGAGAAAAATGATCTGCACTGCAAATGACCAAGTAACAATTACATATAGTAGTGTGTTTTCCACTGACGGGATGATTGCACTGTCTGTTGAAATTGCAGCTGCATGCTACTGTGATGAGCACAAGATATAGGGAAAGGTGATGGATTTGTGATATCTTTCGGCATATACTTCATGATAAATATCTAATTCCGGATCCTGCTTTCTCTTACCTGTTGATTCCTCGATATGGGAACTAAAAATGCAGGAAAGGGAGAAGTATGGCATATGATTCCTTTGATGCAAGAAGCATATTGCAGAGGTATGGCTCGGAGGAATGGGGAGAGTATCGCATCCGAGAAGCTCACCTTTCTGAGAGGTCTGCTTATGGTGAGAGTGGATACTATTACTGCTGTGTATCCATTCCTTTCCCCGAAAACATGAACATCAGATGATTTTTGTCCATTCCAGGGGTTGTGGTCCAAAGTCGTAATGCTTGCTTGGGAAAAAAAAAGTTTGGGTTATTTATTGTGGTTGGTACCTTGCCCATGATCTGTAACTATGACCACTGGAACAAATCACCACGGCTGATGTCTAGATACTGGAAAATCTTAGACAAGTAAATGACTATCTCGTGTAGTGTTACACTTCTTTCATGGGTTGTCTACATGGGCTGTTTGAGTGTTCTTTCTTCGATGGGTAGCCCACCTGGCCCATTTGGCTTGGGTACGAGTCGGCCCGGTCGCCCAGCTTCTCCTTTAAAGACTTGGGCCAATTTGTGCCGACTCAATCGATTCTGACCGACCCAAGATCTTCGTGGGACAATACTAGGCTTGTCTAACGGATTTGGATATTATTCGGATCTGTTTTGAATCTGAGTTCGTATTGACGGATAATATTTGAATCTGTTTTCATTTTTTTGGATATAGATAATATTAGAATTTAAGTTGGAGCGGACATCGATATCATATTATTTACTTTGTAAAATATCCGTACGTAATATCATATATAATATAATATATATATATTATTAATATACTATAAAGTATAAAATTTGATAAGAAATATATATTTTAATTAATATTATTTTTTTCATTCTTGTTCATCTGCTTGATAAAGTTAAGAATAATTTCACGTAGAATATGTTAAATTTGTGTAGTATTTTAAAATTGGAGTGAATCATTCGAATAATTTAAAAATTTTGTTCGAATTGAATATAGATAAATAATATAATAATTTGTTAGATAACGGATTAAAATCGGATAATTTAAATTTTTAAACGGAGTGAATATAAATAGTAATGTATTTGTTTTGTATCTGCTCTGTTGGTAGGGCTAGACGATACGAGCGGGCGGGCTCTCAGCCAACCCAGCTCCTGCGTAGCACTACATTGCGTCTTAGTATATAGTGCCAGTTCGATTCCAAGGGTGGCATATTTACACTCTGTATACTTGAACACAACATAAATTCTCCATTCCACAGAGAGAGAGAGAAAAAAGCTTCCACCCTTCAGTTCATGCAGCAAAGATATAAACACCAAAACCCTTAGAACACTGTAGCTAAACTTGTTCTTTTCTTAAGGCGGGGACAACAGTGGTCCAGCTAAGAGAGGGGTCTTTAGTGACAAGATTATGGAATAGAAAACTGGCAGAGCCAATCGAACCAGATCATAATTGGCATCCATCTGTCTGGTTCCACTGGAGAGGAATATATATAATTAAACTGGCCACCACTAACCCTGTTCCAATTTTTTTTTCAATTTTTAATTCTTTGCTCAAGACCTTGAAATTATTCAAGGAGGACCCAAAATAACACCAAAGAAAATACCAGCTAGATCAGGGTCAGTGGATTCCCCCTCTCCACCTCCTGCAAAAAGCTACATTTTATCTTTGATGGGTTTGCCCATGGAAGCAAAAACAGGATATTCTATTTGCCAATACAAACAAATAATTAAATAATGGCACTGCAAGGGAGAGAGACCCAATAAAGAACAAGGAGAGCCATCAAAGCACCCCTTGAAGATAAAGACACCTAGCTATCATCTCCTTTCGATGCTGCAAGATATTCCCCTTCGCCTTGTCTCTTTCCTTGCCAGCCATCCCACATCTCATCTCTACTCTCTCCCAACCACCACAAACCTATCATTGATGTTCAATTAAGATTAATTAAATGACATAAACGTGGTATGATTATCCAGCTCACATGTTTGAGACAACATCAATGAGAAGGTTCTAGGCTTGAGACTCAAATCTTCTTCTAGGGGAGAAAGCCCATCTCCTGCACGAACTTGATAGACATGGGAGCATGATTTTCCAGACCAGATCTGCACCCTTTTGAGCATCAAGTCCATCCCCACAGAGCATTGACTCTTATTATGAGGGCACTAAGAAAGACCCTCATGTAAGATTTCATCATGAAATGAGTGAAGATTGCCTCAGCATTTAAAGGTTCAGAAAAGACCTACTTTTATAGCCAATGTAAATCTACATTCCTACAGTAACACAATCACAACGGTTGTGAAATTTGACTACCAACACAAAAATCACATAGTTGAATAGAATATATGTACTCATCCCCACTCATTCATTAACAAACTATATATGTACTTTTTTTTTAAATCTTGAGGATAATAATGTATCATGAGGAGGGTTCCTTCCCCCACTGTGGAAGCATTGCACCCACCTTTGAATGATCCAAACACAATCTTGTCCAAACCTTCGAAGGAAGAAAAACATAAAAAAAAACCCTATTTTGTAGAGCAACTAGAGGAAGCTTAGCCAACCGACCCAACGAGCCAAGGAAAAAAAAAAGGTATGATTTTGTCTGGGGTGGAGAAGGGAGAATTATTTTTTTGGGTCACGGGGAGGGACCAGTGAGTGGGCCGGGGGGGGGGGCGGACACTCTGGACGGTCGGTCACATGGGCCGGTGCGGAGGCCACATGTATTAATGGGTTTCCCGACGTTCCCATCAGTGGCAACTGTGGCATGTTCCAGACAGCTGGCTGGGCCGAATTGGATAAACCCTCCACCTCATCATCCACAAGTAAACTTCTATATAAAAAGGGGGGGGGGTGAATAATAACATGCATGTTGCATACTTGCATATATGATATATGAATATATCTAAGTTTAATAGCGCCTTAGAGTTGTCATATTTGTCTCTATATCCCTGCCATCATTAAGTTGTACTTTTGCACACCAGACCACAATTATGAGGCTGGCTAGGGGAATATCTAAGGAATTTCCTCACGTAATATCGAAGGAAAGTAATGTCGGCCGGTTAATATTTTTTTTAAACTTTATAAATTCAAGAAAAATACTATGTTTGTATGATTTTATAAATATGAGCATGTCATTCTACGAGAGCGGAATAGATGACGTCATAGGGGATAACTAGATCTGATGCATCCACTCCTATATCTCCGGCGCCCTTGTCTCCTCCTCTTCCCCCCTCGCCTCTCATATCAATTTTTCTCTCTCTCAATTGTCTACTCTGTTTGTAGTCAAAGGATTAACTCCGATTGAGGTTTACTATATTAATGATTAAAATCAACTTGATCTGATTTTAGTACGATATGATATGATTTGACTCAGATAGTCTCGAACTGAATCAGTTGAGTCACATCGTGGAGGCCATGACGCGGAGGCCATCTCAGCCAAGTCACACACCCGCTTAGGTTGGTCTTGGTATGACACAATACTAATGACAAACCATGCCTCCAACAATATTGAAGACCACAAACACTAGACACTAAAGAGGGTGAATTTCACCATGGTATCCCTCTCTTTTGGGTGACAAAGAAGACACTGGTATAGATTCCTTTTTTGTGAGTTAGAATTGGTTAACATTCTCTCCCATTTACCAGTTCAGTGAGGAACAGAGAGGAAGAAGATTGGATGACAGAGAAAAGGCATAAAGTCTTGCATGCTATCTTCTAGGGTCAGCTAATCTATTCTCTCATCTTCAATTTAAATGGTAAAAAAGAAGAATGAGACAAATGAGAGTATGAAAATGTGACAAGTCTAGTAATGTTTCTTTATTCACGATTGTACGCTGAGAAAGGATGGTTAGTGTTTAATGATGATAGGGGCATAGAGGCAAATGCATGCTACATTTTAGAGATACAGAAGCAAATATCATAATTCAGATGGTAAGCAGCAAGTACAGACATTTCAAGGACACATAAACAAAACACCACTCTTCGCCTTCGGCAACATCATATGGCCCATGTACGCCTATATATAATGTGCCGGTAGACTCGCCGCAGCACTAACAGCAGCTCCACATCTCCATAACCGCCTCCGGAGAGCTCGCCAGGGCAGGCAGCACCACCACACCCCACTCGAGCTCCTCCCCCCCAGCCATCGCCATGGCAGGCATCGCCTTAGGCCGCCTCGACGACTCCTTCAGCGTCACCTCCATCAAGGCCTACCTCGCCGAGTTCATCTCCACCCTCCTCTTCGTCTTCGCCGGCGTCGGCTCCGCCATCGCTTACAGTAATAACTCCTCGACCACCCTTTCACCGTGTTCAGTGATCACATGCAACTGTGTGAACTACCCATGTTGGGAGATATGCCTCATGTGTTGATGCCGCTGTGATGTTGAAACTTGCAGACAAGTTGACGTCGAACGCCGCCCTCGACCCCGCCGGCCTCGTCGCCGTCGCCGTCTGCCACGGGTTCGCGCTCTTCGTCGCCGTCGCCGTGGGGGCCAACATCTCTGGCGGCCACGTCAACCCCGCCGTCACCTTCGGCCTGGCCCTCGGCGGCCACATCACCATCCTCACCGGCATCTTCTACTGGGTTGCCCAGCTCGTCGGCTCCATCATCGCCTGCTACCTCCTCAAGGTGGTCACCGGCGGCTTGGTAAGTAACCCAGGTAACCGAACCCATCACCTTGTGACGACGAACAATCCAGGTTCTAATGAAGGTTGTTCTTGTTCTCTTTCTCTCTCGTTGCTGCCGCTGCAGGCGGTCCCGACCCACGGGCTGGCGGCCGGCGTCGGCGCCGTGGAGGGCGTCGTGATGGAGATCGTCATCACCTTCGCGCTGGTGTACACCGTCTACGCCACCGCGGCCGACCCGAAGAAGGGCTCCCTGGGCACCATCGCCCCCATCGCCATCGGCCTCATCGTGGGCGCTAACATCCTTGCCGCTGGCCCCTTCTCCGGCGGCTCCATGAACCCGGCCCGCTCCTTCGGCCCCGCCGTCGTCAGCGGCGACTTCTCCAGCAACTGGGTGTACTGGGTCGGCCCACTCATCGGCGGCGGCCTGGCCGGCCTGGTCTACACCTACGCCTTCATGTGCTCGGAGCACGCGCCGCTCTCCAGCGAGTTCTAAGCGAGCACGATGTCCTCGAAGATTTGAGAATTCCTCCAAGCTTGAAACTTCAAACTGGGTTTTCAAATTGGACGCGCTGTGTCACGTCCCCATTGTTGCTTTGATTATTGGTTTGTGTTGCATTTCATGCTTTAAAAATCTAAAATTTGAGTTATTGTGTTATTTTGTCCCATGTTAATGACAACTAAATGACAGAGCAGATAGACAACAGAAGACGTAATTGACCTCATAATATGGTGAGGTGAACGATTATGAGAGAGGAGAGAGAGATATTTACCGGGTGACATCGTGGGATGTCGAATACTCGATACATAACTCACTAGAGTCAAGGATCGTCCTCGCGTTGATGCGAAATTAGAGATCGTCACGAGATGTTGGAGATCGTCATGAGATGTATATATGTTTCCTCCTCCCTTCTGCTCTATGTATGTCACATCGGAGATATCCTCTTCTAAACTCACGTACATAAGTAATCAACTCCAAACAACATAAGAGAGATAATAAGGAAGTGAATCTTTCCCTTATCCCAATGGAGAGATAAAAGTTAAAATTTAAAAAATTAACGACCCATGTATCGTGGGCCACAAATCGGTAATCCAATGCTAACAGTTAGAAAATAAAAAAAGTTTTCATCTACTTCTATTTAGGAGTTTTAATTTTATTTATGTATTTCTTTGGAGAGAGGGCCTTATCTTCTATCTCACACACGCTTGTATATTACCTTGCCATGTCCTCTGTGCATTACTCGACATTTATTTTTCTTTTACTTTTGACCGTTTGACTAAGTATCTCTTAGATTCTCTATGCCTCTCTTTGAATTTCTCTCTTTGGGCGGATGGATGTGACTCGGTCAAGGGTCACTTCCTTAGAAGGTATTTGAAGAGAGTCGATTTTGTGTGAGAGTTATGGCCTAGAGTTTTCTCTCATCCGACATCCAATATCTCTCTCGAGTTCCTCTCTCGCAATCTTCTTATTCTAAGAGCCTACAGTCACAGTGGTGTTCGCCTCTGATAACGCGAGTTAGATTACATCTTTAGTCGCCATCGATCTGGGTCATCGTATCTTGGGAGAAGTTTCATCGTGAAGCATATTTACATCAGAGTAAGGGCAGAACGACTCTAAATGAAACGACTACGCGCTTCAAGATGAGTTTGCATTTCTTAATCAATTGATTCCATTTGATTTCTTTGCTTAGATCAAATAGAATATCTTTACCCATGCATAGTTTTTTCGATCCAAGAGGTTAGAGTCGTTTCTTTCTATTAGATTATTTGGCACCTGACATAGTTGCATTCCCTAATAAATTTACTAGCTAATTCTTTAAACCTTGGCAACAACAGATGTGATATTGATTAACCTCTTTGGCTTTATTATCTATCAAAGAATCCGACCTCCCTAATGATAAAAACGAACCAACTAGGTCGATAGATGTACGTAGTCAAGTTTAAGGATAAGGACTACCTATATACTGGTAGCATTCTCTTGTATTTTTCCGATAAATTCTATATATGACATCTATTACACTCCCAAATCCATCGAAGACTTGCGATTTACCTTAGAGAAGAAGTATGGCTCTGAGGATGTCGATCTAGATAAAATTATAATAGTCAATTACTTTGACTATAAGATGAACGATACTACATCTATTATTAACTAAGCCCATGAGATCCATTCCTTTGTTTTAGATATTCAAAGGTGTGGAATATCTATTGAAGAGAAATTCTACATCTATGCTTTGATTACAAAACTTCCGTTATCTTGGAATGATTTTCTCTATCTTTTAACATAAATGTGATGAGATGACTATTAAACAATTGATCTCTACTATTTAAGTTGAAGAGAGAAATAAGGACATAAATAAAAACATACATCCTCCACCTAAACCAGAATCCCAATCTAAGCCAAATTTGATTGAAAAAACCTACATCTCATTTCTTTAACAAAACTTTCAAAAAACCTAAGGATATTAAGGGAAGAAAAAGATTAAGAAGGAACCAGATAATGTTTTTTGTTATGTGTGGAAACCCAAGTCGATCATAAAGCCTATAAGTGTTTTGAAAGAAAAGATTGGAATGATAAACCCTACAAAGAAAATAAGTCGGATGCTACTGATCAACAAGTCAATGTATTGACTATTAACTCCACTTATAATGAAATGCTTATTTCCTTTAATCATGAATTCATGTTGTAATGCCTTACAATTTTATAGCATTTTATTTAATTAAAAAATGTGCATGCTTAAAGGTTTGAAACTATTAGTTCATTATATTTATTTATGTCAAAAAAATAGGAGGTAAAAGTTAAAAGAAAGTGAAGACAATAATAAATAAAGTTTAAAATTAAATTATATGAGGCTAATTATTTTATAAAATTTTTTTGAAAGGGTTTAAAATGAAAAATATATAAAGAAAGGGCATAAAAACAAAAAAAATAATTAAAGGATAAAACAAAAAATATATAAATAAAAAAATTTAAAAAAAATCGGTGGGGGGGGGGGGGGGGGCGGCTCCACGCGGCCGCCCTCGTGCGCGCCCGCACGCGGGCGGGCGCCTTCCACCGCCCTACTGCTTTGCGGCAGGGGTCTTTAAAAACAATTGTTTTTTTAGTTTTTGTTGTTGTTTAGTTAGCTTTTCATTAGTTAAATCACCTTTCTTTCGTTTAGTCAAAATTCATGTGCCCTATATATAAAAAAAATAAAAAATATGAGATAGTCAAAGAAAGTTAGGTGAATGGGTTGGTGGAGATTTGAAGGTCAAAATTTTATTAAATATCATTATAATAAGGATTGAATCTCCACCCTTGATTAAATGAAGGGTTAAGATGGATTAGGAGAAAATCCCTATAAATAGCACCATAGGGGACTTCATTTGTTCTTCTTGGGAGCTGAGTACGTCGTGAGGAGGAAAAGGAGAAGGCTGGAAAACTAATTAGGGAGTTGTTAATATGTCATTAAGGTAAGTGATTAAGCTTTTATTCCCTTAATTAGCATGAATTAGTATGTTTAAGTTGATTTAGGGTGTGTTATGAGCATCTAAAATGATGGTCAAGTCCAAAGATAGTATTTCACCATGGGTGATCATAGATTAGTCAAATTTCTATGATATCATTAAGTTAAAACATGTGATTAATGGTATAATTAAGTGATTAATATCTTAAAATTAGCAACAGAGTATGTTAAATTTAGAAAACTTCCAGAATCATGAGATCTGATGTTATGAGTCCTCTTTAAAAATTTTCATGTCTGATTCAATTTATTTTTACGTTTATGAATATTTTAATATTATCTTAAAGGTGATCAATTATACTAAAATATTAAAGGGATGATATTAAATCACCTCAAATTGCAGGAATACATCTTACTATAAATCCCATGTGTAGAATAATGTTCATGATTTTTGGATCACGATATTTATTTTAATGAATTTTCATACATGATAAAATATATAAATAATTATATAGAAATTATAGAAATTAGAGATCATGTTCACAAAAATTTTAGAATTTCACATGAAGGTGTTTACGTTGCGTTTGTTGTATTATGAAAATACCAATAATTATTAATGTCTGTAAGTGATATTACATAATTTTTGATATTTTATTAGAGGTATAAAATTATGGGATAATTAGAAATACTATATGAAAATTCTTGAAACTTTACCATAAGACTAAAATGCATGTTAAAACTGAGTGATGAAAATTTCATTTTAGTATGATAGCAGAATCGTTACTGGTATAATTACCAATGTTTAAACAAATAATTAGAAAATTAAATAAATAAACATATTCTGTGAAAAATTCTGAGAAAACTTCAGAACTGAAATATGATATTCATAAGTTAATTCTCAGTATATTTTAGTCATTGTAAGCATTCTGGATAATTTTATCTATTTAAAAGCTATCACTGCAAATTATTGTAAATTTTAGAAATTGATATAAAATTTTAAACATTAGATATACTGAATAAAAATGATTAAAATTTTTATATATGACACTTATGCCTGGAAGAACGTTCTGTAAAATGTTAATAATTTCCTGATCATTTTGGTTATATTTAGTTGATTTATCACTCATGTTGTATTTTTGTTATTCTATTAAAATATTACAAATAAAGTGTGAAAAATGATTAAGAGTTTTTAAAATTGAAGTTTCTATTATGAATGATTTTTTGCTGCTATGAATGATGGTTTGAATAAGTATGGTTATTTTTAGTGTACTTTGGATAAATTTTGTTAATTTTCCATGCATAGGAAAATTTATACAATTCTATAAAAATTTTATTTCTACATGAAAATTTATGAAAATATTTATGTGTAATGTTATATATAAATGTGATATACAGTAAAAATTTTATGAATTTCAAAACATAGTAACTAAATTTAGTCAATTTATAATATTTTTTGAAATACATGTAATTTCAGGACAATTTAAATTAATGCATGAAAATTTATTAAAATATTTCTGTGTAATATTACATATAAATGTGATATGCAGTAAAAATTTAATGATCTCCAGAATATGGTAGATAAATTTAGTCAATTTATGATTCGTGTGGTAGTATAAGCAATTCTGAAAAAAAATATAATTACTGACTAAAAAGTGATGAAAATTTTCTGCATTGATCATTTCTGTAAATGTGTTATTTTTCTGAAATTTCAATGGACTCTTAGTTTTGAGAACATATTTATAAGTTTTTGATATATAAATGGAGAATAAATAATCTTGAAAAATTATATATACTATCTGAAAAATGATGACAAATTTTTGTTTTGATCATTCATGTAAATGTGTTGATTCCCTTAAATGTCATTACATTATGATGTCTATAAACAGAATTAGTAAAATTCTGGATATATATATGTCATTATGTTTAAATAAGTTGAGAATTTTAGAAAAAGAAAAAGATTTTCAGTATTGGCATATTAATGTTCATGGCATGAATTTTGAGTGGCATGTGTCTATTTCATATAAGTCATATATATATATACATATATACGTATTTTTACCGTACTGTTAGTACTGCCAAATGGATACTACCACCATAGGGGAGACTGGAATCAAACTATAGAAATGCCCCTATGGGGAGGTTCACATTGTACTGGCCACGAGGGTAACGGGGATTGAAATCTTGGAGGTGAACAAGTACCACTGGTTAAGGTGAAGAAGACTTCTCCCGGTTCTGCGCAGTAACCAAGACTCATCACTATTTTTACCTAGGTGATCGAGCACCGACTGACTGTCTTTCTATGAGTGGTTTGGGCACTGTGTCTGGCTAGTTATATCACTGTTATTAATTATAGAATTAAAATTGAAACTGCTATTTACTGAACTGAAATTGAAATTACTGTTACTGTTTATTGAGTCATTATTATAATGGCTATTACTGCTCACTGAACTGAAACCGAAACTATTATTATTGCTTATTGAACTGATATTGAAACTGTTATTACTGTGCACTGAATTGATATTGAAATGACTGTTACTGCCTACTGTTACTGCTCATTAAATCGATAGTGAAATTAGTATTACTGCCTACTGAATTGTTATTGTATGTTACTGTTATTACACTGTAATTGTTTATACTTGCAAATGATGAATTATTATTTACTTTGTCATTGATAGGAAAAAGTTTTAATGTACATGTTGTATTTGTAAAATGTTAATAGCATGACTTATGATCATAAAAATTGAGATTGTGTTAAATGTATTAACCTCATGTGTTATCTAATTAAAATTATGCCTAAGAATAAATTATGAAATGAAATATCGTAAATCAATTTGGATGTGTTTATACATGTTATGATTGGGGACTATGCTAGTCTCTTACTGGGTCTATTCGTAGACTCACACCGTTGAATATTTTCAGGAGACGTGGTAGAAGAAAGCGAGGAGTGATCTCGCAGTAGTCTGATCGAGACTTGGAGTTACTACGAGTATTGTCTTAGGTAGTTATGTCTGTCAGTTAAAAAAAAATAAATGTGTGAAATTTTGGTTATGTAGTAAATGACTTATATAAGTTGTTAATCTATATTTCGATGTATGTGGATAAATTCATTTGAATGTAAGCTGATGATTCGAGCATTTTCATTTCCGCTGTAATGATATCTTAATGTTTATGTAAAAATTATCAAGCATAATGTATCGTTTGGGTTGTCCCACTGTGACGTCTCGATCGGGATCCGACGTGAGTCTTTACGACTGGACCGGGTCTACTAGTCGGGGCGTCACACATGTGGCATGTTTATCAATAGACTGGTTAGTAGATACGGCAGTAAATGTCCATGTCTGCTCAGATAAAGTTTTGTAATTTTCTTATCAGGGCCTCGAGGGTAGGAGCATGACAATTGGTAACTCCACTGTAGCCAGAGTAGAGGGTGAATAACGTGTTGACCTGAAACTTACTTCGGGGAAGACTTTAAGCCTCTACAAAATACAGCATGTGCCTGATGTCAAGAGGAACTTAGTTAGTAGAGGATCCCGAGTGGCTCGGTGGGAAAGGTCCTCCTTTTCATAGGAGGGACCCGAGATCGAGCCCCCGGGAGGGGGCTTACCCGGCTCACATTTAATCCTCGAGGGATGTGAGCCCGGGGTTTTATGGCGATGGTACAAAAAAAGGGGTGGCATGATGCATAGGGTAACACTCGAACTCTGGTGGCCCAATAATTGCTCAGCTTTCCGTACCACTCTGTTAGATTCCCCGTTATCAAAAAAAGAGGAACTTAGTTAGTATGTCATTATTATTACAGTAAGACTATGAACTTGTGTTTAAGTCCAATAAAGTTATAATCACTAGACATAGAAAGTTTGTCGAAAAATAATATTTGTATGATGATTTATTTGTAATTAATATTTCATACATTTTTGTCGTTAAATAAAAGTTCCACTTCTGTTAGCTAGCATGTTGAATCTTGTGATTTGTGGTATACTAGACTTGATCATGCTAATTTCAATACCATCAAAAGAATGACACATTTAGATTTAATTCTTAAGTTTGATGTAAAATATGTTGATAAGTGTCAAATATGTGTGCAATCTAAATAACCAAGAAAGCCTTTTAAGTCTGTTAAATAGAACACCTCAATATTAGAGTTGATACACTTTGATATTTGTGAAGGAACAAGTTTCCTAACTAGAGGTGGGAAAAGATATTTCATTATATTTATTGATAATTCTTTCAAATTTTGTATGTTGCATTTACTTAGAACTAAGGATGAGGCTCTAGGAAAATTTATAGCTTTTAAGTCCCTATCTCAAAAGCAAACTGAAAAGTTACTTAAAAGATTAACATCTGATAGGGGTGGTAAACACTTGTCTAATATCATGAATGACTTTTATACCAAAAATGGAATCATCCATGAGTTGACAGGTCCATATTCACCTGAATCAAATGGAGTGGCTGAGAGAAAAAATAGGACATTGATGGATATGGTAAATTTCATATTGTGTAGCTCAGGGTTACTTGAGAATATGTGGAGAGAAGCTCTACTTTTTGCATGTCATGTCCTTAATTGTGTTCCTTACAAGGTAAAAGATAAATCACCTTTTGAAATATATTTAAAGAAAAAAATAAATTATAAATTGTTGAGAGTTTGGGGATATTTATCCAAAATAAAAATTTCAAAGAATAAAAAGGGAAAACTTAGTTTTAAAACTGTGGATGTCATTTTTATTAGTTATGCCAAAAATAATTCAGCTTATAGATTTTTTATCATTAAATTTGATATTTTTGATATTTCTACTAATGCTATTTATGAATTTGGTGATATAATTTTTTACGAGAATATCTTTTCTTGTAAGATTAAGAATATTGTACGTGTAGATTTATCTTTTATTTCTTCATCCAACACTTCTAATCCTGTTCAGTATGATCATTTAGATGTAGACAGAGAATCTAGAAGGAGTACAAAAGAACTATAATATAAAAATTATTTAGAGATGACTTCATATCATACCTAGTAGAGGATAATCCTTTAACCTTTAAAGATGCCATATCATCTAGTGATTCCACATTCTGGAAAGAAGCGGTCAATGGAGAAACAAAATCAATCAGGAGCAACCACATTTGGGTATTAGTGGATCTTTCACCTGGTACCAAGACAATTCGTTGTAAATAGATTTTCAAAAAGAAATTGAAACCAGATTACTTCATTGACAAATATAAGACTAGACTGATTGCTAAGAGCTTCTGACAGAGAGAGGGAATAGATTTCTTTTATACTTATTCTTTCGTGGCTAGGATGACTATAATTCGTGTGCTTGTTGCATTGACCTCTATATATGATTTAAAGGTTCACCAGAAGAATATGAAAACTACATTTTTAAATGATAAACTTGATGAAGAGATCTATATGGATCAACCAGAGAGATTTGTAGTTCCAAGGTAAGAGCATAAAGTAGGTAAGTTGGTGAAATTCTTATATGGACTGTAGCAAGTCCCTAAGCAATTATGGCATCAAAAATTTGATGAAGTCATCTACTCTAATGATTTTTATGTGTGAATCTGATAAATACTTATATATTAAATTGTTTGTTGATAATTGTATTATTTTATTATTTTATGTTGATGATATCTTCGTATTGGGTTATAATGACTTGATGTTGATAAATGAAACCAAACAGTTTCTGAATATATAGTAAGTTTGACAGAGGCAAAGATGAGACTGGGACTTAGGTTTCTAAAGTCACGTGAGAGTTATTCTATATCCCAATCTCATTATGTTAAGAAAGTATTGAGAATGTTTGATCTTTAGGATTGTAAACCTATGAGTACTCCTTTTGAACCTAGTGGCATACTTAAAAAATATCATGGTGAATGTGCTAAGTACCTTAATGTATTTGTCAAATTGTAGTAGACCTGACATCTCTTTTGCTATGAATAGACTCAATAGATATATATACCTATTCTCCTAATAAAATACATTGGCATGCACTTGAAAGAATCTACATATATTTGAAAGGTACCTTATTATATGCATTGTATTATGGAAGATATCCTACTGTAATGGAAGGATATAGTGATGTCAGTTGAGTGATTGGAAAAGCCCAAAGAAAGGGTATCACTGACTTTGTGTTTATGATAGGTGGTGGGATAGGTGCTTGGAAATCCGCACAACAAACCATATTAGCTCGATTTATCTCATAGAGAATGAGTTAGTGGCACTAGAAGTGACTGGTAGAGAAGCAAAATAGTTGAAGAACCTTATGGTTGAGCTTATGGTTGAATGACTCATGCATACTCTTTAACCCTTGCAGGAGATCAGTAGAGTAGCTCATGTCAGACGAGGGTCCAGTCGGTGACAAGGAGATCCCAAGAAGATTTTGAAAGTCGACATAGCTTAGGAGTTTAAGGTTTTGTTATCTTTTCATGATGTAATTTTTTGGAGTCTCAGTGTATGAGATGTAAATAATATTTGATCAGAGAGTAATATAATACTGAATGTGTTATGAGGAGTGTTGTAAAACTCTTACATTTTGTGGAAATGTTATGAGTGCTATGCTTGAGTTTGCATGATGCTTGGCCTTAAGTGTCCGTGGATCTTCCAAACTCACAATATATGGACTGAAGTAAAGTGGCCATCTTCGAACCCGGCCTTAGGATCTAGGGAAAGGGCGCCATAACAACAACTAATTTTGATCATGTCTCACCAAACCAACCGGTCACACCCAGTGACCTAATTTTTCAGGTGATCTCCCACTTGCTAGCTTTCCAGGAGTTAGTCACCTAACTGATTTTTATAGTATCAGTGGACCAACCTAGCACACTCAGTGTTGGTTATCCTAGAATAACAAATGCTTTTCTTACTGTTGGATGGACAGATATAATATTCCACAATTATGCTCCTTCATGAGCAGGTAGTGGATTTATAGAGTATAAAAGAAATAAATATGCTAACAGACATAGGAGGAAGACAATGGAATGTCGTTGAAGAACAATATATTCCTCTTTAATGCTTCCTAGGATGAAAGACTTCGAAGATGAAACTTTCAATATAATGAAATCCTCCCTTGAAGTGAGTGCGTATGAAGCGGAGCTCTGGGATCACTTTGAATGCAGGGAAGGTGTTACGAAAATTATCTATCATTCAGCTCATTTTTCTCACCGATATTTTTCATGTGTTGCCTCCTTTGTAAGTCTAGGTTATTTTTAGCTCCGTACTTCATTGTATTTGTTAGATAATCAGCCTCTCAATGGTTGTATCCCGGTCACAACGTTCCACAAATCAGATTGATTGCTACGTTTCTAATTATGAGATAGCATGTGAATTAGATCTTCTAAGATATGTCAGTTTGTCGTCTTTCTATTTTTGTGCAATTTGTCCCCTAACTACTACTGTCTGTATATTTGAAACAATGTTAAAAATATTCTTCCCATGTAGGGACGTAAGATAAGGTAGGTAAATTCAAACTCCAGACACCAGTGATAAAAGTGTGAAATAGTAATGCCAATTTTGCACATAAAAATATATCTTTGGATATTACGAGATGTATTTTATAAGTCTTGAAAATGAAAGAGGATCTCTACTGATGTTATGCATTTAATGTGGTCTTATAGTTGAGTTGACTATTTAATGTTGTATCTGAGGATAAAAGACGTAAAATAATGTAGGCAGTTTACGTGCATGGCGCTATAGGGTTTGAGTGTTGGGTAGGCGTTTTACTGTATAGTTTATAGTTTAGCGCAACAACAAAAAATTTGACCAACTCAAAAGTGCAACAAATGTACAACCTTGTTTGAATGAAAGATAAAATAAAGACGATGAGATTTTGTTCGTTTAATGAAAAAAGATGAAGCATCGTCTACCCATTCATCTAAGCATTCCATTCAACTTTTTATATTAGATAAAACATCATCTATCATGCTTTTTACCGTTTTCTACTTAGACGAAGTATTGTCTGATGCTTCACCTATCTATAACTTTCTTAGACGAAGTTTCATCTTTCGCAATTTTCATCGTTCTTCGTTTAGGCGGAATGTCATCAACTTATCGTCTATCGTGAGTCAGACATAGTATCGTCTAATACATCTTCAATTACTTAACTTTTATCTTTTTTTATTTAGATGACGTATCGTCTAATTTATCATCCCTCGTGAGTTAGTTGAAGTATTGTCTATCTTGAACTTTTGTCCATTTTTTTCATTTAGACGAAATATATCGTCTAACTCATCATCCATCGTGAGTTAAACGAAGTGTCATCTGATATTTCTTTAAGTGAACGGTGTATCATCTATTCTCAATTTTTATTGTTTCCATTTTAGATGAGATTCGTCTATCAGCTCTTGCATCGTCTATCCTATCTAATTTAGACGGAGGATCGTCTAACCATTCGTCTATCCTAGAGATTTAGATGATATATCATCTAAAATGCTTCTTATCATTTTACTTATTAGACGCAATATTGTCTATATTGAATTTGATTAGATAATGTATCGTCTATCACTCTGATTTTATTTAGTTAGACGATATTTAATTTTCTTAGTTCTATCTTAAATATTTAATCAATTCTAATTTAAATTTATGGAGACCTGAATTAAGTTAAACTCGTAAAATTATTTTGTAAGATTGAGATAAATAATTATTTATTTTATCATAAATAATAAATTTATAAAAATATAGTTTTCCTAACACCTTCTTGGTGTCAACATAGGCGTTGGGGCACCTGATTGACCACGTTATCATCTAGGAGATGAACTCGTCCTTGAACCCCAACAACCTGACGATCGAGGTGGATCAAGGTGTTATTTTTGATCCATTGCAAGTGCCCTATGAAGGTCCAGATGTAGCAAAGCTTCAATTATCTCATAACCTATATCTGGCAAGTAGGAGACAACTTTGGGCAACTGAGTAGGACAATGAGCTCGTCTTCAGTAGTGTAAGGGGAGTTGGGGGGTCCGGTAATGGCGTAGAGGGAGTGGGGCTCTAATAGGGCAGTGGGAGGGGGGCTCTGACAGTGCAGGGGGAGGAGGGTATGGCAATGTAGGGGGAGGGGGGGTTCATAGTGTTGGTAATATATTACTGAAAATAACAAAGACTAACAACAAATTAATTATATCTAAAACACAAATGAAGAGGTTTAAGAAAACGTAATCTTTTGGTCGAAGTGCGATGTCGTTGAACTAAGAGAACTTATTGCCGGTCGACGTACGGTCCTCGTGGCAACGATCTCCTAGAGATACGACGACCCCGGGTAGACGACACCCTCTCTCTCGTCGGCATGTCCTCGAAGAGAGCATTAACGAATCTCGACCCGACTTTCAAGAACTCAGCACAAAGAAAATCAAGTGTAGAGGAAATCAAAGGAGAAGAAATGTGGGAGAGTTTTCAAGTAGTTGCTCTTGTGGTTGTTTGGTATTTGGGTTGGCCAATGGATCTATTTATAGGCCTCAAGAGAGACCCCCAATGTATCTTCATTTATGGCCACCCTATCATGTGTGTGCCATGTGCAATGTTTCCATAATGGAAGCATTGCTGTTGTAACGTTTACTTTTGTGAACGTTACTAAATAATGTTTGTAACGTTCACAAAAGTGAACGTTACAACATCCTTTTTTTTTAATCATACATTTCTAACAATCTCCCACATGATTAAAAAAAATAAAAATAAAAAAAATAAATAAAAGGTTGCTGAGTCCTTTATACTATGCATTGGGTGAAAATATATTTCGGTTTGAATGTTCACTTAGTGATATTTGAGATTACCTGTGGGAACGCTTGGTGGACTATGCCTTGAACCAGGTCCCATGGTTCAGACTTTCCCAAATTCACACATAGTATAGCTGAATCGAGATTCTATGCGGGTTGCGCTATTTAATGGCCTTGCGCAGGTATCTCATATGTGTTTTAGAAAATAGCCCACATTTTCACAGTCGCGGCCTCACGACTCCACATATGTCGGTGAATCCTACAAAGGGTGGAAGCAAGGTAACCATCCTGCCACTTGGGTCTCGGATTCATTAAGAGTATAGTACTCACCCTTACCACTTGCTTTTAAAGGAGCACTAGCGTCATAGGGATGAGAACATAATTTATTAGTGCTCTCCTAAGTTATCTATCAAGCTTGTTTCTACCTATTGAACCTCCGTGAGGTTGGGTTACTGCCGTAGTAACTTTTTTCTTTTATGGGCTCAATCCCATCCCCCTCGACGCCTCTAGAATCACGATTCTAGATAAGCCTTTTGTAAAGACATCTGCCAAGTTTCTTTCTGATTTCACAAAGTTTAAAGTAATCAATTGTTGCTTCATTTTATCTCTTATTGATTTATGTCTCACTTTTAAGTGTCTGTTCATTTTTACATCTACATTAGCTTGCATGCGCTTATCAATGGCAGATTTACAATCACATAGTATAGATATGGGAGGTAGTGGATTAGTTATTAAGGGAATATCAGCTAGAAGGTCTCTCAACCATTCTGCCTCCGTGCAGGTGGTGTCTAGTGCAATCATTTCAGATTCCATAGTGCTCCTAGCTAACACTGTTTGTTTAGTTGATTTCCAAGATACTGCACCTCCTCCCAGGAGAAAAATAAATCCTGATGTAGATTTTACATCTAAAGAATCACTAATCCAATTTGCATCGCTATATCCTTCTAAGACAGAAGGATAACCAGTGTAATGTAATCCATATGTTATAGTCCCTTTTAAATACCTAAGTACTCTTTCTAACGCTTTCCAATGACTCTCGTCAGGGTTTATGGTGTATCTACTAAGCATGTTGACTGCATATGCAATATCCGGCCTGGTGTAATTTGTTAAGAATCCAAGTGACCCTATAATCTGTGCATATTCACTTTGTAGTGTTGGATGCCCTAAATTTTTCTTTAAATGGATACTAGGGTCATAGGGAGTTGATACAGGTTGGCAATCTAAGTAGTAGAACCTTTTAAGAATTTTTTTTTCTATGTAGTGAGATTGTGATAAAGTTATCCCGGATGAATCTTTTATGATTTTCGTGTTAAGAATTAAATTTGCTTCACCTGAATCTTTCATGTCGAAACTTTTCCAAAGAAATCCTTTAACTTCTTTTACTACATTCATATTAGACCCAAAGATTAAAATGTCATCCACATATAAACATAATATAGCAATGTAACTCCCAAATTATTTATGATATACGCATGTATCAGTTTGGTTGATTTTAAATCCATATGATATTATAGTCTCATCAAATTTAGATGCTATTGTTTGGGTGCTTGTTTTAAGCCATATAAGGACCTGATTAATTTACAAACTTTCTTTTCTTGTCCTGAGACTATAAAGCCCTCAGGTTGATCCATATAGATTTCTTCTTCTAATTCACCATTTAAGAACGCAGTTTTTACGTCCATTTGGTGAATGACTAATTTATGTATCGAGGCTAAGGCTATTAGGATCCTAATAGTAGTGATCCTAGCCACAGGAGAATATACATCAAAATAATCTATATTTTCCTTTTGGGTAAACCCTTTGGCTACTAATCGGGCCTTAAACTTATCTATAGTACCATCTGGTTTAAGTTTCTTTCTAAACACCCATTTACATCCAATTGTTTTACATCCAGGGGGTAAATCAGTTAAGACCCATGTGTTGTTTTGAATTATAGAGTTCATTTCATTATCTATGGCTTCCTTCCAAAAAGGTGAATCTATAGATTTCATAGCTTCAGCATAAGTGGATGGAGAATCTTCAACTAGAAGAGCATAAAAATCATCAAAGACTTTTTCTGTTCTTGCTCTTTTACTTCTTCTTGGTTCTATAGGAGTTTCTTCTTCTCTGAGTCTAGTAATGCTAGGGCCAGCTCGATTATTTTGAATGTTAGTTTCAATCCTAGTTTTAAAAGGAAATATATTTTCATAATATACTGCATCTCTTGCCTCAATTATTATGTTGTTTGATATATCATTAATTTCGGATTTAATTACTAAGAATATGTTAGTATTGCTAGTAAACTTATCTGCATTGTTATTTATTGTATAACCTATAAAGATAGTATCTATAGTTTTAGGTCCAATTTTCTTTCTTTTATTTTCTGATATTTTTACTTTGGCTAAACACCCCCACATTTTGAGATAATTTAAATTAGGTCTTCTCTTCTTCTATATTTCATAGGGTGTAGTATCATTTTGTTTGAATGGTATTCTGTTTAAGACATAACAGGCCGTTAAGAGTGCCTCCACATTATTCCCCATCATCACAGCTACTGTACCTGAGTCCTAAATGCCATCTCTGATGCACCAGTGCCATCAGTCGCCATGTTGACTTGAGGACCGGTTGGAGGAGGACCATTTCTCTTCGCCTTTCGAGTAGCTTTCTTTCGAAAATAGCATTGGTAGGCGAGATGGTTGGTCCGACCGCATACATAACAGCAACGCTCCCCAGCATTCTCATTTGGCCTTTTCATTTGTTTGTTCGAATTATGTGATTTGTTCATTCACAGGTTTATTATCCATAAATTTAAATTTGTTAAAGTTGGATGCTTTGAACCGCTTAATACCGGCATCATCTAGACCATATTTGGCTTCTAAGGTGTCCCAAAGTTCGTGTAATATCTCGGACCTTTCGGATCCTTCTTCGTGGGTCCCGGATCTGGTTTCTCGGAGCGTTCACCTCCGTTGTGTCCGAAATTTCATTTCGGACATCTTCCGTGTCCGGATCGGCGCGATCCGGAGTCGTTTCGGAGGCCCGGAGGCGATCCGCGGCTTTTCCGCGCGTGTTTTTCGATTTCCGGTGTGTGTTTCGGCAATTCCTTCGGAACCTCGCTGCGGGTGAACCGGGCCGTTCACCTGGGCACGAGTGGTACCGTTGCGATTGGTGCGTTCCAAGGATTCCGGAAATGTATTTTTCTAATTTTTGGTATTTTTCTGAAAAATTAGATTTTCTATATATTCTCATTTCTTTTCTTTTTCTTTTCCCCTTTCTCTTTCCTCTTCTTCTTCCTCCTCTGTTTCCCCCCACCGTGACCTCTCCCTCTCCCTCTCTTCCTGCCATTCGACCGCGGCGAGCTCCTCTCCGGCTGCAGACAGTGGCGGAGCGACGGCGCGGCGACGTGGGCGGCGGCGAGGCGATCGTGGGGACGTGTGGTGCTCGTGGGAAGCTTGAAGAACGAGGGTTTTCCAAAGCGATTTCTTGCGTTCACGGACGATCCAGCGGAGCATTCGCTCCATTGAAGTAGGGTGACGTTCCTTAGCTCCCTGCCGTTCATTTCCGTGGTTTATAGGCCGAGGGGAGGCCGAGAGGGGTGTGATTGAGCATGTTGGGAGTTTTCCATGATTTACGGAGAGCTCGCCCGATCTATGGATTTGATGCATGATTTCACGTTTTGATGGCCTAGAATCATGCTAGGGGTCCCCAGGGGTCTTCCCCTTTGATTTCCCCCTCTCCGGTGGAGGCATGGGGGCGTGGTTGAAGTTTTTGGGCTTTCCCGCCGTTCTCGCCGTCGGGCGCGTGTGACGGTCCTTCCAGGGACCGTTACATGATGTGACGCGCCTCGGGGGGGGGGGGGGGGCGTCACATGCCCTTTGGTTATCCCCCGGGAGTCAGGGACTGTGACGGTCCCACGATTGACTGCCACTTGTATGTGACGCGCCTGGGCTGGGCCGTCAGGGGTTCCGACCGTTGGTTTTTGACCGTTGGGGTTTGCGTGAGTAACGCGCCTGGGCAAGCACGTTACATCCGAGTGACGCGCTGGGGCGAGCGCGTTACTCCCTGGGTTACCCCCAGGTGTGAGGGGCGCATAACGCGATGGGCCAGGCGCGTTACATTCGTGTAGCGCGCTGGGGCAGGCGCGTTACATCTTGCTTTCACATTGGAAACGTGAGGCGCGTGTAACGCGCCAGACCAGGCGTGTTACGTTTGTGTAACGCACTAGGCCAGGCGCGTTACATTCATGTAACGCGCTGGACCAGGCGCATTACCCTCTGTGTTCCTCAGGCCGTGTAACGGCCTGCGTTAGACCGCCAGGTGTGTGTAACGGTCTCGCCTAGACCGTTACAGCCTTGTGACGGTCCCGGGGTGGGCCGTCAGGCGCCTGGTTGCCCCGAGAGGGCTGCAACCCCATTTTTAGTTTGACTGTGGCCACCGTGCGACGGGGCCGGTGCGTGGGGTGGTCCCCATGCGTCGTCGGATGCGGGCGTCGTTTTCCGTGACTTGAGAGCCTACTCCTTCAGTGACCCTCCACTAGTCGTAGCCTACCAGTACGCAGTACCGGTCGTACCAGGGAGTGGTGTACGGGCTTACCCTTAGAGGCGGTTTGTGGACCGGTTACCGTCGGGCCCCACGTCTTGCAGCCAGAGTCCGGCTGAGGGGAAAACCGGTCAGAGGACCAGACCAGGGACGCGCGGTCTGTGTGTGCACACGTGGTTGGGGGCGGTTGGACCCACGTCGACGGGCGTGACCCCAGCTAGTCACTTGTTTGTGGTTACTTGTTCGGTGTTCGTGCCTTGGGTAGGCTACCACGTCAGGCAGTTTACCTGCGGCGCGGTGTAAGACGTCAGGGGACGCTACCGGCTGTGCTTCTAGTGGGAGATACTCATGTCGAGTACGGAGTGTCAGACTGTCAGTCGTGTGTTTCCGACCTTCGGGTTTTGTTGGGTCGACCGTTGAGCTTTGGTTGTCTCACCGTGACACGTGTGCCGGTTTGCGTGCCGTAGGACCTTTGTTTGGTAGAGTGCAGGGCTTTCCTTTCCGAGGTACTCTCCTACCGCTAGTGTAGTGATTTCTCGTTTTACGAGGTAGGGTTCGAGTGATCCCTACTTAGTCTTGTTCCGAGACTCATTCCCTGCGTGTTTTCATCGTGTTTCAGGTGAGGCGCCGCCCCGGGGGAGCACGTCTGGGGTGCAGCGCGGTGCGGGTGCCCAGAGGTAGTGCCAGAGGTCAGAGCCGGGGTATGCCCCGTGTAGCTGTACTTTTCTTTCTTGTCTCTGTACTAGTTGTGGACTACTGTTGTTGTTATTTTCCGTTGTGGACTATGTAAATTGCTAATTTATTTCCTGTTTATTTTTTGCAATTACTTGTGATACTTGTGTAGTTTCCACACCATCCTTCTAACCCTTCCGAGTTTTCGGACTCGTGGGTGGCGGTGCGAGTCTCGGGTTATCGGGCCTTCCCGGTAATTGGATTCATAGGTAATTGTAGTGGTCCACTTGTCCACAGCAATGATGTACAGTTGACACTGGCATTGGGCACCGCGTGTTTGTTTTGACCATGCCGTTTTCGTGTTTTCTGTCTTTTGCTTCAGGAGCGAGCATGGCGCCGAGGAGGAGCTCTCGCTCTCAGCAGGGGCAGTCGGCTGGAGGTCAGGAGATCCAGCAGGGGGACCAGGAGGAGCATAGTAGAGTGCCACCAGGAGCTACCGAGGCCGCGGCTACTGCGAGGGTTCTGGGGGCCGAGGATTTCTTTCGTGGCATGTACCAGCTTATGTCTCAGCAGTTCGGTGGAGAGGCTGGTGAGGGCTCGTCAGCTAGGGGTGGGCCAGGCCGAGCAGTGAGGGACTTTCTGCAGTTCCATCCACCTTACTTCAGCGGCCAGGCAGACCCTGATGCGGCTCGTGATTGGCTTGATGAGATGGAGCGGGTGTTCAGTTCTGCGAAGAGTGCTGCCGAGGATAGAGTGGTGTTGGCTTACAACCAGTTGCAGGGTACGGCTCGGAAGTGGTGGTCTTCCGAGTGGAAGACGTCCTTTCAGCTTCATCCACTTGAGCAGGTCGAGTGGGACGATTTCGTCAGTGCTTTCGAGCGTACGTACTATCCAGATTTTGTTGCTACGCAGCGGATGCGGGAGTTTCTGGAGCTGGTGCAGGGCGACATGTCCGTGTTGCAGTACAGGGCCCGATTTGTCGAGCTGGGTCGGTATGCACCTCACATCATGGAGCATGAGAGGGTGAAGACCGCGCAGTTTGTTCAGGGTTTGAGGCAGGAGCTGAGGCACCATCTGATCGCGAACGGGGCCACTGATCTAGAGACAGCGTCTCGTGTTGCGACTTCTTTAGAGATGGATATGCAGAGGACCCGAGGACCGATCAGCCAGGGGCAGTCTTTATCAGGTCGTAGCCAGCAGTCGGCTACCCAGTAGCAGGGTTCTTTCCAGCATGCGATGAGTGGTTCAGGAGTGCTGGCACAGGCAGCGTCGGTGACAGGATCTGTGTCCTTTGGCACGAAGGTCAAGAAGTTTTTCAACAAAGGGTTCGGCAAGAAGAAGTCCAAAGATTAGGGGCAAGCTTCATCGGGCAGTGTACAGCAGCCGATTCCTTTGCAGCGTCAGGGATCAGTGGGTGGGTCGCGAGGACCGTGTCCACGGTGTAGTGGGTTCCACCCAGGCAGGCAGTGCACGGCACCGATCATCTGTTTTCGGTGTGACCAGCCAGGGCACATGGCGCGTGACTGTCCTCAGAGGCCGCCGCAGCAGCAGGTTCCCCAGCAGCAGAGGCAGCAGCATCAGGGACAGTATCCGCCGCTACCCAGGTCAGCTAGTGTGGGAGGCAGGCAGAGAGCTCAAGGCCAGATCACGCACATGACCAGGGCAGAGGCAGTGGCGTCGCAACTCGTGGAAGGTACCGTTCAGATTTTGGGTTGTGCGGCTTGGATTTTGTTTGATTCTGACGCGTCTCATTCGTTTATTTCGGAGGATTTCACGTTGAGCATCGAGGAGCCTGTGACCCAGTTGTCCTGTGATTTGGCAGTGGAGTTGCTTTCGGGTGATTTCATGATCACTCCGTATTGCTTCGATCAGGTTCCGGTTTGGATCAATGGGCGGAGTATGACAGGCAGGTTATATGCGTTGCAACTTCGGGATTACGATGTGATTCTAGGCATGGACTGGCTCGAGACTCATGGAGCGGTGGTGGATTGTGGAATGAAGAGGGTCTACTTCCAGCATCCGAGCAAGCGGACCTTCTATTTCCAAGGTGTCCGTTCCACCTCTTCTCGATTCGTCATCTCTGCTATTCGAGCCCGTCGATTGCTTGATTTTGGTTGTCAGGGTTTTCTCGCGTCCATGGTTGTGTCTGACCGGATGGAGCCGAATGTCGAGGATATTTCGGTGGTGTGCGAATTTCCCGACGTTTTTCCCAAGGAGTTGCCTGGATTACCTCCCTAGCGGGAGATCGATTTTGTGATCGAGGTTGTGCCTGGTACGGGACCTTTGGCGAAGGCTCCCTACCGTATGGCCCCCGCTGAGTTGAGAGAGTTGAGGGCACAGTTGCAGGAGCTGTTGGCCAAGAGGTATGTTCGTCCTAGCTTTTCCCCTTGGGGTGCGCCCGTGTTGTTTGTGAAGAAGAAGGACGGTAGTCTACGGCTATGCATTGACTATCGGCAGCTGAATGAAGTGACCATTAAGAACAAGTATCCGTTGCCACGAATTGATGATTTGTTCGACCAGCTTTAGTCTGCGCGAGTGTTCTCGCGGATTGATTTGCGGTCCGGTTACTATCAGCTGAGAATTTGTGAGTTCGATGTGGAGAAGATTGCATTCAGTACGAGGTACGGGCATTATGAGTTTTTGGTGATGCCGTTTGGGCTCACCAATGCCCCTGCAGCCTTCATGGACTTGATGCAGAGGGTGTTTCATCCGTATTTAGACCAGTTCATGGTCATCTTCGTGGATGACATCCTTGTTTATTCGCAGTCTGCCGAGGAGCATGCGTACCATTTGGGTGTGGTGCTGCAGACGTTGTGAGATCACCAGTTGTATGCGAAGCTCAGCAAGTGCGAGTTTTGGCTCGACAAGGTGCACTTTTTGGGGCACGTGATTTCTGGTGATGGCATTTCCGTGGACCCCGCCAAGGTCGAGGCAGTAATGCAGTGGCCGAGGTCGAGGTCGGTGACGGAGATCCGGAGTTTCTTGGGGCTTGCGGGTTATTATCGTCGGTTTATCCAGGATTTTTCTCGCATTGCGGCCCCGATGACTAGACTCACGCGGAAGGAGGTGCCTTTCGTCTGGTCTGAGGAGTGTGAGCAGAGCTTCAGGGGACTGAAGAGATTGCTCACCTCGGCTCCAGTGTTGGTTTTACCTTCTGGATCGGGAGGTTTCGTGGTGTGTACATATGCTTCCGGCGTTGGATTGGGTGCTGTGTTGATGCAGCATGGTAGAGTGGTGGCTTATGCATCTCGGCAGCTAAAGCCCTACGAGGAGAACTACCCTACCCATGACCTTGAGTTGGCGACGGTGATCTTCGCGCTGAAGATCTGGAGGCATTATCTGTACGGCGAGAAGTTCGAGGTGTTCACTGACCATCAGAGTTTGAGGTATGTATTCTCGCAGAGGGACCTGAACCTCAGGCAAAGGCGTTGGATGGAATTTATGAAGGATTATGACTTCACCCTGTCTTATCAGCCGGGCAGGATGAATGTCGTCGCCGATGCCCTGAGTCCGAAGGTCACGGTCAGTGCCTTGATGTTGAGGAAGTGGAGGCTCTGGGAACAAGTGTCCGAAGTATCTTTCAGGCTCAAGATTCCCCAGGAGCCAGGGTTGGCAGTGCTTGCGATTCTGACTGTCACTCCTGCTATCCGTCGTCAGGTGACAGAGGCTCAGCATGCGGACCCTGAGTTGCCCCGGATTTTGGAGATGGCTGATGTGGAACTCGGCGAGGACGGTGCTGCGAGGTTTCGCGGCAGGCTGTACGTCCCAGCAGAGGAGCAGATTCGTCGTGCGGTGTTGCGCGAGGCTCATGGGAGCAGGTACACCGTACACCCGGGTGCGATGAAGATGTATCGGAACATGCGGAGACAGTTCTGGTGGCCTGGCATGAAGAGAGATGTTGCTAAGTTTGTGGCCAGGTGCCTGATCTGTCAGCAGGTGAAGGCGGAGCATCAACGACCAGGAGGTACTCTCCAGCCCTTGGATGTTCCTGCGTGGAAGTGGGACCACGTGACCACGGATTTTGTGGTGGGGTTACCGAGGACCCCGGGTGGGCATGACAGTATTTGGTTGCTGGTGGATAGGCTGACGAAGGTGACTCGGTTGTTACCGGTCAAAGTCAGCTGGAACGTGTCCAAGTTGGCTCGTTTGTATGTTGAGCGGATCGTGCCGTTGCATGGGGTTCCCGTTTCGATCGTGTCAGATCGGGATCCGCGCTTCACTTCTGGATTCTGGAGGAGTTTCCAGCAAGCTCTTGGCACAGAGTTGGCTTTTAGCTCGGCGTATCATCCTCAGTCTGATGGTCAGTCTGAGAGGACCATCCAGACTTTGGTGGACATGCTGAGATCCTGCTGCCTGGAGTGGCAGGGGAGTTGGATTCACCACCTACCGTTGGTGGAGTTTGCCTATAACAACAGCTATCATTCGAGCATTGGTATGGCTCCCTATGAGGCTCTGTATGGGCGTCCTTGCCGGACTCCACTTGATTGGTTTGAGGTGGGTGAGCGCGTTGTGACAGGACCAGAGTTGGTGCAGCAATGCGTGGATGTTGTGCACTTGGTTCGTCAGAACATGTTGGCGGCCGAGAGTCGACATAAGAGCTATGCTGACCGTAGGAGGCAGCCTCTCGAGTTCGCCGTGGGCGATCGTGTGTTCTTGAGAGTTTCTCCAATGAAGGGGGTGATCCGTTTTGGGCGGCGTGGGAAGCTGAGTCCCCGCTACATTGGTCCTTTTGTAATCTTGGAGCGCATCGGTAAGGTTGCTTACCGGTTGCAGTTACCCATTGAGTTGGCGTCGGTGCAAGACGTGTTCCACGTCTCGATGTTGTGGATGTATATGCCCGATGACTCTCATGTGCTCGAGTTTTCTGTTTGCCCCGAGGTGACTCCAGATCTTTCTCTCCTAGAGTTTCCGATCCGCGTGGAGGATAGGCGAGAGCAGCGCCTGCGGAACAAGGTCATCCCCTTGGTAAAGGTGGTGTGGCAGCGGCACTCTTGTGGTGAGGCTTCTTGGGAACGTGAGGACGAGATGCGTCAGCAGTTCCCGTACCTGTTTGAGTGAGCCTTCCTCTTCTTTCCCCTTGGTTTGTTCTCAATTTCGAGGACGAAATTCCTTCAGGGGGGAGGGATGTAATATCTCGGACCTTTCGGATCCTTCTTCGTGGGTCCCAGATCTGATTTCTCGGATCGTCCAGCTCCGTTGTGTCCAAAATTTCATTTCGGACATCTTTCGTGTCCGGATCGGCGCGATCCGGAGTCGTTTTGGAGGCCCGGAGGCGTTCCGCGGCTTTTCCGCGCGTATTTTTCGATTTCCGGTGTGTGTTTCGGCAATTCCTTCGGAACCTCGCTGCGGGTGAACCGGGCCGTTCACCTGGGCACGAGTGGTACCGTTGCGATCGGTGCATTCCGAGGAGTCCGGAAATGTATTTTTCTAATTTTTGGTATTTTTCCGAAAAATCAGATTTTCTATATATTCACATTTCTTTTCTTTTTCTTTTCTCCTTTCTGTTTCCTCTTCTTCTTCCTCCTCCGTTTCCCCCCACCGTGACCTCTCCCTCTCTTCCTCCCATTCGACCGCGACGAGCTCCTCTCCGACTGCAGACAGCGGCGGAGCGACGGCGCGGCGACGTGGGCGGCGGCAAGGCGATCGTGGGGATGTGTGGTGCTCGTGGGAAGCTTGAAGAACGAGGGTTTTCCAAAGCGATTTCTTGCGTTCACGGACGATCTGGCGGAGCATTCGCTCCATTGAAGTAGGGTGACGTTCCTTAGCTCCCAGCCGTTCATTTCCGTGGTTTATAGGCTGAGGGGAGGCCGAGAGGGGTGTGATTGAGCATGTTGGGGTTTTTCCATGATTTGGGGAGAGCTCACCCGATCTATGGATTTGATGCATGATTTCGCGTTTTGATGGCCTAGAATTATGCTAGGGGTCCCCAGGGGTCTTCCCCTTTGATTTTCCCCTCTCCGATGGAGGCATGGGGGCGTGGTTGAAGTTTTTGGGCTTTCCCGCCGTTCTCGCCGTCGGGCGCGTGTGACGGTCCTTCCAGGGACCGTTACATGATGTGACGCGCCTCGGGGGGGGGGGGTGGGGGGGGGGGGGGGGGGGGGGGGGGGGGGGCGTCACATGCCCTCTGGTTAGCCCCCAGGGGTCAGGGACTGTGACGGTCCCATGATTGACCGCCACTTGTATGTGACGCGCCTGGGCTGGGCCGTCAGGGGCTTTCCGACCGTTGGTTTTTGACCGTTGGGGTCTGCGTGAGTAACGCGCCTGGGCGAGCGCGTTACATCCGAGTGACGCGCTGGGGCGAGCGCGTTACTACCTGGGTTACCCCCAGGTGTGAGGGGCGCGTAACGCACTGGGGCAAGCGCGTTACATTCGTGTAGCGCGCTGGGGCAAGCGCGTTACATCTTGCTTTCACGTTGGGAACGTGAGGCGCGTGTAACGCGCCAGACCAGGCGCGTTACGTTTGTGTAACGCACTGGGCTAGGCGCGTTACATTCATGTAACGCGCTGGACCAGGCGCGTTACCCTCTGCGTTCCTCAGGCCGTGTAACGGCCTGCGTTAGACCGCCAGGTGTGTGTAACTGTCTCGCCTAGACCGTTACAGCCTTGTGACGGTCCCGGGGTGGGCCGTCAGGTGCCTGGTTGCCCCGAGAGGGCTGTAACCCCGTTTTTAGTCCGACTGTGGCCACCGTGCGACGGGGCCGGTGCGTGGGGTGGTCCCCGTGCGTCGTCGGATGCGGGCGTCGTTTTCCGTGACTTGAGAGTCTACTCCTTCAGTGACCCTCCACTAGTCGTAGCCTACCAGTACGCGGTACCGGTCGCACCAGGGAGTGGTGTACGGGCTTACCCTTAGAGGCGGTTTGTGGACCGGTTACCATCGGGCCCCACGTCTTGCAGCCAGAGTCCGGCTGAGGGGAAAACCGGTCAGAGGACCAGACCAGGGACGCGCGGTCTGTGTGTGCACACGTGGTTGGGGGCGGTTGGACCCACGTCGACGGGCGTGACCCCAGCTAGTCACTTGTTTGTAGTTACTTGTTCGGTGTTCGTGCCTTGGGTAGGCGCTACCACGTCAGGCAGTTTACCTGCGGCGCGGTGTAAGACGTCAGGGGACGCTACCGGTTGTGTTTCTAGTGGGAGCTACTCCTGTCGAGTACGGAGTGTCAGACTGTCAGTCGTGTGTTTCCGACCTTTGGGTTTTGTCGGGTCGACCGTTGAGCTTTGGTTGTCTCACCGTGGCACGTGTGCCGGTTTACGTGCCGTAGGATCTTTGTTTGGTAGAGTGTATGGCTTTCCTTTCCGAGGTACTCTCCTACCGCTAGTGTAGTGGTTTCTCGTTTTACGAGGTAGGGTTCGAGTGATCCCTACTGAGTCTTGTTCCAAGACTCATTCCCTGCGTATTTTCACCGTGTTTCAGGTGAGGCGTCGCCCCTGGGGAGCGCGTCTGGGGTGCAGCGCGGTGCGGGTGCCCAGAGGTAGTGCCAGAGGTCAGAGCCGGGGTATGTCCCGTGTAGCTGTACTTTTCTTTCTTGTCTTTGTACTAGTTGTGGACTACTGTTGTTGTTATTTTCCGTTGTGGACCATGTAAATTGCTAATTTATTTCCTGTTTAATTTCTGTAATTACTTGTGATACTTGTGTAGTTTCCACACTATCCTTCTAACCCTTCCGAGTCTTCGGACTAGTGGGTGGCGGTGCGAGTCTCGGGTTATCGGGTCTTTCCGGTAATCGGATTCTCGGGTCGTTACAGTTCGCTAGCACTTTTTAAGTTATAATATAGATCATATAGATTATCAGAAAGAGCTCCTAGATATCGGTGGAGACAGTGATAGTCAATCTCTTCCTGTGTGACTGTGGAGGAGGAGGATTTGGGTTTAGTTTGGGTTCGGGTTGACCGCGTTTGAATTCGACGGGTGTTTTGAGTTTGAGAGGAACCCGACCCCCGATTTTCAGTTGTGCTATCACTAATGGCTGATATCAACCATAGTGTGGCCAGCCAGAATCTCATTTGATTTTGCCACCTTTTAAAGTTTTTTCCATCAAATTTATCTGGCTTGGCACTAAGTGTTTATTTTGTAATTAAACTAGCCATTGAGAAAATGTTTGAGGGTTCACAAAATCTTTTGGTGTGATAAGTTGTGATTTTGTCAAAACACTTAAATATATAAAGTCAACAAATGATCAATTTAAATTTAAACTATCACAGAGTAACTAACAGAAGCGCAAATTAAAGCAAGAAATAATGGAGATATATTTTTCCAGCAAGTAGAAACTATTTTCAATAATTAAGATTAATTAATTCATGCAAACTAATCAAAAATATTAATTTTTCAGAAATTTATTTTTTTGAAAATAGAAATAAGTATATATATATTTTTACACAGAAATCATTTTCAGAATCTAATTATCTGAAAAATAGGAATTATTTATATAAAAATAGGAATTATTTATTAAGCATAAATAATTTAAACTATTATCTGATTTTCTGAAAATAGAAGTAATAGGAACATGAATTTTCAGAAAAAACAGAGATAATTTTTTTTTCTGTAAACAGAAATTAATTTTAGAAAAACCAGAACTACTTTATTTTTTTTATAATCTGTTATATTTAAAAATCAGAAATATAATTTCAGAAATATAATAATGGGAGCAATTATATTTCAGAAATATAATATCATAATTTCAAATTTCTGAAATTTTAAAACTTTAAAATCTGAAATTTCACTAAATCTTAATTTCAGAAATATATATATATATATTTTTTAATTTCTAAAATCAAAGATAATTATTGTAAATAATGTTCAAAATTTTATAGTGACATCAATGTTAAGTACGTGATGTACGTTACTATTGTAAAGTAACATAAATTAAGAGGCATCGATGTTATGCTACTGTTATATTATTGTAAATTAAACAATATATTATGTAACGAATATGTTACGTTAAATTTTATAAAGTTAGACTTTATAATCTGTATCCGTAGATTTCAGCAATATGATAACATAAGTTCTCTTAGATTGTTGGTAATATATTGCTGAAAATAATAAAGATTAACAATAAATTAATTAGATCTAAAACACAAATGAAGAGGTTTAAGAAAACGTAATCTTTTAGTCGAAGTGCGATGTCGCTGAACTAAGAGAACTTATTGCCGGTCGACATACGGTCCTCGTGGTAACGATCTCCTAGAGATACGACGATCCCGGGTAGACAGCACCCTCTCTCTCGTCGGCACGTCCTCGAAGAGAGCATTAACGAATCTCGACCCGACTTTCAAGAACTCGGCACAAAGAAAATCAAGTGTAGAGAAAATCAAAGGAGAAGAAATGTGAGAGTTTTCAAGTAGTTGCTCTTGTGATTGTCTAGTATTTGGGTTGGCCAATGGGTCTATTTATAGGCCTCAAGAGAGACCCCCATTGTATCTTCATTTATGACCACCCTATCATATGTGTGCCATGTGCAATGTTTCCATAATGGAAGCATTACTGTTGTAACATTCACTTCCATGAACGTTACTAAATAATGTTTGTAACGTTCACAATAGTGAACATTACAACATCCTTTTTTTTTAATCATACATTTCTAACGCATAGTGGTGCGAGGGCTCCGGTAGGGCGGGGGAAGGGGGGGTCTCGAAGGGGGAGGGGGTGTCTGTCGTCGTAGAGGGAGGGGGACGGCTGGAGGAAGGGGAGGGATGTTACAAAAGGATTTTTTATTTAGTTTATTTTTTTGATTCGTGGGTAGTTTGATATTTTCAAGGTTTAATTAAGTTAACAATATACGATCAAGTTGACGGGTGATAATGGACCGGCTACTACCGTGATAATTTACACAATATGAATTAAATTAAAGATATGTCTATTAATATATTTTTAAGAGTATTTTTTTCATTAATTTTTAACAACAATTTATTTGTGAAAATCTATTTTTCTTTCACCTCGTGCAACTAAAATGATCCAAGGACATCTTGGGATGAAAACCGGTGCAATGATTTAAGATGCCCGGTTGTGATGGAAGGTGGGGAGCTTTATCCTCTGCAGTCAGAGTTGTATACGCATCCCATGTGATCACTCCTCTTTTCACAAATATTGCAGGGCGGCAAGGTCATGTACATACGTTCCACTCCTATATCTCTCGTCTTCTTCTTCCGCTCATTTCTCGTAATTTCTAGATTCTGTTTCTTTTCTTAACAGGAAAGAGATGATGAACCGGTGATGTATATGGTGGGACGGCACCGTGCCCGTGCCTACACATAGAGAAGAGTCGGTTAGTCACAGTTCCACCGCCGATGCCCCACCATATATTGATGTCAATACGGAGACAGATCCAAAAGGAGATTGAGATGAATGGTTTTGGGGGAGATGTCAAGGAGAGAGAGAGGAGAGGGTGGATCTCTTATTATGGAAGAGAGAGAGAGAGAGAGAGAGAGGGAGAGATTTTAAGGGTGCACTTGGTTGAGATGTTAGAAAAAAAATTGAGATTCTAATCATTAAAATTTCAGACATCTCCGTCGTCTTAACTAAATGAAAAAATGGCGTTCCGACTTTCGTGTTTCACATATTTTGAAATTAGAGAGAGGTAGACACATCAACCATGATATTTTAAAATCTCAATAATCTTATGTGAGGTGATTCTAGGTAGATTTTGATGACATTTAACAATTAAATATTTATCAACCATTTAAACATATCTATTTAAACCCCCCATCCACCATTTTAGTTCATTTAAAATCTATTAACACTCTTAATCATCCTAATATTTATTGTAATTTATTATTGGAATTTTTACATATATATACTTTCGTAAAGTTTAGTTTTGTCAAATATACCCTTTATCTGAACATATTATCGTGAATATCTTTGAAATATGAGTAATGTCACGATTATGTCATCGTCATAACTCCCGTGTATTTAACCCGAGTTAAGTGTGAGTTAAAGAGTAAGTTTTTTTGTATATATACCCCTATAAAATTTGATTTTGTCAAACATACTCTAGATCTAACGACCGTAGATGACATATGTCACGGAATATTCTCCCCCCGTCGACGACAGTAAACTAAAAGTTATAACTATAACATTTCTGTCTAAACGAAGGATATTCATGATAATATATTTAGATGAGTGATATATTTGATAAAATTAAACTTTACGGGGTATATATGTAAAAATCCCTTTATTATTTCTAATACGATGATAGGAGGGAGAGAGATTATTCCTCTCAAAAATTTCGGACAACTCAATAATTATATAGTATTTTTCACATAATTTCGCTATACACATTCGAATTCGAAACAAACGCCCTCTAAGAAAGGGAAAAACATGGAGATGACAAGGAGAGAGGGGAGAGTGAATCTCTTGTTATGAACTTGGCTGGTCCCCGTAGAGGGCTCAGTTTTTTTGGGAGGGGGGGGGGAATGGAATCCTTTTGTAGAGTTAAATGACCAACTTAGGCTAAAAAATTATACATATATTATCGAGCGCCGGCTAAAATATTTATCAAAATCCATGCAACTGAAGTCAAAGAAAATCTTTTCTGCAAAAAAAAAAAGATGGAGACGAAAATCTCCATATGAAGTGATGGATAAGGTTAGAACAAGAGAAACGGCAACATATAACATTTAGTACGAGTCGGTTCTGATATGATTGACATTAGAATATATATATATATATATATATATATCCATCTCAAAGAAATTGATTTACTGAGACTAAAAAGACTCATTTTTCTTTTAAATAATATAGCTCACTGAAACATGATGTCGATGTGAAACTTAGCAGTAGCATCTTTGTATTTTTCTTGTTCTTATTGTCATAAATACTCCCTGAGATCAATTATGTGACCTCCTGATCACATGCCACTTCAGTGCAGGGGTGGGCCTCTTTGTCCCCATGCATGGCCGATGTCACTGCTTGGGGTCCCAAATCCCAATCGAAACATTCAATTCTCCTGGGCCATTTACTCCATGATGGATGAGTTGGTGAAAATGATGTCATTGGCCGAGTGCATTATTGCTTCCTATTCATAGATGACTGCTATGGGGTCACCTTTCAGTGTTGAGTTTGCATCCAAAGGGTCTGCTTGGTTTTTGTGGTTTTCTCTTGCCTTGCTAGAGACCAAGATGGTGTCTCTCTCTCTCTCTCTCCTTATTTTTCTTTTCTGATTTTCATCTCAAGACATTTTCCCTTAATTCCTGTAATGAATGTTAATCAGATAGATGAAGTGTCACTGATACATACTTATATAAATACCCTTTAAATTCGATAAGTACATAGAATCTAACCCACTGCACTGCAAATTTTAAAGGCCATGCTGTCTATACTTGCAAGATATTTTTCCGGCCCTGTTTGGAAAGGATGTTGCCTCCCTACTCTGTGACCCATGTGAAGTTTTTAAGTACTCGTTCCTTCCCTGGTAGCTAAGCTTGCAAATAGCCTGGAGCCATTTGGAATGCAGCAAACATTACTCGTGGTCTAGTCAGGTCGCCTTATTCCAATTCACACGGGCCCAAATTGAAACTTCGGTGTATAAGGAGAATAGAAATAGAGTCTAATCCAAATCTGACGAGAGAAAGGCTCGTTACACACTCAGGTGTGTTGTATATTTTTGGTGTGCAATGTCTTTAATTTTTTATTTTTTTTTTAAATTTACTTAGAGTTAACTTCAAGATATCTTAATTTGAGGTGTAAATCAGGTCAGCAATGAATTACGTAGAAAGAAATTAAAAAAAGAAACTAAATTAAATGAATTATGTTAGACCTATTCTTTTAGAAATCGACCCGTTTTATTTTTTATTTTTTAGATAATCAGAAGTTGACATTATTTATATTCCAAGTTAAAATATCTTGGAGATCACTTCAATTTTTTTAAAGATTTTTTGTATGAAAATCATTGTTAGAGGTTAATTTATAAAAAAATCATTCCTAGAAATATATTAGCAGATATATCACTGTGTAAATCTGAATTGTGTAAAAATAATATATTTATTTGTATACATATCACTTCTTTTTACTGAGAACTTGTAAAAAAATCACGCTTAAATGATATTTATACATTATTTGAATTAACTCAGTGACATGTCTGTTAATGTATTTCTAAGAATAATTTTTTTACAAATTCACCTCTAATAATAATTTTCATGCAAAAAAATTTTTAAATAATAAATATTACACACCGGGACGTGCAAACAAACCTTTCTCATCCACAACCCTCAACTTCCACTTAACCCAACAACTGAACTTGGGCTGGGCTTTGTTTTATGGCACAACAGCCCACGTAAAATTGGATCCTAGTAAGTAATGGGCCCAACAACTGAACTTGGGCTGGGCTTTGTTTTATGGCACAACAGCCCACAGCAAAAATGGAAGAGTAATCTGCATCGCCTGGTTTGGTGTTTTTTCAATTTTTTTTTTTTACAGGTTGGGGTCGACCTATGCTATATGTCCATACAGTTCAAATTCAGATCGGACGACTCGTAAAATTCTAAAAGAATGAAGATTAATAATAGATCAATTTTTTTAATTACCAATTAAAAGTATCTGATCTTTATTTTTTAAAATTCTTTTAAACCGTCCAAATGATAATCATACTATATGAACATGTAGGGCCCAACCTCCAAAAAAAAGGAATTAAAAAATGTATTTAACCTACTGCGCGCACCACCTAACAATGCATCGAGCCAAACAGTGGAGCAAGTGTCACAGAAAATGGAAATGTTGGAGTATAGCGGGGAAAAAGGAATTTGCAATGTCAATGATTAAGGGCGGCTTTGATAGTGGGATTGTCGGGCGGATATCGCAACCGGAGAGAGAGAAATCTACGGTGGGCCCCGTCTCCCCCTCACATATTTACTCTTAACCGACCCCGAGTACCGTAATCGACCCCGAAGGATCATTTGCGCATTTTTCAAATAGACCCTAATTGTTATCGAGGGGGTGGGGTGGAGACTAAATTTGAACCCAAGCTCTGATCAGGCTTCAAAGACTTCTTCCTCAACCCATAAGCGCGTTGATTATAGGCTGACGTGCGTACAAAGGGATTTTAGCAAATATATAGTTTGTAATTAACCTACTGTACGTACTCATGTTTATTTTCCTACCCCTTTAAACAATTGCAGGAAACTAATACTCCCTGGTACTTTGAAATAGCTGTATTTATAATCTCCCGCGACTTTTGTTTGGTTTAAGTCGTGTATTAATTTAGATTTAAACATACTTGTTTACGTGTTCTCACCTTGCGAGGGTTTCTACCTTAGATTTTACTTTTGAGTTTGACTTGCCGCTGCACATCCTGAGTGCAGGGTGTGCTGTCTTTAATTTTATTTTTATTTTTTTGAAATGATACTCAATGTACTCTAACTTGGTATGCAAGTGACGTCATCATCCGATTATTTAAAAAAATTAAAAATCAAATGTGTTAATTTTTAAAAGATTAATGAATCTGACACTGTTTATTTGATCTATTTTTTTATTTTTTAAAGTAATCTAATGATGATGTGATTTGCACCTCAAATTAAGATATTTGGAGGTCATTTTATAAAAATTAAAAAAATAAAAAAAATTACAAACGTATCATACCAAGGACAATGAGTCACCGAGCCTTACTCTTTACTTCTATTCTATAAACAAGACTACTTGTGCGATCGTCGAAAGACCCGTCCATGTGCAATCTTGAAAGATGTATTTACCCAATATCCAGTATGACTAGGGATGTCGTTGGGCCGGGCTGGCCCGACGTTGGGCAGGGCCGCCAGCACCTTCTCAGCTCGTGGATTTTTAGTTGGACCTAAAAGTTCAAGCCCGATAATAAAATGGGTCGGGCTTGAACTTTTGAGTCAACCCGTCGGGCCGGCTTGGCCCGACCTATAAATTTTATTCATGTAATCTTTTGCACCTTTGACAACAAAAATATCTGCAGTAAAACTTAAAATGTCTCACCTATAACCCATTTTCCTCCTCTAGAAAATCCGCTATAACAAACTATACCCAATGTTATCAGAACTGAACCGGTGTCTGGACCGGTCAATGAGTTGGTTCGGTTCGAACCGGTTGGACCGTTCAATCGAACCGATTTAAACCGTGACGTCATCATAATATAATTATGATGTCATAAAATTATAATGATTTTAAAAATATATAAATATATTTAAACATTAATCTATATATATAACCAAATGATATAACAACGCAATAGTCAAAAAAATAACATCATCAAGTTTTAAAGTTTACAAACATAAATCCATCACTTCATCAAAAGTCTAAGTTCAAAACTACATATATGATTATAAAAAAGTCTCATATAATCTTCGTCATTGAATTCCAACTTGAATTTATTCTTCTTCTCTGACAGCTAAAGTTCCTAGAAATACATACACACAATTGAATATTAACACATCATAACCTACCAAAATAGTGATTAAATTTATTTTTTATAAAACTAAAATAGAATACCAAAGTCCTCGTCATGTCTTGTAAACTACGAACTATTTAGTTGATCCATTTGAAGTCAATTATCAACATCTTCATTAGTAAATAGAGGAGGCTCCTCTTTCACCATCCACTCTTCCATAAGATCAATATCTTCTAAAGATATAGGATCAAAATATTACTTCTTCTTTTTCTTCCTACAAAAATATATAGTAGACTTCAATTATAAATTATTAAACTTAAAGTATAATGAAATCAATAGAAGTTATTTTTAGAGTATAATACACTTACATAATTTCTTACCTATTCAACAATCGTAGATTGTAATGAATATATACAAGGTCATATAATCTTTGATGCTGTAAGCGATTCCTCTTCTTAGTGTACATACGTTCAAAAACACTTCAATTACATTCACATTCAGAAGAACTGCATGTTTGGCTTAAAATTTTTATCGCCAAATTCTGTAAATTTAGAACACAAGCTCTATAAATTTGCCACCAAATAGTTGAAAATAAAATAGATATACTGGGTTAGTCATTTTACCCAAATTTATAATCAAAAGTAATAATCTAAATAACAATACCTGGAGCCAAGGAATAACGAAAAACTATTGCGGCTGGCCTTCCAAAATCATCATCTGCATATCTAAATTTATCTAGCTCTGGATTAATTAATTTTCACTAACATATCAACGTTGCCTTGACATACCCGATGAAGAGATTCGTTAACCCCTTGCATTGTCAACACTCTTATTTCATCATCCATATCATATTGAAATTGTGGATTGAGCCAATAGCCTGCTACATGAAGAGGTCGACTAAGTTGATGATCCCATCGAGAATCCACAATTGAGATGAAGGGTTCAATGTTCATCTTAAATTTCAATAGTGTTTTCTTTATAGCATTCTTAGCCGTCTGCATACTTTCAAATATGTATCCCATAGATGACCTTTCATCACTATTTACCATTCTTAATACACGAACAAGTGGCTCAAAGGCATGCACAATTATCAAACATTTATCTCAGAATGAAGTAGATAGAATCAAATCAGATATAAAAATGTCTTTTTGATTTTTGACCCATTTACTTTCAACCCATTATTTACTAGTCATCATAGCTCGTAATTGATTTTTACAACTCAACAAATTTTGAAGTACAAGAAAGTGAGTTGCAAATCAAGTAATAGCTGGTCGAATAATTTCTTTCCCACCTATAAATTTTCTCATCAAATTCAAAACAAAGTCATGATTATAAATGAAAGTGCTAATACTCCGAGCTTGATTGATTAATTCTTTAACACCATCTATCGATATTTGTAATATCTTCTAACATCAAATCTAGACAGTGTACTGCACATGGTGTCCATACAATATATCGATATTGCTGATTCAATAAAAAACCTGCAAGTTTATAGTTGGCTGCATTATCAATCATTATTTGGATAACATTTTCAGCACCAACTTCTTCCACAACGTCAATAAGTAACTGAGCAAGCATTTCACCAGTTTTTGCATGTCCAGAGGCATCAACGGACTTTAAAAATATAGTTCCCTTAGCACAATAAACTAAAAAATTTATTAAAGTCCTTCCCTTCTTATCTGTCCATCCATCAGCCATAATTGTACAACCAAACTCTTCCCACATTTTTTTGAATGAATCAATGCATTCTTTCAACTCTTCAACACTTTTTTTGAGTAAGAAACCATGCAAATCATGAAAAGTAGTTACTTTATATCTATAACCAATTGTTAATGCAGAATCAAACATAGCTTGAAAACGTAGAGAATTTGTAACATTAAATGGAATGCATGACTCATAAAACCATCTTGCAGCTTCTATATGTGCTCTTTCAATGGCATCTTTACCAGTCATAGCACTTTTAATTGATGGTTGCTTGTCTCCTATTAATCCCTTCATTTTTTTTTGAATCACCTTCTGCATTTCTTTTCAAACTGGGACCCTCAACATCATCATCAACATCTTCATTAATAGTTACAAATGATGGAAATGGGCTATGTTTCGGAGTAAATGATTTTTTGATATTTGTTGAAACAGTGCTTTCAAGATCCCCTTTTATCTCTAACAACACCTGTGGAGGAACTTTCTTACAAGAAGCAACATCACCTTTAATATTAGCTAGGTGTTTTTTCACCCTGTGAATCCCTCCACCACTGAAAATCTTCCCGTAATACAGACATTTGAATTTATTTTTTTCTAACTCCAAAACATGATTCCATGCAATATCAGTCCTTCCTCTTGTTGGACGGAATTGTGATTCTGTAGTACTAGTAGTAGAAGCAGCCGGAGGTGTTATATTTGAATCCGACGGGGTAGACTGATTTTTAAATGGGTTGGACCGGCTAGACATATTTCAAAAGTCTACAAGTAGAATTCACGTAATTATTCAAAGGTTCAAGCATAAATAAAAACACATGTTAAATTGTTAATTGTTAAAATTTAAAAAATCATACATTTAAAAAATAGAAAATTTATATTTAAAATCTACAAAAAAAATCCGTTATTCATCGAAGGTCCGGAGCTGTAGGCGATCACGACGACTGGACATGGGGGAGAGGACAGCCTCCTGGTGCGGCCCTGTTCGCGATCACGGCGGGGCAGGAGATGAAGTCGCTGTCGGCGACTGGACACGGGGGAGAGGGACAGTTGTTCTCGATCACGGCGGGGCAGAAGAAGTCATCGTCAGCGACCGGACACGGGGGAGAGGGGCAGCCTATTGGCCGGCCCTGTTCGCGATTACGGCGGGCTCAGCTTCGGCCCTTCGGTGCAGGTGTGCAGCAGACGGCAATCTGGAGAGGGGAGAGGGTCGGCGACCAGAGACGGAGAGGGGGATGTAGACGGAGAGGTCCGGCGACATGAGACGGAGAGGGAAGGGTTGGTGGCTTGGCGCACTGCAGACGTCAGTTGGGAGAGGCGAGAGGGCCATCGGGAGAGAGCCGCGGCTGATTGGAGACGAAGAGGGAATAGGGGCGGAGCTCGGGGCGACCGGAGACGGAGAGGGCGGAGCCCGGGGCAACCGGATATGGAGAGGGCGGAGGGCCGAGAGGCGGTCGGGAGAGGGCCGAGAGAGGGGGGGGGAGAGACTTGGGACGGAGAGGGCAGATTATCCGATTAGGGTACGGGTGAGAGAGGGATTTTGATTTTTGTTTATTTTATTTTTTATTTTTTTAATTGACAAATCGGGTCGGACCGGGTTACCGATAGAATCGTAGTTCATCCGGTTCTTGCGATTTTTAAGCTTCAGACCGGACCGGCCTTAGTCGAACCGATTGACAGTCGAACTGGTCGAACCGACCGATCTGATCCGATTTTAATAACATTGACTATACCTGCACAAACAAATAAATTGGTTATTTAAACATGAAAGAGAGAGTGAGAGACATAGAATAATTAGATGTTGGATAACATGTGCAACTTTAAGATGGTGACAATAAAAGATATCAAGAAAGTATAGTCAATGTGCTCTGAGAACAAGCAGAGGAGAACCTAAAGTTGGATCTACCGCATGGCTCATTTTACTCTAATGGTTGAAAAATCTAAACATGTAGAATGTCAAGTCTCGGGATGAGCGAAATGTCAAGAAAGTTATCATCCCTAAACTAACTACGTGAAAGTGTGAATTAACATAAAAGACCATTCCCAGAATATCTGAATATTAGATCAACCAGTAGGTCTTTTAATTATGCTGCTCACATGATTGCTACGCAATCATTCATATTTGTACTAACAGTGAGCAGGCAGAATATCCAAATATTATATTTTTTATTTATTTAATCTGAATCGGGGGGAAGTCGAGTCTTATGTTTTTAAAAAATAGTCGGGCCCGACCATACTCGGGCTAGGTCGGACTTGAGCTTTTAAATTAATGACTCGAGTCCAAGCCGAATTAACTTGAGTCCGCCTCAAACTTGATCCATTGACAACCCTGGCCATGACCACACAAGGGAGTGTCTTATTTCAAATGCAGGCCTCTTGTACGTAAAAAGATTGCGTACGAGGAGTACACCCTCACTATTAGGAGTTTTGTTGTGCCTTGCAGAACATTTTATATGATAAACAAGTCACATATGTACGTCCAAGTCAACTAATAAAACTACGTAAGTTAACATATATATGAGATGGCTAAACAGTATATATATATAGGCCGTACTATATGCATATATAGGTCTCATACGTGTTATGATCCATGGGATATAATATGTACGGGAGGGTGATGTGGGGGTGACGCATGGGTGACAAATCAAGTCCCCAATCCATCATGTCCTCAGCCTAGGAACAGCTGATGGAAGCCTAACCCCTTCGTCTTCCTGATAAGATGGTCGTCTCGTGTTTTTTAAAGCACACAAAAAGAACACCAACTTGGAATGGGGAACATGTAGAAGTCATTCGAACCCATATAATTTAATGCGTCGTTTGTTACTTTGTTTAACGAAGTCGACCTTGTAGAAAATATTAACATGTATGCCACCAATACTTGGCTCAATATGTAAGTGGAAATGGTAAAAAAAAATAGATCCGGTTGGGTCCATGATCGGCCCAATAATTGTAATAAAATAATAAAAACAAAACTATATATATATAATAAAAAATTGAACTATATATATATATATATATATAAAGAGATATTTTATTGTTGAAGAAAAAAAGTTATATCATTAACAATTTTAACAGTATCGTTAATAGAGAATTCAATTACATTCTATCAATTTTGAGGGTGAATTTTCTCTTTCCTTCTTGCTGCCGCCTTCCATACTCCTCTCACATGTTATTTTAATATTAGAGAAATTTTTTATACAATATCCCGTGTAATTACATCTTACGATGTTTCATCAGTACTATTTATTTTTTTAATTCTTTTAGTCTACTCCACTCTAAATTATTTACACGTGAGTGTCACGTTATCAGATGACGTAACGTAGAGATCACGTAATTAAAATTTTTTTTACCCCATATGAATAGTGAAAAGTAGAATTTTCACTATTCGCATTACCATATTTTTATTTTTAAAACATGTGCTCAAATGGGCACGTGGGTTGCTTTAAAACTTCAATTAGGATAATGATCTTGGAAGCTTGATAATTCAAATCTTCTAATTTCATCTAGATTTTCAACCATTGCACCGGAGGAAACTAATGTGCCGGAGAAAAGGGAAAAATTGTCAGCTTGACCCCTTCTCCGGTGTCGTTTTCCAGACATTATTACTGGGGTCTTTCTCTCCCTAACGGAGCTTTTTTTTCTTTATTTATTTGTTTGTTTTGAGCTAATGATGTGAAACATATGAACACCTGCACTGGGTTGACAGCGAAAGGAAGAGAGTGGATGCATTGACGTGTTATGAACTATACCAGCTACATATATGATGTCAATTAATGTCTGAAGTTAACATGGCAAATGCGTATCATTTAATAAAGAAACCAGCGGAGGAAGAAGCTGTTGATCCCAAAGATTCCTTCTTCTAATTAAATCACTCCATTAACGTGTAATATGCAGCCATATCTCATCACAGGGTTCTACCAAATCCTCATATGTATATATTATCACATGTATCCTGTTCCCTCTTCAATTATTATGACGCAGCTGAGAAGACCCCCAGGAATCCCACGGCGCGAAACGAGCACGAAATCTTGGGAACCCTGCGGACAACCCGTCGAGTCGAGAGAAAAAAAAAATTACGTGAGACGGGGAGAAAGGTCGCAAGCACCGTCCGAATCGTCAAAAGCGAACAGCAGCGGCGGCGGTCACGTCGCTAATTAAAGTTGTTGTGCGCGTATGGCCGCAGTTAGTCCTCAACAGTTACCTCAGGATGTATGCAAAGTCACACGTCCGTACAACTCGTGTTGTGATATAATGTTTAAAAAAATAAAAATTAAATGTTTTTTTACTATAATATGAGATGTATGAATATTTTAGTCATATAATTAATACAGAAAGATGTCATACAATACATAATCTTAACTTGTGATGTGTAATATATGCATCATGAGCTTCTTAAATATTTGAGGTGATATAGTGTACTAAAAATATGACACGGGACGACACCACGACAACAGTGATACAACACAGGTGTTGTGGAGTATATATATTGCGTCATTGTCCATGTATATATGGTGTTGTAGAGGATTTCTGTATATTACATCAATCTAATTAAATAATCCGATGACCTAACAACTGTTATTTTGCGACATCATTAACCTAAATAATCCTTTTGGAGAGAAACGGTTTGAGAATGGAGGGGTTTTGAGTGTTTAAAAAAATCAGTTGCCACAGAAACACACCAAGAGAGACGACACACCCCCACGTATATATATATTTATATATAAAAGAACATAGAAAGAAATGTTTAAGCTATGTATAAATGTTGCCCTAAAAAACAGTCTACGGGGGAAAAATGTATCAATTTTTCTTACCTGTAATAATGAAAAATGTATCAAGCCCAAGTCTTCATGTCTGAACTGCGCTACGGTTTCAGCGATCAGGCCTTAAACCAACCATTAAAATCCTGCGAGCTAGTCCCAGCTGCAGCATGTACGTCAGGCCAGCCATGGAAGCTCTGCGCTCAGGCTTCTATATATGGGAGGAGGTGGGGGGGGGGGGCGATGAGAATCTACATGCTAGCCTATCAAGATCCTCTCAGACATCAGATGCTGCCGTCGTCTTCTCATTCTCCAGTGATCTCTTCTCCCTTCCTGCCGACCATTGTACCGTTCTTCTGGCGATGGACAGCCACGCCCTCCTCACCTCCTCCTCCTTCTTGCTGCCTCCTGTGGTGTAGGAACCATCCTTGTCCCCTCTGCTCCTGCCCGTGGCATCTGCAAACCTCGAGATGTTGACGATCTCCGACATGGCGCGGTTGTTCGCAGATGGGTTCAAGGACTTGGGCAAGGTGGAACCTTGCGAATTCGCATCGGAGATGGAAGGGGAGCTCCCTGCGAGGCCACCGTTCATCTGGCTGGCCTTGCTCTCCAGCGCCCTCTTTCTCTCCATCTCTTCTTTGATTCTCCGGATCGTCTCATCCGCGGAGGAATCGCTCTGATCAGGGCGCGAAGAACTCTTCTGCTCCTCGCTGCTCGCCGCCATGGCGGCGGCCGGGAACCGCCTGCTGGAGAGCGACCGGAGCATCTCCGAGTTGAGGGAGACCAGGTCGGACGAGTTGAGGTCGCTCCACCGGTTCTTGAAGACGACGTCGGAGACAATGATCCTGTGCTTGAACCTGTGATAGAGCTGCTGCTGCTGATCCCCGCCATCTCCTTCCCCTAGCAGCGCGTCCTTCTTGCTCTCCTTATTCCCCGCTCTACCCATCTTCCTGAAGCTGCTCCCCAGCGATCCCGGGCCGGCCGCTTCCTCACCGAGCTCCCTCTCCACGTAGAGTTCCACGTCGGCCTCCCCGGCCGGCACGGGGAGGTCTCGGAACAGGAACCTGGAGCTGGTGGAATACTTGAAGAGGGTGAGGTCCTCGAGGAGGACGGGGCGCCGGCACAGGGGGCAGCTGGAGTGGCCCTCCAGCCACCGGTCGACACAGGCGATGTGGAAGGCGTGCTTGCACTTGGGCAGCAGCCGCAGGAGCTCGGCGCCCTCGAACCTGGACAGGCACACGGCGCACTCCAACCGTTCCCGGGAGCCCTTCAGCGAGGAGAACCGGAAGAAGGGGAGCGACTCGATCACGGTCTTGTCGACGCCGGAGGAACGCGGCGGCTGCGAACCGAGGAGCCCATCGGGGTGGTGATGCCCCCCCTCTGGGTCGTGACCGCCGAAGAGGTCGACGCGGCTGGCGCTATAGCAGAACTTGGCATACATGAGGAGGAGGAAGGTGACAGAGAGCATGATGGAGAAGATGCCGATCAGGACAGCGACCCTGGGGCGGTACGACACAGCGGTACTGGTGTCTGGCTGGACGGTGCCGCCGTCCTGGGTCGTGGTCGTGGTCGTCGACTCCTGTGCGGCGCCATGGGGGGAGAAGGAGAGCAAGCAGGAGAGGAAGACGAGGAGGAAGAGGTGGGTTGGGCCCATGGCCGGAGTTCCAAGGAAGGAAATGGGTGGAAGGCCCCCGGGAGAGGAACCCTTTGCTTCCCGGCCGATGAGATGGAGGGGTTTGTTTATAGAAGAGAATTAGGTTTAATTTTGCAGCGTGGATTAGGGTTTTTATATGGGCAGCATGTGGGCAGGTGTGCACGCTTCCTTATGGTTTTTCGACTTTTTCTTTCGAGTTATTTGTTCTGCATATTCCTCTACACAAAAAATGAAATTACTTGTGAATTTATGTTAAATTTATATTTACATATATATATATATATATCCTTTTACATAAACTTAAAATCGTATATATGTATCACTTAATTCACGTACAAAAAGTACCCACGCAAATGCAAATTGCAGACATATTATCGTGTAATTGTATTCTTATGAAGAGTATATATAAACGCAAACAATTCTTTAATTTGTAAGGGCGAAAGCACTGTACAAGAAGAAAGAACACATAGGATAAGAACAAGGGACTTGAATAATTAACTAGTATACATATATGGCCTTCCTAACTGCTCCCCGGTATATATGATTCTTCTTTCAGCTTTCCATTCCTTTCTTAATTATAGTTAGAAGGAATTCGAAGGCTTGGTGTAAGGACAGGATGCATAAGCCAATCAACAACATAAATATAATTAGGAAGTTATTCGGTAATGTATAACATATCATATATATATATATATATATATATATATATATATATATAAATTTTAGGTCTATGGATTGTCCCGACTTGGAGTTTTCAATTCAACTTAATTGTGGCCTTGATGCATCATCAGTCGTTCTAAATAGGTTTTGCTGAGGTCAAGGGAAGAAGCCCATGGTGCCTGCATCCCTGCAAATTAAGATTAGGTGGAGCTAGCTAGCTAGCTAGGGGATTAGTTTAATTATCTAACAGGCATGACGTTAAGTGAGTGCGCAGATAATTAATTAATTTCGTCTAAGCTTCCTTGTGAAACTACGTACCTAGGAGAAGGCTCACATGGTGGACAAATGTACGTGTTCCTCATGTTTGGCAGATTTAATTTGTATGTGCAGTTATACATAAACAACTACTCACGAAACGGACAGATGCAACAAAGTTGATGGTGATCGGTATGCATGACCCAGTGTATTATTTCTCCTGAAAATTCTTAATTTAGCCTTTGTGAGACTGACCATGCATCTCCCATGTCCGGGCCTGTTCCACCTCTCATGTAATAGATTATTATCCTAAACTAAACAAGACTAGAACTTCGATTTGAATAATTAGAAGTTGTTGGTATTGGAGATTAGGTCGCATACCTGTAGCATGTATATATAAGCGGAAGAATGGATCCACTAGTCTCACAACTCACAAAGTTTTAGGCCGTCTTTGACAACCGGGTGGTCGGCCGGTTAGCCGACACCGGTTAACCGGTGGGCCCCGCCTCTCCTCGCCTTCCCCCTCACACAAATCTCTTAACCGATCTCGGGTGCCGTAATCGACCCTTCGGGGTCGATTACGGCACCCCCTTACCCCTTTATCAAAGACGCCCAGAGAGGACTATCCCCACGAGTGGAAGACGATCATCACGACTACCTACGTACGTAGCAGACCTCCTCATCGGAGTGGACAGGTTACTAGAGTCTCCCCTAGATTTTCAGACGTCAAATTCTAGGGGCGCAGGCGGTAACCCTGAGGAGAGAGAAGAGAGAATAAGGGTGAGAGTAGAGAGACAACACTTACAACTAATTAGCCCATGGGTCTCCCAGGGTTTCATATTTATTGGATCTCTTTGGCATCAGAGTCTTAATTTCAAACCGATATAGAGTCCAACTTATTGGAGTCCCAAGACTATATCCAATGTGGATGACCACATTTCATCAGTGTCAAAGTGAGATTTTTATCGTTTCTGATTTTGTGGCTCCATATCAAATTTCTAGTAGAAAAAAATAGATTATCGAACAAATAATTAATACAATTATTTAAAATCAATTGCAATCACTCTCATTCTATAGTTTCTTTCTTGTTAGATTTAAAATAAGAATAATTTGCAGTGATACCCCCACCTTCCACTACGAGTCACGTTGGTGTTTATAGAGGATCCCGGGGACACCGGACCGTCGGGAGCCCGGAAATTTGTCGCAAGACTCTCAAGATGAACCGCCCCCAGATGCTTCATAGAAGTCAAACCGTGTCAGCTACTTCTTCCTTCGAACATATTGCTCCGCAAATGGCGAGCTTCTCTGGATCGAATCTCCCGCATGTCAACCACGCGATAGATATATCCAGGTCAACCCCCCGCGCTCGTTCTGGGGATGATTTTTTTTTGGAAATGGATGCTCTCACTCAAGGTTTGTCTGATTAGTCCATTTAAAATTTGAATCAAATTTGAATTTATATCTATTTAATTAAATAATTATCTGAATAAAATATTCGAAAGATGATTTAATCAAATATCGAATATCTGATTATTAATCGGATATAAATTTAAATATTAAGATATCTGTGTTAGATATTATCTGACCGAATATAAACTCTTCGATAAATATCTAAGAATATAGATATTCTATATATAATTAACTCAAATCTTAATACATTTTTTGATCGCTCTTTTTGACCTTTTTATCTCAAAATATAATTTAAAATAAGAATTTTAATTACACTCGTTTGGTAAGTGTAGAGGCATGAAAATGGTTCCTATGTCACGTACCACCTTCTCTATTTATTTGTTGGGAAAGTCGCCTTCACCCGTGGAGGCCTGCAAACACCAGAAGCCAGAAGGGCGTCAGAAGAAGTCTTGGGTGTTATCCCAGGGGACAACCCTCCAATATTTAAGTCAGCAACGGATTAATGAGGAATAGAGAAGAGAGAGAGAGAGAGAGAGAGAGAGAGAGAGAGAAGAAAATCGTGGTCGAGAGCTGAAGGGCCATGTAGATCCTCAAAACGAGTGCTCGCCGCTCCCAGTGTTCACTCAGTGAGTGCTCGCTAGGTGGAAAGGTCATCGGAGGAGAGCTTCCCTTTCAGCGTGGATCGTTGGTGCTTCCCTCTCGTAGCGCAATAGGGCTAGTAGATCTATTATTTGATGTAGCAGGTTTTGGCAGAGTCATCCACCGTGTCCCTCTTCTCTGTCGTTCCCCTTCTTATAGGGGTTGTCCTGGAGCGAGGAGCCTTATCCCTTGATAGGGAAGGCGTAAGTAGTGGAGCAACTCCTTTCCATTATAGCGGCGGCCGGGACTTTCCCGTTGGATGGCGAATACTTCGGCGTCGGCTGGTCTCGGGACGAGTCTTACGGCGCTCATGGGGTGTGCTCGCCCATTATGGGGTCAGGGCCGACGTGGTAGGGGGCAACGGTCGATCGCCGGATGATCCTCCGGCGACTAATGCGCTTTCCCGTGCTGTAGAATCCAATACCGAAGCTGGGTTGGGCCGCGTCTTGGCAGGCAGTTCACCTCAGGCGCCTCTTGGGCGCGCTAAGGGGACGGATCCGATTTGGCTCTGCCGCTATTGGGCTGTCCATGGGCCAAACCAGATTTACCTTCCTCAGTAAGTTATCTCTTATTTTCTAGAATAAAGTATAATCTTTTGATAATATCTCCCAAAATAAAAATAACCTCTACTCTTTTTTTTGAGAAAATAACATACGACACTCCCACACGGCTCACATGAGTTACTCTAAGTAGGTCTAGCAATTATCTGTTTAAAATTTGAATCGAATACGAATTCGTATTAATCAGGTAATTTTCTAAATAAAGTATCTGATGGATAATTCGATTATTAATCGATATGAATTTAGATATCACACTATCCGATCCGTTTACAAATCTATGTCGGATCGTTTCGGTGCCAGTCGGCGACCGACATGGATGGCACGCGGCATGCACCCACCTGACAAACTTTGTCACCAACCGAAGTGACGGCGGTGGCACGAGGTTCGTCGGCGAGGGGATCTAGATCTACTGGAAGAGGCATCAGTGGCAGCGGTGGTGGTGGCCGGTGGTGTCGCAGGGTGGAGTGGTAGGCCAGGCCGACGATGGCCGGTGCTGTCACGGGGAGGTGGGATACGTCGTTCGTGGCTGGGTGCAGATCTGACAGTGTCGTCGTCCGCGACTGAGGCGTTATCCGACCAGGTGGGGGGAGAGGGGGGCTGCAGAGGGAGAGGGGTGGAATCTGGGGGAGGGGGAGGGAGGCCGCCGATCGGGGTGGGGGAAGAGGTTTATGGATCCTCTTGCGATCTGTTGGTGTACCGCGCCGTGTCGAACCATACCAAGTTGGAACTAACATGGCCGGTACGACCGACATGGCATACTTTGCTCTCCTTAACGCTTGACCCCAAAAGGTGTACAAGCAAAGAAATATAGACAACCCACACCCACATAAAAGGGAACCCAAAGCCATCGACCTCAAAGAGATAACAGGAGAGAGTTTATACTTTTATTAACTCAATGCGCTCTGGTGATGTTTATAACCACATAAGCAACAGCAGCTGATCATCTGGTGATGGCTCATCACGGGGAATAGACTTTTGTTTGCCCACCAACTCCTCCCTACCCCTCCAACCTCATCCATGCTATAATTTTAAAAGCACACATCTGAGGAGGGGAGAACAACTGGATAGATGTGCATGCTTGCATGTTGGCAAGTTTCCTTTCCTGTTTCATGAGAGTACGTAGTACAGCTTTTGCAGAATAAATTAAGAGAAATGATGCTGTGAGCTCGACCGCAGAGTGAGCTTTCAACCGTCGATCGGATTAAAATATTTTACGGTTGATGAGAGCGCATGATCTTTAATGAGTTCGGCGAAGAACCCAGTGGATGTAGTTAAACTTTGATGGACGTGAGAGTGTTCTTGCTATGAATCCTACCAGGAGAACTCGATCACACGAAACTCACTGCCCATAAGTTAACCATTTGTCATCTTCAAAAGTATTTGTATTTACATATCTACATATCATTTTTGTAACTTCTTCGGTGTGAATAGTGAAACTTCGATAAATATATACCTCAGTGATACCAAGACTAAAATTTATCTACAAGTATGTTCTTGGTCCAAATTGATCCGGTAGCCTAAGCTTGGACCACATTAGAAAGAGTCGGGTGACGACGTCTTGAGCCGGCTCGATCGGATCACCTAAATTTTTTTCCGCCGGAGCTTATAGGGTGTTTGGTTACGATTTTTTCCCCTCTTTCTCTCTCAAATTTAAAAAATAGAGAGATAACTCACTTATGGGTGTTTAGTAGACTCTCCTAAATTTTAGGGAGAAAATTTACTCCCGTACAAATCTTCCTAAAAAAAAAAACAACTGCAGACCTATTTTTTTTTTGAAACCGCTCTCTCTCCCCTGTGCGTCCCCTCCCCCTCCCTGGACCGACCGGGTCCCCCGGCCCCTCCCCTCCCCCACCGGCTCCGGCGAACACCCCCCCCCCGCGGCCCCCCTCCCTTCCCCGTCCCCGGCAACCCCCCGCCCCGCGGCCCCCCTCCCTTCCCCGTCCCCGGCGAACCCCCCCTCCCCCTCCCTGGCGCCCCCTGCGGCCTCCTCCCCTCCCCCCGACGGTGCCCCCCCGACGGCGGCCCCCTCCCCTCCCTCCCTGGCGCCTCCGTCCCCCTCCCCTCCCCCCGACGGTGCCCCCCGACGGCGGCCCCCTCCCCTCCCCTCCCTCCCTGGCGCCCCCTGCGGCCTCCTCCCCTCCCCCCGACAGTGGCCCCCTCCCCTCCCCTCCCTCCCTGGCGCCTCCGTCCCCCTCCCCTCCCCCCGACGGCGCCCCCCTCCCCTCCCTCCCTGGCGCCCCCTGCGTCCCCCTCCCCTCCCCCCGACGGTGCCCCCCCCCCCCCCCGATGGCGGCTCCCCTCCCCTCCCTCCCTGGCGCCCCCTGCGGCCCCCTCCCCTCCCTCGGCAGCTCCGCCTGGGATGGCCACCGCCGCGAAGGTCTCCTGCCGGCCCCCTCCACCCCGCCTCTGTTCGCCCTGCGCGCAACCTCCCGGTCCCGCTCCCTCTCTCTCCTCCTCCGTTTCTTTTTAAAATTTATCTTACTTTTACCAAACGCAGATAGAGGTGTTAACACCATTTTTAAAATTTTAGTTAAAAATCAACGTAGAATAATTTTAAAGGGAGAAACAGTTTTTTTGAAGAAGTTACTCCCAAACACCCTATTAGTTTGGGTCCAAACCTAAGAGCACTTAATTTGATGTCAATGTATTTACTATGAATAATAGTATTATACAAGTTTATCACTTCTCATGTGCTGAACATTAGTTACGTTAATACAGCAAATTTTTCAAAGAGAAGATGTGAGATTGCGGCTCCAAATTGTTGCTCTGGACTATGCGTGGTCCGGTGCTCCACATAGTACGCCTCGTCATGAATTTATTATATAAATATCTGCAATAACATATGGGTAATACGGTTGCAACTTGTAAATCACCTTCTTAATTATTATTCTACATAAGATTGATGTAATTAATATGATCCCACGTCACATCATTTCTATATGAAGTAATAAAAAGACGGTCTGTAGATTTGCCGCAAATCGTCAGTTTATAGAGGATACTAGGCATTGCACATAGTCCGGAAAAGTTTCACTGATGAATAAAATGTGGGAAATGGGCCCATTTTGACCTCACAAGAAGAAAAAGAATATATAGCATCCATATTACTAATTGGGCTAAGTAATGCAAGTTGTACATCTTAGGTGTGCAGTGCTTTTTATTTTTTAAAAATTATTTTGACATAGACTCTAAGTTATTCTAACTTGTCGTGTAAATCACATCACTATCTGATTATTTTAAAAAAAATAACAAATAAAACAGATTGATTTTTAAAAAAATAGACTTAACATTATTTATTTGATTTGATTTTTTTATTTCTTTTTAAATAATCCAATGATGACGTGACTTGTATGACAAGTTAGGATAACTTGAGACCCACATCAATTTTTTTAAAAAATAAAAATTACTGCACACCTGGGTGTGCAACAAGTCTTACTCAGGTCAATTGGGCTATTGTCGAAGGCAATCCCTTACACATATGGAAGAAGTTGAGATTTGATGATGACATGGTCTCTAACTTGTATGAGTTGGAGAACATATAAAGCTCTCCACAATGAGTTTCATAAATTTAAAATATTTATTTGAAAAGATAAAAATATCTTGAAAACTATATATCGAGGATGGGTAAAACATTTGAATATATATCAAGATTTGACGTACCTTTCGTACCGACCGTATCGATCACTGTTGGTACGATACGATATCGTATAGTATTATTGCGTACTGAGATGAAAGAATACCTTTGATATATCTATTATAATAGAAATTGTAACACCCTCAAATATAGCTAAGTTGTACTCTATAACACCAAGGCGCCTTTTGAAGTATCGGCTCAGTTCTTGAAAAGAACTCCAAAGTTAAGCATGCTTAATGGGGAGTAATATTGGGATGGATGACCTGCCCGGGAAGTCCCTCGTTCTGGAGCCGATCACTGTTAGAAAGGGACAAAACCGTGAGGCTAGTAGACCAAAGCGGACAATACCTCGACGGTATAGAGTATGGGGCGTGACAGAATGGTATCAGAGCACGGGGTGTAATGCCCCGGGTTCTGCGGATCCTTCTTCTCGGGTCTCGGATCTGCGTTTCCGGTAAATCTGGCTCCCTTGTGTCCGAAATGATGTTTCGGACATCTTTCGTGTCCGGATCGGCGCGATCCGGAGCTGTTTCGGAGGCCCGGAGCGCATCCGCGGCTTTCCGTGTGTGTTTACCGATTCCCGGTGTGTGTTTCGGTAATTCCTTCGGAACCTCGTTGCGGGTGAACCGGGCCGTTCACCAGGGCGCGAGTGATACCGTTGCGATCGGTGCGTTCCAAGGATCGCAGAAACGTGATATTCTATTTTTCGATATTTTCTGGAATTTCCGGATTTTTCTTTATAAACCCCCCTCCATTTTCTCTCTCTTCCCTCTCATTTCTCACTCACTCCCCCTCTCTCTTCTCACGCTCTCTCCTCCCTCCCTCTCTCTCCGGCGGTCGACGGGGTGGAGTGCGGGCGAGGCGGGGATGACACGGGCGAGGCACGAGCGAGGATGGATGAGGATTGAGGCGGTGGGGGTGTGGTGAAGCCCGGCCATGGGTTCGTGGAACGGCGAGGCTTCAACGGCGTTTTCTTCGTGGATCGGCGAGCTCAGGGCGCGAAATCTTCGGTGGAGGTAGGGAGATTGACCCCCATCTCGTGCACTTCTTTTCCCGCGAGTTTCGTAGGCCGTGGTGAGTCCAGCGGGAGTAATCGGGGATTTTTGATAAAATCCATATTTTAGGGCCCGTGGGCCGATCTCCCGTTTTATTGTGTTTTTGGCCGATCCGAGGCCTTAGATGCATGCTAGGTGCTATTTAGGGCTTCCCCCTTGTTTTCCCCCTCTCCTGTGGAGGTATGGGGGCGTGGGACGTTTTTTGGGTCGTTTCCCGCCGTTTCACGCTCGGACGGGTGTGACGGTCCTTCCAGTGACTGTCACAGCCTGTGACGCCCCAGGGTGGGTGCGTCACAGGGCCCATGCAGCCAATTGGTGGTCTATGGGTGTGACGGTCCCACGATAGACCCACCGTTACGTCAGTTTCCGTGGTTTCGGACCGTTGGGGTCGCGAGTATCTGACGCGCCTAGGTAGGACCGTCAAAGCACTGTGACGCCCCTGAATGGGAGCGTTAGAGCTGACGCAGCCCATTCTTCTGACGTGCCAGTGTCGGTCCGTCAGAGACTGTGATGCCCCGAGTGGAGTGCGTCACAGCCGACTTCTTCTTGCCTTCTGACGCACTATGTTGGGTGCGTCAGGGCATGTGACGTACCAGGGTTGGCGCGTCACAGCCAGTTTTGCTCCTTTCGCGTAACGCTCCTACGTTGGACCGTTAGAGGGCTGTGACGGTCAGGCTTGGACCGTTACATACTGTGACAGCCCAAGGCTAGACCGTCAGGCCCTATGTTGCGCCGAGGTGAGTTTTCGTGTTCTCCGCCTTGTTCCGCGACGTGTGGATCCCCGGTCGACCCGGTTGGGACCCAGTGGCCGACCTGCGGTCTCGTGAGTGTCCCATACACCCGTGGGATTCTGTGTCTGTGTTTTGAGGGTGTTGGGAGGACCGTGCTACCTCGATTAGCGTGTCCGTAGGCGTGGTGGGTCCGGGTGACCACACGTGTTCCAGGCTTTCGTGTTACGCTCGATCGAATCACCGTGTATCGGTGCGTGTGCGATGGGGTTCCCCTGCATGCTGTGAGTTTTCCTAGAAGATGATTCCCGAGTGGGCCATGTGTTTGGCCTTGGACTGTGAGTCCAGTTATCGGCGTGGCGGCTTGGGCGCTGCCTCGGGAATCGTGCTTCTGTGCTTTCCACGTGGGCCGTGTGTGTGGCCTTGGACTGTGAGTCCAGTTGCCCTGCCTGGGGCTGGAAGGCTTCTTAGTTCCCTTCCCGAGAGAATGGTCTCGACAGCTCGTGAGCTACCTCGGTATTCGTGCTACAGTGGTTTTAGACCTAGAGATTGGACTAGATTGACGGCCTTGTGCTGTTGCGTGCGACGGTCTTGAGCCCGAGTCTTCTGACTCAAGGACCGTTGGCTGTAGTGCGTCTAGAGGACTGCCCAGAGTCTAGTGGCTTAGCGTCACTTGGTTTTTCTCGACTCTCGCACAGGGTGCGTGCGTAGCCATGAGCTACGAGTCCCGTTCCTTCTCCGACTGTGGTCGCCGTGCGACGGTGCCGGTACGTGGGATGGTCCACGTACGTCGTCGGATTCGGACGTTGTTTTCCGTTGTCTTGAGAGTCTACTCTCTTAGTGACCCTCCACTAGTCGTAGCCTGCTTACACGCGAGTGGTCCCACCAGGGAGTGGTGGAGAGGCTACCCTTAGAGACGGTTTGTGGACCAGTTTCCGTCGGGCCCCGCTTCTACCAGTCAGAGTCCGGCTGAGGGGAAAACCGGTCAGAGGGCCAGACCAGGGACGCACGGTCTGTGTGTGCACACGTGGTTGGGGGTGGTTGGACCCACATCGACGGGCGTGACCCCAGCTAGTCACTTGTTTGTGGTTACTTGTTCGGTGTCTCAGTTCCCGCTGGGCCGGATGGAGGCACCTGAGGCGCGGACTAAGACGTCAGTGGACGCATTCGGCCTTGCTTCTAGTGGGAGGTACTCCTGTTCTGGACAGAGAGTGACAGACTGTCAGTTTCCCCGACTTCGACCTTCGGATTTTCGGTCGTGTTGGCAGTTGAGTTTCGGTTGTCTCGCCGAGGCGCGTGTGTCGGTTTCCGTGCCATGAGACTGATGCTAGTAGCTTTACCGAGGTTACGTTTTGTTGTGCGGTACCCGTGACCCGGTGGTCAAGGTTGCACCTTGGACAGCGTGTCCAGGTTGGCCGTGTCCTGGGAGGTAGGCCTCTACGGCGTGGTTGCCGTGGGTTTTTACTTTGGTAAGCGGTACTAGTGTAGTTCGGTAGCCTCGACTGCGAGATCGGGGTGTGCTTTCTGGTACAGTAGGAGTAGTTGTAGTGCCGAGTTTCGACCGGCCACCGGGTTCACTGTTCCTACTGTTACTGTTGCTCTCGTAATTACAGCTTTCTGTTCCGCCGTTGGTTCTTGGTGGGGTTCCGCGGGATCCCTGCTGAGTCTCTATTTTGAAGACTCATTCCCTGCTTCTCAGGTGTGGTGGTTCTTCCTCGAGGTTCGAGGGTGCTGTTCGGAGGTTCTCGGTTGCCAGCTCGCCGGGCCGAGTGTTCACTCGGCATGTGGTACGTTTTTACTACTTTAGACTGTACTTTCTGTTGGACTGGACTCTATTGTAGCTGTAGTTGTTTATTTATTTATGTTAATTATTGTTCTGCTTTATTTCCTATTTCTTTGTGCCTCCACACTCCTTTTAGCCCTTCCGAGCCCTCCCGGCTCGTGGGCGACGGTTCGAGTCTCGGGTTATCGGGCCTTCCCGGTAATCGGATTCTCAGGTCGCTACAGCTGGTATCAGAGCGTTGGTTGTGGATGTACATAGGAATTCGAGATATTACAGTGATTAGAGTCCATAAGGTCCAGTACAGTCGGCAGCTGGCTTAGGGTTTTGTGCTTGTTTTTCCGCTCTGCTTCTCGCTCGAGAGCTTGGGTGCACTGCGTGGCGCTGTGAGGGTGGTGGTTGTCCGCGGCTTTCGTGCCAGCATGGGGTCTGCGGATCGAGGTCGAGGGCTTTCTCCCTCATCGGTGGTGACCCTGGTTGCGCTGCGTTGGGCAGAGGTTGCTGGCAGGCGTGAGCTCGCGGTGCTGCGTTCGAGGAGTCTGCAGCGTGGTCAGGTGGCTGGAGAGGATTGTTCATGGTTAAGTGGCCGTGAGCGTGCTTCGAGGGAGCTACTGTCGGTTTTGGCCACTCCAGCTTGAGGTCTATCCAGCCTCTGAGGTGTTCAAGTCGTGGCTTGAGTTGGCAGAGCGGGTGCTCTGGTCGAGAAGTGTGCTCGGGTGAGCGGAATATCTTCTCGGTGAGCTGATGTTTCGTCGAGCCTGATGTTCCTATCGTGCTCTGTGGCGTCAGAGATGATGTGTCGGTCCCGATTATTTCACGGATTTTGAGGCAGGATTGGGCTGTGGTGTCCCAGTAAGTTCTTGCTTCTGCGCTCTTGTGTGCGGATGGGTTGTGTTCGCCCTGGAGTTGGCTTGAGATGTGAAGGCTCCACGGCGAGCTCGGGACTCGAGGATGAGCGTCGGCGGTTGTCGTTATGGCTTGTGTTGCGGCTCTTGGCATGGTGTGTTGCAGTTCGAGGAATTGCAGCGGTGGTGCATCTAGAGATGCTGTGACTGTGGTCCGACATGACACTCGTCGAGTGTGTCGGAGGCGCTGACCTGACGTGGTGATGGTTTTCTCGGTGCTGGAAGGTGCTGTTTCCAGCATGCACGAGGTTCGAGATCATGTCGGGCGTGGAGTTCTTCCGTTGGTCGGAAGGGCCTTTGGTCTCCCATTTGGTTGGAGAGATTGTATTTGGCTAGGATTGTCGTCTTGCATTGTGTGCCCGGATTGGTGGGCCTTGTGTGCCATGAAGTCCGTACGAGACGTGCTCCTTGTCTTGGCCAGGTGGTTGCCTGTAAGAAGTTGTGCCCATTCCCTTGTCGTGAAAGGGTGTTGGCGCTTTTCCGAAAGGACGAGTGCTAGTTGGGCGGTATTCCCGAGAATTTGTGGCTGTGCGCGCGAATCAGAGTGCGCAGCGGAAGCGTGGTGGGCTTGTGACCCACTGGTTCAGGATCGTAGCGTTGGTTGCTACGGGCGGATTCCTGAGTTTGCGTTGAGCATTGGAGGATTGGTTCCTCTGTGTGAAGCGTGTTGTTGCCGTGCCGTTGCCCGAGATATCGTGGTTCTTGGCACTGGCAGGATGGAGTGTTGGGGAATATGTTGGCAAGTGTGCCGCATGAGTACCCTGTTCATGTGACGGAAGCCGTGTCAGGCGTCGGTGTTGGACCCGGATAGGGTTGTTGAGGATGTCGCCTGACGGAGGTCGAGGACGTGTTGGTCATAGTCGGTGGCTGGTGCCCGACTTGTATTGGAGGTTGTGTCCTCGGTTGAGATCGTGTTTTGAGGAAGTGATCTCTGAGAGATTTTGGGTTCCGGTTGGTAGCTGCGAGTGACTGGTAAGGCTAGTCTCGTAGTCGACTACGGTGAGATGTATGTGGCTTGGGGACCCGTGAGCATTGTTCAGGTGGCGTCCTGTGGCTCTGTGGTAAGGGCGGAATCGGGATTGGCCGGTGTCCACTTGGATTGATCGAGCTCGGATGCGGAATCCGAGAGGAGTGTGGCTCGAGTTGTGGTAATTATCTGTGTGTGAGTCAGCGGATGGCCTACTGTGAGTTGGATCGTGCCTGTTGGGCCGATGGAGGTTTCCCGTTGACGTGTATCTAGCGACCAGCGGATGGTCTTTTCACAGACAGATCGAAGATGTTGTTGGTTGTGCATCGTGAGCGGTGAGGGCCGTATATCGGTGAGAGCTTTGGTGGTCGTTTCCGTGATGTGCCTTCCCAGACGGGATCTGGGCTCTGTCGAAGTTTATCTTCTGGGCTTTGGCAGAGTTGGCACAGTGATATGTCTGGCTTTCAGCTTGCCAGGTGTGAGGTGATTCTTGGCGCTGAACCGATGAGCTGGTTGCGGTCTGTTGAGATGGCTGCGTGAGCTGGTGGGAGCTCGATTTTGGCTGTTCCTTTGTGTCGGGTGTGAGGCCAGTCGGCGGGTTTGCGAAACTGGCGTCTGGGTCATCTGCCGACCATGGGTTGCATAGGTGGCTGTCTCTCGCGCGAGGGCTGTGTCTCCTCAGCGAGCGAGATGGCGGCAGCGGTGCCATGATTGGTTTTTTGTGGTGTCTGAGGTGACGCTGGACTGTATTCTTTGTGTGTGCCTGCTCTGTTGGCCAGTGTGCTCGGCGCGTGGAGCGAGGTGTTGGTTATGATTATAAGTCTGGCTGCATCCCTCTGGATCGGTGTTTTCGTGAGAATCAAGATTTATGTGTCGGGGCTCTGACAATGTTGTCAGTTGGCTCAGTGTTCTTCCCCTGTGACCTCGTGCTAGGTCCTGAATTTCGAGGATGAAATTCCTTTAAGGGGGGAGGGCTGTAATGCCCCGGGTTCTGCGGATCCTTCTTCTCGGGTCTCGGATATGCGTTTCCAGTAAATCTGGCTCCGTTGTGTCTGAAATGATGTTTCGGACATCTTTCGTGTCCGGATCGACGCGATCTGAAGCTGTTTCGGAGGCCCGAAGCGCGTCCGCGGCTTTTCCGCGTGTGTTTACCGATTCCCGGTGTGTGTTTCGGTAATTCCTTCGGAACCTCGTTGGGGGTGAATCGGGCCGTTCACCAGGGCGCGAGTGGTACCGTTGTGATCGGTGCGTTCCAAGGATCGCGAAACGTGATTTTCTATTTTTTGGTATTTTTTGGAATTTCCAGATTTTCTTTTATAAACCCCCCTCCCTTTTCTCTCTCTTCCCTCTCATTTCTCACTCACTCCCCCTCTCGCTTCTCACGCTCTCTCCTCCCTCCCTCTCTCTCCAGCGGCCGACGGGGTGGAGTGCGGGCGAGGCGGGGACGGCGCGGGCAGGCACGGGCGAGGATGGATGAGGATCGAGGCGGTAGGGGCGTGGTGAAGCTCGGCCGTGGGTTCGTGGAATGGCAAGGCTTCAACGGCGTTTTCTTCGTGGATCGGCAAGCTCGGGGCGCGAAATCTTCGGTGGAGGTAGGGAGATGGACCCCCAACTCGTGCACTTCTTTTCCCGCGAGTTTCGTAGGCCGTGGTGGGCCGAGCGGGCGTAATTGGAGATTTTTGGGAAAAATCCATGTTTTAGGGCTCATGGGTCGATCTTCCGTTTCATTACGTTTTTGGCCGATCCGAGGCCTTAGATGAATGCTAGGGGCTATTTGGGGGCTTCCCCCTTGTTTTCCCCCTCTCCCGTGGAGGTATGGGGGCGTGGGACATTTTTCAGGTCGTTTCCCGCCATTTCGCCCTCGGACGGGTGTGACGGTCCTTCCAGTGACCGTCACAGCCTGTGACGCCCCAGGGTGGGTGCGTCACAGGGCCCATGTAGCCAATTGGTGGTTTGTGGGTGTGACGGCCCCACGATAGACCACCACGGTGCTGTGACGCGCCTGGGTTCGACCGTTACGTCCGTTTCTGTGGTTTCGGACCGTTGGGGTCGCGAGTCTCTGACGCGCCTAGGTAGGACCGTCAGAGCACTGTGACGCCCCTGAATGGGAGCGTTAGAGCTGACGCAGCCCATTCTTCTGACGTGCCAGTGTCGGTCCGTCAGAGACTGTGATGCCCCGAGTGGAGTGCGTCACAGCCGGCTTCTTCTTGCCTTCTGACGCACTATGTTGGGTGCGTCAGGGCATGTGACGCACCAGGGTTGGCGCGTCACAGCCAGTTTTGCTCCTTTCGCGTAACGCTCCTGCGTTGGACCGTTAGAGGGTTGTGAGGGTCAGGCTTGGACCATTACATACTGTGACGGCCCAAGGCTAGACCGCCAGGCCCTATGTTGCTCCGAGGTGAGTTTTCATGTTCTCTGCCTTGTTCCGCGACGTGTGGATCCCCGGTCGACCCGGTTGGGACCCAGTGGTCGACCTGCGGTCTCGTGAGTGTCCCAAACACCCGTGGGATTCTGTGTCCGTGTTTTGAGGGTGTCGGGAGGACCGTGCTACCTCGATTAGCATGCCCGGGTGACCCCACGTGTTACAGGCTTTCGTGTTACGCTCGATCGAATCACCGTGTATCGGTGTGTGTGCGGTGGGGTTCCCCCGCATGTTGTGAGTTTTCCTGGAAGATGATTCCCGAGTGGGCCATGTGTTTGGCCTTGGACTGTGAGTCCAGTTATCGGCGTGGCGGTTTGGGCGCTGCCTTGGGAATCGTGCTTCTATGCTTTCCACGTGGGCCGTGTGTGTGGCCTTGGACTGTGAGTCCAGTTGCCCTGCCTGGGGATGGAAGGCTTCTTAGTTCCCTTCCCGAGGGAATGGTCTCGGCGGCTCGTGAGCTACCTCGGTATTCGTGCTACCGTGGTTTTAGACCTAGAGATTGGACTAGATTGACGGCCTTGTGCTGTTGGGTGCGACGGTCTTGACCCCGAGTCTTCCGACTCAAGGACCGTTGGCTGTAGTGCGTCTAGAGGACTGCCCAGAGTCTAGTGGCTTAGCGTCACTTGGTTTTTCTCGACTCTCGCGCAGGGTGCGTGCGTAGCCATGAGCTGCGAGTCCCGTTCCTTCTCCGACTGTGGTCGCCGTGCGACGGTGCCGGTACGTGGGATGGTCCCCGTACGTCGTCGGATTCGGACGTTGTTTTTCGTTGTCTTGAGAGTCTACTCTCTCAGTGACCCTCCACTAGTCGTAGCCTGCTTACATGCGAGTGGTCCCACCAGGGAGTGGTGGAGAGGCTACCCTTAGAGACGGTTTGTGGACCAGTTTCCGTAGGGCCCCGCGTCTACCAGCCAGAGTCCGGCTGAGGGGAAAACCGGACAGAGGGCTAGACCAGGGATGCACGGTCTGTGTGTGCACACGTGGTTGGGGGCGGTTGGACCCACGGAGATGGGCGTGACCCCAGCTAGTCACTTGTTTGTGGTTACTTGTTCGGTGTCTCAGTTCCCGCTGGGCCGGAGGGAGGCACCTGAGGCGCGGACTAAGACGTCAGTGGACGCATTCGGCCTTGCTTCTAGTGGGCGGTAATCCTGTTCTGGACAAAGAGTGACAGACTGTCAGTTTCCCCGACTTTGACCTTTGGGTTTTCGGTCGTGTTGGCAGTTGAGTTTCGGTTGTCTCGTCGAGGCGTGTGTGTCGGTTTCCGTGCCACGAGATTGGTGCTAGTAGCTTTACCGAGGTTGCGTTTTGTTGTGCGGTACCCGTGACCAGGTGGTCAGGGTTGCACCTTGGACAGCATGTCCAGGTTGGCCGTGTCCTGGGAGGCAGGCCTCTACGGCGTGATTGCCGTGGGTTTTTACTTCGGTAAGCGGTACCAGTGTAGTTCGGTAGCCTCGACTGCGAGATCGGGGTGTGCTTTCTGGTACAGTAGGAGTAGTTGTAGTGCCGAGTTTCGACCGTCCACCGAGTTCACTGTTCTTGCTGTTACTGTTGCTCTCGTAGTTACAGCTTTCTGTGCCGCCGTTGGTTCTTGGTGGGGTTTCGTGGGATCCCTGCTGAGTCTTTGTTTTGGAGACTCATTCCCTGCTTCTCAGGTGTGTCGGTTCTTCCTCGAGGTTCGAGGGTGCTGTTCGGAGGTTCTCGATTACCTGCTCGCCGGGCCGAGTGTCCACTCGACATGTGGTACGTTTTTACTGCTTTAGACTGTACTTTCTGTTGGACTGGACTCTGTTGTAGCTGTAGTTATTTATTTATTTCTGTTAATTGTTATCCTACTTTATTTCCTATTTCTTTGTGCCTCCACACTCCTTTTAGCCCTTCCGAGCCCTCCCGACTCGTGGGCGGCGGTTCGAGTCTCGGGTTATCGGGCCTTCCCGGTAATCGGATTCTCGGGTCGTTACACGGGACGTGACAGAAATATTCATGTAATGTATTGGCTGCCAATAGGTAAAGGATTGTGTGGTTTAAACTTTAGGTTAGGAGTTCAAATCTTAGAAGTGTAATGCATTTTTTTTTAAAAAATTAGTTTCAATTTTTAAAGAACTGTAGTAGACCTAGGGTCACAGGATTAATCCCACATCGGATGTTGAGAAAGCAAATGAGTGCTTATAAGGCATGTCTTCATCTCCTACCCCAAGAGGGCCCTTTTACAAGGACAAAACTCTAGCCGCCCTCCGGCGTGACGTGGACAATACCTCTTGGGGGCACCAAAAAGGTTCATCTCACATCTACAAAGTGGCGCCGTCTGTGGGAACTCTGAGCTCGCACTCGCTTGCCTTCTCAAGGGGGGCTTGTGTAGTAGACCCAGGGTCACAGGATTAATCCCACATCGGATGTTGAGAAAGCAACCGAGTGCTTATAAGGCAGGTTTTCATCTCCTATCCCAAGAGGGCCCTTTTACAAGGACAAAACCCTAGCCACCCTCCGCCGTGGCGGGGATAATACCTCTTGGGGGCACCAAAAAGGTTCATCTCATATCTACAGGAACAATGTAAAAAAAGAAAAACGTCCTCTTCGCACGTTTTGAACTAGAATCTTCATGTTATAATAGAACATGTCCAATCAACTTAAATATCAAGACATGTTATCATAAAATAAAATATATAATATTTAAAAAGATACAAGTAGTGTACCATTTGCGTATTACACACTGATAATATTGGTCATTGACCGGTGCTAGTTGCACAATGATTTTTATTTTTTTTTAAAAAAAAATTGACATGGACTCTAAATTATCTTAACTTGTCGTGTAAGTCACGTCACTATTTGATTATTCAAAAAAATAAAAAATGAAACAGATCGATTTTTTAAAAAATGGACTTAACACTATTTATTTGATCTAATTTTTTTATTTCTTTTGAAATAATCCAATGATGACGTGACTTGTATGACAAGTTAGGGTAACTTGCAAGGACCAACATTAATTTTCTTTTAAGAAAATAAAAATTACTGCACACCTGGGTGTGCAACAAGTCTTACTCAGGTCAATTGGACTATTGTCGAAGGCAATCTCTTATGCATATGGAAGAAGTTGAGATTTTATGATGACATGGTCTCTAACTTGTACGAGTTGGAGAACATATAAAGCTCTCCCCAGTGAGTTTCTTAAATTTAAAATATTTATTTGAAAAGATAAAAACATCTTGAAAACTATTGAGGATGGGTAAAATATTTGAATATATATCAAGGTTTGATGTACCTTTCGTACCGACCGTATCGATCATTGTTGGTACGATACGATATGGTATAGTATTATTACGTACCGAGATGAAAGAATACCTTTGATATATCTATTATAATAGAAATATTCGTGTAATGTATTGGCTGCCAATAGGTCAATGATTGTGTGGTTTAAACTTTAAGTTGAGAGTTCAAATCTTAGAAGTGTTATGCATTTTTTTAAAAAAAATTGGCTTCAATTTCTAAGGAACAATGCAAAAAAAAGAAAAACATCCACTTTGCACGTTTTGAACTAGAATCTTCATGTTATAATAGAAGATGTCCAATCAACTTAAATATCAAGACATGTTATCATAAAATAAAATATATAATATTTAAAAAGATACAAGTAATGTACCATTTACGTATTACACACTGACAATATTGGTCACTGATTGGTACGATATGATACGTATGGTACGCAACATACTAAATCAATACGTAAAACCTTGATGTATACTTGACGAGAAACTTCTAAGAGTTAGATATGTTATTAATTGAGATAATGATGAGACACTAAGTTTGATCCTCGAATTTAGGGATAATTGTATAAATATCCCTACTACGTGCATGCATAAATGTAGGGTTATTCTTCTTATTTTGATATTATTTCTAATAACCTTGCTATATTATAATACTTGAAAAAAATTATCCCTATTGTCACTTGCCCTTAGGATGCCATTAAAATTAACCCTTGTTAGTCCTCAACTAAATTTAAAAAAAAGACTGAAATATCTTGAACTCTTTATCTCTTTGACAAGATGTGTCGGTCAAAATAACACTTTTTATAAGAGTATTTTTTATCTAAAACTTTAATTATATGAATAGAAATAGAATATTTTTTGCATCTTGAACTAAAGTTAACGACAATGATATTTTTGATACTAGATTGATATAATAGGTTATTAAAAAATCTTAAAATAAAATAGAGAATGTAACTATAAATACAATAAGGTTATTTTTATAATTATCTCTTAAGTTTGTTAAGAAATGAAGCTGTGATTATTTTTGAGATTTCTTGATTATCTGGTGACTTAGACTGATTCCTATTGGGCAATGCCATGAGTAGATTGGTGCTCCCATCTTTATCAACCATACTTTTGGTTTTCTCACGTTTGTTTAAATTTTCGTAATGAATGGAACTATATATGCTGATGGCTTTTGAATTTGGAACTTGAGAGCTTATATCTTTGCTTGGTTATCTTTGTGCTATACAAAGAAGAGTTATAATTGAGGCATACTTGAGGTATATAATTACACACTTTTCTTTCGATATAATAATTTTTATTTTAAAAAAATATCTCGATTTCTAGACTCATCTTACTTATACATTTGTACAAAAAACACCCCAATGGAAGGCTAAAAAATTTTAAAAAAAGAATGATAATAATCAAAATAAAAAATACATTATCATTTTTTTATTTTTCCTATTTTTTAGGCCAATCGGGATGTATCAGGTATACATCCCAAGATTATTTTTTAAAAATAACAAATGAAATAAGTTCTTTTAGTATTTATCCCCCATAATCTTTTGAAATTAGGAGAAAGTCCCCAAAATCCATTTAGTCGATGAAAAACCCCCAAAAGCCCCTATTATTTGATCTCCATAGGAGGGCATCTACAATACTTAATGTAACGAGAGAGAGAGAGAGAGAGAGAGAGTCCCTTATGTTGACGTCGGAACCTATGTTGATAGAGAGAGAGAGGAGAGAAAGAGTGTAACACCTCAGATATAGAACTCTCATATAAATATATATATAATATTCTGATAAGGATCTAATAGGTTAGCAATTAGTAGTTGACAGTTGAGTCTCTTAGTATATTATGAATTTATTTAAATAGATTGTTCATTAATTATATACTTAGAAAGAATCATGAAAATCATCTAGACTTTGAAAGATTGGGTGAAATAGTTAAATGACATAGATTAAATTATGAAGAATTTAGACGGTATAGATAGACTAATGGAGGAAAGTTAGATGATAAACTTAGATGGAAGGTTGGATGTAGTGAAGAAAATTAGATGATATAAGTTAGATGGAACAAAGATAGGCGATGGGGAACCTTTAGAAGTTATATGGATTGGAACAAACAATAGTTCATCTATGTTAGAGAAATAGATGATAGAAAGTAGACGGAAACAACCCCAGCTGAAGAGTTGGACGAAAGGAAGTGAAAATTTGGTGGAATGAAGAGACTTAGACGATGTTCCGTCCAAATTAGAGAAACATAGATGATCGAACAAAAAGTTAGGGGATATGTTAGAGTTAAACGATAATCCGCCTAAACAGAGGAAATAGACGTTGGAAAGTCCAAGTGAAGAAAAGTAGATGATATAACATCTAAGTGAGGAAAAATAGGCGATAGAAGGGAAGGTTAATATGATGACTAAGTAAGAGATAGACGATGTATCTCCCAAGTTAGAAAATAGACAGAAGTTGGAGTTAGATGGAAGATGGAGACTTAGACGATAGAGTTAGACGATATTCCACCTAAGTGTGAAGAGTTAGACGCTGTAGTGCCTAAGTGGGGAGAGTTAGACGGTGCGAGCTAGGTGATGGAAGATGGACGATACAACGTCTATCTTGAGGAAGTTAGGTAATGTGAAGTTAGATGATGACATGGATGAAATAAAGTAGACAAAACGAGTTGGACGATAGATGATGATACTTAGACGGAAGCATTAGACGATGGATTGTCTAATTTGGGAAAATAGACAATAGAAAGTTAGATGATGAACAGTTGGTGATGAAAACTAGACGATGGAGTGGCTGAATGAAGACTTAGACGATGCCAAAGATTTGGACGATAGCCTTGCAGAAAGTAGACGATGTAGAAATAGATAAATTTATACAATGAGAAATTAAAAAAAATACCTTAAAAACTAAAGAATGAACTCGAGTGCTATCTGACACGGATCAGAGTTATAAAGCGGGAATTAGACATGAATGATAGGGGTTAACGATATAAGACAAATGTATATGCCAGATGTTAGTAGCTACAACAAGTGGGGAATAATTTCTGAAAGAAGTGTATACCCCGCAAGCCAATCACTTATGAAGTGATGGGGTCATTTTATATATATTCTCATTCATATTAATAATATTTATGTCAATGTTTTTCATTTTGTCTCATTTATTATTTATACATATCATCGCTTGACGTGATGAAGTTGTGGAATACATGCAATGAAAGTTGGATCATAAAGAGATTAGGATAATGAGACCAATATTCTAAATGCATGTGTTCTAAATGTTCTTCGTCATATGATCTTTGAGATGGGACATCAAAGAATTCAGATAGATCAGTACACATGATATCCTTTCATGTGATGACGGTGACTGATCTCATAGTCACTGGTGTGGAGACACTAAGATATATGTGTAGGTGTCCATTACAAGAATATGGTTCACTGAACTAATCCGATTATGAATCTCTAGATGATAATTATATATAATTGTCAACCAAGAGATTATTTAGTCATAGTAGCATAGTTGATCATTGGAGATGAATCACCAAGGATATCTTGCATGAGGACTTCTGTGTTTTAATTCATGGCAATATGACTTTAGTCACAAGGTCTGGATGCTTAGGTATTCAGATATAGTGAAATACATGCGAAGGTAATTGAGTGACAATAATGAATCATTCATTCACATATATATCATGAGAAAGAATGCCCTATGGATGGTACTCGGGAAAATACCTGGCCAGGGTTATGCAGTTCACTGGAAAAAGAGTTTTTCAGTGGGATTTAAAGTACAAAGTTCATCAAGTCATAAATAAGAAGGGTTTGATAGTAAGACCGTACTCTTAATTATGACTATAAGTATTGTGTATAAATGAAGGGCTATAACTGTGCACGGAAAGGTCCCATAGTAGTTTTATAGACCCCCTTTATTTTCTGAGGTCACGAGGTGCTGCTTGGTATTTAATGTGCCTTGAAAACTCAATGGAGAAATAATCATGAGATGATTATCTGTCGTAAGATGATAAGTTAGTTATTTAAGTCATGAGATGAATAAATACCTAATTCTATATTAAGTGTTAATACGGAATAGCTAAGAAGGTGTTTTTAATCTTAATGAGTCTAAAACCAGACTGACACTGGGCCTAAAGGGTCACAAATATTAGAGTTATGGACGACGTGAATATTTATGCAATTATAGACTTATGAGAGATTTTGTGAAAAATCACGGAGTCTACAAATAGTTGCATGGAGGAAACCTTGAGTCAAACATCTGAAGTTTTCTTAGTCAGGGCCGCCCCCTTCTCTCTCTTCTCCTTAGGAGGAGCTCGCCCCCTCTCTACTCTTTTTTTCTCCCTCTTATCTTTAGTGTAGAGACTCTATCGGAGTGTCACTGAGGAGATCATTCATAGAGTGTTGCGTGGAGAGAACTCTGCCATCTTTGCCCTTACGGATACTGCTAGAGATTGTGCACTTGCGCTGTTCATTACCGCCACAAGAGATCATTATATTTTTCGCTTCGTTGTGATCTGCACATCGCAGAAGTAAAATTGAATATTTCTCGTAGATAGTTGACGTGAATTCAAGCGATCAACACATGTCACGACAAAATTTTAATTTCCTATTTTTGTTGCATTCTTTCTGATTTAAGCTCAGATCCTTGTAATTTCTGCATGTGTTAAGAGTAGTTACGACAGGTGAAAGATGCCTTGCTAACAAGTGGAGAGTTCTTGAGAGATTAATGGGCAAATATTATAAATAGAAGAACTTTTAAATTAAACAATCCTCTATTAACTAACCTTAAGGACTGCCTATTTAAGCCAGCCGTTGTTACCCCTACTTTACTCTTTCATCTGCAGTGAACACCCAGCGGAGGAGCAATGATAGTCGTAAGTGCAGTAGAGGAGGAGAAAAAATGGTAAGAACAAACATGCCTTGGATAATTATATTATTTTATGATGGAATGATTTAATTGGAGATGCATTGTTCCATGGTGCCTAACATTAAGTAGTCATCCCCAATGTTAGGAAGGCGGTGAGGGGGAGTTCCGACAAATTAAAAGAGCTTGAAGGGAGGTTCTGATGAGAATCCCACACAAAGAAATAAGCATGTGATAAACTGGTAGCACATCATAAGTTAGATCATTGCTTTATTGTATTTTGATATTAAAAGTTAAGATTCTGCACGATAAAATTCAGATCTCATCCGAAGGACACCGATCAAAGCTTAAAGAAGATGACAACAAGGATACAGTTTAGTGCATGCAATCTCCCAGGATAATAATGCATGGCTAGACTCCATTCATATATATATATATATATAATCCAACTATTGCTATTTGTTTCCTGATCAACCATGATCTATAGCTACTATACCGACCACTGGGCATATAGTAAATAGAAGTTACACAAATAGAAAATGATAAAAGAGATAAATTTGAAATTAGTATATGGACAATGTCACTATAAGGGAAGTATATTCTTTGGCACCGTTGTAAGCATATGCCGCACATTTACTCAATATCCATGGACGAGCAAATAGTTATTAAAAATTCTGAAGTCAAATCAGATGATGATCAGGTGGAAGGTGGGGTGTTGACCCCCGATTATGCATAGTCAATCAAAGGCCGTTAGCCCCCTCACATTTAGGGCATTCATCAAAATACCTATGTCTGGACGCCGTGATACGCACCATTGTTTGATTCCCTTGATGTCGTAGTTCTAATGCATGTTCGATTACTAAACTGATTTGTTTTCCAAAATGACTCCAATTATTTCCGTTAATCGCATTGATCATGTTACAGTGCAGATGACATGGACTATTACTATTAGGCCTACAAATTGATTTAGTTTATTCCGTTAAATGACCTTGATTGATACTACGGTGCAGGCCACCGTAAACTTAAAATGGGGAATTGCATGCAAAATGCCATACTTTTATGTATATTCTTTCTTGAAATATATTATATGTAAAAACATGATATATAGAATGCATGATCATGATATAGTTATTGTATAAATCCTTTCTCATATGATTATAATATGGTAGATATGCCAACAGTCTTGATGCCTACTGAGTCATAAGACTCATGCATGCGTTCTAGCTTTTTTTAGGAGATTAGTAGCGTGGGCGCTGCAGGCGAGGGATCAGTCGGAGAACAAGAGATCCTAAGAGAATTTTGGAAGCCGATTAGGTCTAGATCTTAAGGTTTAATTCTCTCTATATTTTGTGATGTAATCTTTTGGAACCTCCTTGTACGAGACCTAAATGATATTTTGAGCAAGAAGGATAATTGTAAATGATATGAATTTTATGTCTATATGTTTTATGGAGATGATGTGCGTGATTTTGTTTCGATATGTATGACGTTTTGACTTGTAGTGCTACGGATCTCCTAGACTCATAGTGATTAGATGTAGACAAGATGAGCATCCCCAGTAGGATCCCAGAGAGAGAATGAGAGGGCACTAGAGGGGGTCATCCCCTCTGCTGTTAGTACGTTCACAGAGAGAGAGAGAGAGAGAGAGAGAGAGAGAGAGAGAGAGAGAGAGAGAGAGAGAGAGAGAGAGAGAGAGAGAGAGAGAGAGAGAGGTATTTTCCTTTGATGTCATCACCTAAGTAGAGAGAGAGAAAGAATGAGAGAGAAGGGGGAGGACACCCGAGAGAGTTATCAGCTCTGTTGTCAGTACCTACGTAGAGAGAGTGAGAGAGAGTGAGAGGAGGTCTAGAGAGAGAACACGTGACAGAGAGGGGGAGGCTATCGGAGGGGAGACCCCCTCTCGTGTCGCGCATGCATAGAGAGAGATGAGAGGGGTTTTTTAGAAATAAAAATTTAGAAATATCTCATAAAAATATTTTATAAGATATTTATAAGATAGATGACATTTTATTTTTTCGATGTTTGTTAATTAGATGGGTTTTTCCTTAAAAGTTTAAAAAATTGGAGGATTTTTAACTAAATAGATAAATTAGGAATTTTTTTTCTAATGTTCAAAGATTATGGAGAATAAATATTAATAAACACGTACAAAATTCTCATCTCCGACCTGTGAAATTAACCGCAGGGAGCATTACCCGAGAAGAACGCGACAAATTGTTGAACGTGTTGGGAAGAGAGAACGTAGGAAAGTGTGTATGAGAGTGGAACGCGAGAGACAGGTGTGCGTGTGTGTGTGTGAGAGAGAGAGAAAGAGAGAGAGAGAGTGAGGGGGGTGTCTGAGGGACAGAGGGAGAGTGGAGTAGGTACGAGAGAGAGAAGCTTGTGTGTTCGAGGGAGCGGGGGGGGGGGGGGGGAGTACGCGAGAGGGAGGTAGGTAGGCACGGTCCATGGAGAAGTGGAGAGCCATACCGGGAATTGGGAAAAGTGGGGACTGATGATGCATCTGCTTGCGGGGAACGTGGGAAGTGCTCCGCGCCACCGCATCACCAGAAGGAGACAGAAGCCCGCGCCACCGTCCTGCCCCCTTGTCGCTGGGTTATCGTCGCGTCTCCAGAGCAGTCCGCATGCGGAAAGCGGGCGGTGGCGTGTGCGGTTCAGCGTCTCCTTCTTTGTTCTCTCTCTCCTGCCCACCCCCTCTCCTCACCGTCCGGGGGCTGCAATGGATGGATGCGCCCGCCGACCCCCATGGGTCCTTCTTTTTAAACAAAACCCTACCCAAGAACGGCTGCAGTGGGCCCCATCCCACGAGAATGGATAGATAGAGAGAGAGAGAGAGAGATCTATCTGGCCAAACTACGAAGTAGTCGTTTCCCAGCGCTCTCCAAGGCGCACGTCACATTTATGGTTCGTTCTCACCGTTGTCCTTCTTTACCCCGTGGGTTTTATGGCTTCTTTTCAAAGTTAGGATTTTTTCTGTTCCAACTCCATCACTTGTGATTTTAAGGAGATTGAAATGGAGGGGTCACTGGTGTAATTGGGTGGATGGGGCATTGGTGTCTCCTTCGGTTGTTTAGGGACGTGGGTTCATGTCTCCTTCGAGCCTTGCTGCCTGGTGGGCTTGTCTCCCCTGTTCTTCCCCTGTTTTGTATGAATTGGGATGCGACAGTTGCGTGGAATTTTCGGTTTTGCAGATGTATGGCTGCTTGCGTATTCCTTCTCCGGCTGATTCTGTCGTGGGATTGTTTTCTGCTGATGGGAAATGCTCCTCGTTCTGGCCAGCCCATGAGAGGATAGAGTGTGAGACATAAGAACAATTCATCCGCTGGCCAATTTTATGAATTAGCTGGATATTGTTTTGTTTGGCGTCGGTTTCCTACTGTGGTCTGGTTCCTTTATACTTAGTTTTGATTATTGGGTGATTGTGCTTCAGGTGGTGTTCTGTTTTTGGGCTTCTGTTTTCCAACTTGAGTCTTTCCCAGGTGTAGCTGCAAAAGATGTAAATCGGTATATTGGTTATGAAATTGTGATCTTGCTATTGATTCAGCATTCTTATGCAAACTTTTTCCTTGAAGAATTATTCTTGAGAATCCTAGCGAACAAAGAATAAGCAAAGTAGCACAAAATGAGTATTAGTGTAGAGGAAAATTTTGTTCTTTACACACGTTAATTTTGATCTTTAGTTGCAATTTTATTCCCTGAGCAAATGTCTTTTTCCCCATGTATCATTTTATAGGAGACATGTTTGTAGGAAAGAATTTTTTATTATCCTTTCAGCTATGAGCACTTACAAGCGTCTGTTTTATATGGGTCTTCGTCTGTTTTTCTGACGTAAGGCTCCAAGTGCTCTGGATGTACCTCTAAAGAAAGAAAGGAAAATGTGTGTGTGTGTACATACCTTTTTACTTTCCAACTATTCTCTTCAACTTTACCTTCTATGAGGAAGGATGTGTTACAAGGTTGTGCTTGTATGCGGTTATCAACTGGGATTCACTTCTCCATATGAAGGAGTCACTATGGTTCTGTAACATCCATGTATTGATTATATTTATAGACAGAATTGTTCTGTTTCCCACATAAGATATATCAGGACAAAATGTTCTTACATACATGATAAATTGTAATTTTTGAAGTCATAAGCAGCACGGAATATTGTAGATGTAGTTTGGAATGCAAGGCTCAAACTATAGAACTAGAGAAGAGAACAACACCCCTTTCTTCTTCTTTTGAATCCAAAGCACAAACCATACAAGGTCTGTTGGCATTAAAATCCCGATGATTGGATTTGATGTCATTAGACTGATCGACCACTTCTGGAGCCACTAGACCTGCGGACATTGAAACAGGGAGTGCTAATTTAGAACAAGAAACAGCCTAGATCCCAGGTTAAGGCCTTGGGAAGGAAAAAAGAAAGGGTCTGGAACAAGTTTTCTCTGGGCCTTTCAACTTTTGAAATGGCAAAACAACCTTTACTTGCATGGAGACAAAGGGGGTAGAGGGAGCACTTTGATAAGTTTCTGGTGACTTTTGCTCAACTTTCTTGACTGGTCTCCAGAAAAATGGAACTTAAAAGTTCCTCTTTACATGAGTGGGGTTCCTACAGCCAGTAAGATTCGGTATTTACTGCAGAAGAAAAGAAAGTGAAAGCTGATTTGACACCTATGAGATTCACTTCTTATATTAACCCGTTTATAAATCTCATTGCACCTAGATTCATTATTTTGTTGAGGAGACCCAAGATGAATCCTCTTATCTAACTGAAACATCTAAATTTGATTATATGTTTGCAGTTGATTGATGGTGAGATTTCTCTTCCATGCAGTGGCCTGAGCAGCTGAGCCTTTTGATTTCGGAATGTTCATATAATCCTACTTATATATTTTGTTATAAACATCTGACACATGATTTCATCAATTATTTTCACTTCAATATTGTACTGCATATGAACAATCTTTTGTTTTCTCATAAAGGCTTTTTGGGTATTTGTAACATCTATTCTGTTGAAATCTGTGTTGGCCTTTTTCTAGTTTGTCCTTTGTTCCACTCTATGTCTTGATCTGGTCAATCTGCTTTAAGCTGTTAGTAATACTAGAAAAGCTACATTTTTTTGAGAGGTTATGCAGAGATTCTTATTTGCTAGTAATGTTTTAGCATCATGCACAAATGTAGTAGACTGTGATTAACTTTTCTTCTGACTCTCTGAGAAGTATGAGCTTCCTCTGTGTCACTAGGCCTGGATCACTAATGGATGATATCTTTATTCATCTTGTTAGATTGACTTCTGTTGGCAACATTTTTTGCCCACTACATACGAGGTGAACTACTACTTAAGCTCACCACTGCAGAAAGGGGTGACTAGAACTCCCCGAGGTGGACTGCAGCAACATTAGACTTTGCCCGGGGTGGCCAAGACCCGCCCTGGGCGGACAGCAACAAACCCGCCCGGGGTGGCCAAGACCCGCCCGGGGTGGACAGCAGGGAACCGCCCGGGGCCGGCCACCCCCGGGCAGGTCCCCCCGTGGCTGCACGGACGGGAGGAACCCGCCCGGGGTTGGCTGGCCCCGGGCAGGTCCGCCCGGGGTTGGCCCACCCCGGGCAGACCTGCCCGGGGTCCCACGACCCCGGGCAGACCTGCCCGGGGTCCCACGACCCCGGGGAGGCCTGCCCGGGGTGGCTCCTCCCCGGGTGGGACCTGCCCGGGACCCCCCGACCCCGGGCAGGTCCTCGCGGACCCGCCCGGGGCGGGGCAGTCCCGGGCCGGTCCCGGGGTCTCCGTCTGCCCATCATAAAAAAAAAAGAAAAGAGAGGGGGGGAACCTGTCCGGGGTGGCTTTGACCCGCCCGGGTTCGGCCCACCCCGGGCCGGTCCCTCACCTTCTATAAATACCCCCTACGGGGTTCATTTGAGGAGGACTTTTTTCGGAGGGAGAAGAAGACTTGGGAAGAGAAGAAATCTCTTGTTCGTTGTCTTGGCCTATTTGGGGTATGTGACACCCCGGGCTTTGTCATTATGCCCCTACGTGGGCTTTGTCATTATGCCCCTACGTGGGCGTTGTTGTTGTGCCCCTATGTGGGTCTTGTATTTATGTCCCTACGTGGGTTTTGTCGTTATGCCCCTACGTGGGCGTGGTTGTTAAGGACCCTTTGGAGGAGGCAACAGAGGGGGAGAGAGAACTTTTCTTTCGGAGAGAAGGAAGAAGGCTTGTTCGTTGTCTTGGCCCACTTGGGATATGTAACACCTCGGGCTTTTATTTATGCCCCTACGTGGGCTTCGGCTTTGTGCCCCTACGTGGGCTTCGTCTTCATCCCCCTACGTGGGTCTTGTACTTATGCCCCTACGCGGGTTTGTCATTATGCCCCTACGCGGGCGTTGTTGTTATGCCCCTACGTGGGCCTTGTATTTATGCCCCTGCGTGGGCTTCGTCTTCACCCCCCTACGTGGGTCTTGTACTTATGCCCCTGCGTGGGCTTCATCTTCATCCCCCTACGTGGGTCTTGTACTTATGCCCCTACGCGGGTTTGTCATTATGCCCCTATGCGGGCATTGTTGTTAGGCCCCTGCGTGGGTCTGGTATTTATGCCCCTGCGTGGGCTTCGTCTTTTTACCCCTGCGTGGGTCTTGTCATTATGCCCCTACGCGGGCGTGGTTGTTACGCCCCTACGCGGGATTTACATTTAAGCCCCCATGTGGGCCTTGTAATCACGTTCCCGCCTCAGAGCGGCGATACCATGTACAGTTGACAACTCGTCGACAACTTTTGTAATGAAGTTTATATGCTGCCCCCGGCGCGTGCCAGTTGAGGAAAATTACGGATAAACCCCTCCTACAAGGAAAATTACACATCTGTCCTTCCTTCAGGAGCTAAGGGTGTGCATCGTCTTTAAGGACCTCACGACCTCTCCATACTCAAGAAATGCCTACAAATGGTCCTGCGACCCCAGTGTCTTTCACGGACCACTCCATATACGGTCATGTCCAAATTACAAAAATGCCCTTCCAGCCTTGGGATGCCTTGATAATTCCCAACGGCTCTTGAAAACAGCCCTTGAGCCTTTCAGAGTCAATCCTTGCCTGGCGGCCACCCCAGATTTTGATAAAACTTCTAGCAAGATCAAATTACCACAATACCCCCGGGCCTGATAATTACCAAAATACCCCTAGTGTCCAGGTAACTAACAGGGCTCCCTGGGGCACTACTGAGCTCCCCGAGCTCACTATTATCCCCAGATACGATAGGGTGTGGCCCAGTTCGGCCTGGTTCTAGCCAAACCCTACTCACACATTTTATGGTTACCCATTGGGAATTAAAAGTGCGATGCAAACTACCTGCGCTGGTGTGTCCTTGACTAGAACCTTGGAGAGAAATTCTAGGCCTTATTGTTGACAATTAAACAAGGGTGTTCAGGCGTTATGCCGATGTAAATCAACACTGACTGCGGTCAGTGGGGAAAGGTCCAGCACTCGAACCCTCATCGTTTGATACGATGCGCACCCCATGAAATGGACACTGCACTGGCCATTCGTGTAGCCCCATATGTGCACCCTTACCTCCTCAGAGAGAGTCCATTCAATGATCAGAGGAAACCCCCTAAACCCAAAACAAAATATAAGACTTCTCGCAAAGTCGCCCGGGTATTGAAAAAGGGGGATGTCAACCTCGTCTCGTCTCAAACAGACTGGCACGCCCGGTGGGACCTTTCCCGCCTTTCTTCTTCTTGTCAACAGAAGGCCTTAAACCTCCCCGAGGTTCTCATTACCCCTCATCCTCTTACGGGACGAGAAAGGAGAAGAGGACACCGGCTTCCTGATTTTTGTTGTTTCAAGCGCAACTCTTGCTTCGCAAACAGGACGATGGCTTTCGTGACCTATGGCCTGCAAGTCGTCGCGAACCACGCCAGGTTTGGCTACCTGGCGACTCCTATTGTTTTTGGCAACTTCCCTCCGGTCGTCGGCTCCCCCTTCTTCTTAGGGGTAGTGCCGGTTGCCGGGGGCAACGCAGTCGCCCCTGCTCCTATTGGTCGGGTGTCCCTAGCCGAGAAGACATCTACTGGCCAGGCCCTCCGCTCTTGCTGCCAGTCGGGTCCGCCCGGTTCAGAAGACAGTGTCTGGGAGTGTCAGGCTCTCAATTTCTATAGCTGGCTGAGTCAGATTGGCCACATTAAAGACAATTGCTGAGGGTGTCAGGCCCTCTGCTCCTGCCACTGGCCGGGTCCGCCCGGTCCAAAACACTGCATCTGGGGTTGTCAGGCCCTCAACTTCCTTCGTCGGCCGAGTCAGGTCGGCCACGAGGAAGTCTACATCCGGGGGTGTCAGGCCCTCTATTTCTGCAACAGGCCGAGCCAGGTCGGCCAATTAAAACACTGCGTTTGGGGGTGTCAGGCCCTCAACTTCCGCCGTCGGCCGAGTCAGGTCGGCCACGAGGAAGTCTGCATTCAGGGGTGTCAGGCCCTCTATTTCTACAACAGGCCGAGCCAGGTTGGCCAATTTCAACACTACATCTGAGGGTGCCAGGCCCTCGACGTCAACTGTAGGCCGAGTCAGGTCGGCCATCAAGAAGCCCATAGCTGGAGGTGTCAGGCCTTCAGCTCTCCCAGTTGGTCGGATATTCTCGGTCAACCAAATTATTGCCGACGCCGCTCCTCCCCAACGGGGACAACGTCACCGTCGTCGAAATGGAAGCCGTTCCGAGACGGTCGCCCTTGCTCAACGGGGGCAACGCCGTGCGCACAACAAAGCAGGCCCGGTAGCTGCCATCTCACGCTCCGGCAAGACCATACTTGTCGGAGACCTCCGCATTCGGCTCTATGGAGGCGAGCCGATTGTGCCTCGGGATCGACATGTCCCAACCATTCCTACCTCCAATCGCTTCGAACTTTCTTGGAAAGTCTGGGAAGCTGGGGCGAAAGTGAGGAGCTACGCCGCGCCTTCTTCAAAGGCGGCAACCCCCAGAGTCAGATCTGGGGGCAACTCAACTGAGGGGCGACAGCTCCAGATGAAACAAATCTGGGTCACCAAGGAGGAGGCCCTAGTCATCAGACGGTCCCGGTCCAAAAAGGCCTTTCGCCAGTCAGAATTACAGCAAGTGTGAAGCCCGGCTACTCAGCACCAAGGCGAGTCTTCGAGCTCTCACGGGACGAGGAGCTCACCGTGGAGGCCCTTGATCAAGCTCTGCAGGAGCTGTCATGTAACATGGTGGCTATCCCGCCTCCTGACAATATAAATACCTCTGTTGGGGAGGCCAATGCTCCTATGGCAACATACCGGCGCCGATCGGCAAGGAATAGCAGAAGCCGTGGCCGAGGACGGGGTCGAGGGCGAGAGAATCCCTTAACCCTCGACCGGGTTATAATATTCAGAGGGGAGTAGCCGGGCCCCATCCCTACACCTCAAGTGCGGGGCATTCCCTTCATACCTGAATCTTCAGATAATGCAGGTCTTGATTCGAGAGCTCAAAAACCAAGAGGCATCCCTTTCATAATTCAGTCTTCCGATGAGGAAGAAACTCCAGTCAGTGCCCCGTCGCCAGCTCCAACCTCGGGGCAGGCAGGCCCTTCAACCAGTGCTGGCGAAAGAGAAGGCCTCTCGGGTCAGTCCGATCTGGACGAGTCTCAGCCTACTGCAGAGGAGTCTCTGGCACTACTTTTCCAAGAGGGAGCGGGTGAGCAAGATGACGGGGAGCGCCCTTTCAAGCCAGAGAAACCACATGGAGCCCCGAAGACTCTGGAGGAAATTATTTCCCCATTCGACAAAACCGCGCCAGGGCGGACCGCAAAACCATTCAACACATGAAGTGGTTCCCGACTAATGTCACCATATGGGAGGCTATTGCTTGGAGCAAGGACTTGAGAGAGGCTCTTGTAAAAGTCCTCCAGGATCCCAAGGCCTATGAAGCCCATGTAGTAGAACTACAGGCCCAAGCATATGAAGCTCTTGCGGCCAACATTATTTTCTCTGACAAGGACATGCTGCTGGCTTCTCCTTGTCATAATCACCCCCTATATATGAAAGGGATGACCAATGGGCATGGGGTGAACCGAATCCTGGTCGATGCAGGAGCGGTGGTTAACATTATGCCCTTGGAGACTTTTAAGTCTCTCTACTTGGCGCCTTATTTGTAAAAAGTCAGCGCCGTCAAAATCTCGGGGTTCAACTAAGACTCTGAAGAAGCTCTCGGTCGGGTCGAGGTGAAACCGGTCATGGGTGAATTTGCCACCAAAGTGGCATTTTATATTATCAACGCCGACACGTCTTATAAGGTGTTGTTGGGAAGACTCTGGTTGCATGAAAATTGGGTCGTTCCTTCGACTCTGCACCAGTGCCTCAAATATGCTAAAGGGGGAGAGCAGCATACCGTCTTTGCAGACCAAGCTCCTTTCCACCCTAATGAATGTCACTTGGCAGACGCCTCTTTGTATTTCGGGGAGCCCACCATAACAATCCCCGACCGAGTCAAAGACAAGGGGAAACAAAAGGTTGAGGCTGAGCCTGAAGAAGGCCAGCTCTTCACAGTCAACCGTGAGTTGTTAAAGCTTCACCAACTGTGTCTCAAGTCTGGTTCAAAACCAACTCAACCAGAGAGGCGCAATGTGGACTTCGAAGCTAATCTCATCAGTAGAACCATCGACCAGAGTGTCCCCTTGCCTCCGAAGTGCATTCAGCTTCCCTTTCTAAGAGAGGAATATAGCGTGAAGGAATTGAAGACTTTTATAGTCTCTTATAGGCGCAAGGGTCGAACCAAGGATGGCAAACAGGCTCGGCTGATTGTCTTAGTCCCACCAGTTCCCCTTGAGGACGATGTTGGGTGGGACACCCCTGCTGATGAAGCGCAAGAGCCAGTTCAAGAAATGGATTATATGCCAGCCCGGCTTAAGCGCATGTGTGTGAAGCAGGGAATTCCTCAGATCCAGAACCTTGCGCGGAGGGCATATTTTTCCCACCTCTGGAATCCCCCGCAGGTCAGGGGGTAACCGCCTTTTTTCCACAAGGACACTCGAGGGTTGGGTTATGATCAAAAGCTAGACTTCTAAGTTCATTATGCAGTCAACACTATAGGGTTCCTACCTCCCTTTCTCGAGGAGGCTCAGAAGGAGCCCATAGTTGACGAACTCCATCGCGAGGCTGGGCATGCCCCAACATCTCCTCGGTCGACGCCCACTGGAGGGCAACAAGCGAATGAAGCTCCTTCGAGTTCAACCTGTCAGCGAGCAAGCCTTGCAGAGTTCGAGGTTTATGAGGCCGATACCGATGAAGATGAAGAATTCGTCGACCTCCAGTCGGCTCCCTCGGAATTAGAAGACGGTGGCCAGGCAACTGTTGATGAGCTGATTGAGATTAATCTCGGCAACAGGGACGACTATCGACCCACTTTCGTAAGTGCCCTCCTCAGCGGGGAAGACAGGTAGGCGTACCGGCAGCTCTTGAATGAATTCAGAGATTGTTTTGCCTGGACATATAAAGAGATGCCAGGTCTTGATCCCTCTGTGGCAGAACATGAACTGGCTATACTTCCAACAGTTAAGCCAGTCAAACAGGTCCAGAGGCATATGCGCCATGAACTGGAGCTTAAAGTCAACACCGAAGTCGACAAGATGTTCGACGTGGACTTTATAGAGCCATGTATGTATCCTGTGTGGCTCGCTAACATAGTCCCGGTCAAGAAGAAGAATGGCCAAGTCCGGATCTGCATCGACTTTCGAGATTTGAACAAGGAATGCCCGAAGGACGACTTTCCTGTCCCCATCATTGAGACAATGGTGGATGTGACCACCGGTCATGAAACCTTGTCCTTCATGGACGGATCGTCAGGCTACAACCAGATCTGTATGTCCATCAAGGATAAGGATCATACGGCCTTCCGGTCCCCTAAGGGGATCTTTAACTATAAGAGGATGCCATTTGGCTGGAAGAATGCTGGCGCCACTTATCAAAGAGCAATGACCAAAGTCTTCGACGAGATGCTGCATGACATCGTTGAATGCTATGTCGATGACTTGGTCGTCAAGTCTAAGAAGCGAGACAGCCACCTAGCTGATTTACGTCGGGTCTTTGAGAGGCTTCGACAGTACCAGCTCAAGATGAACCCGATGAAGTGTGCCTTCGGCGTCTCCAACGGCAAGTTCTTGGGCTTCATCGTCAGGTATCGAGGGATAGAAACCGATCCTGACAAAATCAAGGCCATAAGGGGGCTACCTCTGCCCAAGAACTTGACAGAGCTCAGATCTCTTCAAGGGCGACTCGCCTATATTAGGCGGTTCATCTCTAATCTCTCAGGAAGATGCCTGCCTTTCGGCAAATTAATGAAGAAAGGGGCACCCTTCATATGGGATGAAGACTGTCAGAAGGCTCTCGAGCAGATCAAGGAGTACCTTCTGGCTCCACCGGTCCTCGGGGCGCCTATCAAAGGAAAGCCTCTCATTCTTTATATTGCTGCCATAGATGCTTCCCTTGGAGCGCTCCTGGCCCAGATCAATGAAGAAGGCAAGGAGCAGTCCCTTTATTACCTTAGCCGGAAGTTGGTTGGCCCCGAGCATCACTACTCGCCTATGGAAAAGATGTGTCTCGCCTTGGTTTTCGCTGTTAAAAAGTTGAGGCACTATCTGTTGGCGCACCGAGTGGAGCTCATTTCAAAGTGGGACCTGCTCAAATATCTCCTTAGCCAACCTGTCCTCTCTGGAAGGCTGGGAAAATGGGCGCTCATCCTCATGGAATTTGACATCACTTTTGTCCCATGCAAAGCAATTAAGGGGCAAGGGATGGCTGAGTTTCTCGCTGCGCACCCTGTGCCGGAGGACTCCCCTCTCAACATTGAGCTACCGGATGAAGAAAGGTTACTGCACCCGCTCTACGAGGAAGGGTGCGATACAGATGCCCCATCCCAGACCGAACATGATGTCCTGCCTCTCCATTCCCTTTCATGTGAACTATATTTTGATGGCGCATCCAGAACCATTAAAAGACTTGGCGGCCTCACAGACTTTGTGTCAGGCGCCGACATAGTCTTCGTGTCTCCTCAGGAAGGCATACTTCACAACTCTTGTGCCCTCATGAAGTCATTGACCAATAATGAGGCGAAATATGACGCACTGATCATCGGGCTTCAACTCGCACTGGAGATGGAGATCAGATGCATCAAGGTATACGGGGATTCTCAACTCGTCATCTGTCAAGTGCTAGGTGACTATGACGTGCGAAAAAGGAGTCGATCCCCTACCATGAAGCCGTTATTAGGCTCAAAGAGAAGTTCTATCTATTTGAGATAGATCATGTGCTAAGAAGCAATAACTCCCAGGCAGACGCTCTGGCAAAACTTGCAGCAACTTTGATGATCCCGCCGGAGGGAGAGTTGAATATAACCGTCAGACACAGGAGGCTCATGCCTAGCGTGCTCGACGAAGAATCTGGCCTCACTGTTTACGAGGTCAACAATGTTCAAGAGGAGAATGCTCCTGAAGAAGAAGATTGGCGCGAGCCAATTATACAAATCAAGAACGGGCAGCTTCCTCCTGAACGAGCCCGAAGGGTGCAACTGCTACGCAGAGCTACATCATATCAACTGGTCGATGGCATTCTCTTCAGGCTTGTCCAGGAAAAGGACCACCCAGTCCTCTTGCGGTGCCTCTCGCCCAAAGAAGCTAGAACCGTTATGCCGGAGGTTCACTCTGGCTTATGCGGGGCTCATCAAGCAGGAGCTAAGTTGAAAACAAACATCAAGCGAAAGGGATTCTATGGGCCCACTATGTACGAGGATTGCTATCAGTATGCTCGGACATGTCACTAATGCCAAGCATTTGGGCTGGTCCCTCGAAGGCCTCCTAACCCCCTGCACCCGACGGCGCCAATTTGGCCATTTGCGGAGTTGGGTATGGATATAGTAGGATCATTCCCTCCCTCATCCCAGGGGCATAAATGCATTTTGGACGTCACATACTACTTTTCCCGATGGGCTGAAGCTATCCCTCTACGGGAAGTCACTGGCGAAACAATGGCCCGCTTCGTCAGACATCATATCATATATAGATTCGGCACCCCTAGTCGGATCATTTCTGACGACGGCACACTCTTCAGGAACAAGACAGTGTATGCACTGGCTTCCAAATTCCATATCGATTGGAGGACGTCTTCAATTTATAACTCTCAGGCCAACGGATTGGTTGAGGGCTTCAACAAGACACTCTGTAAGCTATTGGCTAAAATAATAAATGGTCGCAAACGAGATTGGGGAGAGAAGGTCCACGAAGCTTTTTGGGCTTATCGGACCATTTATAAAACTCCCACGGGGTGCTCCCCATTCTCCTTGGTGTACATGGCTGAAGCAATTGTCCCTGTAGAAATTGAACTGGCATCGTATCGGGTGGCAGTTCATGCTTGGCTACCAGGCCAAGATCAATCCGAGGTTGAAAGGAGGCTAGAGGAATTATCCTGTCTGGAGGGTAGGAGACTCCAAGCTTACAAGCATTTACAAGTCTATCAAGCCCGTATGACGCGTGCCTACGACAAACTAGTCAAGCACAGGGCGTTCAAGAAGGGCGACTTGGTCATGCTCAAAGAAAAAGAGGTCTTGGCAGGAAGATCCAGCGAGAAACTCCAACCCAACTAGCGTGGGCCTTATGTCGTACAGAAGGTCTTTGAAGGGGGAGCCTACACGGTCGTTGACCACAAAGGCAACAGCCCGTTCCCGCCTCTTAATGGTAAACATATGAAGCTGTATCATGCGCCATCACAGGAGTTTCTACAGCAGTCCGCACAGGACATACTGAGTCAGTGACTTCATCCTATGATAGCAGATGGTGATATCCAGTCCCACTAGGGCATGTTCACTATCGTAACTCAACTCGCTCTTCAGTATATTTTGTCCCACCGGGATCGGCCTTAGTACGCCCTCTCAGGCTGCCGATTCAACTCGCTTTTCAGCGTATTGTGTCCCACTGGGATCGGCCTTAGTACGCCCTCTCGGGCTGCCAATTCAACCCGCTTTTCAGCATATTTTGTCCCACTGGGATTGGCCTCAGCACGCCCTTGCGGGCCGCCAACTCATCATGCCAATTCAACTCGCCTTCCGGCTCATCCCACTGGGACCGGTCTCAGTACGCCCTCTTGGGCTGCCAATTCAACTTGCCTTTCGGCTCTTTTTACTTTCTTGGGATTGGCCTCAGTACGCCTTCTCGGGCTGCCAACCCTTCACACCTTTCGGCACATTCCATATTCTAGGGATTGGTCTCAGTATGCCCTCTCGGGCTGCCAACCCTATTTGCCTTTCGGCACATTCCATCTTCTAGGGATTGGTCTCAGTATGCTCTCTTGGGCTGCCAACCCTATTTGCCCCTCGGCACATTTTACTTTCCAGGGATTGGTCTCAGTATGTCCTCTCGGGCTGCCAACCCTATTTGCCTTTCGGCACGTTCCATCTTCTAGGGATTGGTCTCAGTATGGTTTCTCGGGCTGCCAACCCTATTCGCCTCTCGGCACATGTCATCTTCTAGGGATTGGTCCCAGTATGCCCTCTCGGGTTGCCAACCCTATTCGCCTTTCGGCACATTCCATATTCCAAGGATTGGTCTCAGTATGCCCTCTCGGGCTGCCAACCCTATTCGCCTTTCGGCACATTCCCATATTCTAGGGATTGGTCTCAGTATGCCCTCTCGGGCTGCCAACCCAATTTGCCTATCGGCACATTCCACCTTCTAGGGATTGGTCTCAGTATGCCCTCTCGGACTGCCAACCCAATTTGCCTCTTGGCTCTTTTCACCTTCTCGAGATTGGCCTCAGTATGCCCTCTCGGGCTGCCAATCCACCTCGCCCATTGACTTTCGGGTTTGACTCTCACGTCCCACTAGGGCTGTCAAATCCATCCTTTCCTTCTTCTGGGTCTGTATGCATGCCCCTTTCGGACTGCCAACCCATCTCGCCTCTTAACTTTCAGACTTTGACTCGTATATCCCACCCGGATTGTCAAGTTCATTCTTTTGTCCCCACGGGCTTGGTCTATGCATGCCTTCCCCAGGCTGCCGGCCCTATTCGCCTATCGGCTTATGGATTGGTTTCACATGTCCCACCCAAGCTGTCAAATCCCCTCTTTCATCTTACTGGGCTTGGCCTATGTATGCCCCTTTTGGGGTGCCAACCCATCTCGCCTATCGGCTTCCAGGTTTGACACGTATGTCTCTTTCGGACTGTTAAACCTACTTATTTGTTATCCCAACCGGGCTTGGCCTATGCACACCCTCCGTGGGTTGCCTGCCCATTCAACCTATCTGTCTTTAGATTTGACTAAGCGCGTCCCACAAGGGCTGTCAGATCCACTCACTTGTCCCACCGGTGCGGCACACATATCCCTCTGGGAACGCCATACCCTCTCTGCCTTTTGGCACCATAGGTACTCAAAAAAAAAACGGGGTTAAAAATATTGATGCCCCAGCGGACTTGGTTGTTTCTGTCAGGGGAGCAACCAAGGGCAAAAAGGTTCGGCTAAGGTGAAAACCCGAAAGGGCGTCTTAGGCAAAAATGGGTACCCCTCAGTGTGAAAACCCGAAAGGGCGTCTTAGGCAAAAATGGGTACCCCTCAGTGTGAAAACCCGCAAGGGCGCACTGGAAAAAGCTAAAGGGGGTCAGTCCTGACGGAAACCCGAAAGGGCGGTAGGGCTAGTAAAGTGATCAAAAAAAAGGGAAAAAAAAAGAAAGCTTACATGCAAGGGGATAGAAGCAAAAGCTGCTGAGCTCTGTCCTTTATCCTTCAACGTCATCAAAGAAAGGAGCCCGAGACAAACCCTCAGGGTAACTCAGGCAAAAGTGGGGCACGAAAGCCTTGTGTACAAGAATGTACCAAAGCCCATCAAGCATCAGACTCGCTCCGCCTCAGGTCAACAGGGCGAGTCTCACTCTCAAGAGCTTCCTCTTGGAGCCCCTCAAGCCTACGGCGAAGAGTTTACATCGGCACGCGCAAGACTGCGCTCCTCGGTCTCTCAGACCACTCGCAAAAGCTCCTGGGGCCCCTCAAGCCTACGGTGGAGAATCTACATCGGCACGCGCAAGATTGCGCTCTTCCTCGGTCCCCCGGACCTCTCACAAAAGCTCCTCCACTCTGTGGGAGGTCATCTGCTCGCGTTGGTCAGCATCCTCGACTTGGGCACCCACCTCGGCCTGGGCCGCCCTGAGTCTGCAAAGCTGCTGCTCCTCCTGCTGAATGAGCAGCTTAGTCCTCCGCCTCCGCTCCTAAATAGCGCGAAGGCGGGCGAACTCCTCCCATAAAGACGTAAGCTCAGTCATCTAGGCGTCCCAAGGGAGACCAAATACATGCATCTGGCAATGCTGCACCAAGTTGAGGACCATTCGGCCACTCCATCCCAAGGGCCAGGAAACTTTGAAGCAGTTTTGAAGCCTCACTAGCTGAAGCTAAAATAAAGAAAGGAGTTGCCTCAGCCCGTGTACGGCCGACATCTACCTAGACCAACATGCCCTACGGGCTGGTCTACATCAACCTTGGCTACCACAAGCCAACAGTTAGCCAGCTTCAACCTTCAGCTGCACACCTCAGCGGTTAGCCGACGCATCTATGGCGACATCCTAATGGTCAGCCGACACATCAACATATTTGGCTACATACAGCCGACACGTCTTCAGCGACATCTCAACGGTCCGTCGACGCAACAACTTTTGGCCGACGTACCTCCAAGGGACGACCAATGTCAGTCGTCAATCAACGACGACTCCGATGGATGTGTCTCTCTGAGGCTGGTCCATATCAACTACAGGCCAACAAGTCTCTCAGAAGCAGGCCTACATCAACTCTGGGCCAATAAGCCTCGTCAGGGCTGGTCCATATCAACTCTAGGCCAACGAGTCTCTCAGAAGCAGGCCTACATCAACTCCGGGCCAACAAGCCTTGCCAAGGCAGGTCTACATCAACCACAGGCCTACAAGTCTCTCCGAGACAGGCCTGCATCAACTTCGGACCAATATGCCTTAAGGGCTGGTTTACATCAGCTCTGGCTGTCACAAGTCAATGATTAGCCAGCTTCAACATTCGGCTACACATCTCAGCGGTTAGCCGACACATCTTCAGTGACACCGCAGCGGTCAACTGACACAACAACTTTTGGCCAATGGACCCCCAAGGGTCAGCCAATGTTAGTCTCCAGCTATCGCGACTCAAGGTCTACAACAACTTTGGGCCAATAAACCTCGCCGAGACAGGCCCACAGCAACTACAGGCCAACAAGCCTCGTCGAGGCAGGCCTGTATCAACTTTGGATCAATATGCCTTAAGGGCCGGTCCACATCAACCCTGGCTAATGTACCCCCAAAGGTTGGCCAACATCCGATTTCAGGCCAACATGTCCCAGAGGATGGTATACATCAGCTTTGGTCAATATACCCTAAGGGTTGATCAACATCAACTCCAGGTCAAAGTGCCTCGCCGACGTTGGCCTACATCACTTCCATACTAGAGGGTCTCACTGAGACAAACCTACATCAACTCTCAGCTTTATGAAAAGCAACAAAGTAGTGAGGTGCAGCCCCACAATGATCTCCCCATGACATGAAGACTCAGGAGCAAAAATAATGACTGAGGGCACGGACCGCCCGCCTCCGCCTCCTGCTTTGACGAATGCTCCGCGGGGGGCATTTTGTTGGCAACATTTTTTGCCCACTACATACGAGATGAACTACTACTTAAGCTCACCACTGCAGAAAGGGGTGACTAGAACTCCCCGAGGTGGACTGTAGCAACATTAGACCTACCCGGGGTGGCCAAGACCCGCCCGGGGTGGACAGCAGGGACCCGCTTGGGGCCGGCCACCCCTGGGCAGGTCCCCCCGCGGCTGCACGGGCGGGAGGAACCCGCCCGGGGTCGGCTGACCTCGGGCAGGCCCACCCCGGGCAGACCTGCCCGGGGTCCCACGACCTCAGGGAGGCCTGCCCGGGGTGGCTCCTCTCCGGGCGGGACCTGCCCTGGACCCCCCGACCCCGGGCAGGTCCGCGCGGACCCGCCCAGGGCGGGGCAGTCCCGGGCCGGTCCCGGGGTCTCCGTCTGCCCATCATAAAAAGAGAAAAGAAAAGAGGGGGGGAACCTGTCCGGGGTGGCTTTGACCCGCCCGGGTTCGGCCCACCCCGGGCCGGTCCCTCACCTTCTATAAATACCCCCTACGGGGCTCATTTGAGGAGGACTTTTTTCGGAGGGAGAAGAAGACTTGGGAAGAGAAGAAATCTCTTGTTCGTTGTCTTGGCCTATTTGGGGTATGTGACACCCCATGCTTTGTCATTATGCCCCTACGTGGGCTTTGTCATTATGCCCCTATGTTGGCGTTGTTGTTGTGTCCCTACGTGGGTCTTGTATTTATGCCCCTACGTGGGTTTTGTCGTTATGCCCCTACGTGGGCGTGGTTGTTAAGGACCCTTTGGAGGAGATAACAGAGGGGGAGAGAGAACTTTTCTTTCGGAGAGAAGGAAGAAGGCTTGTTCGTTGTCTTGGCCCACTTGGGGTATGTAACACCCCGGGCTTTTATTTATGCCCCTATGTGGGCTTCGTCTTTGTGCCCCTACGTGGGTCTTGTATTTATGCCCCTACGTGGGCTTCGTCTTCATCCCCCTACGTGGGTCTTGTACTTATGCCCCTACGTGGGTTTGTCATTATGCCCCTACGCGGGCGTTGTTGTTATGCCCCTACGTGGGCCTTGTATTTATGCCCCTGCGTGGGCTTCGTCTTCATCCTCTTACGTGGGTCTTGTACTTATGTCCCTACGCGGGTTTGTCATTATGCCCCTACGCGGGCATTGTTGTTAGGCCCCTGCGTGAGTCTGGTATTTATGCCCCTGCGTGGGCTTTGTCTTTTTACCCCTGCGTGGGTCTTGTCATTATGCCCCTACACGGGCGTGGTTGTTACGCCCCTACGCGGGATTTACATTTAAGCCCCCATGTGGGCCTTGTAATCATGTTCCCGCCTTAGAGCGGCGATACCATGTACAGTTGACAACTCGTCGACAACTTTTGTAATGAAGTTTATATTCTGCCCCCGGCGCGTGCCAGTTGAGGAAAATTACGGATAAACCCCTCCTACAAGGAAAATTACACATCTGTCCTTCCTTCAGGAGCTAAGGGTGCGCATCGTCTTTAAGGACCTCACGACCTCTCCATACTCAAGAAATGCCTACAAATGGTCCTGCGACCCCAGTGTCTTTCACGGACCACTCCATATACCGTCATGTCCAAATTACAAAAATGCCCTTCCAGTCTTGGGATGCCTTGATAATTCTCAACGGCTCTTGAAAACAGCCCTTGAGCCTTTCAGAGTCAATCCTTGCCTGGTGGCCACCCCAGATTGTGATAAAACTTCTAGCAAGGTAAAATTACCACAATATCCCCGGGCTTGATAATTACCAAAATACCCCTAGTGTCCAGGTAACCAACAGGGCTCCCTAGGGCACTACTGAGCTCCCCGAGCTCACTATTATCCCCAGATACGATAGGGTGTGGCCCAGTTCACTCTGGTTCTAGCCAAACCCTACTCACACATTTTATGGTTACCCATTGGGAATTAAAAGTGCGATGCAAACTACCTGCGCTGGTGTGTCCTTGACTAGAACCTTGGAGAGAAATTCTAGGCCTTATTGTTGACAATTAAACAAGGGTGTTCGGGCGTTATGCCGATGTAAATCAACACTGACTGCGGTCAGTGGGGAAAGGTCCAACACTCGAACCCTCATCGTCTGATACGATGTGCACCCCATGAAATGGATACTGCACTGGCCATTCGTGTAGCCCCATATGTGCACCCTTACCTCCTCAGAGAGAGTCCATTCCATGATCAGAGGAAACCCCCCAAACCCAAAATAAAATATAAGACTTCTCGCAAAGTCGCCCGGGTATTGAAAAAGGGGGATGTCAACCTCGTCTCGTCTCAAACAACTTCATATTTAGGTCAAAAGCTCCTTCACTTTATTGGTGAGAATGCCTCTGTTTTTTGAACCATATTTCATTTTGTGTTGCCATTCTTTTTTTATTTTATTTTTGTCAAATGCAATATCTATAATGATACCTTACTACTGGACTTGTAATATTACTATCTCGAGTCATCCCATTTTTCTTGGGAATTTTAATTTGTTTAATTTCAATAACCATTTAGTAACACTTCAAACCCTTGGACAACTTAAACTTACTTCATGCAAGCAATTAACTTGCCCTTGGCCATCCCTCTCTCCCTTTCCCTTGTATGCTTTTTCTCCATTGCACCTTAAACTCTCATTTGAGCTTCAAAGTTACTTTCGGCTGTGACCTTGATGAGTTATACATCATGCATTTACAAATATGCAAGCTACTATGTCATTCGCAGATGTGTATTGATTTATGAGAAGACATCATGCATTTACAAATATGCAAGCTACTATGTCATTTACAAATATGCAAGCTATATAACTTTGAAAATGCTAACATTTGCACATCTTTATTTAGGACCAGTGCAGGATGCAATTAACTTTAGGCACCATCTAAAGTTCTGGTTCCTTGTTTAGTGTTACTATTTTTATATAAAATTAGGAACTGCCATTGGCAAGGATACTTTCATTGCTTGTGTACTAAAGATATTCTGCATGCAGAGGATCTTGTGTTCAGAGATCTCAGGAGGTCATAGCAACATCCACAGAGTATTTGATGGAGAGCAACTAAGAGAACTTCATATCATCCTTATCATTCTGTTACTGGCAGTTTTTCATCCTATTCAAACTTTTCAAATGGTGGCGCACGTCTTTTGCACTCTGACAGAAGCTTGGTGGACCATCACAAACATTTCTCTGTAAATGGAAGTTCTGGATGTTTCCAAAAGAAAGGGTTTTATGGTGGCTCATTCATTGCTGAAGGGTATATTTCTTGTTCATATCTTGCAGTGTATATTTGGAGTATAAGCTGTTAAATTTTGTTCAACAGTTTTAGGCAACTTATTGTTAAAATAATTAAGTTTGGGGTATTTTTGTTATTATGTTCTCAGTGTGTGTCTAGGCCTTAATTGTGAGTTCCCAGGTACATATAACATTGTAATCTCTTTGAATTAAAATGTGACAGATAATTTTTTTCTTTTGGCCCTAAATTTACATGGTATCAGAGCTATGGGGTAGGGAACCACCACCGTGGCGTCCTCCCTCCGTCCTCCCCCCCCCTTCACCACCGTCTGCCTCTGCTTACAGTTCGCCGGAGGAGAACGGAGCTCGACGCGAAGGCCACGCGGGCCCCACGGGTGAGCGATGCGAAGGCCAAGCTGGTGAGCGGCGCGACGTCGCTGGCGCTCGCGTGAAGGGCGCGGCGCGAAGTCGCGGTGCGACCCTTTGGCTTCGTGTGCACGGCGCGTCGGACGTGAGCACGGCGACTTGTCACCTTGCGACCCTCACGGGTGGCCCGATTCTGCCCAGGTGTCTCCCCTGCGGTGCAAGGGGTTTGAAGTCTCTAGAAAATCTTGAAATTTCTAATCACGGCGTAAATCATTTCGTTTGACGGCAACATCATCTTTGGTGGTAAGAAAGCGTACCCTTATCTTCTAACAAAGTTTTCTTCCCACCGGCTCGTTCCTTTAGGATGGTCAGCGCATGAGGGCTTCTGATCTTCTCCCTATGTGCTGACCCATTTGTTGCTGTAAGAAGATTGTTTGAATCCCTTTTTGCGCAGCAGAGGCTTTGGTTGTTTGGTTTGTTGTTGTCATGGCAGAATCGTCGAGGTCCACTCTATCCCGACTTCTGACGGGACGTTTTATCATATGATGGCTAATGCTACAAAATTAAATGGCACTAATTATTCTCAATGGGCACGGTCTTTTCGCCTCTTGCTGCTTTCTTTGAGAAAACTTCGACATATTGAGCAAGACCCTCCAGAGAAAACTGATAAGAAGGCATATGAAGCTTGGGAAGTTGATGATGGGATGGTAATTTCAGTTCTGAATAATAGTTGTGAACAAAGTATTTTCAATAGTATTGTCTTTTTAGACACCGCTAAGGAGATGTGGGATACTCTGAAAAAGATTTATTCTGTAGAGTACAATATTTCTCATATTTATAATATTTATTCAAGATTTTTTAATCTAAAGCAAGAAGGAAGACCTATTTCTCAGTATTTTACTGAAATTCAGGGTCTCTGGAGTGAATTAAAACTGTATCAGCCTAGTGCTGTAGATGCCGCTCAGCTGGAGAAACAAAAGGAAGAGTTTATTGTTGCTAAGTTTTTGTCTGGAATGGATGATAATCTCGGACATGTTAGAGACAATTTGCTTGCAGACACTCAGGTTCCTACATTGGCTGGTGCTTACTCTCGTGTTCTTAGAGCAAGTACCAAATTGAATCTGACTGAGACAACATCTAGTGAGATTGGAGAGTCTGGTAGTGCTTCAGCTCTTGCAGCAGGGGGTCGTGGCCGTGGGCGTGGGCGTGGTCGTGGCTCTCCATGTATTCATTGCAACAAAACTGGACATCAGCCTGATTTTTGCAGGAAGAAATATGGCAAAGGGGGATCACGTCTGCGTCCTGTTGCTAATCTGGGTGCCTCTAGTGATTCGTCATCTCTCACTCCTGAGTCTATGCCACAGCCTGTGCAGCAGCCACCTACCGGACCACCATCTGAGAAAGGGGTTACACTGTCTCTCGAGGAGTACAAGACATTCCAACGGCTCTTAAAAGGCTCTTCAACACATTCTTCGTCCTTTCATGCCACCACTTCAGGTAGTGCCTCTGCAGTTCACCACAATTCCTCCTGGATTGTGGATTCTTGTGCTTCTTGTCACATGACAGGTAGCCGTTCCTTTTCTCCTCTCTTCATTTATCTAATACTCACTCTTCTGTTACTGTAGCGGATGGGTCTTATAGTTCTGTTGCTGGGAAAGAGACTGTTCATACCTCATCTCTAACCCTGAAAGATGTCCTTTATGTTCCAAACTTTCCCATTGGCTTGTTATCTATTAGTTCTTTGATCCGTTCCTTAAACTGTTCAGTAACATTCTATCCTTCTTATTGTGTATTTCAGGATCTCCAGACGAAGAAGTTGATTGGTGGCGGTCATGAGTCTGGAGGATTGTACTACCTCGTTGATGGGCCTCTTCAAAGACATAAGGCTTCCTCAGCATCTGATACTTTTTTTCAGTGGCACTGTCGGCTTGGACATCCATCCCTTTTCAGACTACGTGAGATTGTTCCCGTTTCTTCTTTAAAAAATAGACTTTTGTGTGAAGCTTGTGAGCTTGGGAAACATCATAGGGTCTCCTTTCCTTCTAGTAATAGTAAAAGGAGCATTGCTCCATTTCATCTTGTACACTCTGACATCTGGGAGTCGTCTCCCATCACCTCTAGACTCGGATTTCGATACTTTGTCATTTTTGTTGATGATTTCTCTCGGATGACTTGGTTCTTTCTTTTGAGATCTCATTCATATGTGTTTGATGTATTCACATCTTTTTATTTAGAAATAAAAAATCAGTTCTCCAGTTCCATCAAAATTTTGCGTACAGACAATGCCAAGGAATATGTCCAGTCATCCTTTGCTTCCTTCTGTTCAATGCATGAAATTCTTCATCAAACATCTTGCTCCTACACCTCTCAACAAAATGGGGTTGCTGAGAGGAAGAATCGGCATTTACTTGATATTGCTCGTACTCTTATGTTTCACATGCATGTTCCAAAGTACTATTGGGGTGATGCCATTCTTATCTCGTGCTATCTTATTAATCGGGTTCCGAGCAAGGTGCTAGATGGCAAAAGTCCTTTTTCATGCTTATATCCAAATGAAGATCCGTTTCCTCTAATTCCTCGGGTCTTTGGGTGTAAGTGCTTTGTTCACACTCTTGGACCAGGACATGATAAGTTGACTCCCAGATCTATTCCTTGTATCTTCTTGGGGTATTCTCGGACCCAAAAAGGGTATCGATGTTTTGACCCTCGGTCCAAGAGGTCATTTGTGGTTGCTGATGTGACCTTTTTTGAGTCTGTGCCCTTTTATGATTCTCCTTCTGCTCCACAACCTTCTCTTGCACAGACTTGTCCTTCACCTATTCTTCTTGATCTTGTTTCTTTGGATGTGCCAGTTGCAGATACTGATTGTTGTGTTGAGCCTCAGGATGCGGATAATAGATTTGGACATGTCTATCAACGACGGACCCATAGTGCGCCGCCTGCCGTCTTGCCACAATCAACTTCTTCACTAGAGGCTCCTCCTCCCACTGGTGAGACTTCACTTCCCGCTTCTGATCTGGATCTTCCTATTGCCCTTCGCAAGGGAAAACGATCTAGTACGAAGCATCCTTTTGATGACTTCATTTCTTATCATGCTTTGTCTCCATCTTTTCGCCAGTATGCCTTGTCTATTTCTGATGTTCACCCTCTTAAGTCTGTCTCTGAAGCACTATCCAAACCTGAATGGAAGGCTGCTATGGATGAGGAAATGACTGCCTTACTGTCTCGTGGTACTTGGGTCCTTGTACCCCGGCCAGCCGGTGTTACCCCTGTTGCTTGTCGGTGGGTGTTCACTATAAAGTACACTCTAGAAGGCTCCATTGACAAATATAAGGCTAGACTTGTGGCCAAGGGCTTTACCCAGACTTATGGAGTTGATTATTTCGAGACTTTTTCTCCTGTTGCTCGACTTAACTCTGTTCGGGTGTTGTTTTCTCTTGCTATCAATCAAGGATGGAATATGTTGCAGATGGATGTCAAGAATGCCTTCTTGTATGGTGATCTTAAAGAAGAAGTATATATGGAGCAACCTCCTGGGTATGTTACTCAGGGGGAGATGGTGTGTAAACTACAAAAGGTAATTTATGGCTTAAAAAAAAGTCCTCGAGCATGGTTTGAGAAATTCAGTCAGATTGCTTCTGGGGTTAGATTAAAGAAGAGTCAAGCCGATCATTCTGTGTTTGTTTGCCATACAACTGATGGTGTGATGATTCTTATTGTCTATGTTGATGATATGCTGCTCACGGGAAGTGATAAAAATGGTGTTAAGGAAGTTCAGAAATACCTTCAGTGTCATTTTGTTACTAAGAACCTAGGGAGACCCCGCTATCTTCTTGGGATTGAAATTGCTTATGGTAATGATGGTGTTTCCTTATCTCAAAGAAAATATGCTCTAGACTTGTTATAGGATATGGGAATGTTGGGGTGTAAACCTGCTGATACACCCACTGTTCCTCAGTCTGATCTTGAAGTGGAGGATAGTCCAGTGTTCAATGATGTTACTCAATATAGGCGGTTTTGTGGAAAGCTGATATATCTGACAGTGACTCGCCCAGATATTGCCTTTGTTGTATCAGTTGTTAGTCAGTTTATGCAGAATCCAAAGTTATGTCATTGGAAGTGGCTCTAAAGATCCTACGTTATGTCAAAGGAGTTATTGGATGTGGTCTTCTATATAAGAAAAATGATTATTTATCTATTGAGACTTTTTCTGATGCAGATTATGCGGGATCTCGGTTGGACCGGCGATCAACCTCTGGGTTTTGTACCTATGTTGGAGGTAATCTTGTCACTTGGAGAAGCAAGAAACAAAGTGTGGTTGCTAGATCAAGTGCTGAAGCAGAGTATAGAGCAATGGCTCAGACAACTTGTGAAATGATGTGGCTGAAATCTTTGATGGCAGATTTTGGGGTCACTTATTCTGAACTTATGGTGATGAGATGTGACAACCAGGCTGCTATCCATATTGCAAAGAATCTAATATTTTATGAGCGCACAAAGCATATTGAGGTCGATTGCCATTTTGTTCGGGATGCCGTCATGTCTGAGAAGATTAGTACTCCTTTCACTCCTACTGAGGACCAACTTGCTGATCTCTTCACAAAGTCGCTTGGAGTTGGCCGATTTAATGTTCTATGTGACAAGCTGGGCATGTTTGATATATATGCTCCAGCTTGAGGGGGAGTGTTAAAATAATTAAGTTTGGGGTATTTTTGTTATTATGTTCTCAGTGTGTGTCTGGGCCTTAATTGTGAGTTCCCAGGTACATATAACATTGTAATCTCTTTGAATTAAAATGTGACAGATATTTTTTTTCTTTTGGCCCTAAATTTACACTTATAAACTTTCATTTTGACAGTATAAAAATTGGTCACTTCATAGGATAATCCCCCCAAAATCTTCAAAGAAGGGTGTGCCGTACGATTTATATGCTCTTTGATTGCTTCCGAGTACCTATATTTATCTTTTTGACGATTATCTTCATGTCCTTAGCTTGCCTCTCCTTGGATCCCTCTTTCTATGTGGTAGGCCACCTTTGCTATGTTGTATTATCTAATTCAATTCCTTTTGTGACCATAGTTGGATTTTTGGTTGTTCATTATTTGGCCTCTCATCTTTTGGCAAGTCAGCGTGCAGTAGATGTGGTCAATACCATAGCCGTCTAAAAGATTCACCTGTGAACATTGATTGCTTACATTTTTTGGTGTGTGCTTCACTTCATTCTTCCCTTGTTTAACTTAATATTGCACCTTCTGAAGCATCATGTCTTTTTATCTAGCATGTCATCTTTTTTCCTTGTATTCTCTCCAATTTGCATACACAGACTCATACTTGAAATGATGGCACAGGTTGACATTTCCCTTGCATAGCTTCAGACTTGTTTGTAGACTGACATCTAGCTATTTGAGATGCTTAGTCACCTATGCTAAAAGTTTACAAGTTCAATTACAGGGGTAAGATATGAAAATGGTTGATTCTTATATCTGACTTCACATATTAACCATGATTTGTATCTTACCTGCAGAATTTTAATTTATTTATTCACTCCAGATTTATGTCCCGTGTTAAGAAAACACTGTGGGGATCTTCTGAAGATATTGGATGGTTGGAGAGAAGCGAAGGATTGCCACCTGTGACGGATGGTACAACCACATTCCTAGAGCTTCTTTCTGACATAAGGTTTTACTTAACCATTTTACTTGATCCCAGTGACCTTTTTGAGTTGCTTCTTGTTCAGTTGGAACATCCTATATTCAAGGCAAGAGCATGATTTTAGGTTTCATTAGCTCACATTTGCCTCTTATCATACCTGTGTCTTTCAGGTGCATGGTGACTATTTCTAATTGTTTGAACAAAAATTTGTGCATGTGTATGCTTATTTCCTATGAAAATTTTCTGAGTAAAATTCCGTCTGCCACTTCTGAGTGTTGACCAATATCCTCATTTTTCAACTGGAAAATTTAGCATGTCATTGAGTAGAAATAGACCAGCAAAGATTGTCTGCTCTGTTATATACTGACATGCAAACAACATCATCCAAAAGAAATAATCATATTAATGAGGATGTGATTACCTGAAATAAGTTAAATCATTGACGAAACTGAACTTTGAATCCACATTAATAATGTATATGATGACTGGAGAGGGGGAAAATCTACTGCCCGAGAGCACGGCCCAACTAGGTCCAATTCGACCAAACCAGGCCCAGCTCCTCAAGTGACAGCTCCATTTCGGGCCCACTTACTTCAAGCCCCAAAACTCACTTGGAGCAGCACTTCCTAGGAGGCCCTCAGGTCCGGAAGTCCGAGCGACAGATCGGTCGAGAGATCCCCTGTGGGGACCCGACACGGCCTACCCGAGCTATACACTCATCGCTCAGGATAAAACCCCGAGCAAGTGCCTCTGACTCGGACCGACTGTCGGAAGCTTATCCAAGCATTCGTTACGCATCCAGCAGGAGCAGGGAACTCTAAGGGATAGGGGAGAGCAAGAGTCTTTATGTCATAAAGAGCCCACTACGAGGACGTAACCCTCCCGAAATCCCCTCAGCTCCCTGGACTATTACGTTAAACGGACTGCTATATAAACTCCAGGGAGACCCTCCGAGAAGGTAAGCAATGGTCCTGAGAGAAAACCACCACACCTCTTGGTGGAGAATAATCTCGCGCCCCCTCTTTCTCCTACCCTCTCTCTTCACATCCATGCTCTATCACACTTGCTGACTTAAGCATTGGAGGGTTTTCCCCAGGGACTCCTCCCTGGGCACCTCTGATCTGTTTCCTACCTTGCAGTTCATACAGACGTGGTGACCGTGACCAAAGATTCTCCCTGGATCTCACGGCTCAGGATCAGCGCGAGATTATGTCTCTTCATCTGGCGCCGTCTGTGGGAAACGAACAAAGAGCCATCATGGTGCGAAGAAATTCCGGTAGGAAGATCGCCGGCGGCAGGGGAAAGACCGTAGTGGCGGATGGGGAACCTGCGCCCTCTCACCCCGTAGAAAACCTCCCCTCCGACAACAACAATCAAGTCGACGAGCTACCTCCACCACCCGCGGAGGTGCAACCCCCTAACGGGAGTTCTGACGCTCTCCAAACCCTCAACGCAAAACTGGATATCCTCGTAGAATTAATGAGGACCCAGGCGACTAGGGAGGAGAAGTCACGACTCCCACGGGAGAGCCCCCCCCCGTAGAGAAGCTTCCCAGCAAACGGCTGAAGGCTGCTTCACCCTCCGGGGACGACGGCTTATACGCAACAGGTCAGGGGGACCTTCGCACGCCCCCCCTCCAGAACAAGAAGCCTCCTCCACCCTGAGGAGAGAGAATCGGGACGCGCCGGCAGTTCCCGGAAACTGATCCCCCCGAGGGACGACGCGGCAGCCCGCAGGGACGCCCCCACAGCCCCTTGGTTCAGCGGCAACCGGAGTTATCCCTCCAGTTGCGGGACTTCGAGCGACGATTTGCAGAACAAAAGCGTGCCCTCCGCGCCCTGTAGAAAACTTCCACTAAGGAAGACGAGGAGCAATCCCCATTCTCCGACCATATCTTGAAGGCTGAGATTTCCCCCAGAATCTTGCTACCAACCTTCAAGTCGTATGACGGCTAGGGAGATCCGGCCGACCACTACGACAGCTTCGACGCCCTGATGACCTTACACGGGGACTCCGACGCTGTCAAATGTCGAGCGTTCGTGACCACCTTGGTCCAAGGCGCTCAGGCCTGGTTCCGAGCGCTCGCCCTCAGCAGCATTCACGACTTCAGACAATTCGGGCGAGTATTCAAGGAAAGCTTCGCCGGCAGCGGCCCTCCAAGGTCAGTAGCGGGGTTGTTGACACTAAAGCAGGCACAGGGGGAGAAACTCCGGGCCTACATCAACCGATTTAAATCGGAAGCCCTACGTATCCCCCGCCTAGATGTCGCCTCAGCCATTACCACGCTAACCGGAGGCACCCGCAATGAGAACCTTCGGCGAGAACTGGTCCTCTATCCCCCCACCTCCCTCGCCGATCTGGTGACCCTAGCCCTGCGCCACGCTGAGTGCGAGGAAGTCCTCAGCGCCTGCTGCGGCCCAACGGGCTCGGGTCGGGAGGGGGATAAGAAGCGACCATCCGAGCAAGGCTCAGGCCAAAGGAAAACGACGGAATCAAGATGGAGACCAAAGGGAACCCCCTCGGAAATATGAGCAGTACACTCCTCTATCCGCTCCCGTTTATGAGATATACGAAGACATCAAGGGCTCGGGCATTCTCCGCCAACCCGAGCTTATGAAGGCCAAGCGCCGCAACCGCCGCAAACACTGCCAGTTCTACAACGACCACGGGCACCATACCGAAGATTTTCACCAGCTCAAAGACGAGATCGAGCGTCTCGTCCGCCAAGGAGACTTATCTCGGTACGTGTCCGAGCACCAGAAGGAGGACCGCAGCATTCCAGAAGAGATCGACAATCAACCCCGCGGGATCCACATCAATGTCATTTCTGGCGGCGCGGCATCAGGAGGAGACAGTAGCCGAGGAAGGAAGCGTCACGCTGAATGGGCGAGCAGGGCCTTCGAGCCCCAAAGCCCCACCGACGAGCGAGCAGCAGGCCCTGGTATTCTCCGACCAAGACCTGGAAGGGTTATCTATCCCGCACGATGACACTGTTGTAGTATCGGCTACTATAAACCATTGTAACGTAGACAGGATATTGGTCGACAATGGTAGCGCCCCTGATATACTTTCGTACGAATTCTTCCTTAAGATGGGTGAAAACCTATCCAAGCTCCGCCCAATTCGAACCCCCCTTTGTGGGTTCAACGGCTAGGCAACCTATCCTGAGGGAGCCCTAAGCCTACCGGTCACCATCGGCACCCCTCCCAAAACCGTTACTGTTATGGTTGACTTCATTGTGATCAAGGGGATGTCGGCCTATAATGCCATCTTCGGCCGAGGTATCCTCAGCCGGGCAAAGGCAGTGCCCTCCACCAATCACCAAAAAATGAAGTATCCCACCAAATGCGGTATCGGGGAAGTCCGAGGTAACCAGGCAATAGCTCGAAGGTGCTACATAATCTCGGTCGAAGCCATAAGGCCAGAGGGAAAAAAGAAAAAGGGCGAGGGAGTCGAGGATGAACCAACAACATCCGAGCCTGGTGGCGAATTGTTGACGGTCTTCCTCAAAGACGACCCGGCTCTGGGAGTAAAAATTGGAGCTGATTTATCATCTGATGTACAAAAGCAATACAAAGATTTTCTTTCGGAGTATATTCAAATCTTCGCATGGCCTGATGAGCATCTTCCCGGGATCCCTGGGGAGATGGTGGTACACAAGCTCAACTTTGACCCATCGGTGAAACCCGTCCAGCAACGCAGAAGAAAGCACGTCCCAGAGAAGCAGACGATCATCAAAGAACAAATTCTTAAGGGGAAGAAAACCGGCCTATTTCGACCGGTCCTTTACCCGACATGGCTCGTTAATGTCGTCTTAGTACCAAAAGCTTCGGGTAAATGGCAAATGTGCGTGGACTTCACCGACCTCAACAAAGCCACTCCGAAAGACTGTTACCCACTGTTGAGCATCGACCAGCTAGTCGACTCGACCTCCGGTAACGAATTGCTCAGCTTCCTGGATGCCTACTCCGGCTACCATCAGATCCGAATGGATCCTGAAGACATCGAGAAGACAACCTTCATCACCGACTTCGGCGTATACTGCTAGACCCGAAAACCTTTCGGGCTGAAGAACGCCGGGGCAACATATCAAAGGCTGATCAACCACATTTTTGAAGGACAAATCGGTCGGAACATCGAAGCCTACATCGACGACATGCTCGTCAAGACACCCAAGGCCGAGGACCACTTCACCGACCTAGCGGAAACCTTCGACACTCTCCTGAGGTACAACATGAAGCTCAACCCAGCTAAATGTGCCTTTGGGGTTCGATCCGGAAAGTTCCTGGGTTTTCTAGTCACTCAACGTGGGATCGAGGCCAACCCCGACAAAGTTCAGGCCATCCTGAACATGCAGCCACCCGTTTGCGTCAAGGACGTCCAACGCCTGACTGGACGAATTGATGCGCTCAACCGTTTCTTATCCTGAGCGGCCGAACGATGCCTGCCTTTCTTCAAATTGTTGAGAGGGCCCAAATTGGCATCCGCTACGTTCGCCTGGGACGAGGAATGTCAGAAAGCTTTTGCAAAGCTAAAGGAATTTTTGGCCTCGCCCCCGGTGTTATCAAAGCCGGTCTCGGGCGAAACGCTGCACCTTTACCTCTCGTCGACTCCTTCCACAGTGAGCTCGGTCCTAGTTCGAGATGACGCAGGAGTGCAGAGACCAATATATTACACCAGTAAGGTGCTCAACGAGGCCGAACGACGGTACCCCGCAACCGAGAAACTCGTGCTAGCGTTGGTAACCTCGGCCAAGCGCCTTCGGCCCTACTTCCAAGGGCACTCCATCGTTGTGTTGACCAATGAGCCCCTGAAGAGGATCTTTGCTCACCCTGAAGCTTCGGGTCGCCTCGTCAAGTGGGCTATAATGTTCGGGGCTTACGATATCTCCTATCGCCCCCGCTCGGCCATCAAGGGACAGGCACTCGCGGACTTCATTGCGGAAAGTACTGTCCCGACCGAGGAAGTCAATCCGCTGACGCCCGGGCCCACCTGGGATCTTTTCATCGACGGATCCTCCAACTCGGCCGGCAGTGGCGCCGGCGTTCTTCTCCGATCCCCGGAAGGAGCAGAACTGCAATAGGCCTTGAAGTTCAACTTCCCGGCATCCAACAACATCTCCGAGTATGAGGCCCTCATCTCGGGAGCCAGGATGGCACGACGACTGGGGGCCGAACGAGTCTGGATTCATACCGACTCCCAGTTGGTCGCCAGCCAGGTCAACGGTGATTACGAAGCTCGGGAAACACCGATGATCAAATACTTCCAACTGGTAAGAGGAATAGCCCCACTATTCGAGAGTTTTCAGGTCATCTGGATCACTCGGACGGAAAACTCCCGAGCGGACGCCCTCTCTCGATTGGCCTCCTCTGTTGCCCCAGAAGGTACTCGATCGATTTTCCTCGAAGAGCTAGAGAGACCGAGCATAGAAGCGGAGCTCATGACCGTTGATCAGGCATCATCAAGCGACTGGCGGACCCCATATATATCCTGACTCTGAGATTCTCAGGAGCCCCCGGACCCTCAAGAGGCTCGGAGACTGAAGTATCAAGCTCGGCGCTTCGTCATCTTAAACGACGCTTTGTACCGAAGGTTTTTTTCCGGTCCCCTCCTCAAGTGTCTCGGCATCGAGGAGGCCAACCGAGCAATTCAAGAGGTCCACAAAGGTGTTTGCGGCGCACATCAAGGAGGAAGAGCGCTCGACAGGATCTTGCTGTGACAAGGCTACTGGTGGCCCACTCTCCAACGCGACTGCTCGACCTACGTACAAAGGTGCGATCGATGCCAATGTTTCGATCATCTGGTCCATCAACCTGCCTTAGAGCTCGTCATCCTTATCGAGCCATACCCTTTTGCTCGATGGGGCATCGACATCCTGGGGCCGTTTCCCACGGCCCAAGCCCAGAAGAAGTTCGTCATCGTCGCTATCGATTATTTCACCAAATGGATTGAAGTCGAAGCCACCGCTAGGATTACCGAGTCGGTCGTATGGAGCTTCGTGTGGAAATCGATCATCTGTCGTTTTGGTATCCCCCGAGTGATTGTGAGCGATAATGGTCGGCAATTTGATTCTCATTACTTTAGGAACAAATGTGCCGACCTTCACATTCGCAACCACTTCACTTTGGTAGCCCACCCTCAGGCTAACGGACTGGTCGAAAATGCCAACAAAACTATATTAAAAGGCATTAAGGCCAGGCTCGGTAAGGCCAAGGGTAGCTGGGTCGAGGAATTGCCAAGCATACTATTGTCGCACCGAACTACTCCAAGAACCACCACCGGTGAGACTCCTTTCCAGTTGGTGTACGGCACGGACGCCGTGATTCCATTGGAAGTCAGCAGCCCATCTCTCTGAGTCATCAACTTTTCGCCCGAGACAAATGAGCAAAAATTGCTAGAAAACCTCGATATGGCAAGCGAGATAAGAGAGATCGCGAGCATCCGAGCCACGGAATATCAACGGCGCCTTACTCGATATTACAGCGCCAAAGTCCGAGACAGACATTTCCATCCAGGAGACTTCGTCCTGAGAAAAGCCGAAGCCTCTCGACCACTGGAGGCGGTGGGGAAGCTGGCCCCTAATTGGGAAGGCCCCTACCGAGTGGTCGAGACGCTCGAGAAGGGGGCATATCTATTGTCTACCATGGAAGGAGCGCCTATCCCTCGGACATGGAACGCGGCAACCATTCGAAAGTTCTATTTTTGAGCTTTTATCAGACATGTAAGCAACAAATGGCGATGATTTTCCTTTCATTAATGTTTCTTCATACATCAGATAGGCCACAACCAATACAGTGCGTATCAAAAACAAAAATACTACATCCACTGGTACTATAACACGAGCTGATTACTCGGCGCGGACGCGGCTAGCACCCCCAGGCCGAGCCACTGACTCTACCCAGTGTAGAAACTGGCTCGGATAACGGGGCAGCTGACCTTGTTTGCTCGGGAAACTCAGAAAAAAGGTATCAGAGGAAGAAAATGAAGGAAAACAAGTGAAGGCCCCCTCTGCCAACTCTTTGGAAGGAGGCTGGAAGCCGAACAGAAAGCAAGCACCTCCAAGTGGTTCGAGCAAGGATAAAGACATCCTCCAAAGAGTGAAAGAAGAGGGAAGAAGTTGATGGAAGAGCAGAAGAGGGAGAAAGACCGAACGCCCCCTCGAAGAGGTGAGAGGGGCGACGGGAAAGGGAAGACCGATGACGCTGGGTCATCATCCCCCTGCATATCGAGCGGCAGCCCGGAGAGTAGGAGAGAGCCCGTAGCCAGAGCCCTTCCTTCTTGCACACCGTCTGGCGGCAGTCCAGAAGTTGGAAAGGTGCCCGTCGCGAGGCCTCCTTCCTCCTCCTACGCTGTCCGGCTCGTCCTCCTTCTTCCTCCTACGCTGTTCGTCTCGCCCACTTTCCTTCTCCTGCGCCGGAGCAGCAGGAACACCTTTGGCGGCCGTCAGGATCACCGTCTTCTGAATTGCCCTTCATGTTTCGCTGATAACTCCCCAGCACAGAGACAGGCACTTCGCGAGAAGGGAGAAAGAGGAAGAACTGCAAGAAAAGCCTTAAGCGTTGAAGAGAGGTGGAGGCGCCCTCCGGGACCTTTCTTATAGGCCGGCAGGGGGAACGCTTGCCTTAATTGATTCTCCCCTCGAAAAAACGCGAAAGGCGGCAACCCTTCCCCAAGGGGCAGTTGCTCCGTTTCTCCCTCCAATGACCTCTCCCATAGGGACGCGCAAAATGACAAGTCATTCAAAGCATAGAAAGTCGGAAAGGCACCAGTGCCGCGACAGTCGCCGCACGCGAGATATCCGCAAATAAAATCCCCACCTTTTTAGCAACTGCAGATACGGTGGTCAAATCGCGCCAAAGGCGGTAAGAAATAGTCAACTATGTGCTAAATATTACTGCCATTACATATCGAAAGGGCCAACCTTACATGGCAACAAAAAAAAATAGAAAAGAGAAAAGAGCTGGCACGTCGAGCTCGTTTTCCTCCTAGTCTATGGAAATAGGGGACTCCGAGAGGCCCGCGACCCTTCTTGAGGTTTGGCAGTTGGAGGATCCTCAGCGCCAAGGGATCTGCCCCCGGTACCCTCGGTGACGGCCGGTCCAGACACTGACCCCACTTGTGTGGGAACTGCCTTGACCCCGTGCCCTCTAGAGGTGACCGGAGTTGGCGATCCCTCTGCCGAGCTGCAGGCATCCCCACTCCCTCCTTCGCTCGACGTCGAAGAGGGAGAATCCGTAGTATCTGCGCCCGAGTCGTAGCATTGCCCGGAAGGAAAGACAAGCTCGTCGGTCACCTGCTGCTGGGTCTCAACGACCGCTCGATGGTAACCTTGGGCGAATCCCTTCCGCAGCCCCCGACAGTAGCCTGGCTCATAATACGAGAAGGCGGCCTCCTCGACAGCTGCGTGATAGCCCTCCGAGCTCCTGTATCGTTCGATCGCCTCTGCCTCAGCTCGCTCAGCCTCCTTCTCAAGCTCGGCTATTCTTTGCTCGGCCTCGAGCAACTTCCTCTCGGTCTCGGATAGCTTCGCCTCAGCCTCAGTCCGCACGACCTCGGCTTCCTCCCACACTCGCTCGGCCCCTCGGACCTGGTTGTTGAGCTCCTCCCGCTCGGCCTTCCACTGCTCGGAGCTCTCGACCTGAGATTGACACTCCTCTTCCAGGAGTTCGCCCTTCAGGTCGGCCATATAGCGAGCCTGGGCCAACTGATCGGCCAGTGTCCGAGCCTCCTCCTGGCTCGACTGAAACTGGGCTCGAAACGAAGTTGCCTCCCGCCGAGAGACTTCGAGCTCGGAAGTCAACTGATTGATCCTCCGATCAGACTCAGCGCGAACCCGAGAGAGGGACCTCTCTTCACTGTCCAGCCGAGCGAAGAAATCGGTTATCTCGGCCCCCAGCTGGGCCATGATCAAGCCGCCCTCCATAACCCTCTCGAAGAGTAAAGAGGGGGGACCGCGTCTGATTTCTTCCCGATTCAGCGAAGGCACCAAGGATCGGCACCGTTAATATAGAGAAGCCCGAGCGATGGGTACACCGACAGAGGGAGGAGGAATCCTCTCTGGAAGAGCCGGGGCCGAAGCATCTCCCCCGAGCGTCCCCACTTTCGGGACGACAACGCTCGGCACTGACTGGGATGTCGTCTCGTCCTGCGCCCCACCAACTTCGGTCGGGAATTCGGAGGCCATCGCTTCGGTCTGTGGTCTGGCAGGTTCGATAACGGCTCCCCCACCAGCGGCAGCCGTCTCTGGCTCGATGGACGGGAGATCCTGGCGGCAGACTTCCTCGGCTGAACGCTCCTCGACCGGGCGGACACGCCCCTCGATCGGGCAAGCATGCTTCTCGGCCGGACGGGAGACCCCCGCCTTCTTTAACCGCTTCTTCTCGGCGGTCCGAGCCTTCATTGAAGACAGGAGCAGCCGCTCCCCTGGATCTTTGCGCTTGGCCCCGCAACGCTCGGGGGCATCTCCCCGGGCAATCTGCTTGCCCCGGTCTCGGGTGCAGGAAGGGCCCCCGGAAGCTTGGGGTTCACTTGGAGCAGGCGTCTCCTCCAGATCGACGATCTCCTGCTCCGACGTCTGTTCCCCCTCGTCATTCGTCAGCCTAGAATCTGAGCAGCGGAAGTCAGAACGTCCGAAGAAAGCCTACCTGCTCGGCCCGGAAGTAGCGACGCGGGACGTTAAGGTTCTTACCTCGAGACAACACCGCACGGGAGGGATAATCCTCAATATTGGCCGTTGTCATCAACTCGGCGGTCGACCGGCGATTCTCTTGGAGAACCCTAATCTCCTCCTCCAGTTCCGAAGGAACCGTCACCTGCTTCGGAGGGATAGACGGATGGGAATTAACTGCCGTTGGGAAATCCCAGGGGGCGTCATCTACGGACGAACCCACCCAAAAAAATTGGGTCTTCCACCCCTTGTGAGAAGAATCTTTGGCAGAAAGGGACACGCAGCTCCTTCCCCTCCTCGCCTGAAGGTAGAAGAAGCCCTTACCCGCGTGGGTCTGCTCCTTCAACTCAAAGAAAGAATTGAAAAGCTCCAATGAAGTGTGAAGCCCACACGAGCGGCAGAGAAAGATGAAAGAAAAGATAAAAGTATATGAGTTGGAGACCAACAGGATAGGAGCCAGTCGGTAAAATTGAAGCAACCGCACGACAAAAGGGTGGAGAGGGAGACGAAACCCACACTTCCAAGCCAAAAGGAAAGTACAGAAGAGGCCCGGACGATAGGACAAGCTGGATTCATGAGGCTGCGACGGAGAGAAAAAATACTTCCACGCCAGCCCATACCGCTTTTCCATTCTCTTTACTTCGGCCTCGCCTAGCTCATTGCGCATGGGATGCTCAGGCTGTGGCACCAAACTTTTCGTGCCTGGCTTGGCTTCGCGCATCTCGGTCGAAGGATGTTGCTCCGCCATGGAAGAAAGAGAGGAACTGGAAGAGGAGGAAAAGAGCGCCGAATCAGACGATTCAGGAGGAGGTGGAAGCTGGCGAATCGCCGCCGTCGTAATCTCCGCTAGCTCTGCGAAGGCCTCCGCAAGTCGTTGCTCTTCCTGATCACTCTCGCGGCGCATGAGCCCTTCCGAAATACCGGAGCGGTAGAAAGAGAAAACCCTAAACGAAGGTGGTTCGGAACGCAAGCACGTGCAATATCTATCTCCCCATGAACTTGGCGGGAGACGGTGCGACGTTCCGAACCCCAAGAAGGGGGCTCCTCGCATCGACTCAAAAGAGTCATCATTACGGGCGTATTCCTAGGACAGCCGCATTAAGTGGCCCCTGCCGGAGATAATTCCCCACCCAAACCGAGCCACCAACGTCATCCCCATAACTACTACTCATCCGAGCCCAATCTTGGCTCTGGAGTAGGAGGGGGAGAAGTGGATAGGGAAAAAATCTACCGCCGGAGAGCACGGCCCAACTAGGTCCAATTCGACCAAACCAGGCCCAGCTCCTCAAAGTGACAGCCCCATTTCGGGCCCACTTACTTCAAGCCCAAAAACTCACTCGGAGCAACACTTCCTAGGCGGCCCTCAGGTCCGGAAGTCCGAGCGACAGATCGGTCGAGAGATCCCCTGTGGGGACCCGACACGGCCTACCCGAGCTATACACTCATCGCTCAGGATAAAACCCCGAGCAAGCGCCTCTGGCTCGGACCGACTGTCGGAAGCTTATCCAAGCGTCCGTTACGCATCCAGCAGGAGCAGAGAACTCCAAGGGATAGGGGAGAGCAAGAGTCCTTATGCCATAAAGAGTCCACTACGAGGACGTAACCCCCCCGAAATCCCCTCAGCTCCCTGGACTATTACGTTAAACGGACTACTATATAAACTCTAGGGAGACCCTCCGAGAAGGTAAGTAATGGTCCTGAGAGAAAACCACCACACCTCTTGGTGGAGAATAATCTCGCGCCCTCTCTTTCTCCTACCCTCTCTCTTCACATCCATACTCTATCACACTTGCTGACTTAAGCATCGGAGGGTTTTCCCCAGGGACTCCTCCCTGGGCACCTCTGATCCGTTTCCTGCCTTGCAGTTCATACAGACGTGGTGACCGTGACCAAAGATTCTCCCTGGATCTCACGGCTCAGGATTAGCGCGAGATTACGCCTCTTCAATGACATGCTAATTGAAGTCAAATAGGATTCAGTTTTTGAAAGCAAAGTTACTAGCTGCGAAAAAGTCTCAAAACAACAATATATATAAAGAATTTGAATGGTGCATGTGAAAGGATGGATGTGAAAGTCTCCATGTTGAATATATAGTATATGAGACAATAGAATGATGAGGATAGCATCTCTTTGGGTTTCTTTGCATGTTTTCCCTCTTAGAAGTGAATTTGCATGAAAATCTCTTTACGTGAATTTAATGTCATGTATGTTCTTTTGGTAAACTTCTGTCAGAATATCCATAGACTATTCTGTCACCTTCTTCATCACTCCTTAAGAGATTTTAATGGTCTTTTAACAGAAAAGTGATGATAAGGGCATACATGATATTTAATTCACGTAAGGAGGGTATACATGTGAACGCAAATACAAGATAAATTTTCACGCAGATTCACTTTTAATAGGGGATATATGCAAAAAAACTGTTTCTCTTTCCACTGACTCTGAATAACTAGCCTGTTGTGGATGATGACAATGATAGATGATGATGGAGGTCTACATGCTGTGGGACGTACTACCATAGTACTTTACTTTGGATACTGAGACAATAGCAAAGCCACTAACTTTTGAGAATTGAGACATGACATCTCTTCTTCTCTAGTAACTAGTCTTAAGAGTGTTAAGATGCAAAAATTACAGAAAATGTGACTTAAGAAAGAGTAAGGATTAGAAAAACATTTGAAATCACAGAATCACTCTGAATGATCATCAGAGACTTGGGGACTTATTTACATATTCTTACCATGAAGATTTGACTTGCTCATTTAATGAAAGTGGAAGTAGATGCCTTTTCTATTCTGTATCTGATCACACAGCACCATTCTGTTGTGTTGTCCTTGGCAGTTTTCTGCTGCCTTAAATCTTCTTCTGTTGATTAAGAATTTTTCTTTTTCCTGTTTTCTCTGTATTCCAGAAATGGCCAGCATTCTCTGCCTATCTCTTTCGTCTATTTATTGATTCCTGGTGAGAATTGTATTAATGCTGGCAGTTATCTTGGAGTCCAGTATTTCTCCTGTTCACTGATTTCTTTTTTTTTGTTTTCTCTTTTTGCCTGTTTCAAATGGTATGATACAGGACTTTTTAGCAACCATAGTCCATTATATTTCGTGAACACAAAAAGATTCTTTTCAAAGATGGGTCTTGCCTGCCACATAGCAAAGATTCACAGTGAGGCAAAGATCTCTGTACAACTAAAACTTTGGCATTTGTATATGCAAAATGAATAAACATCCTCACGTCTTAATCAAGCAAATGCATATGTGTAGAGCCATTTGATTGTCTGCTTCTTGAACAGACTAGTGATGAGTGGATAGAAACAAAAAAAGAAAGAGGAGATAATGAAAATTAAGAGTAACTTAATCCTTCAAGAGCAAAATGGCCGTTTAACTAAGCCGTCAAATTACTTATCCCTCGTTTATAATCAACTTTTTATATTTATTTTACACGTTCTTTTTTTCTGATAATGAAATGCATGACAGGTTTGTTCTTTAATAGCTTGTGCATGTAGAACCATTCATTTAATGCATTAGCTTTAAAGTGCACACAATTTCTGTGTCCCTTTGCAAAGTAGCTTATGTAAATGAAGTATAGAGAAAAGATGAGTCTGCCCCTTGTTCATTTATTTCATGAACATTACATTGAACTCCATCTGATTTTTTCTTTGCGTACAAGATGCCGGAAGAAAGGTTTAGACATTAGTTCATTCATGATAAGGAGAGATTATAACCATCAGATTGAGGCTTGCTAATGAAACTGCCAGCACCCTGTCCTGCTATATTAGTGGCTGATATTGCTAGTGCTTAGTACGAAAATGCACTCCAAAAAATAGGCGCAATGCTGCAATTCCATATTTTCTGCTACTCGGTTTACCAATCATGAGGTCAGCCCAGAACTCCAGTTCAGTGCCATTCTCCGCTCAGCAGCACTGAAGTTGAGTTTGACTTTTCCCACTGTCCATTTTTTAAATCGGATGGAGGGGAAAGAATTTGGCAAACTGAAAGTGTGGCACCATGGCGTTTCTCAAAATATAACTTCAGCTGTACTGAAAAATACCTGAGAGTGCCGGAAGGGAAAAACAGATGTGCAGATGTCAGAAGCTTGAAGACTGTGGATACTGCCCTTATGTTAAAAAAAAAATCTGTGAGTTGGGGCATCACGGTCTCCACTTTTTTTTTAAGGTTTGCATATTAGAAGCCGATCTGAGATGCATGGATTCATTGGCGGATTTTGTTTTAAAAGAAAAAACTATAAATCAATGCAAAAGAAGCATTACCATGCTTGACATCTCCTTAGGCCTCTGTGGAGAAAAATGCATGGGAACTGAAAAAATACATTGAAGAGATCTACTGGGGATCTGGAAAGCATTTACTGATACTTGGCCATAGCAAAGGTGGGGTTGATGCAGCTGCCGCACTATCCATCTACTGGTCTGACCTGAAGGACAAGGTCGCAGGACTAGCACTGGTGCAGAGTCCATATGGCGGCATCCCCATTGCTTCAGATATCCTCCGTGAAGGCCAGGTTACTGACAAAGAGGCAAGGAGGATAGTGGAGTTCAAGGTACTAATCTTGCAAGCTTCTTTTATCAGCTGATTGGTACTTAACTATTGTTTTTTGCTCTCTGAATAATTAAGAACTTAACCATCATTCTCTGAGCAGTTCAGAATCAGAACTTGACAGTTATTCCTTGAATAGCTCAAAACACAGGGATTATATAGAGATGTGCATTTCTTTTTTTTTTTAACCTAGAATTGTCTAGTCCTTAAAAACTTTAAAAGAACTTTAGAAGGATGTGCACTCGATAGACATTATCAAGACAGGACTGTTTGCAGCCAACCCAAATAAATGAGATAAAATTATGATGATGATAATTATTTCCACTTTAGGGTGACATCCGGGCACTAGAAGATCTAACTTATAAGAAGCGGAAAGAGTTCATGACCAAGCATATGATCTCTTCAGATAAAATCCCCTTGGTCTCATTCCACACTGAAGCAAGTGTAGCTCCTGGCATCCTGGCCACCACGTCCCACATAGCTCATGCAGAACTTCCTTGGCATCCCATTCCAAGCTTTGGCTCTGAGGCTGAGGAAGGCGGTCGGAAGGTCCCTGTGGTTGTGCCCCTTTCGGGAGCCATGGCTCTATGTGCATTGCACCTACGGTTGCGGTATGGCGAGAAGAGTGATGGCCCGGTAACCAGGCGGGATGCAGAGGTACCTGGATCAACTATTGTCTGGCTGGAGCATAAGCTTTACCATTCTTGGATGGTCTACTCATCACCGAAGGAGGATCATGCCGAGGTCAACACCTGTGAGATGTGTGAGGCTCTGTTGACTCTGCTTGTAGAGATTGGGAAGGCCAAGCAGGAACAAGCTTCCGTGTAAGTCACCTGAAAAATGAAATAGAAATTATCTGTATACTCACTAGAAATTTTGAAGTAAAAAGGAAAAGTTTTCGAGGGGCCAAAATTCATGATTGGTTGGAATACTAGTGTTAGTACTGATATTTCTAGAGTTTAAAATATTAATATTGAAGATATGAGAAGAATGGGGAGAATGATGGTCAAAGGGGAAGGAGCCTTGAGACTCCAAAAATCTAAGTTGCAGCAGTTTTAATTGATATTTAACCTGTATTGAATGTGAGATGACAGTAGATTCTTCTATCAATGAATATCAAAAATGATATAGTGTAACCAAAACACTATAGTGATTCCAATGAATATCGAAATGACTGCTGATACAGATACCTTGTAGAGTGAGCAAAGTTTAAGGGGTCAAAATGCTCCTAACGAATGCTTCCAGGGGGTGAAAATGCAAGCCTTTCTAGAAAAAAGATTGTAAAATTTTAGGGGTTGCCCCACCCTCCACTTTTATGTGCAATCTCGGGCCATCTGCAACAAATTTGAGCTCCAGATTGCGGATGCAAAGTTAGGGATACATCCTCTCACGATCGGATTGAAAAAAAGAATGAAGTCCTAAAGAAACTTTTACCAGTTTCTGATTTTCTTCTTCTTCTGTTTTTTTGAAATTTTATGTTACCAAAATGATGCCTTACAATTGATGCTTCAGATCGAAGTCCCAGTTAGGATGTGAATCCGAATTTGGTGCATCCCAATATTGAGATGTGAGTAAAGATTCTGTTTCCTTTGTGGTTGAACGTAGCTTCTTATCTTCTGTCATATCCTTTTCTTTCTTCTGGTTTGAGGTGAAGGATTTACATTTGAAGACAAAGATAGGCAGGCGTTGTTTCCGCTTCATTTTAATCATCAAGTCTTGGATGCTATTTTTTTAACATTTTATGTAAGATTTGTGTCTCGGTCATCATTTTTGCATCCTGAAGATTATTTTTTTGTTGTAAATGTACGAACATGATTCCTTCCTTCATGGACTCTGGTGACATTAATTACCATCATATAGAACGGGGTATCTAATACCATCTCCGTCTTCGTTTCCTGTTATCAGCATTTTAAAGTGAGGAAACAGCTGAATGATGTCTTGTGTTTTTACTGGAGGGGGAAGTGGAAAATGTTCAGAGGTTGTGTATCAAGCATTCTAAAGTGAGGAAACAGTTGAATGATGTCTTTTGTTTTTACTCTGGAGAGAGGTGGAAAATGCTCACAGGTTGTGTATCAAGATATCACAATCGAATGACACTGAAATTGTCTCTCCCTGCATCCAACAGAAGTTCTGAAGTGTTCTATCAACAATTATGTCGTGACAAAGTATGTTATTTCATATTTTTGAAGTTCTTTTCTTTTTTTGTATCAAATTGGATCCCCTTCGTTTGATTTGTAGGTGTACTGTCTGTTGTGCCTTTCTCTCTCTCTCTCTTCCTGGTAAATGCTTCTACGATTATCACTGTTTACGAAGCACAATTAGGCATGAGAAATGATTATTATCCGTGTAGGAGGATAAGTTTATTATCAGTTGTAGTAATCCGAATTCAAATAAAAATATAATTAAATGAATATAATTTTATGAACAAATAGGGGGTAGTTTCAATTAGTGAAATAAAATTTTTGATTAGGAAAAGGGTTTGTAATTAAAAGTGTGATAGGTTTAAAAGAAAGAATTAATCTCTTAAAATTTAAAATTTTAAAATCTTAAATTTTAATTTGGATAAACAAGTTAAATTTTAAATAATCAAGTTAAATAATTAAGATCTTTGTGTATATAAAATAGGTAAAATGATTAAAATTTTTGATTTAGAAATAAAATTTAGTTTTAAAGATATAAAATAGATTAAGTAAATAGCAAATGCGATAATTCTTTAATGTTAAATATATCAAATAACTAAAAGATTTTGATTTAATAATATAGATAATTATTTTAATATTATGTTTATATAGAGATAATATTATATTTCTATAAAGATAATTACTTTAATATTATATTTTTCAAACAATGATAATTTCTTGAATTAATGATGATATTATATTTTTCAAGCATAAATATATTTAATAATTGAATTCTCTTGAAATAAATTAAAATTAAATATTTAAATTTTAGGAAAATTATAGAATACCTAATTAATCTTCTAGAATGGATTATGATTAATAATTGGGCTATTGGATTACCCATAATGGGCTGGTTATTGGGCTAATGGGCTAAAAAGTGTTAAATAGGGCTAAAATTCGTAGCACATATTAAACACCCTTGTATAGGATTAAAATAACCTAATTTCTAGAAGATTGTCACAAAAATCAAACCCTATATCATAGCCCATCATGAATTAGTCATCTTTCTCACGTTTTCCCATCAAATTAAGGTTAGATTTAGAAGAGAAGTTGGAGTTTGCTTCTTAAAGTCATTAAATTCGGAGTGGAGAAGTTTAATTTTTGGGGAGAGAGTTCTTGTTAATTTTGATCAAGTTTTTCTTATAAATAGGTCCTCTCAAATCTTTTAATCACCCTTTAGGTTTTTGCTACGTTAGGAGAGAGATTGGAGGTGTGAATTGGAGGAGAAAGAGAGCTCTTGAGCATTTCGTCCAGTTTTTCTCTTTCTTTTCGATTCGATTTAAGGTAGGCTTCTCTCAGGATAAAAGATTAAAAAATGATGTTATCTTGTGCGTTTTTAAGTGTTCTTTCCATTGGTACCATTTCCAGTAATTTTTATTGAGTATTGAGCATGTTATAGTCGTTTTATTGAAGATGTATCATAAACTCGCCGAAAAAGGGTTCAGTTTTGAAAACGGTCGCACCAGTGACCGCAACTTTAAGTAACGGTCGCACGATAGACTACCACTACACAGTGCCTTTCTCGCCCTTAAATTTTCAAAAAAATAATAAATTTTAATGAACGCGTCAAAGAACTTGGACGCCTTCTTGTATACGTGTCCGAAAGATTAGACGCCTTCATTAAATATTTTTCAATAAATAAAAACTATAATGTTAACCGCGTCTTCACTCTTGGACGTCTTCTTTTATACATGTCTCCTATGGTGGACGCCTTCATACCATATTTTCAAAAAAAAAAGTGTTTTAAATACCATATGGCGGCACACTGAGGACCGCCTTACGCAAGAAACGGTCACAAGGAGACCGCCTCTTGCCTGCAGAACCTATTTTTACCCGATATCATCCGAGTTCTTCAATATTCGCCCGACCGTGATGTTTTCAGGTTCTAATTGAGGTTCTAATTGAACTGATATGTCGCCCAGCATGTAGATATGTCATGTTATGTTGCATATAAACTAAATCCATACACAATTAAGTTAAGGATATGAAAGAAAATGATCTTAATCCATGAACTTATGTTCTTGTACTTTCATGATATTCTTGATCTCCATGACTATATTATCCTTCTAGCTTGTTAAATAGAATAGTTAACATCTTTAAAACTACATGGGTTTTAGTTGCATCTTGATCGATACAAGTTTAAGAGTTACCGTGGTTACCGTGATTTCGACAAGTCATGTAGCTCGCTAGATTTTCAAAGAATAACGGTGTCTAAGGAAAGAGGTCCACGGACAAACACTTTAAGTGGATAAGTGGTTTATTAATTAGGATCTCATGTATACGAGGGGAGCCTCCCACTGTCCCACCTCTTACCTGGCCGTAATTCCTCGTCTAATAAAGCTATGACTGCGAAGGACGGATAGAATTTTCGCTAAAGTCGTTTCCTTATTTCCGACAAGTCGTGGAATCAGCAAGATTTCCAAGGAAGAACGGTGTCTAAGGAAAGAGGTCAATGGGCAAATGCTTTAAGTGGATAAGTGGTTTATTAATTAGGACGTCGCGTATACGAGGAGAGTCTCCCATTGTCCCACCTCTTACCTGGCCGTGATTCCTCGGGTTCTAGCTAAAACATCCGGCTGTGAAAGACTTGATCTAAACCCGTTTTACGAGATTTTCTGCAAGGGCTGATTGTGCCTTGTCCGGTAATTAAATCTCTTATCGACTCAATGTCGTTAAACATTATGCCTTAAATCATCTTTGAACTTTTCTTACAACTACTTGCGCTTTTGTACTACTTGTCCCTTAGATGGTAAATTTTGCTAAGATTTTACTTTATTTCATGAGTTTTACCTTGAAATTCTTTGGCCATCATTATTACTTTAATATGGATGTCTAGATGTTTACATTATTAGGTCATTGATCCAAAATCTTGATGCCTGACATTAATAGGGCCCGGTCTAGTCCTGGGGGGAGCGCCCAAAAGTACTCGTGTCCATGGGAGCTATTATTGACCCGGTGTGGCATCGCATCAAAGTACTATCTAGCTAGATTAATTTACGGCATTTCACTCACTCATAAATACTTACACTTGCTTGACTCGCGTAAAACACTTGGAATACTTGACTTATACACTCTTGCATTATATGGCCAATTAAATATTAACGTTTCTACTTGTTCATTCTATACTTGCTCTCCTTTTTATTACCTTGACTTACTTGATCACCAATTACTTACATCTTATATCATCCTATTCATATTCCATGATATTTATTACGTTTCCTCGGTATTAGTGAATTCACATTATCAACCTGTTAATCACGTAAAGATGCCTGACAATGCAGAAACAAATCCTACTTAGCTTCTTGCTCACCCAGTTTCCTCTAACATTTTTCAGATAATATAGAAGTTGAAATGCACACCATTGTGAAAGGGGAAGAGTGACCGAGTGATGTTATATTAGAAGACACGAGCCCTTTCCAACTAATTAAGTTTAGCTTTGTAGTTGAGAGTCTTGTACTTCGTGCCTTTTCTTTTGAATCTTAAAATTGAACTATTAATTTAGTCATCCATAATTGTAATAACAAGTGTATTATTAATAAATAATCTTTTGTCAAATAGGGTTTTACCAAGTTACTTCGGAGTAGTAGTTGACCCTCCAATGCTCTGCTTGACTCGAATGTTTGTTGTCACGTTTCGAGCAATTTTCGTTACTACTATTTCAAGATATGACAGAAGTGGTATCAGAACTTCGATTATTTAAAATTTATGTTCTTAGCTATAAGTATAGACTGCTAACCCGCTCTTATAGCGTGACTCGAATGATCCACCCTTCACCTCGTGCACACTCGCTCCCTCTTGAGCTTTTTCCCACGGGATATGCATTCCTCCGTCCCCTCTTCCAACCATCGCCAGCCTGCCCCCACCCCCGCTGCCACTACGCTCCTCCTGCTCCAAACTCCACTTTCTCCCACCGCCTCGGGAATGCCCCCGTCCCGTCAGCTCCTTCCTCCAACAGTGACATCGATGTCGTCCCGCTCGCGGATTCGGGTTCCTCTTCCGACCCCCGTACTTCGACGACGCTAATGAGAACTACCGACAGATAGGATAGCAGAGGTCCTCACGAGGAATTGGGCTTGGATTTTTGTATATACATTATTTTTGGTAACACCTCTAGTTTACCAAACAAAGTGCTCCCAGACACCGTATTGAGCTCTCATATCTTCGACGAAAGGCCAATTTTGTAGAAATCTCACTAACATTTTCTCTAACACCTGGGGTACGTACTGCATGGCTTTCTTGTGGTGTAAATAGACACACCCGGAGTCACAATTCTGGGAACCAATCGGGTCGTTTGTCCGACTCCCACGGCCACATTTGGCACAGCTTTGCGCTTCCGCAAATCCAAACTCCGGTACTTTGGAAGAAGTACTTTCGACTTTTGAAGTCACTCATTATAACATTTTGGCCTCCAAAAGACGTGTCAAATCGGAGCAAAAATGAGATTATCAGGGAAGTGATTGAAAGGTGCTCCCATCCAATAATAGCCTTTATGTTAAAATTATAAGTTAAAAGTAACTACAGACTAAGGATTTTGCCATCAAATTTGGCACAATGTTAATTGGTAAGGCATCATTGGGCATGAACGCCAAATTCCGGGCAGCTATTGGAAGCCAGGAAGGCGGCCCTTTATGCTTCCACAAGCTCACACAACGACTTAGGAAGGGTTTTGCCAGAAGTTATAGGGAGATTAAAATCAGAAAAAAAAAAAGAGAGAAAAAAGTTCACCAGCAAACTTCGGTCGAAGGTGAGGCACGTTCTTCGCAAGATAATACGTACCCTCCTTCCAAAAGCGGCTCTGAAATTTCCTCCTTGTTATTATAAATGTATACTAACACTTAGAAGACCATGATTATAATGACACTATTGTGAGCACCTTCCCCCACACGGCCCAAGATGAACAGTCTACAGACACGGGGAAAAACGATCCAAAGTGTTCACCATATGAACTCCCCCGGACAAATTTTAGCTCCACGTTACACTCCTTGAAAAATTAAGGAAGATATCAAGGAGGAAAAGTCCAAAAACGTCCCCCAACATCTCCGGGAAACACCTCCCTAGAGACATTAGGAGGCACTTACACACATAATCCCCTGATATGCGGATGGACGGAGTAATCAATCGAGCCACCGAGCTTTGTCCATTGAGCTAACTCACACGGACAGAATACGTCTTTGTCTATCTAGTCGTGACACTAGTAACGATTGATGGACCGAGGATGGAATTTATACTACTGCTAGATATGTTGCTTCTCATCTTCTATTGGGCCGTCGCAGAAAGAAAGGTATGGTGGTGTGCAATGTTGTCTCATAATTAATCCCCCTCTTGTAGTCTTCCTAAAATATTAGGCCTTTTCAGTAGGCAAGGGGGAATCATGTGTGTTAGGTGCACGCCAACTGTTGTACTCTTAAGGGTCACTTTATAAATCAATAAGGGTAGAATAAAGTGAGTTATTATGTTAGAATTTAGACATAGTCTTTCTGGATAATAGTCCTGTATTAGTTAAATGAGTCGTGGTTCATGTGTTTATGACTCTGGACCTGTGTATCTTAACACCGTATATTTCTCTTACTCCATCTAGTCTAATTTGATAGTGATTGTGGTTCATGTGTTTATGACTCTGGACCTCTATATCTTAACACTGCGATTTTGTGAATTTCTATTACTCCACCTAACCTAGTTTGATAGTATTGGTAAAATAGTACGAGTTATTCATGGTCGGGGAAGGTAAACTTGAGTTGAAGTTGGGTCGATCATTTTAGTCAAATAAGTTATAGTAAGATTACATAATTTTTTTATTTTTCTTATTCTTAATAAATAAAAAATAATCATTAAATTCAGTTAGACTTGACTCTGGACCTCTAAATGACTTATCCTAACCGGTTATTACTGTATCAAAAGTCGTCCCCTACCGTGTCATCCTGCTACAAAGTTTTATAGGGAGCTGATAAGGAGAGAAATGCACTGTGCATTTACTGCTCTTAATTTTAGTAACATGCAGGTAAACTGGCCTCGTGGGGGCATAAACTGTGCAGGGAAAATGTTGGAACGATGTTTTCCGTGTAAGATGGTGACAGAAAGTTCCTGTGACTTACCTACCTTAAAAAAAAAAGAAGTCCCTGTGACTCCACAAGTGAAATAACCCATGCAATTTGTAGTGTTACCTCATGCAAGAGTGTAAAAATTGAGTACATATAGTTCATTAATGGATTTTTTGCATATTAGCCCCTACAAATATGACGAATTATATTTTAGCCCCTCAAATCTCACTATTATTTTAATAGTCTTTATAATCTTAATCGTTACACGTTTAAGTCCCTGCCGTTCATTCATTTAACTAAACTATAGTTACCTTATACCCAGGGAAAGGAAAATACTAACTTACCCCTAGTTAAGTGTGAGTGTGCGAGAGAGAGACAGAGAGAGGGAGCAACTGATTCACCTACCCCTCCTTGTCTCCCTCCGGCCTCCCTCCCCCTCCCCGGCCCTCCGGCCTCCTCCTCCCCCTCCGGCCTCCCCTGTGACCTCCCCCCTCCTCCTCCCCTCCCCCTCCCCGTCCGGCCTCCCTCCCCCTCCCCTGCGACCTCCCCCCTCCCCGGCCCTTCGGCCTCCTTCTCCCCCTCCGGCCTCCCCTGCGACCTCCCCCCTCCCCAGCCCTCCGGCCTCCCTCCCCCCTCCTCTGCGACCTCCCCCCTCCCCGTCTGGCCTCCCTCCCTACTCCACCTAGCTTGTTCTCTGCCTCATCCACGGCACGACGCTGTTGACCAGCCAGGGCATCTCGATGGAGGAGGTAGCGTAGAGGTAGTGGGTGACGTGGTAGGACCAGTCCGGGAGGCCGACCTGGTGGCGGTCGGAGGGCTGCTTCGCCGGGTTGGAGTGGAAGGCATGGTAGGATGTCTGGACGAACTCCCCGTAGCGTACGATCTCCCGGCGGAGGTCCTCATCCAGCGGGTCGAGCAGGCCCGACCAGTCCCTGGCATCGTGGAGCTCCCGCCACCGGCCGCCGATGCCGTTGCTCGGGGATGGCCGAGGTGTGCCGTTGAGCAGCCGCTGGAGCTGGTTCAGGCTTCTGGGGGACATATCCTCCACCTTCCTGGCGGTTCATACCAGCGCTTGGCAGATGGTGAAGGAGAATCAGAGCACCGAGATCTTCGACTCGGAGCTAACGGGGACCAAGTCCGGCGAGGCCGAGCTGTACCGGTACCTCAAGATCGCCTGCGAGTGCCTGGACGATAGGCCCCTCCGGTGACCCACCATGATCCAGGTGATGGCCATGTTCAAGGAGTTGCAGATGGACAGTGACAGTGACCTGCTTGATGGGCTCTCTCTTACTACCTCGGTCATCAACGAATCCTCCAGAGAGAAGATCTCGTGAACTCCATTGATTGATTCATTCAAACTTCTACAGATTAAGAATTTTACTGTGCAGAGGGCTTTGGTGACACAACTATGAGGATGCCCTTCACAGAGGTTTTGGTTTGCTGTTGTAAATAATAGCACATGGATACACACCATTGTTATTACTTGTTAGAACATAACAAAAAGTGAATTGTAGAGAAGTTTGGGAGGGCATCAAGAGGTCGACACTTCACCCTTAGAGTGTTGACACTTCAGTTGAAGTCTGCTGGAACATAGCTTCTGTTATGCATCAAGAGGTCGACACTTCATGGTAGTGAGGTCGACACTTCACTAAAAGTCCTCTCTCCTCAACTAATGGGCCTGAAGCTTAACTGCGTGGGAGAGACAAGGCCGCTTGGTGCGGTTACTGTTAGAGTGTGGAGTCAGAACTCTTCATCATGCGTCTCTGCACGGGATCACTCTCTGACTCAGGGGAGCATCCACTGCTCCAGGGGAGCAATCGCTGCTTCAGGGGAGCATGGCGAGCACATGCTATCTCCAGGGGAGCATTCACTTCTCTAGGGGAGCAATCGCTGCTTCAAAGGAGCATTCTCAGCGTCAGGTGAGCAGGGCGAGCACATGCTGTCTCCAGGGGAGCATCCTTCTGTCTCCAGGGAAGCATCCTTCTGCCCCAGGGGAGCATCCTTCAGTGCCAGGGGAGCAATCGCTGCTCCAGGGGAGCATATGCTGTCCGGGTTCTAGCAGGGAAGCATATGCTGTCTCTGGAGGGCATTCATTGCCTCAGGAGAGCATCACTGGCATCAAGAGAGCATGCATTGCGGGCTCAAGGCAAGTCGACCTGCATGAAGAAGTGTCGACCTGGTTCTGGCAATGCATTAACCTGACTGATGCTAGGGGAGCATCTGCAGCCGCTGAAAGGCATACTCGGTCCCAGGAGAGCATCCGGTGGGACAGGCGAGCATGCGCGTCTAATGTATCCCGGAAGAGGGTTTCTGTTTATCAGGGGTATTATTATCCTTAATGTCCTGATTAATGACGCCCTAATCTCCTAGTATAAAAGGGTGGGCTCTCTCATTGTATTGTAACTCAAGTATGTGATTATCTTAGTGGAATCCTGCTGCGGCCGTGGAACCACGTAAAAAATCCCTGTGTGTTCTTGTGTGATTTCTCTTCTCTCCTTTCTCCTTCCTCCTCTGCTGGTTGTCCTCCTCGTCTGGGTACTCCATATCCCTAACAGTTACCATTAGCGTCAACCAGGCACGCACAGTGCCCAGTCGGACCCTTCTTCATCCGGAGCTCATGTTGCGAACGAATTGGCGGCCCTGATGTCAGCCATTCAGAGTTTGTGCACCTGTAAGGACATATTTTTTCAGGACATCGTCAGGATGTATGGTTGTTTGAAAGAAAAGGTTACACGGTCACACACAATTCACTGAAAGGATATCACCTTTCTACGGAGATTTCCAGGTCATGTGAACAACAAGGTCCAGGATTGGGTAATGCTGAACTGGTAAAGGATAAATTGCTAACAGACTGTGGTCCAGACCAAGAATGTGTAACTGGAGGTATTGTTGCCTTGGGAAAGTTTTATGCCCTTCATATAGGTCATCTAGAACTTGCTGTACAAGCATCAAAGGCAGGGACTCCTTTCCTTCTTTCATTTGCAAGCATGGCAGAAGTATTTGGTTGGGAGAATGAATGCCCACTAGAGACAACATGTGCTTCCCTGACGACAGTGATGCTCTCCTGAGACAATGAATGCCCACCAGAGACAGCATGTGCTTCCCTGCTAGAACCCAGACAGCATATGCTCCCCTGGAGCAGCGAATGCTTCCCTGGCACTGAAAGATGCTCCCCTGGAGTAGCGAATGCTCCCCTGGAGATGCGATATGCTCGCCATGCTCCCCTGAGCTGAGGATGCTCCCCTGGAGCAGTGGATGCTCCCCTGGGGCAGCGATTGCTCCCCTGGAGCAGCGAATGCTCCCCTGAAGATGGCATAAGCTCGACATGCTTCCTTGATGCTGTGAATGCTCCCCTGGAGCAGTGGATGCGCTCCTGAGGCAGAGTGTGATCCCGTGCAGAGGCGCACGAACAAAAGAGTTCTGACTCCACACTCTAACATCGGCACCGTCGTGCCTTGCTGGTACCCCTCCGCCCCGCCCTAGCTGGGCCGCCTCCATGGCCGACCGCCTCCATCCTCGTGTCTCGCCGGCGACGAGGTGCTCCCTGCGGAGGTGCCGCCCTGCTCTCCCACTCGACACGTTGTTCTCCACTCGGGCACGCCACTGTTGGCGGGAGACTCCACTGCGGCTTCCCAAGGCGTTGACTGCCCCCGTTCGTTGACTGATGACGCGGCCGCGTCCTCTCTGGATGCCCATGCGCTTGCCACATACCCCCCCCCCTCGATGGGACGCACCCAAGAAACGGTGCTCTGTTTCTTGGTGCGTCCGGTTCCTCTACGGTTGGCGTTCGCCCGTCGGCTTCAGGTTCTGCTCCCAGTGGCCTTCCGGGAGTGGGTATCTTCGACTCGGGTTCGCCAGGCCCTTGCTGTGGGCGACGTGAAATATGCATCAGAACTTCTGGGGAGGAAGCACCGTCTTATGCTGACAGTGAACGAGGGATGTGTGGTTGACAGTGAAATATGCATCAGAACTTCTTGATATTTCTTCTCCCAATTTGACATTCTTGTGAAGTCTGCATGCACTGGGCAATGCACATTTGGTGCGAACGTCATATTTCGTATAAAATTTTGGGCTTCACCCAGATTACCTCCACGTCCCAGAAGATCAACCATGATAAATAATGTACATCTGGTGACACATCCCCCTCTCATCCCCCTCCACCTTCGGTCCCCCTCCCCCCCCTCCAGTCCCCCTCCTTCCTCTCCCTCCGGTCCCCTCTCCCTCTGCCTCGGACCCCCCTCCAATCGCGGATCGCCATGAACCTCAGCCGGAGGGGAGGTCGACTCCACAGGAGGGGAGGTCGACTCCGCAGGAGGGCGGTGCAACGTGTGTATGTTTACAGTGTGAGGGGGAGAGAGGAGTGAAGGGTGTGGAGAAGGAGGCGACAGCGGCGAGGGGTGAGTGTGTGCGTGTGCGTGTGAGGGTTAGAGAGAAAGAGAGTGAGACGGAGGGGGAGGGGGAGGGCGGCCGGAGGGGGAGAAGGGAATCGGAGGGCTCCCCTCCGATCCCCTCTCCTTGGACCTGCTCCGATCCCCTCTCCCTTGACCTCCCTCTGTGTGTGTGTGTGTGAGAGAGAGAGAGAGAGAGAGAGAGAGAGAGAGAGAGAGAGAGAGAGAGAGAGAGTCAATGTTCAACAAGGGTATTTTAGACTTTTTACACACATTTGATGGAATATTCTACGGAATATTCTTTTCTGTGGACGGCAACAAACTACAGGGATTCATTTGTAAAATGTTAAAAATTATATATAGGGACTTTTAAGATAATAATCAGATTTGAGGGACTAATCGGCAATCCACTAAGTTTGTAGGGACTAATATGCAAAAAATTAACCCTTCATTAATTTGGATGAGATGGTTTTATTGGAACCGGTATCTTCTTTCGGTTACACCAATAATGTGTCCTCACCGTCAGTTCCAAAGAACAAATTGAGCAGAGGAAAATGGAGTACGCCTAATGAGAAATGTTAGCTACCCTCGAGGACGGGTCCATATCATTAGCATGTTTGATTCCACCGATTAAATTTATTAAATATTTCTTAAATATGTACGTACACTTTCATCTATTTGTCACCCTTATTCGTGTATTTGTCATCTTTAGATAGTTATTTTTTATTCTTAAATAGTTATTTGTCATCTTTAAATAGTATTGAAAGTCTCATTCGTTGTCTCGAGAATACGCGAAAATTGACATGAGTTGACTATTTATCACCTTTATATAATTATTTGTTACTCATAGATAGTTATTTTTCACCATTAGATAACTATTTGTCACCCTTAAATAGCATTGGAAGTCTCGTTCGTCGTCTCGGGAATACGTGAAAACTGACATGGGTTGATTATTTGTCACACTTACATAGTTATTTGTCATCCTTAGATAACTATTTTTCACCCTTAAATAATTATTTGTCATCCTTAAATAGTATTAGAAGTCTCATTCGTCACCCCGAGAATGCACGAAAACTGACATGAGTTGACTATTTGTCACCTTTATATAACTGTTTGTCACTCTTAGATAATTTTTTTCACCTTTAAATAATTATTTGTCACCTTCATAACATTAAAAATCATTAGAAATGTGTAAAATTGATAAAAATTGAAGCCCACACACTATATATGTGATTCAATGAAAGATAGAATGGGTAATAAACTCATCCTCATGCACGGGTTATAAGCATTTCTCAATCTTATAATCCATGACACATCAGGCCTAACGCCCGGATAACTAGTTTGTAGTTAAGAGTTCACGGCTTAATCTTTGCATGGTTGTGTATTCCTTCTCTACTCGAAGCCACATGCAATCATGCATCGAGAGAGAGGATCTGTGTGTGTGCGTGTGTGCGTGTGTGTGTGTGTGTGTGTGTGTGTGTGTGTGTGTGTGTGTGTGTGTGTGTGAGAGAGAGAGAGAGAGAGAGAGAGAGAGAGAGAGAGAGAGAGAATCTGCCATCCACGCAAATCCTCTGCCATCCACGCAAATTAGTAGAACTGGCCTGGAGGCCCATCTGGTCCAGCCCACGTCGAATTGGGCACACGTGAAAGACGCGTTCAGGCTCGAGCTTTTCGAAGGTTTTGGACCCACGAGGTATTAGTATTGTCTGTCTCATCAGTGTAGCGAGATCGTGTAAAGAGGCAAACCTTGTATCAAGGTTTGCGGGAGTGTTTTCTTTGAGTTTAGCTCAAGCAACTGTTATAAAAAAAATATCTCGATCGCTAAAGGACGTTCTTTTATTAACTCTGGTCGTTGACAAAATAGTTCTTTTTGATGTTTCTAACATCAACTCGGTGTGGGTGTGGGTGTGGGTGTGGGTGTCATATCTAGCCGAAGTCTGTTAATCCCGATGAGATAATCATCTCTATCTCGACCGTCTAATTTATGTGATGAATGTAGTGATTTTCCCATGAAGTGGATGTAAAACGAACCAGCCTGAACGGAATTCTAACTACTCCAAGTCAATCCTAGACTTAAATCAATATTATATATTATAAAAAATTGTTCGATCTTTTTCTCTGATTTAGTTACAATTATCTGATTTTTTTTCGATTCAGTTAATTGTCCGATTTTTTCCCTTCAATTCAATTACGTGTCCTTCAATTCAATTAGAATTATCCAATTTTTTTCCTCCGCTTCAGTTAAAATTGTCTGATTTTTCCCTTCGATTCAATTAGAATTATCTGATTTTTTCCCTCCGATTCAATTACGTGTCTTTTAGTCCAGTTAGAATTATCTAATTTTTTTCCCTCTTTTCAGTTAGAATTGTCTAATTTTTTTCATCCGATTTAATTATATGTCCTCTGATGTGTCCTCTGATCTGTTAGATAAATTTTCAAGTCACTTTCTCTTCCAGATTGTTGAGCCATTTACAGCTCATTATGTATTCACACCGAAGGTAGTCATATTTATTAGTTGTACACATTGGCTTCTATAAATTTGATTCATAGAATTCTAGCCGAATGATTCTTAATTTATTTTATCTTTCAAGATGTCATTGACTAATAATATTAACCAGAATGAAATTTTATGTATTTCTAAAGTTAGCGGTGGGAATACTTTTATGTATTTCTAAGGGTAATAATACGAATGCAAATTTTATCATCACGAACTATGAATCATTTGGTGTCATTAGATGTCAGATTATTAAAGAATATTCAAAATAGATGAGCTATGTCTAATATTTTATATTTATATTTTTCAAGTTTCTGAATCTGCCTAACTTAAGAGTTTGATTTTTTGAGTTTCTCAACTTTAAAAATCAAGTTTACATTTTCTTCAACCGTCTTCAAATACTTTTACTTCTGAAAACTAACTTAAATTTTAAACGATAAAAAAGTAATATGACTAATATATTAACAAGATTTGATCACGTGTATTTTTATGATATAGTATAATTTTATTTTTTTAATTTTTATTGCGCGCGTAGTGCGTTCTTTTGACTAGTATATTACTAGGACTTTTTTTGTTTTGGTCGGTTTGCTCGGACTTATATTTTAGTACCTAGGACTTGCCAGGCCCATGTTTGATCCGGCCCAAGTCTAGTTGGCCCGTACGTGGACACTCCTGTGCTTAAATTAAGATGCATGAAACCCTTACCCATCCATCTTTTGTTCCTAGTTCATCCAACTGTAATACTGAAGCATGGGAACAAGTAACAAATGTTCTTCCTATGAACTGTCAGATCAACCAGAAGACCAATGTCATTAAGTTGGGGGTCCGATCACTCGGCTCACAGGTATTGATTTTTAGTAGAGTAAAACCTGGGAGGATCTTTATCTTAAGTTGTGTTGGGCTGTAACTTCCCATGTCTTCCTGAGTTCCTTTCAGTTACTTCTACATTGCAAACTTCAGGTCTTAGCTTCCTCACATGCCTCTACTACTCCAATGCAGCTTTCTCACCTCCCATGATAATATTCTTACCCTAGACGATACCCCATGCATGATACTCCCCAACAACAAGATCAAGAAGAGCCCCTCCCAATATGGGTCATTTGGATTTCGGCCGAAACATGCATGAAGAGGAGGAGATCCCCAGTCCCCACCCTGCATGAGACCTCTTCGTGGTCACCACCTGCCAGCACTAAATGCAGGTACGGCGGTGGCCACGAAGTCCTCTCTGGGTTTCACGTGGAGACTGCCGGGGACGGCGAGGCAGGCGGTTACACGTCGACCTCCGCCGCCACCGACGAGAGCGAGGAGCCCGCGGGCGGTGGAAGCGGGGGCCTGCCGGCCGCGCCGCAGACAAGATCCATCCGTCTGCGTGACATCCAACAGCGCCAATCGGCTGTCCCTGTTAGATCTACGTCCCTCCCGATATCTCACGGTGTGCCCGACCGTGAAAGCGAATAAGCGATCACTCTACGTGCTCTGTTAATGCATTTCAAACGCAGCAGTAATCAACTCCACAGTCCGAGGGGGTAAAAAGGGAAGTTAAATGAAAGAGGTGGGTAAATATAGACTATATAGTGCATAAAATTTGTAGTGTTATGTATGCTATCTTACTAAGATATTACACTCTCTCTCTCTCTCTATATATATATATGATACCTTATAGTAACATAACATTATATGATCATGTGTTGTCTTTTGGCAGCAGAAACTGTTTTTTTTTATCTTAAAGAAGAGTTGAAAATTAGGTCGACACATTAGCTCTTAATTAATTACTGAAGGATTCTCTAGCCTGGGCAAGTGTAGAAGGATTGTTTTTTTCCTGACCATCACGGAGAAGATTGAAGGCTGTGGTATCCTGGGGTCTTCTTACCTCGGTAATCTACTTAGAGTTTAGATTAGGCGATCAAGGTGGACTTCTATCTACATCAATATTGAAGGTCTTTCAATTACTTCAATTAGACTTTATTAATGTCTTTTCTTCTAAATATTATAAAATGTTATAAAACACTGCATTTGTGTCACGCGTGGACTATTATATATTTTTTGATATTTTATCGTATTTTACTTCAATCCAAATAATTAACCCCTCGATCCGAAGAAGAAAAGATCCCATAGACATTCTGAATGTTAATCTAATGTGTGGGGTTTCATTTAACTGATACTTTGAGGATGATCCATGTGTTGTGAGCTTGAGCTTGATACAATTGGAAGAGAGCTTTGAAGTGGTTAGTAAGCTTTAAAGTTTCATTTTTTTCTCATCGAATTAAGATGGCAATAACGTTGGAAGCAACTTCCACTCATGCATGGAGGCCATACATAAAAGCATGTTTATATATATATAAAGTTCTAAATTCTCTTATGATTGACTGATCGAGAGTATGACGACTGAAAGGTGGCAATAATGTGTGGACAAGGTTCTTCTTGTTGGAAGACAGAGAAAAAGATGTTGGGGTGTAGACTTGATGGGTTGTCCCTAGTGAGAGACGACAGGCCTCTTAAGCATACGTAGGTGTACTGTAGTGGGACTGTACGCAAGGACACACCCCCCATCCAATCAAACATCAGGGGTTTCTATACATATAGGTACAACCACATCCATTCGACAGTCGTAGCCCCATAGACTACAAACCCTATTGATAAACTAGAATAAGACATCAGCGACGTCATGGCACACACACTGTCCCCACCGTCTAGAAAAGAGAGAGAGAGAGGAAAGAAACAGTGTGTGTCGAGAGATTATGGGACTACACTTCAGCTAAAATTTTCATCTTTTCGTATGAAGTCGGCATGTAATACATCCCGATCGAACTAGACACTCAATGCCATGACATAGAGGATCACTTCTACTTGATACTACAACCGGCCGCCTAGTGGCCGGGGAATCCTGAGGATAGACTTGGTCACCATCCGCACAACTGGCTCACCACAAAGTCTTGTTAAGAGTGGTCCACCATGACAACTAAAATTATATTATTTTTGTTGCTTCCCTTTGACATCGATCCTTTGCTTCGTTAATCAGTGGGCTACCAAGGCAGTACCACTGTCTCATTAGACACAGCAGATGGGAGGGTTTAGCCGAATCTTTGACCCTAATGGAAGGCTTAGAGTGTTTAGTATTGAAATTGGGCCGGCTGAATCAAGTCGTCCGACATGGGCATGTGGTCCTGGTTCACCATTGCAACTGGGCCTTTCTATAGCAATGTGATCGTCTTGGCATCCAATACGGCCCAATTGGGAGTTCAATTGCTCAGCTAGAGATAGACTTTGTTGGCTTAAATACGTGTGGAAGTAACTTCTGATTTCTTGGTGAGCTGTGTGTACAGAAGTAAGAAGAAAGAGAAACCGATTCAAAGTAAAAGATGCCGAAAAAAGGTTATAAATAGAACAAGGATTAATTAATCTACTCTCAAGACATCGGAATCAATTAACACACTGTGGATGCAAAGGTCATGAACTGTTTCGACCCAACGTCGATAGTTCTAGATGGGTGCCAATCCATAAACTAATATCTATAGCCGTGCAAGCTTGCATTTGGCATGTTCTATATGCATAGGCTGCCGTTTCAGAAAACTTGATTTACAAGGGAAGATGCATAGCTACGTCCGTACACCAGGAGGAAAATTAAGGAGCACGCTGCGACAGCATCCAATGCGACGGCACGTCGACGACGTATTCCAAATTAAAGCACCATTCTTTTACATGGTAAGTAAACATTGCCTTAACTAATTACACTGCTAATGATGAATGCCAGGTTGGTAATGTGGTATATGTGCCGCTCTAAAATTAATAACCCCCCCCACCTCCCAACACACCCCATCTTCTAATTAATTCAAGGATCAGATGATATAGATTAAGTTTTGTTTTTGGAAAGGCAGAGTTTTATGATTTAACATCATCGAACTTAAGTTCCATTTCCCTAATCCTCAAATCGAAGACATCGACAGTTAGCTGAATGTTGCAAGTTTGGGATGAAATTATCTAAAAGGCAAAAGTAGCTAGGTAGATACAAATTAATTCTCCCTGTTAGCTAAAGAATCATATACTTTGATGTGAAATAGGGTAAAAATTTTGTTAAAAAATATTATCTTACGCTAGCTGTTTTATCAATTATCACATTAAAGCAGTGCTGAATAGGTTTAAGTTCACTTGTTTAATTCTGTGGATGGGAACATAATCTGAATCATGATCAATGCACCAATTCAACTTTGACCAGGGTTACTAAACGAGGCCTAAGAATGGAATATACATAATTTGAGGTTACCCCTAAGAGAGATCATAAGAATCTTTGTTGTCTCATCACTAATTATACGGCCTAGCATCCGGTTACAGAACTATGTTCTTATTTACATTCTCGTATACAGTAGCACAACAATGAACCTTTAATTGCTTACAATAATATATATATATATATATATATATATATATATATATATATATATATATATATACATACATAAAATGTTAATTAACTTGCTCTTAATTATATGCCTCGGCTCCCGTTACAGTGCTATATTTCTGAACAACGTTAGAGCACTGATCATTAATTGCCTTGTACAAAGTTAACAGGGTACATATTTTGTGTGAATATAGCAAGTTCTAGAACTCATTGCTTACAAGGGGCAAACAAAGACTTCTGTAACAGACCATATTCTAAATGGGTATTTAGAAGAGTAATCCCAAATTACGGCATGCATGGATGCTTTCTAAACCGTCCCCCTTACCGTACGTTCTATTTACACAATTTTGACTTCATATTAGACGACTCGAATTAAGATGCGCATGCTTTACTTATTAAATTTTCGCAGTTTCATGAGATGCACATTTTATGTAATATTTACAGCATTTATGTAATTCACGCATATCCAATCCTGCAATTTCACTGAGTTACGCAATTTTGCCCTGAATAGTTTGGATCGTAAGTTTTGGCTCGAAATTATATACTGACTTTCCCGAGAAATGAAATAGTTTCATGAGTAATGCATTCTAGCTACCTCTATTTGCACAAATTCTGCTCGAAATTACATGAATTTTCTAGTCTACACAAATGGATTTTGGCATACTTTGTTAGTATCTAAAGATGGGCATAGCCTTTGGAAGACTTTGGAACGAGGGCTATGCATCATAGACTTTCGTCTCACATCGCAGGCCCTTCTACAGTTACTTGTACGGGTGCTTCCAGATAGAGGGCGATTAATTCACGTACCCGGAACACTGCCTCTTATCTGATCTCCCTGTTATTCTTGACTGGCCAGTTTAATCAAATAGGAGGGCATCAAAACAGGGGGGTTGGTGATCAGTGAACTCTATACCTTCTTGAATCAAATCAGATGTGTGTGTGTGTACATATATATATATTATATATATATAGTTGAAATATGAGAATATTCTTCCTGACGATCCTGTCACTCTTGTTTTCTACCAAGAACTCTTTCACATCTTTAGACTTCATTGCATGCTTGCGTACTGTTCCTTATCAATGTGTGGTAGACGCAGGTCGCCTGGGTCGCTTTCCATATTATGCCCCCATCCGTGCTAGAGAGATAACAGGTTGGACATTGTGCCAACACCAGTATCATTATGCTGGGCCCCTTGAGTACAGAGGATTAGATTAAGTGATAGAGGTAGGCCATCACGTACCATCTTAATTATTAAGAGATTTTATTAACTCTAATTTCAATAGGAAATCAACCATGCATGCATTTCAACCGATGTTATTAATTGGTGTATGAGGAAATATATTTTTTACTTGGAAGTAATAATCTCGTAGAGATAATTTAGATAGTGATCATCGATCTGTCTCGATCCGGCCGTCATCTAATTCAACCTTTGATGGATCTCTTTCTTATCTACATTGAGAGAAGAGAGAGAGAGAGAGAGAGAGAGAGATAGAGAGAGAGCGAGAGAAGACACGGTAGTAATCTCGGTCCATTCAACGTTCAGTAGAGCTAGAGTTCGTCCCATGCAAAGGTAAATGGGAGAAAACGTGGAATCCACCCACAGGGGGTTCACTACATGCAGGGATGATGCAACTCCACAGCAGCATGACATGAGAATTGATAGCTTATGGTACGGTGGCACCGTCGTCCTGTATTTAGACGCGCGTACGTACCCCACAAAGAACGTGTGTACATATACTGGTTTCACTAGCGCTTATATATACATAGCAGAGGATTCAAAACCTAGAAGCACAAGCCACCCTTTTCATGAGGACAAGATTAATATCGAGTGAAACCTGTCCTTCGTGCAGGTTCCGCTGGAGAGTGCTGTTCATGCACTGCAGACTACTGCAGGTGATTGCGACGGGTTCCACGGTGTCATGGAGATCTGATGGCGGGGAGATATGATCGAGCAGATCCTGATTATTCTACGTGGGAAGTGGAGACCTTTGTTGCTTTCTAATCATGTTAATTAATTTCCCCATAAACAACACAATAACCTAATGTTGTCAGATTGATATTTCGTTGCCATCAGATATTCTGAGAATTATGTTTTAGGATACTGACGTGCTGAATCATATATATAATAGTAGGGACAGATATGACTCCAACGTCTCTCTCTCTCTCTCTAGGACGGCATATGTATATTTAAGCTTAAAATCAGAGGCGAATCATCGTTTCTGTGCCTTCTTAGGGACATTGAAATGGTGGAGAAGGCGACGTTTACACTGTTAACGTATCATGGAGAATAAGAATCCGCAGTGGTACACTGTCGACCACTGGGCATCCTTTTCTGTAACATCGTTGGACACTAGTGATTGGAATCCCCACCTGGGAATATATAGGACAGGTCGCCACTGCCTCCTGCAAGATACACAGATTCTATTAATTTGTTGATGATATTAATCATGAGTTGTCAAAGACTGGAACGAAATCGATGATCATATAAGATGCTTGATCATAAACTGGATGCTTAATTCTTTTATTTTCTTTCCTCTGTTTGTGCGCGCGCCGGGGGGGGGGGGGCAACGAAACCAGTACTTCAACTACCAGTCCAGCCTATTTAACGGCAGATGTTGCTGATTAGTCTTTTAGTCACTTACCTAGCCAAAAGAAAAAAAAAGATTAGTCTTTTAGTCTCCCTATCATCAATGATTTGATTCTGTCCTTATTCCTCTTCATCTAACGGCAAACAACAATCAATTCTTGGCCTAGTCTCTTCTATCAGAAAGAATTCGTAGACCCAAGTTGAAAGCGATGGAATTACTACTTGGGACAAATTTCAGAGTTTTCCATTGATCTTGTTCTTCCTCAGATCGAGAAATGGCCAGTTCAATTGGTAGATGAATAGCATATAGAGGAAGCAGCTAGATTTGCTTATGATGTACAGTGGTGACGATTTTAGTTCGCCTTTGCCGCCAATGGGAAGATGTGCACACCATCTGGGTACTGGTCCTTTTTTGGCTTTGATAAGCATGAAACAAGCTGTCATCTGGGAGGGTATCTTACAACACTTCACCAGAGGATTCCCACCAGACAATTTTAGACAACTCTATTCATCGTAGGGTAATCAATTTGGGCAGATGGCAGTAACTAACTCTGTTTGATATCGGGATAAAAGTTGAGGAGAATAGGTGTAAGTCATTCTAGGATAATTTGTCTAGTCTTATTCTCATGTACGCTTGATATATAAGGGGTGAAATACGATTAGAAAAATGGGGATATCCTCGTTTCCAACCTCAAAATCGAGGTTAACCCTGTTTCCTTTAACCTCGTTTATCCCCGCCCATTTTAGTCATACCAAACGTAGAATGAGATTAGAGCGGAGATATCCCCGCTCTAACCCGATACCAAATGGCCTAGAGTGCAGGATTTAAAGGGAGGGATAGAAATGAAAATTTTCGGAGATGAAGTAATCATCTAAGAAAACATGTAGTTCAAGGTTTTGCCTGTAGAAACATATATTAGGTGAAGGGGCAACTCCCCGTCCTTGCACTGTGAGTGTAGTAAACTCCTTTCCAACCAAAGGGGGAAAGAAAAATATTTCATCTGTATCCAATCTGTATATCGCCATGCTAGGAATGTCTGCCATTATTCTTTCCAAAATAATGACCTGACATCAGCCATTAGCAGCACATTATACTTAAACAGTGATGTAGAATCATGTTATGATATCTGATAAGGATCTAATTTGTTGCGTCATGCATGATGATTAAACACATGCTTCTAAAACATGTTCCACACATCGTTACGTGAGAAATCATTAAGACTTCGCAGTACTCCACTCCAGCCTGTTGCTTATTACTCCACTTTTAGGGATTTGATTTTCTTAAGAGGAACTGAGAGAGTGGAGTACGGCTTCGTTTGTCTTCACGAGGAATAGTTAATTGCTCTATGATGTGCCGTCAAAGAAATATTTAAGAGATTGACAGCGCTAGCCCAGACACTATACTGCAAAAACTTCTCGGTTAACTGCAGCAACTTGTATGAAAAATTAATATTGGCAACTTTGGAGTATCATCACCAGAAGCATCTATTAGTTGGGGAGAAACATCATGAACAGAAGAAAGATGCTCACGTAGAAAACATCCACTTACTATAATGAAACATTTCACTCTTCATCTATCTGGCTACAGATCGGTGTAGATCTTAGTGATGCTAGCATGAGAAAGACAGGGCAGAAAATCCCCACTCTCCGCTTTGCTGAAAATCATGTGGAACAAGCTTCCAAATCGTTTTCCACACGTTAAGATATAACTAAAGACCCACTGAGACGAACCTCACAAAACAATAACAGTAGGTGCATTATTTTAATTAGGGGACCATATATATTTCCGACGGCCATGCATCTCTTAGTTTGATAGTGAACATTTGGGGGGAATAGTACATGGCTTATCATTTGTCCCCCACAATCTCTTACGCTTATTATGTTGCTTTTTTTAATTGTTCGATCTGTTTCCTTCTGGAGATCCTTTTGACTTAAACTCGACATTTAGCAAATACAATCACCAAATTAACTTGAGCGCAAGTACAACCATACGTGGAATGTTATATATAATCCATACGTACCCGTGTCCACTTTGAAAGCAACTTGTTTTCCTTATGTTTTTTAATCTTACTTTATCTTATCTTGCATAAATAAACCTGCATCGGGAAACATATATAACCAACTAGCAGGAATAGAAGTTATAACATCAATCCTCTTTTTTCCTCAGGTGAGGGTGTAGATTTGCCAACAATATTCACTATCAATTCTCAAAATTTCCTTTTAATAAGCCAAGTAATCAGTTGCATGACCTGTCGTCTTCATTATCTGCTTGTATATATGCATACATAAGTACATACGACCAAAGTAATGTGTCTATTCTTGCCCAAGAAAGAACGAATAGTGTCTTGAAAGGACTAGTTTATCCGAATCTACCTACCTAATACAGAAGGAACTATCATGACTTTATCTACTTACCTGTATTGCATACATTATTTAATTTGTATTTCACAGATGGAGAGCTTATAGTAACGTTCTTCAGTTTTTTTTCTTCTCTTTTTTTTCCTGGCGTGCTACTAAAGACATTGCCAGGCGCCAATGAAGAACAAAGAGACCATATAATTATATAACAATTAGTGGGCACCGCATGCATGCATATAACTGCTTAATTAATTGTTCGAAAACTGGTACGTAGTCACCTACCATCTATGTATATTCTACATGTATAACGGTAATAAGTGCGGGTATGTTTGTCCAAGTACGTACATGCGCATCTTCTTCGTTTACTTGATCATTCGTGTGCTAATTAAGGGTGCAGGAGCCAAGATTTGACATCTAGAACTACTTTGTGTACCTTGACAGCTCACATCTGAACATGGTATATGCTACTTGATCATTCAGAGCTTCGGATCTGAGTGACTTAATGATCCTATCAGACCGTGTACGTACCAAAGCCCATCTCTCTCTCTTCTCTCCCCCTCCCTCCTCCACACACAACCCCCCTTCGTTTAAATACGTCCAACTTATCTGTCTTCATCAAGCGCGCAGAAGGCTTTATTAAAAGTGGAAAAAAAATGTCATGGAAGGAGACAGATTATGAGATTTGGTTCAGATTTCGTCGACACTAACCCCACCATGAACGTCGCTCTACTGCGATTGTTATATCAATTGAGCCAAACCCAACTCTGACTGTAGAGAACGATACTTCAGTTTACAATATCAAATTGAAAATATCACTTTACTGTAGACTTGCTGTGTCAATAGTAAAGATTATCCCCGGTAATGGCTGCAGACATAAACGTGAGCATAGCTGTCTCTCTGTAAATTAGACCATTGTCATTATCATAACAACCGAGCTTAATTAAACCTCTAAAGGGATTGACGGAGGACTACTATGTACACTAAAGAACCAAACATCATCTCAAGAAATTTACATATATTTGTCAAAATTGGAGAATGATAGAGAATGCGTCTAGCTAGATTGGTGTATCCGGAATACAGATACACTTTGGATCATCTCAATGAATATTTAAATCTTTCATGAATGTGTGGAAGGGCGGCAACTCTTCTAATCTATAACCAAGAGGATCTGGATTTGGAGACTAAAGGCATTTTGGTCTGTGAGTATAAAAGGGCATTTTTGAGACGACGAAGTCGGTAAAATAAAGAAGTGGGAGTTCCAGTTTCCGGCTCAACATTATTGTGCTGTGGGTCCAAGCCCCTAGCCTCATCATCCTAATGAAGAAAAACTTACAACCTCAGGAGAGAGTGAGGTATATATGAAGCACAAGTTGTAAATCCTGATCAAAACTAAGAGAGTGCAACTACAATATTTCAATACTGATTTATTGTAAGATGCCATAAACATCTAGTTTTAAAATCAGTAGCTTTAAAACTGATGAATCTTTTGAGTTGTAAAAGCGAGAGTGTCTTGTCTGGGTGACTGTACTACTGAGGAACCAAAGCTTTTGTTTGTTGGTCTTCGGTAGTTTTGGATTGGAAACTCTAATTAAAATGAAGAAAAAAAGTGCCGCACAATTCATAAGATTTTGAAATTCAACAACCTACATCACTCTAAACAAAAGAACAATAATCCAAAAAACACCATAAAGTAGTACTTCAACGGTATCTTACAGAATTTTGCACTATACGGGCAACTCCTAAAGCCCAAGATTTATTGTCATACTTCAACGTACTATTAGCTAATCCACCTAGCTATTCCTCAAAACTCAAGCTAGTTAGCGCCATAGCTGTAGATCAGTTGCCCTCAACTGTTGGAAAATATTTGCAAATGTTCTCTAGCGCAGTTGGAGACAGTAAAATAAAACTATTCATTTACTCTCAGGAACACCCTCTCTCGATTCCCCGTCCACCCCGCTGGCTATATAGCTGCTATTGCGCTACTTTGGCGAAAGCAGCTACTTCAATAGCAGTTGCCTTTGTTGCCGGCTAATTAATGGGTCAATCTCCCACGAAGAGCTAGTTTGGAATGGCTAACACTACGTACCGTCCCTGGTAGGCAATGTCGCTGCATGCCTAACCGCTCCTTCTCAACTTATTACACCTACATGTAGGGGCATGGGATGAGTTTGCAGGGTTTCTCCTTTTAAAGCATGAAACAATCTTTTTCGCAATGTGTTAACACAAATCAACCCGGTAATTAAAGGAGATGTACGTTGACAGCACGACCACAGTCGCGAAGGTGGTTCTGGTGTCAATACAGGGAGATATGTATGATCAAGTATGGCAGGAATATGTAAACAGACTTTTCAAACAAGAAGGATGGGCAATGGAGGTGGTTAAGAAAGTGCTTTCCTCGTTTGCCCTTTTCCGGATTTCTCATCTACCCTCTTGTTCTGTCCAAACGCCACTGTGCCCTTTTTTTCTTTTTCTTTTTTCCCTTGAAAAGATCAAGCCTCTCTATCTGGTCATATATTACTGCTTCTAATCAGTAGCAGCTTTGTTGACCATCATACAGGAAAAACTACGTACAGACATAACAGTTTTCTCCTCGAAGTCCCTGTCAAGATCTAGCTGGATGATTCAGCAAGTTGATTCCCTTTTCTATGTTGACGTGTGAGTGGTGGAAACGTGAGAGATCTCACGTTCGTGTCCTCGCAGCGGCTCGGAGAAGAAGTAAAAAGAAAAAGCATGGGTACCCCACACGTTTAGATATGTGAAGCCCATGTTAAGGATGTTCATGATAGAGTCCCAGATGAAATAGAAGTTTTTTTTGTTGTGGGTTTGAGATGTCTACGATATAATCCTGAAAAAACTCTCAAAACAAAAATTGAAAAATTGCTGTTTTCTCTGTTCTTTCCTATTCTTTCCTCCGAGGAGAAAAGAGCTTGACTTGGGGAGGCCCGAAATGCTTTGGATATTGTACTGTTGTCATTGGAAATCAAAGATAGTGAAGAGATCTTACCCGTGGACGTAGATCAGAATTTTCTTTCTGATTGAACCATGTAAATCTGGTGTGTTCTTTCTTGTGTGTTTGCTCTGTTCTTTGTCTATTTTATTCTTTTATGTAAGACTGCGTATTCCACTTCTCTATACCTTTCCGCACATATAGTCTACATTCTATTGATGTAGATGACCTTCTATAGCTCTGACAGCCTGATTTGTATATTCTGGATCACGGTGGAGACTTGTCGCGGGGAGCCTGTATTGAAAGTCCTTGATGAGAGTAAGAGGATCAATCGAGTCTCCTTCAAGTTGGACATTGTCATAATATTCCAGGGCCGATGCTAAATGGAGGCCTTCATAGCTAGGCACCCTTGAAATGAACAGAAGAAATGTCTTTCTTAAATATCGGCCATAGATGGCAGCCTCTATCTGGCAGGAACACTCTTTAACCACGGCTGTATATATAGAGGTTAAAATCTGAAGCATGTACTTAGCTGTCAAGATTCTCTTTTATCCATCATGGAGGTGGATAGAGATGCAGTGAATCCTTGGTGAGAGCAACAGCATCAGCTGTCAAAATTCTCTTCAAGTTATTTGGACGTTGTCATCATAATAATCGATGGGCGATAGGCCTTCTACCGAGGCATCCTTGCCCTCAACAAAAGGAATGTCATTCTTAAATATCGGCCATAAATGGCAGACTAATTTATCTGGCCAGATCCATCTTTAACTACAGCTGTATGGGTCTAAAATCTGAGAGATGTACTTGTCTGTTAAATTAAGTTCACTTTTATCCATGTTGGAGGTGGATAAATTAAGATGGGGTGGATTCTTGACGAGAGAAAGAGCATCAGCAGATCAGTCTCCTTCAAGTTGAACATTGTCATAATATCCAGGGGGGGATAATGCCAAGTGTAGGCCTTCTAGGCGCAATTGCGCTCAACAGAAAGAATGTCCTCTTAAATACCGTCCATTAATGGCCAGAGCAGTCATTTACACAGCTGTACAAGATTTGAAGTCTGAAAGATGGACTTGTCTGGCAAAGCTTGATCACTTTTATCCATCATGTGGATCTGCATGCTGATCTCTTTCTGCCGTGTTTGGTTTTTCCACGGCCTGTTCATGTCGTTTATCTTCCAGTACTAGTCGACCATGAGTGAAGAATGAGATGGTGCTCGTGCTGAATTTGCCAGTGATGACTTAAATTATACCATTAATAATGGGTGTGGAAGTAAAGATGAGATTGTTTGCAGCGTTGCTGCCACATATATTTTCCTCTCGGAGTATAATGAAGAGATGAAACGGAGATTCTGAGATTGTCAATGGAGCTGCCCATTTTGAATCTTTGGAGATCCATCTCTGTACATTCAGAAATATTTTTGCTCCATAGGCCACCGCGGGTCTAAATTAAGTCCTTTCTTTTCCCATGTAGGGTGCATCTGTATATCCCGCTTGGCTAGCGCGTTAGTTCTGATACTAATGTTTCTAAAGTTTCAAATATCAATAGTATTGTGGTCCCTAATTTGAAAAGCGGCAGTCACAGAAAGGGAGAGTTAGGGGTGGGGGAGGCAAGTCAGTTGATGCCTATAGTTTGAACTGCAACGTTGTTTTAAATGTAACTTCAATCTTATATTCAATTCGTTGCAATGCGGTGTTCCAAAAAAAAATCTTCATTCTACATAGGATCGAAGGCCACCTTTACTCGCAACAAGATCAGATTATGGACTTTATTTCATAATCTTTAGAGAGGGAGAAAAATAAAAAAAATTAATTTTTGAGAATTTTCAAAAATCCATCCTTGCATCTTTCTATAAATCTCATAATCCACTTTTTCCCATAATCATATGTGACGATGACACATTTGAAACAGCTTATTCTGAGGTGGAGATTTGGAAGTCACGGTAGACCCCCAATCTAGCTTGTCGACAAACACACCCTTAAAACTAATTTTCTTACGAACTAATCACCGTTCACCGCAGGCGAGTTACTCCCTAATTAACCCTTTAAAATAATTGGAATCTTCCAAAAGGTGCTGAATTTGAAAGGCCACCAACACCGGGGATAGATTTGTTGGCATCTCTGGTGGGGACTTTCCCAAGATTGAGAGGCTGTCCGGATGTCGGGCTGCTGCCTCGGGGAGCTCAACACGTCAAGTTGGCGGTGTCAATGTCTGACTTGACACGTGGCGGAAGCAGGGCGCCCGCAAAGTGCTGCTGCCTCGGGGAGGCCAATATTATCTGAGTTGGCCGAGCTTTTTCCGAGCGGACACGTGGCGGAACGCAGAGGTGCCGACAGTCGCTTTCGCGGGTTTCTCGCTGGATTTGGTCGATTCGGGAGCCGGAGACAGCGACCCCGATCGTAGGTGAGCCCCTTCTGTGGGACCCACGAATTTTCCAACCCTTTGGTGTCGACGTTGGTAAAAAGAACAGGGCTACCTACTGTGAATGATACCCGCCATGAAGATTTTTAGTTATGTGTGAGACACTATTTATCATTCCGCTTCAAATTCTTGTCAAAAAAAAAAAATTTTATGTATCAAATTTGACGTATAAAATTACGTTATTACGTAACATCTCTTTTTATTGACTAAAAAATAAGGTACAGTGATCATTTTCGCACATAAAATGATGCCTGCATTTGACACGTATGGTTCATTTTTTTTTACACATTAGACGTGAAGTGTATTCGACGGAAAAATATAAGATTGAAATATTTTATAGAATTAAAATATTTTACATATACATAAAATATTTTATTATAATAATAAAATATTTATTATATGAATGAAATATTTTATTTGACGAAATAAAATAAAAAATATTTTATAAAAATAATATTTTGTTACATGAACGAAATATTCTGGTATAAGAATGAAATATTTGTTAAATGAACAAAATATTTTGTTTGACTATAAAAATAAATTAATGAAATATTTTATAAAAATAATATTTTACTACATGAACGAAGTATTTTGTCACAAGAATTTAACAAAATATTTCAATCATATACCAAATGTTTCATTCATATGTAAAATATTTCAATCTTACGAAATATTTCGATCCTATTTTTTTTATCCAGTGTACTCCATATTTAATGCGTAAAAAAGTGAGCCGTACGGATCTGAGGTGGGCGTCGTTTTCTGTGCAAAAACAATCATTTTACTTAATTTTTGGGCCAATGAAAGAGAGTGTTATATAATGACGTGATTGTGTACATTAGATTCGGTACACAAAGTATTACTCGAAAAAAAATCTTATAACTTCAAAGGTTTTAACTAAGAATCACAAGTAAAAAGGCCAATGTGAAAAAGGTTGGCGTGCAGCTAAACGCACTGCAATCGTTGTGCCAGGAATCTCATTTGCAAAATAAAGTTTTATCCGACTCTATCTCGAGTTTATTCAGCCCATTTCTTGAGATGTGGCTTCCGAATGATCATGTCATAGTGTTCCATCGGATGAGAACCTTTTAATTTAAACAACAATGTGAATATTCGTATTTTTGGAGAGTTTAATTCTGCACCCAGATAGACTGCTGCAGCAACACCAACCTTGTCTGAAATGCAATTTCTACCATGTATTCAAAATATTGTGAAATATTTGAGCTTTAATTAATGTTGATCGCTTGGCTGTAGATTTAATGCAGCATCCGCATTCCTAAACAAAGATGAACGCCGTGTGTCATTCTGTAGATAAAATCATGATCCGAAGACTAATGACGAATTCCTAGATTAATTAATTGATGTCTTAATTTTGTATTATTCCCAGAGCTAATTATCTATTCCTGGACATGAGACCAATAAACCACCAAGATTCCTCGATAAGATTGGTATTTAGGTAAGTTTATCATCATAATTACATTAATCCAACGACGGTTGAGGTCCAAAAAATATCATATTAAAATTTAATAGATTACGACATCTAACTTAAAACCTCAAGATATTAATTAAATAAAGAGAATTTCACTATTATAAATATATTATATTTTAATTAATTATCAATGCAGGACTATTCTAACCATTATAAACAGAATTTAAAATCACAGAGTAGATAGAGAGAATGAAGGCGAAGAACAAAGCAAGGTTGTCATATAGAAAAGGAAGGTGAGATGACCTCAACGTTTTCCACACATTATTATTACCAAAAGAGAGAGAGACAACACTACTGACATTTCAACTACCCAGCTGCCAAACTCTGGCTTTGATGGCATGGGACCTCCCCAAGACGAAGTGCAATCGATTCCCACCTCATGTGGTGTGCGGAGCAAAAATGCGATCCCCTCTCACTCTCTTTGGATGGAATACTCTCGTCTGTATATCTAGATTTTTGAATGATTCGGAATTTATTCTTTATGTTTAGAGTTTTCTTATATGTTCGTCATCTTTGAACCTTGTTCACTTGGGTGAAGATCGACCTAGTGCCCAAACCAATAACTTACCGACCAAAACAAGAAGCATTAATTCAACGCCCATTAGTATTTTCAATACTGATCTCTATCCCGTGACAACGTTTTTTTTTAAATCATGCCAATACCTGCGAGGCAAGTTGAGGGAGAGCATACACCCTTTCAAGGAAGGGAAGGGACGCTCAACCTCCAGCCGGTAGACAGGAAATTTTCATATATATAATGCAAAGAAAGGAAGAACAACATATGGCTATGGCCGGAAAGAGGGGCACCCTATCTAAATAGGACGAAAGGGGCCGGTTACGGCAGTGGGAGGCACATCACAATAGATCCAAAAAAGAAAGAAACGGAAATAACAACAAAGATCAGCCAGCAGGTCCACCATCAAAGATAATAAGATTGAGTCCAAGGGGGAGCCTTCAATGGCCGTGTTGGTCTTGAGAAGTTAGTCGAAGCCCTCATGCGCAAACCACTGCGGGTGGTGACACCAGAGGCCCCCACAGGGGCCGGAGGGTCCTTCCCCACGAAGTTGACGTGTCATTACAAGAAAAGGCAGTGTTTGTGACGACCGTCGTCTGTCCGAAAGCCGTCCAAAATTCCATCTAAAATGAATTTTTAGACGGATTTCAGACGGATTTTAGACGGATATACTTCGTCGTATATTCCTAGTAATAAATTTCAGACGGACTAAATAGTTGACGAAAATTCCGTCTGAAAGTTAAGACGGAAACTATGTGGATGAAAATTTCGTCGGTAACATAATTATCTGACGAAAAATTATGCGTCTGAAATTCCGTCCGAAAGTTAAGACGGAAAAGGATCCGACGGAAATTCCGCCTTAAATATTTCCGTTGGATACACTGTCCCAAAATCCGTCTGTAACATAAATCTATCGCGTCTGAAATAGAGATGCCATTTCAGACGGAAATTATCCGTCTGAAATTTCCGTCTCTAATGCCGCTTTTCCTTGTAGTCTGTGCAGCAACAAGATCCTTCATGTGAGAGACCGATTTCATCGAAGGGAGAGCTAAAACCTGGAAGGGCAGGGAAAGAGAAGGGGAAGGGGGGGGCAAGAGGCTTATCCGCAGCCAGACGAGCAGGAGGGACATAGGTGCTGGGCCCACGATATGAGGATTTAATCGCCTGACGCACAGCTTGAGCAAAGGAGAGGCGAGGAGCAACAGGCGCATCGGCAGGAGAAGGCTGCATACCAGTATCTCCAGAGGCAGGGACAACAGAAGCCGCTGGAGGAACAACAGGATCATCTGCACGGGGGCTCAACCGGACGGAGGTGGCGACACGAGGAGACCAAGAGGGAGAAGCAACATTAAGCAAAGGGGGAGGCGGTCCAGAGGAAGAGGAGGCGGCCCCCCTGTCACCAGCAGCAGAAGGGCCAATGGCCAAAGAAGAAACGGGAGCCTGCCCCACGGCCATAGCATAGTGCTTACAGTGAACCCCTGTAGCTGACTGAGCAATGGGCAGAGAGGCACTAGCCACAGGCTGGCAGAGACCAAGAACCATACCCGGGGTGCAGGTGTTGACTTCCATCGGAGAGGAGTCGACTTCGAGCGGGGCAAAAGAAGCAATAGAAGGGCCCGTGTCACGCCCCGAGCCTTTAATTACAACGAAAGACTCGCTCGGGGAGCGCGAACAGCCGGCATGGGAAGCCTCTCGCAAGCAAGAATCAATCAGAGCGCAAGACAATCACCCAAATAAATGCAATTGCACAATAATATTCAAACTCCAACTTCATTTCATAAATGATCAATATTCAAGATACAATCACTAATTTGATTTCCATTCTACTAGACTCAAAAAATTAGGAAAATTACATTGACTCAATCTAGACACTTTAACTTCCTAAGTCTTCTCTCTCATCTTTATAACACTTTCACTCGCTTCCGGACCCGCTACTAGTATACCCCGAATCCGAATCCGAACTATTTCCATCTCCTGAAAAATATTGGAAAATAGGTCATGAGCACACTTGCCCAGTAGGTATCTTCGCATCAACATGAAGGTACTATTTAAGTAATTACCATTTTAGCTCTAAAGAAATAAGGTAAAATCATGCGAATGCGAGTCAATCATGCGATCAAATCAATAGAAACAAGATAACCATGTAAGATAGGATGATCAAGAATGAACCAGCAAGAATATAACAAGAACATGATATTGACCTTCCATGAACAAGAATGTAACGAGATTGTACTAGCAAGCCACATATTCCTCACTTTAGCATCTTATGCTTAAGAGCAAGTGCTTCGTGAATTTCTGTAGAATATCAAGCAAGAATGTCATGTTGTGCCGTGGATCTTCACTTATTTATAGAAATAGTACTCCCAGCGTAATGCGACGCCAGTAGCATCATACCCCATGGTTTATAAAATAGTATGTTTCCGGCAATCAGCCGAGGGGACTAGCATAGAGCCCTTGAACACAATCAGTGCTCGATCGCATCTTCAGTTATAAATTAAGCTACTTCCACGCAATATAACAGTAACGTATGGCCAAGAATATAGCACTTCCAATAATTTCATGATAACTAAGATCAATGAATGAATGCTTCAACATAAGAATGTAGGAGTCAAGAAATAGACTTTAAACAATGTCATGCTCATAGAAATAAATCGACAGCATAACGGTATTTTCCTTAACATCCATTTCTTTTAGATCAATTTAAGTAATATGACAAGTTCTAGATTATCAAAGTTTGTCTAGAATCATAGGAATATCAACCCTTGGTCAAACCTTGGGTTAACATAAACAAACTATGTAACGGTCATTTGCTGGGCCGTTACATTATGTAACACGCCAATAATGGACCGTTACAGTGATCCGAGTCCAGAATGATAAAAATAGACTCAAAGGAATGTGACGGTCTAGCACTGGGCCGTTACGTGAGCCTGACGGTCCAGTTCAAAGCCGTTACATTTCAAGAATCAAAAACCACGATAGAGTGTTCTAATTAATGGGCTTTCATTGGTATAACCAACTCGGCGTCCTAGTGGGAATCCCAGGCTCGCGGAGAATTACGGAGGCCTTGAAACAATGATTTTCTAGTCCATTGGAAGGAATATCCAACAGAGAGGTCCTCATGTCCAAGATTGTGTTCCTATAGTGCAAAGTGTGAACTAATGACAACATACCGGAATATGTGCCATGTACGTATAGAATTGACTCTATTGACAGAGAGAGATATGTATAATCAATGTGAATATCATGATAAAAACTCCGTCAATACAATGTTAAAAAGTCATGCTTTATAGTATAAAACTATAGAATTTTGGCATGAAATTAACATATCCTTAAAATATCACTAAGATATCAAAACATGCAATACCTATCATGCACAATCAGATATCCTAAAAATCATGTAATCAGGTTAAAACTCAAGTAACTATGCTTAATCAATAAATAATATTGGCAAGTTATTTTCTGTCTTAGGGTTGACAGAACGCAGGATATAACGGTCTTAAGAGGGGGCGTCACAGTGAAAGTGACGGTCATGATCAAGCCGTTACTTGAATGTAACGCGTCTGTCCAAGCGCGTTAGAAACATCCGTACAATTCAAATACTACAGAGTTTGTAACGGTCTGTAGTAGGGCCGTTACTTGAAAGTGACGGTCCTATGCTAGTGCGTTACAGTATCTGCTAATAGAAAACAATCATAGAAACTAAGAGATCAACTCACATCATGTCTTTTATCAAAACATGATGAGTTTCTAGTCATGTTAACGGAGTAAGGCCATCTACATGCATAGGTGATCATGAATAGATGTATAGTCATGCTTTAATTTCCTAATTTGGCTAAGAGGTGCATGATGTGCATAGAACAAATAAAACATGAAATCAATTCTCTATAATGCATGGAATTCAATCAAACCAGAGGGCCTTTAGTCCTACCATGATGTTTTTGCCGTTCATGAGATAACCTACCTCTTGCTTAGACTGTAGTTTCTGAATTTGGTTGAGAACCTTGCCCTTGATCCCTTCCTTCTCTTGTGACTTTTTCAGCAACTTCTTTAGGCTCTAACTCCACGCCCTCTTGACCTAAAGATGTGAAATTCGGAGGGGAGTTAGTCTAAAGTATTGTAAACAAATTATTCTAAAGAACTTACCTGAGATAATGACTCCTTACCTTGCTTCCTTACGCCCAAAAAGTAAGGGTCGCACAGTTCAGAACTATGCCATATTTATAGAGTTTAGGCTAGGGTTTGAGGATTAGATCGAGTTTAGAGTCCTTATTTCATCAAATCCTAATCTCTAAGAGTCCTTAGAGATTTTACAATCCTTCCAAAGTCGATCCATAGTGGATAGGAACATTAAGTTCCAATCTTTTCATGAGTCCCTTCACTTACGGAACTAACAGGATGTAACGGTCGAGTGCCCATGCGTTACATGGATGTGGCGGTCTTACCATAGACCGTTACAGTCATCGTAGCTTAGAGTTTTAATTTATAACAACTCTTTTGTTAATTATCTAAATAATTATCTTATATTATTAGTATTTATCCTTAATATCCGTGGATAGGCTTAAATACCTTCTAGAATATGGGCCAAACCTAATGGTCTAGGTCCTAAACCCTTTTGGACTTCAATTAAGTGGGTTGGGTTAATTGATTAACATAATTTTGGCCTTATATTGATTATTTAGCCCAATTAATGTCAGAATATTATTTAAATATCTAGAAATTACTTTTATAAATTTTGGGGCTCTACACCCTCCCCCACTTAGAAGAATTTGGTCCCCAAATTCAATTTTTGGATTGAGGAGAGTGTACTTACAATTAAATAATTCCGGGAATCTTTTCTTCATAGCTGATTCGATTTCCCATGTTGCTTCATAAGGCCATGCTTTCTTCCATTGAATCTTAACCATAGGAATGACCTTATTTCTGAGTTGACGTACTTCTCGTTCCAAAATCTTCATTGGCGTTTGTTCGTATGTCAAGTCCTTCTGAATCTCCAGATTGTCATAAGTGATAATGTGATCTGGATCATACACATACTTCTTCAGCATCGAGACGTGAAATACGTCATGAACTCCTGCTAACTGTGGTGGCAAAGCCAATTTATAAGCCACTTCGCCGATCCTTTCGAGGATTTCAAATGGACCGATAAATCTTGGAGTTAGCTTTCCTTTAATGCCAAATCTTCGAATACCACGACCCGGAGAAACCTTTAGATATACATGTTCTCCTACTTGAAATTCCAAGTCACGCCTTCGATTGTCAGCATAAGATTTCTGCCTATCTTGTGCCATTTTCATCCTTTCCTGAATGAGCTTGATTTTCTCTGTAGAATCTCTGATTAAATCGGGGCCTAGAAATTGCCTTTCCCCTATTTCATTCCAACATATTGGTGATCGATAACTTTTCTCATATAGAGCTTCAAAATGTGCCATTTGTATGCTTGCTTGATAGCTGTTGTTATATGCAAATTCTACCAAAGGCAAGTGATCACGTCAACTTCCTCCAAAATCAATGACACAAGCCCTGAGCATATCTTCTACCACTTGATTTGTCCTTTCTGTTTGACCATCAGTTTGTGGATGGAAAGCGGTGCTAAAATTCAATCTAGTCCCAAGTGAATGTTGTAGGCTCTTCCATAATTGTGATGTGAATCAGGGATCTCTATCTGATATAATAGCGACAGGGACTCCATGTAACTTGACAATTTCTTTTATGTATAGTGCTGCTAGAATATCTACAGACCATCGACTTTTTATTGGTATGAAATGTGCAGATTTAGTCAATCGGTCTATAATTACCCATATTCCATCGTGTCCACCTCTTGTCTTAGGTAGTCCCATAATAAAATCCATTCCTATGCTTTCCCATTTCCATTCCGGGATATTTAAGGGATATAATTTACCTGCGGGTCTGGAATGTTCCGCCTTCACTTGTTGACATGTGAGACACCGAGATACGAAGTCAGCTACTTCCCTCTTCATATTGGGCCACCAAAAGTTTCTTTTGAGATCCTGATATATTTTTGTACCTCCTGGATGAATGATATACTTTGATTTATGTGCTTCTTTTAAGATCAATTTCTTTGTATCTTCGTGATCGGGTATACACATTCGGCCCTTGAATAGTATTCTTCCATCTTTGGATATAGAAAAATCCGGTCTTTATTCAATATTGGCTTTAATTTCCAGTAAAATTGGGTCCTCCTCTTGTAACTTGGCCAAATCCTCAATCAATGTTGGTTGAGCTCGGATATTTGCCATGAAACAATTATCTTCCTTAATGTCAACATCTAGATTCAATTGAGTAAATTGAGGAACAAGGTTAGTCATACTAATCATGAGACTTGATAACATACCCATTGGTTTTCTGCTAAGTGCATCTGCCACAGCATTTGCCTTGCCAAGGTGATATTGAATAGCGAAATCGAAGTCTTTAAGATATTCCAACCATCTCCTCTGCCTCATGTTAAGCTCTTTTTGAGAAAATAAATATTTCAAACTCTTATGGTCCGAATAGACAGTGAACTTTTCTCCATAAAGATAATGACGCCAAATTTTCAAGGCGAAAATAACTGCTGCTAATTCCAAATCATGTACAAGATAATTTTCTTCGTGACGTTTCAATTGTCTTGAAGAATAGCAAATCACCTTTCCATCTTGCATAAGGACACACCCTAAGCCAATTCCAGATGCATCCGTATATACTTCAAATCCATGACCCTCTATTGGTAGTGACAAAATATGGGCTGTTGTAAGATGATTCTTAAGACTTTGGAAACTCTTTTCACAGTCCTTCGACCAGACAAAATGATTTTCTTTTCTGGTAAGTCTAGTTAAAGGAACCGCGATCTTTGAAAAGTCCTTTATGAATCTTCTATAATAACCTGCTAGAGCCAAAAAGCTTCTAACTTCAGATATAGTCGTTGGTCGGCTCCAATCTCTGACAACTTCTACCTTAGAAGGATCCACATCAATACCTTCTTTTGAAATAATGTGGCCTAGGAATGAGACTTCCTTGAGCCAGAATTCACACTTATTGAGTTTGGCATAAAGTTTATGTTCTCTAAGTGTTTGCAATGCTATCCTTAGATGTTCTTCATGTTCTTCTTTTGTCTTGGAGTATATCAAGATATCATCGATGAAGACGACGATGAACTGATCTAAATATGGCTGGAAGACACTGTTCATAAGTTGCATGAATGCTGCTGGGGCATTAGTTAACCCAAACGGCATTACCACGAATTCATAGTGGCCATAACGACTTCGAAAAGCCGATTTGTAAATGTCCTCTTCTTTGATTCTAAGCTGATGATAACCCGATCTTAGGTCAATCTTAAAAAAATATTCTGCTCCCGAAAGCTGATCGAAGAGCTCATCAATACGCGGCAATGAGTATTTGTTCTTGATTGTAAGTTGATTCAATCGCCGGTAGTCAATGCATAACCTGAGAGAACCATCCTTCTTCTTGACAAATAGAACCGGCGCACCCCAAAGGGATGTGCTAGGTCTGATAAAACCCTTGTCTAGAAGTTCATGTAATTGCTTCTTTAATTCCTTGAGTTCTGTGGGGGACATCCTGTAAGGGGCTATAGAAACAGGTGCCGCACCTGGAATGAGTTCAATGGTAAAGTTTACTTCCCTCTCGGGTGGTAAACTAGGTAGTTCGGATGGGAACACGTCCGGGAAATCATTTGCAATAGGAATGTTTGCTAGGATAATTTCCTTAGATTCGGTGACAATGACTGAAGCAAGAAAAACTTCACATCCTTTCGAGATAAGTTTGCAGGCGTGTAGAGAAGATATAATGGTAGGATGTTTCTTATATTAGATGCCAAGAAAGGAAAATCTTGGAAGACCGGGCTTTCGGAAAGATATAATCCTATTTCGGCAGTTGATGTAAGCATCATGGTCTACAAGTCAATCTATCCCTAAAATGACATCATATCCTTTCATGTCAAGACATACTAAGTTTGCAGGGAGATTATGTCCTTCTACCACTACCTCACAATCAGGATAATAGTTGGTAAGCTTAGTTCCAGATCCTAAAGGTGTAGTAATAGCGAGATCTGAAGGTAGGGGAACAGATGCAGTTGGTAAAGTTTTTACAAAAGTGGTGGAGATAAAAGAATGAGAAGCACCAGTATCAAATAGCACGAATGCAGGACGAGAACAGATTTGAAGAGTACCTTCCATGAGCCCATCATTTTGATCCCTGGGCGCTTCTTCTTCATCTATAACTGCATTGAGACGAGCCTGCCTCCTACGTCCTCCATTATTTGGTTGGTCTTTCATAAGGGGGCAATCTGGCACACGATGCTCCCTACTCCCACAACGCAAACAAGCACGTAGGCGCTTCCAGCATTCTTCAGCCGAGTGGCCGAATTTCTTACAAAAGGTGCACGCCGAGGCGACTTGCTCCTTTTCTTCCTTCACCTTTTTACTACTCTTTTGAGAACTTCCACCGTTCCCGTGCCTTGATCTTTTCTTATTATCACGGCTTTTGTATGGTTCCGTGATGCTGAACTTCTCCTTTTTATAATACCGATCAGAGCGCCGGCTAGATTCTTCTCCCTTTTCTTTCAACCTTTCGACCTTCTCTAAGGTCCTCTCGCATAAATATGCCCTTTGAACCATCTCCGCATAAGTGCGGATATTCTGTGTCCCTAGTTGTTGAATGAAACCGGGCCGTAACCCGTCCATAAATCGGTTTGCTTTTAATAAGTCTGTACTAATCAAATGTGGTGCATACGGTGCTAGCCTTGAAAACTGCAACTCATATTCTGTTGTGTCCCTCAAGTCATTTGAGTCATTCTGTGGTCACTTGGGTCATTCGACATCATTCTATGGTCATATGCATTCTGTGGTATTCTTGGTTTTGATAATGGCTAAACACTATTAGTCATTGTTGTTCTTCACTCCTATGTGACTGACATATGTGCTGTTTTGTTCATGACAGATATGCAAATGAAGGCTCAATGTTGCGCCCTTGCACGCGGATCGATCTACGCGGTCAGGTCGCGGGGATCGACCTGCCCGGTCAGGTCGCGGGGGTCAAGGGGGCAGCGCCCCTTGCGGGGGTTTCCGGGGGCAGAGCCCCCGGAACAAAAATTTGATTGAAGACTCAATAATAAAAGCTTCAAGACTGTCAAGGGCGATGCCACAAACATGCACGGGCTGCTAATGGAGTTGAACGACGAGGCTAGAACGGAAATTGGACCGACCCGGGATAAGCCGGGTTCTGCCCAGCTGGCGATCAACCGCCAGCACAGGGGCGGTCGACCGCCCCAGCCAGCAACTGCCAGCCTGCACGAGTTTAAGTAGCGGTCGACTGCCAGCCAGTGGCGGTCGACCGGAAATCCCAGGGGCCATTCGTCTACAACATTTCACAGTAGCGGTCGACCGCCAGGAGCTGCAGGTCGACCGCCAGCCCCGAGCCTTCAATGTTGACTTTGTTTTCAACTTCGAAAAGGGCCATTAAACATGGATTTATTTAATCCAAAAGTCACCTAAACACCCATAAATTATGGATCTGGTCTGAGGCTTGGCTATAGACCATTCAAGGTCTATAAAATCAATACAAGAGGGTTGGAAACCCTTATGCTTCAAGGCTTCAAGAAGGAAATCAAGCTACTCCGGGAAGAAGTTCTTCATCAAATCTTCAAGTGATTGAAGCTACTTCAAGAGGAAATCAACTCCAAGCCAAGTGAAGAAAAAGCTGCAATCATCTTCCTCTTCCACATCTCAAGGTGATCCATAGAAGCTGCAAGGGTGTGTTCAAGGGAAAGGAGTTCGAAGTACTGTAGCTGTGAACAGTACTCCGGGAAGAAGTTCTTCATCATATCTCCAAGTGATTCAAGCTACTTCAAGAGGAGATCAACTCCAAGCCAAGTGAATCATCAGATTCAAGCTCCAGCAAACTCAGACAAGATCTTTTCTCTTTGAACATATTTCATATCTTGTTTGAGTGTTTTCATATCTTGTTCTTTTCCATTTCATTCAAACATTTGGAACTGAAGATCGTCCCTACCGGTGGTTAGTAGGAAGGCAATCGGAAGCTGTCCGATCTGCGGTGTTGACGTCCCTACCGGCGGTTAGTAGGAAGGCAATCGGTGGTCTTTCCGATTTACGGTTCAGTGCGTGGCACTAGTGGAGCCTCACCGGATTTGGTGAGGGGTGGACGTAGGACTGGAGATTCAGTCCGAACCACCTTAAAATCTCATGTGTTGTGATTTGCTTGTGTGATTACTTTGTGTTAGATGCATGCTTAGGTTCAATATCTATATTACATAATCATCTTGTTAAGCAAATCACTGTGTTCTTCGTTTAGCTAGTTATATTCTGCTGTTATTATCATTACCTAGCTATATAGAGGGTTGCATTGCGAAAGAGGGGCAGATCTATTCACCCCTCCCCTCTAGATTGGCTGTCCACTACACAACATAGTCTGCCACGGACATCATCCCTTGACGAAGGGAGGCAAACTTCATAGCCTTCCTTTCCTTTACATGCTCGGAGAAATATTTGGCATGGAATAAAATGAGAAAAACATTTCATGTATGTGGCACATCGGCTGGAGGTGCCGGAACCGATTTCTACCAAGTACGAGCATCCTTATTTAATTGGAACGTAGCCAGATGGACTTTCTCCTGATCAGTGCATTGAATAACATCAAATATCCTATTTATCTCATCGATCCAATTTTCTGCTTCGTCTGGATTGGAAGATCCATAGAAACGCGGAGGATTTAGACTCCGGAAATTGCGATGAAGGTCTCCTGCCCTTGCCCCCGCACCACCTTGTGCTATGGTTTACAGTGCCTGGGTGAGGCCGGCAATAGTTTGTTGCATACTGTCCCAATCTACGCGATGAGCCATGATAAGAATAATAAGGTACCTGAGAGAAAATGACAACTTGTTATTTCTCATGAAATTGGAATAAGTAAAATAATTCTTAAACTAATTAGCTATCTTATCCCGGGTTCTACCCAATCCTCACATGGGGGTGAAATTTTTCCTTAGTTCATAGGTATGGGTCCTTAACCTTGGACTTATCCTATGACATGACTCTTTTCCTTAAGTCCTGAGACTTAGTCTCTGATACCAACTTAACTGTCACGTCCCGAGCTTTTAATTACAGCGGAAGACTCGCTCGGGGAGCGCGAACAGCCGACATGGTAAGCCTCTCGCAAGCAAGAATCAATCAGAGCGCAAGACAATCACCCAAATAAATGCAATTGCACAATAATATTCAAACTCCAACTTCATTTCATAAACGATCAATATTCAAGATACAATCACTAATTTGATTTCCATTCTAATAGACTCAAAAAATAGGAAAATTACATTGACTCAATATAGACACTTTAACTTCCTAAGTCTTCACTCTCATCTTTATAACACTTTCACTCGCTTCCGGACCCGCTACTAGTATACCCCGAATCCGAATCCGAACTATTTCCATCTCCTGAAAAACATTGGAAAATAGGTCATGAGCACACTTGCCCAGTAGGTATCTTCACATCAACATGAAGGCACTATTTAAGTAATTACCATTTTAGCTCTAAAGAAATAAGGTAAAATCATGCGAATGCGAGTCAATCATGCGATCAAATCAATAGAAACAAGATAACCATGTAAGATAGGATGATCAAGAATGAACTAGCAAGAATATAACAAGAACATGATATTGGCCTTCCATGAACAAGAATGTAACGAGATTGTACTAGCAAGCCACATATTCCTCACTTTAGTATCTTATGCTTAAGAGCAAGTGCTTCGTGAATTTCTGTGGAATATCAAGCAAGAATGTCATGTTGTGCCGTGGATCTTCACTTATTTATAGAAATAGTACTCCCAGCGCAATGCGACACCAGTAGCATCATACCCCATGGTTTATAAAATAGTATGTTTCCGGCAATCAGCCGAGGGTACTAGCATAGATCCCTTGAACACAATCAGTGCTCGATCGCATCTTCAGTTATAAATTAAGCTACTTCCACACAGTATAACAGTAACGTATGGCCAAGAATATAGTACTTCCAATAATTTCATGATAACTAAGATCAATGAATGAATGCTTCAACATAAGAATGTAGGAGTCAAGAAATAGACTTTAAACAATGTCATGCTGTTGACACCTTGAAAATGAGCAAGGGCAGAAGCAGAATTGAAAAGGAGATTAGACCAACAGTGAAAGATCAATGACGAAGCTCGTCAACCGTCTACCCGGTTGAAGCCTTTTCCCGGCCAAGCTGGGGTCCGGTGCCGTTGCCAGTCAGACGGCGGCGCTGATGAAATAGCAGTCACCTGACTGATGAAACCCCCTAGCACACTTTAACAAGAGCTACACTACGGCCTCGTATGAAGGGCTGCAGATGACACGTCACATCAAGTCAGATATTGATTTGTTGACAGATGAGATGTGAGCAAAGATAAAGATAAAGCCAGAACCAGCAAATGAAGACTGTGAAGATTCCGGCAAGGTCCGAGCCACGGAAGAATTACCACTGAAACCATTACCCGGCTAAAGCCTCCTTGGGCCAAAGCTGATGTCCGGTGTTATCGTCATCCAAACGACAGCACTGATGAAATCCCAGCCTGCTGACTGATGAAATCTCAAGATGATCTCAACAAAGTTACATCACTAATACTGGACCTTCTCCAGTTATGATGAATATCAGTTTAAAGAATTAAGAGAAGCCAAGGCACGTGTGAGGCCTAAAAGCCCTAAATGGGTCGGCCAGATGGGCTTCCGGGAGCGGCGTCGGAAACCTCAACAGAGGCCACTCGGTGCGCCGGGAGCTGCTGCGAGCAGAGTGCCGCGCCGACTTCCACCTGCCGAGAGGGTAAGAGGATCGGGTCTATAAAAACCCACCCCTTCAAAAAACACAAGAAAAAAAAAGAGAGAGAGAGAGGAGAGAGGGGGGAAGGATAAAAAAAAGAGAAGCTCAGAAGATCCTCACCATCACCACCGCCGGAAGGAAGAAGAGAGCCTCCTCCACTGAAAGAAAGAGAGAAGAGACCAAAGGAGAAAGCAGAGAGAAGGTTCGAAGCTGATTGAAGGTGGGCACCGGGGAGGGAGAGGAGTCAATGCTCCGCCCTCCCCCCCCCATTTCTATATTTTCATCTTCTTGTAATTTCGATGGATGATACTTTTTCTTCTTCTGATGTATTCTGCGACATCGTAATCGGTTTTCATGCCGCTAGAACAGGACTTAGTCTTTATCTGCAATTTTCTTCTATGTACTCCGTCCCTCTAATGCATGGATGTAATAGTCATGTTCGGATGAATAAAAAAATGGAACAGGCCTTGATTGTCGCCTGCTATTGTCTCTGTGGAGGTTTGCCTCTTATTCCTTTCCCCAGTCTGATTATTCGTCTGCGTTTTCTTTCTCGAAGATGCTTTCATGCGCTTGTTCCAGGGCCAGGGACAGGCTATCCCTTGGCCTTCAGAACAAAGCCAAGCCACATGATGATTCACATCTATGAGATTCCGGAGTTTCCGATGCCTGATTTGTTTATCGACATCATCAGAGTCGTTTCTGGACCAGAGACAGATATCTCTTGGTTCCCAGGATGACGAATGATAACATCAAGCCATCCTCCTGGAAGTCTATCCAAGCAATGGTGACAGAGGCTTCTTATGTTCGGTTCCCCTTTTCCATTTCCCTCTGCCCTCGGGTTTCCTTCTAAACCCACTCCAAAGCTGGTTGATACCCAATAAATGCATCCATCTTTGACTCCTCAGGGCCAGTCAATCTCAGCCTTAATCACCAGGAGAACCCCCTCAATCATCCATAAATCCAAAAACAGAGTGCCGTAAAACCCTAAATTCACCTCGGCGCCCTCGTCTGTCTCGGCTCCACAAACAGTAAAGCGGATGAACAGCCCTCGGCGCAAGCCTTCTTGCGCCGAGACCCTATCCCATTCTCGCGCCGGGAGCCTCCCTGTTGTTTTACCTCGCGCCGTAAAGCCACCCCATCTCATTTCTCCTCGCGCCGGGAAGCCCACGCCGGGAGCCTCCTCCCTGGCCTGCTCTTCATCGCGCCGGGAAGACCCCGCGCCGAGAGCCCCTGCCTCCATGCCATTTGGCGCCAGGAGCTCCCCCTGGCCTCCTTGCCATTGGCGCCGGGAACCTACGGCTGTTTGGCCCTTGCGCCGAAAAGCCTCCTTGGCCTCCTCATTCTTGCGCCGAGAACCCCTGCCTCCTTGCCACCGGCACCGAAAAGCCCCCTTGGCCTCCTTGCCATTGGCGCCGGGAACCTACGGCCGTTTGGCCCTCGCGTCGAAAACCCTTCTTGCCACGCTGTTTCACGCCGGGAACCTATATGCATATCCAAGCTGCCCCGAGAGCCTGCTTTGCCACTCAATTGAACCCCCGGCGCCTGGATCAAACCCACCCAGGGATGCCCATGAGTCACCAGACCTGACCCGGGGATAAATCGAAGGGAGCAAGACTCCCTCATGTTCCGTTGATCCGCGTCGGACTCCCGAGCACCCCCCTTTTAGCTAAAGTGAGCTCTGCTAATGCATGAGTGTCACCGGCTTCTATAAGGGAAGAGTCAAACAGTGCCCCAGGGCATACATATGCAGTGTGGGAGGTTCGCTCCCTCTTTTTCTCGGCTTTCATCCCGGCACTCCATGGGTGATAGCCTATTCTCCTCTGGGCATAATCCAGAATATGGGGAGATGCTGCCGAAATGTCGACCGATGTTTAACCCCGATGAGCCCCGGGAAGTACACGTCATGCACCTCCCGTCCGGCCCGATCCTTCGGGGAATATGAACTGCGAGGCCTTTGGCTGGATGAGAAACGTGAAGGGGGACATATCCTCGATGACCGTTCGGACCCTGCCCCGTCGCTGCGCAGACAGTGTCCTATCTCTACCCGGCACGACCTACACAGAGGGGTCATGCTGATTTAATAACCTATCGTTTATCCAGTCACCTCCTTAGAATAATAATAGCTTTAATATCATGCACTTCGTTTTTAACCGCCCCGAGCGGCCTCCTATTTCGGCGTTTAATCAAGGGTTGTCCTTCTTAGGAAGGACGTAATTAACGCCATAGCCTTTATGGTATGGCGGACTTTTGATCCCGACTCGGACTTCACAATCGACTGACCAAGTCAAGTCGAGCGCACAATGAAATCGTCACACATGTGACTGGCACGCCAATTAACCAAACCAATAAATCAATGGGTCAATAAATATCCAAATCCATTAAATCTATTATAATAAAGAAATAAGAGTCCCCGCGTCCACAAGTCTGGCACGCCCGGTGGGACCTTGTCTCCCTTCATCTCTACGCCAAAATAGGAGGCCCAGTGGGTCCCCCCTCAAATTTCTGATTCCGCGCTTTCTCTATTTTCAGGGAACTACAATGACGGCTGGAATCATGTCTGTACACTTTGATCAACAAGTGGTCGATGCACATGTGCGAGAGGGCTACCTGGCGGTACCTCTTGCGTTCGGATCGATGCCGCCTGCTGTTGGGCTGCCCAACTGCCTGGGCCTCGTCTTCACCGACCTTCTGCAGGTCGACAACAACGATCAAGGCACTGCTGGAAGTAGTGCCCCGATGAAGACTGCTGATAACAAGGGTGGCTTACCAGAGAGGACGACCTCGACAGCCGTCGCCTGCTATGTTCATCATGTTCAAAGGAGGGACACGGTCCCCGCTGCTGCCCAGATGAAGAAAAGAACTAACCGGAGGAGCCGGTATGCTGCTGCCGACCGTCGTCTTTCAAATTCTGGGAGGACGATGATGATGGGTGACGTTAGGGTGAACCTCAACGGTCGCCCGAGAGAAGTCCGGCCAGACAGGATTGTCCCGACCGTCTAGATCAACAACAAGTTCCAAGTTCTGGCCACCAGGAGGGCCAACTGGGAAACTGATGAGAGGAAGCCGCTGGCGCCCAAGCCAGCAAGATATAAACAGGTCTGGCGACCAAAGAAGATTCAGAGCTGGGCCCCAACTCGAGATGAGGGGAAAGCTACCGAGGATGCTGTTGCCCGCTTCAGGGCAGGAAGCAGAAGAAGAGAAGGAAAAGACATAAGAGATGATGCTGCTGTTTACCCCAGGGCTTGGGGTAAGAAAGATGAGAAAGAAAATGAAGAAAGAAATCTGACCACTGTTCGCCCCAGGATGAGGGGCAGAAAATATGAGCAGAAGCAAGACCTCTCGGTCCCCCATCCCAGGGCTGGGGGCAGAAGATGGCAAAGGAAGAACTATGATGCTGCTGCCAACTGCTGCCAGGATGGCGACAGAAGATTTGAGAAAGAAGAAAGAATGAGAACAAGCGAACCAGTCGCTGCTGCCATTCCAAGAAGAGCAAGAGCCTGTGCCAGACAGGCTGATATATTTAGATATTCCAAAGCTGAGCATCTGAATGCTCAGGTGGCAAGACTGGCTCATCAGCCAAGAGGTCAGGAAAGACTGATGCTCCAACCAGAGCCACAAAGGCACAACCCAGAGGAGATGAAGCAAGTGGCTCAAGACTACTTCCACTACCTGGGGAATTCTGCCCTCGGTCGGCAAAGATTATCCCGTGCCCTGGGCACCGTGGATGAAGAAGAGAAGAAACCTTCAAGAAGTGATGCTCGAGTCTCCTCCTCCGATTCCAATGATTATGGGGAAGGCCGCAGGGCCGGATATGGGAAAGAAGACCTGTGTGGGGAAGAACCTGAAGAAAGAATATCGGTCTTCGACCGACTCAAATATCCCGACCAGGCAAAAAGAAAAGTCTACAGGCAGAAGGGAAAGATGCAGATCTTCACCTGTAACATGGCTGGACTTGTCAGGGGGCAAGACATGCTACCAACTCAACCGGATGAGCTGCTCAGGCTGGCAACCAGACCCGGGCCTGTCACAAGAAGAGGCCAAGCGGCGAAAGATAAGATGAAAATTGATGATGAAACCCGCAAGATCACCACTATGACAGTTGATGTGGTGACAACGGAGGAGGAAGATAATCCCTTCATTGAGGATGCTGAAGGGACTTCAGAAGATGTACAGATCCCGTCCACCCTGGATCCCATGATCCAGATGATGTTCAGAAGATACCAGCAGGAGATCAATGCTCTCAGAAAACAGCTCAATGAGAGACATGAAGCTACACCGGTCTCCAAGCAAGCCGAGCCTGTGGGGCATACTTCCAGCTCAACAGAGCCGGCTATCCTAGCTAATCCTCTCCTGGCTGATAAGGGCAAAGCACCGAGCCAACCTGTTCCACAGCAAACAGTAGCTCAGCCCTCTGCATCTCAGACACAGCCTACCGCGCCCACCTTGTGCGCCACTGTGATGACAACTCCTCATAGTCAGCAACAAGCTCACTTCTTCCCAGAAGACATAGATCCAGCCGTAGCCCACAAGCTGATGATTGAAAGAATTGTGGAGATGAAGCTGTCTGAGAAGACTGGCGATGATGTTAGTACCTATGATGTGTACAAGGTGCCATATCCTCCCCAATATGCTGCTAAGAGACTACCTCCAGGCGTCAGTAAGCCGCCTAAGTTCGAAAAATTTAATGGCCAGGGCTCCCCCAGAGAGCACATAGCTTACTACACCACAATCATGGGCGACCTGGCAGTCGACGAAGCTTATCTGCTTAAGTTCTTTGGCTCATCCCTTACTGGGTTAGCCTTTGAATGGTATTCAAGCCTGCCAGCTGGATCGGTGGTTGATTGGCCTGATATGCAGAGAAAATTCCGCGATAGATTTCATGTCACTGAAAGAGAAATCACAATAGCAGAGCTATATGCAACCAGGCAGAAGCAAGATGAAACTGCACTGGACTACATCAAAAGATGGAGGAACTTAGCCATGAGATGCAGAAGACCCCCTCATCAAGAAGATGCAGTGCAGATATGCAAACAGAGCCTCAGGAGAGAGGTGCTAGAAAAGATGATCGGTGCAGATGTCAGAACATTTGACCGATTAAACAATATAGTGGCGGAGGTTGAGACGTTCTTGTCCAAACGTCCAACCGCCAATGTTCCCAACGTGGTGAAAGGTAAATCTAATGATCGACGACCATTACATTCTGAGGCTAACACCGTCGATTTCAGAACCTTCGAGCAGTAGAAGGGGAAGAAGGGGGCAGATGAAGCTCCCCCGCCAGCAGACACGGCAGAAAGAAAGATAAGGTCTCTCTGAGAAACAAAATGAGAAAGCCATATTCTTTCCCGAAAGATAAGACAGCCGCACTATTCAACTGGGCATACAAGTTCAACAAGGTAACATTGCCTGAACCAAAGAGACCCGATGACGCGGCAAAGAAAGGTGATCCACTGTTCTGTCCATATCACCGTGCGCTGGGGCACGCAATTGAAGACTGCTACGTCTTCAAAGATATCATGGAAGGCATGGTCAAAAAGGGCGAGCTGCAGCTGGGAGATTACCAGGTAGAGCCACCTCGTCCGCATGAGCCTCCGGCATTAAAAATGGCCGCCAATATGATTTCAATCTACCAGCAGCTGCCTAAGGAGGCCGTTGAAGAATGTACTAAGCATACTTATGAAGCTTGCTTCCTCACCCCACTGAAGGATCAGGAAGGATGGCAGATGAAACCCATGAAGAACAGAAAGAAGATTCCCGCAGCCAATACCAATGGAGCAGTTGTCCGCGGTGTCACACCAAGACCTGAACCGCCTCCAGTAAAGCCAGTATGGCGCACAGCTGAGACAGGGCCAGTCATCCGGATCCCCACTCATAACCGGAGAAGACAAGTCCCCCTACCTACACATAAGGAAGTAAGTCCTGCAGCCAGGCGTCTACAGCAGTATATCAATGAGCTCGATGAATATGAGCAGAAAAAGCCTAAACACCTGCTGGTAAAAGACTGTATATTCTGGGAGCAGCTCGAAGAATTGAAAATTGAAGAGCCGCCAGAGGCAGAACAAGGAAAAGATGAGACTGAGCCCTTCTGGGGGCAGGAGCTGGCAAAGCCAAATTTCCAGAAGAAGAAGAGACGGCCCAAGTCCAAAAAGGGAAAGAAAGTCGCGACAGTACAGTGTAACACTCTGTCAGTGCTCTTTTCCTTGCCCGGGGAGAATGATGAGGATGAAACATCAAATGCCCCACTAGAAGCCAACCATGCGGAGGCCTCAACTTCGGCACATGCAACACGCTCCGGAAGAAGATGGGGGCGCCCACCACCAGCCAATCATAACATTATGTTCAGAGGGGAACAACCCTACCAGATTCCTGAACCAGAGATACGAGGTGTCCAGGTTCCTCCCCCTGCCAGCCTGTACCAAGAAAAGAAGAAAGGAGGTCAAACTCCGACATTTCTGGAATTTCTGTCCAGTCTAGAAAATGGGCAGTCGATACAGGCTGGGCCAGATAAAGGCAAGAGACCTCAGCAGTCGGCATCTGTAGCCTACAAGCAGAATGAGAAAGAAGGGGATAGCCCTCTAATGGCACCAGGGGCCATTGCTGCAGAAGAAGCCCCCCAAGAAATCAGTCCAGAGGTTGAGGCCAGCACTGGTCAGCAGAGGCCGCAGGTACCACATGAACCTCCAAAACCCCGATGGGCGGAAGAAATGAGACTGTCTAATGTCAGGGTGGGCAGCCGGATCATGAAAATGCTAAAGAAGCTCCCTACCAGATTCTCCATCTGGGAGATTCTCTCTCTGAGTGAAGAGGCTCGCCAAGCAATTGTTGATGCCTTGCAGTCGCCGGCACAATATGAAGCACTCCTGACAGAAGTGAATTCTGGGCCGTCAGTTACATTCACAGAGGATGACATGCTGATTCCGAATTCCGGCCATAACAGACCGCTGTATATGAGGGGCTCCCTGAACTGTCAGCCACTGAGCAGGATACTGATAGATCCCGGGGCCGCCGTGAACATTCTCCCATACCGCATCTACCAAAAATATTACTTTGATCTGCAGCTTACCAAGGTCAGAGACATGAAAATTGCGGGATTCAACCAGAAATGTGAGACGCCCCTTGGGGTGGCTGATTTTAACCTCACATTGGGGGATCTCACTACCGTGGTACGATTCTATGTAATCGACTCCAACACCACATATAAGGCCCTGCTGGGGAGACCGTGGCTGCATGAATATCAGATAGTGCCGTCCACGCTACATCAATGCATTAAATACTGCCATGAAGGAAAAGAAGAGAGGGTGTTTGCGGATCTGCATCCCTTCGAAGTATTCGAGTGCCATATGCTCGATGCATCCTACTACACGGAGGTGTCGCGAAAGGGTGAAGAGAAAGAGGCTGTGGTCAGCCAGAAAAAGCCGGCGACGAAGGCAAGAAATTGGTCTCCACCGCCACCAAAGGGCTATATTAAAAAGCATGAGGTATCTCACATCTCTTATGCCGGTGACTTTGCTCGGATCACCCCTCCTAGCATTCACCCGGATGATATCAATGAAGAAATGAAAGAAAAGTACACACAAGTGGAGGTGCCGCAGGGTTTATTTAAACCCATCGTCAGCCTTGAGTACCAGACGGTGCTACCACTGAAGACTATGGAAGTCCCTCGCTTCTGCGAGCCTCCTACCATATTCTACACTGGGGAGTCAGTCGAGGAAGATGATCAAGACTGCATGGTCCCTGAAGAGGCTGCAAACCAGATGGTGCCGATTACGGGCTTAGACTACACTACCCAACGGGTTTCGCAGATGTTCTCTAAGATGCAGATGCCATCACTACAACCTGCTGCCCAAAAGAAGGCGTTCAGGAGCTATGGGATCCGCCTCGGGATAATAAAGAACTGAGGAAGATCACTCAGCACCCAGGATTGGGCTATACTTTACAAGAATACTATGAGGCCGAGGTGGATGTCATCTCTACCTTCTACCAGCATGAAGATTCCCCTGGGGTGGGCTACGACCCATACCCTTCGGAAGATGAAGAAATCATTTATCAGTCCATAACAGACAATGAAGCCCCAGACAATCAGCCAGAGACGGGACGTCTGATGAAGCAAAGAAAGATTGGTGCTGGGAAGACCTACCTTCCAAAGAAGATCTGTTCCATGCTGAAGCAAAGTTTGACACGGGAACCCCAGATGAAGACCAAGCAGCCAAAGAGCTGAGGGAATGCTTGGAGTTTGAGCGCATCCTGGAAGAAGTCCGGGCTCTACAGAATGATGATCTCTCAAGGGAGTCTGCATCAGAAGAGCCTCTAAGGGCGGAAGACTCCGTCTTTGAGTTTCCTGCTGATCCAGTTACGTCCTCGGGGCACACTGAACAGAATACAACAATTTTGGCCGTATATGATGAGCCAGCACCCGCTGATGACCAGTATGATGAAACAGAAAATCATGAAACTGAAGAAGATTATATCCCGGGAGGCTTCATTGACTTGCAAGAAGCCCCGCCCGAGGTCGAAGACGGAGGTCAGGCCACCGTCGATGAGCTTGTGGAAATAAATCTGGGAACCGCAGATGAGCCAAGGCCGACATTCCTCAGTGCACTGCTGGAGCCAGCTACCAGGGAACAGTACATACAGTTCTTGAAGAATTCTGAGACTGCTTTGCATGGACATATGATGAAATGCCGGGACTGAGTTCTGATGTGGCGCAGCATCGATTGGCAATAAACCCAGAGGCTAGCCCTGTAAAGCAGCCTTCCAGGAGAATGCGCCCTGAATTGATAAATCAGATTAACAAAGAGGTTGACAAGCTGATTGATGTAGGCTTTGTCGAAGAAAACCAGTATACTACATGGTTGGCCAATATAGTGCCCGTAAAGAAGAAGAATGGGCAGATCAGAATCTGTGTTGATTTCCGGGACCTTAATAAGGCTTGCCCGAAAGATGATTTCCCGGTGCCAATCACTGAAGTGATGATCGATGCAACTACTGGCCATGAGGCCCTATCATTTATGGATGGGTCATCCGGATACAACCAGATCTGGATTGCTGAAGAAGACAGAGTGCACACTGCATTCCGCACCCCGAAGGGGATATTCCACTACAAAAGGATGCCGTTCGGCCTCAAGAATGCCGGCGCTACCTACCAAAGAGCCATGACAAAGATCTTTGATGATTTGCTCTTCAAGAAAGTAGAGTGCTACATTGACGATCTGGTGGTGAAAACTAAAAGAAGAGAAGACCATTTGCAAGACCTGAGGGTAGTATTCCAGAGGCTGCGCAAATATGAACTCAAGATGAATCCCATGAAATGCGCCTTCGGCGTGTCCAGTGGAAAATTCCTCGGGTTTATTGTCCGTCATAGGGGCATTGAAATTGACCCATCCAAGATTAAGGCTATCCAGGAGCTCCCTCCACCAAGGAATCTGTCCGAGCTGAGATCTCTGCAAGGGCGTCTGGCCTATATCCGACGATTTATATCAAATCTGTCGGGAAGATGCCACCCCTTTCACAAGCTCATGATGAAAGATGTGCCGTTCCTCTGGGACGATGGCTGTCAGGAAGCCTTTGAGAAGCTGAAAGAATATCTCAAGACCCCTCCGGTGCTGGGGGCACCAATTAAGGGCAGGCCCTTGATACTGTATATCGCAGCCACATACTGTTCCCTGGGGGCAATGCTGGCACAGATAAATGAAGAAGGCAAAGAACAAGCCTTATACTATCTGAGCAGGAGGCTGATTAGAACTGAGGAAAGCTACAGCTACATAGAAAAGACCTGCTTGGCACTAGTCTTTGCTGTCAAAAAGCTCAGACACTATATGTTGTCACATGAAGTCAGATTGATATCTGCAGCAGATCCGCTCAAATATATATTGACTCAGCCAGTTCTGAAGGGCCGGTTGGGCAAATGGGCAGTGATCCTGATGGAATTCGATATTACCTATACACCCCAAAGGGCAATAAAAGGACAGGCCGTGGCTGATTTCTTCGCAGAGCATCCTGTGCCGGAAAATGATATGCTAGGGACTGAGTTACCCGATGATGAAACACTCGAGGCCTGCCAGGCTCAGTCAGTTATGTGGCAACTATTCTTTGATGGAGCATCTAGAACAGAGACAGACTCCGATGGAAAGACCAGAATACGGGCTGGAGCCGGTATTGTGCTGAAATCACCAGAAGGAGAGGTCGTGCATACTTCCTGTTCTATAAACAAGCCCTGCACCAATAATGAGGCCGAGTATGAAGCTCTGATAATCGGGCTATATGTCAGCCTCAACATGGGTATCCAAATGCTTCAAGTATTCGGGGATTCGATGCTGATAATAAAACAGATCCAAGGGGAGTTCGAAGTGCGGAAGCCAGAACTGAGTCCCTACCACCAAAAAGCTGTGCGCCTCATGGCGAAATTCTACCATATTGAGCTCAAGCATGTGGGCCGTGGACACAACGCTCAGGCTGATGCACTGGCGAAGCTGGCCAGCTCCCTGGCAGTCCCACCAAATAAGACACTGAACATTGTCGTTATGAACCGGCGGCAAGTCCCCAGTATGCTAGAAGAGTGCTCCGAAGAAGACGAGGTTGCCACCATCAGCACAGAGCAAGCGTCTGATTGGAGACAACACCTGTTGCAGTGGTTTCTACACCAACAACTGCCGCAGATAAGAGAAGAAAAGATGAAACTCCTAAGAATCAAAGATTCTTATGAACTCAGGAATGGAATTCTGTTCCGAATAATGGCAGATGCACGCAAGAAGATTCTACTCCGCTGTCTGTCCACTGAGGAAGCCTGGCAAGCGATGAAAGAAACACATGCTGGGACAGCAGGTGCCCACCAGGCTGGTCCCAAGATGAAGATAGAAATCAAGAAGCTGGGCTACTATTGGCCCACCATGTTTGAAGACTGCTGTAAATTTGCAAAATCATGCCAGAAATGCCAGGAGCATGCTACTGTGCCTAGAAGGCCTCCTACGACTCTGCACCCTACAGTTCCCAGTTGGCCGTTTGCACAATGGGGAACTGATGTAGTCGGGCCACTGCCGACTTCCTCGGCCGGACATAAGTACATACTGGCCATAACAGATTACTTCTCCCGATGGGCGGAAGCTGTAGCATTAAGAGAAGTGACTGGTGAATTGGTCGCCAGATTCATCAAACAGAACATTATCTTCCGGTTCGGGATCCCCAACCGAATAATATCCGACAATGGAAGTCATTTCAGAAATCAGAAGGTCTATCGGCTTGCTGAGAAATATAAGATCGAATGGAGGACCTCCACTCCTTACAATCCACAGGCAAACGGATTGGCAGAAGCTTTTAACAAGACTCTCTGCACCTTGCTGGCCAAGGTCGTCAGTTCTAATAAGAAGGACTGGGAAGAGAAAATGTATGAAGCTCTGTGGGCATACCGCACTGTCTTCAAGACACCTACAGGGTGCTCACCATACTCGCTGGTATACGGCTCAGAGGCAGTGGTTCCGCTAGAGCTGGAAGTCCCGTCACTCAGAGTGGCAGTCCAATATGGCCTGGCCCGTGGCGAACAGACCAATGCAGAAAGAAGACTAGAAGAGCTGGCTGAATTGGAAGGAAAGCGCCTCCGAGCTCAGAAGAGTATCCAAATGTATCAGGCCCGCATGGCCACTGCATTCAACAAACTCGTAAGAGGACGAGAATTCAAGAAGGGTGACCTTGTCATGGTCAAGAAAAAAGAAGTCATGGCGTCCAACCCAAAAGGAAAGCTGAATGCTAATTGGGAAGGTCCTTATGTGATACAGAGGGTCTACGAAGGAGGGGCCTACGTGGTTGTTAACCATCGAGGGGAGATCCAATTCTCCCCACTCAACGGAAGACATCTAAAGCTGTATCATGCGGCACAACCGGCATTCCCCGAGTGATCAGACACAGCTACCCCTTCCTTGGTTTAGTGGCACTCCGCCCTAACCAAGCTACACCCTTTCCCGGTCTAGTGGCACTCTGCCCTAACCGAGCTACACCTATTTCTTGGTCTAGCGGCACCCCGCCCTAGCCAAGCTGCTACCTTCCTTGGTATAGCGGCACTCCGCCCTAACCGAGCTACACCCCTTTCCTTGGTCTAGCGGCACTTCGCCCTGGCCGAGCTACCCTTCCTTGGTACAGCGGCACTCCGCCCTAACCGAGCTACACCCCTTTCCTTGGTCTAGCGGCACTCCGCCCTAGCCGAGCTACCTATTTCTTGGTCTAGCGGCACTCCGCCCTAACCGAGCTACCCATTTCCTTGGTCTAGCGGCACTCTGCCCTAGCCGAGCTACCCTTTTCTTGGTCTAGTGGCACTCCGCCCTAACCAAGCTACCCTCATCTTAAGCTGGTGGCATTCCCACCTGTCACCCTCTAAAAAGGAAGGAAGAAAAAAGAACAAAAAAAGTAAAAGTAAAAAATGGGGTTAAAAATAGAGATGCCCCGCCAGACTTGCTCCTATATTAGAGACAAGTGCAAAAATGGCCCAAAACCCAGCTGTGGCGAAAACTCGAAAGGGCACTGCAGGCAAAATCGGGTACCCCGCCACGCGAAGACCCGTAAGGGCGCGTGGGCAAAAGCAAGAGGGGGCCGGCTCCGGCGAAAACCCGAAAGGGCGCTTGAGTCGGTAATGTGGTGATTCCAAAGAAAGCCTCACCTCCCACCATAAAACTCCTCGTCGATCGACCGGCGCCTGGTCCGATCAACGATTAAACCCATCCGGAATGGACCTTACGTCTATTCTGCTGAAGCCTTCATGCATTGCTCGAGAAAAATTCCCTCGATAATAGGCCCACCTCGGGATAGACCTTCCGTCTGTTCTGATAAAACACTTCCACTTGTTTCTGTCTAAGACCCACAACAATGAAACCCTGTCTGGTTTAGACCTTACGTCTATCCCAATGAAACCTATCCTACGTCTTACCGCGATGAAACCTGCTGTTGACCAGTTGGCACACTGCCCGATCAACAATGAAACCCTGTCCGGTTTAGACCTTACGTCTATCCCGATGAAACCTATGAAATCCTTGCATTGGTATAAACCCAATACTAATGATGAAACCTGATGCTGATCGACCGGCACTTTGCCCGATCAGCGATGAAACCCTGTCCGGTTTAGACCTTACGTCTGTTCCGACTAGATCTGCATATCTCTTTACGTCCCGCCGTGATGAAACTCGCTGCCGATCGACTGGCACACTGCCCGATCAGCGATGAAACCTGTCCAGGCTAGACCCTACGTCTATCCCGATGAAACCTATGAAATCCTTGCATTGGTATAAACCCAATACCGATGATGAAACTCGCTGCCGATCGACTGGCACACTGCCCGATCGGCGATGAAACCTGTCCGGGCTAGACCCTACGTCTATCCCGATGAAACTTATGAAATCCTTGCATTGGTATAAACCCAACACCGATGATGAAACTCGCTGCCGATCGACTGGCACACTGCCCGATCAGCGATGAAACCTGTCCGGGCTAGACCCTACGTCTATCCCGATGAAACCCTATGAAATCCTTGCATTGGTATAAACCCAACACCGATGATGAAACTCGCTGCCGATCGACTGGCACACTGCCCGATCAGCGATGAAACCTGTCCAGGCTAGACCCTACGTCTATCCCGATGAAACCTATGAAATCCTTGCATTGATATGAACCCAACACCAATGATGAAACCTGCTATCGGTCGGCTGATGCGCTGCCTGATCGACGCTAAAATCCATCCAGGGGGGACCTTCCGTCCGCTCTGACAAAACACGACACAACCCTTCAAATCAATTCAGACCTTCCGTCTGGACAGACCATGAAACTTTATTCCTTTGCGTTAATGTCGACCCCACATTAACGATGAAACTCACATTCTCAGCAAACGGCCTCGTGCCCGAGCTGCTATTTATATCCTCTAAATCAATTCGGACCTTTCGTCTGGATAGATCATGAAACCCTACTTCCCTTTGCATTGATGTTGACACCCACATCAATGATCGTGTGTCCACAGTAAACATATGGCGCCATGGTCCATAGGATGAAAGTTCTGGTCCCAGAAAAGACAATGAAAAAGGAAAAGAGAAAGAAAACGACAAAAAAAAGAATACAAAAAAAGGGGGGTTGAAAATAGAGATACCCCGCCAGACTTGTTCAGGCATTCTGGACAAGGGCAAAAAGGGCTAAAACCCAGCTGTGGTGAAAACCCGAAAGGGCACTGCAGGCAAAATCGGGTACCCCGCCACGTGAAAATCCGAAAGGACGTGTGGGTAAAAGCAAGAGGGGGCCAGCTCCGGCAAAAACTCGAAAGGGCGCTTGGGTCGGTAATGTGATAATTCAGAAGTTCCATGCCAACCGGCACGTTGCCTTCACCTACCCTTCACTGACGAGGCCTTCTGTCAGTCATCTGGCTCTATGCCCCACCGACGATAAAGCCTTGCCGGGGTAGATCTTACGTCTACCCTGATGAAATCTACACACCCTCCTTTCACATGTCCCACCAACAATAAAACCGGCCATCATTCCGATAAAGCCTGGCCAGTTCAGACCTTACGTCTGTCCTCGTCAAACTCCTAAACCATCCCTTGACCGATCGGCTCCTTGTCCGGTCAATAATAAAACCCTACCAGGATAGACCCTACGCCTATCCCGATGAAACCTACGTATTTCTTGGCAAAGTCCCACCCGCCATAAAACCTGCTGGGATAGACCTTACGTCTGTCCTAACGAGACCTACACCTCTACATATGTCCCACAATTGATCGACCGGCACCTTGCCCGATCAATGATGAAATCCTCTGTCCGGTTTAGACCTTACGTCTATACGGATGAAACTTATGAAACTCTTTGCGTCGATATAAGCCCATATCAACGATGAAACCAACCACTGATCGACTGGCACCTTGCCCGATCAATGATGAAATCCTCTGTCCGGTTTAGACCTTACGTCTATACGGATGAAACTTATGAAACTCTTTGCGTCGATATAAGCCCATATCGACGATGAAACCAACCACTGATCGACTGGCACCTCGCCCGATCAACGATGAAACCATGTCCAATTAAAACCCTGCCAGTTTAGACCTTTCGTATATTCTGATGAAACTCATAACACTTTCTTTGCATCGATATAAACCCAATATCGATGATGACGCTAGCTGTTGATCGACCGGCACCTCGCCCGATCAATGATGAAATCCTATCCAGTTCAGACCCTACGTCTGTCCTGATGAAAACCACGCACCCTTCAATGTCCCACCTGCGATAACCTCTACCCAGTCTAGACCTTACGTCTACTTTGATGGAACTTATAAAACTCCTTTGCATCGATATAAACCCAATGTCGATGATGAAATCATGTGCTGGTCGATTGGCACATCGCCCCGACTAGCTTTGAAACCTGCCCAGGACGGGCCATTCGCCCGTTTCGGATTGTGCTCTGAGCCTCTTCGTTCACATTCCTGCAAACTGTCTCCCTTGCAGCACGTATGGCCAAGAAGGACGTTTGCTGCCACTAACAGAACTCGGTTTAAAGCATCCCCCCCCGGAGGCCGTCACGCGGTGGAGCGAATTCCCCATCCTTTCTCTGAAGGGGTGGACGCTCTCCTGCTAGGTACGGGCTATTCCCAAAGGGACCGCTGAAACCGCTGCCAAATCGCCGTGAAATATTGACGGTGCGATAAGTCAAGAATAAACCACATATGAGACTGGTAGAAAGATTCCTTTCCATTGAATAAAAGAGGGAATACAAGAAGGGCCCCTGAGGGGGAATTGTATTATAAAAAGAAGAAAACAGAGAAGAGATAATTCAAGGCCGCCGGAAGATATCTTCAAAGGCCAAAAGACCCACATCGGGAGCGGCTCTTAGTTCATGAAGGCGCGCCTCCTCTTCCTGAAGCTTCACGGACATGTCCCGGAGAGACATCATCCATCCCTCCAACAAGGCCACCTCTTCGGTGGACCGTGGCCGAATAGACGATAATTGTTGTAGCTCGGCTCGAAGTCCAGCGAGTTCCGCTTCCAGAATGGCTATCCGGCCCTGAACGGCTTCCTCCCGCTGGACAACGCTCTGTAGCTCAGTTTGGCGTTCGTCAAGGGCAAGCGTCAGCTTTTCCAGCTCAGATTTGCATTCTGACCTCTGCAACTTCAATGCCGTCAGCTTGTCGGTCATAGTCCGTGCTAGGAAATCTCTCCGATGCACGAATTTCAGCAAAAGCAAGACCCGCTGAGCCCATGTGTCCAGAGGGCAGCCCATGGCCTGCAGGCCGGCAGTGAAGCGATCAGCAATTTCCTTCAGCTGCAAATGTGTCAAGCCAGGCTGAGATTCTACCAGCTGGCGCAGCATATCCAGGTTCTGCCAGACAAAGCTCTCAGACGATGCGAAGCCAAAAGAAGCAGAGGGGATCACTTCAAAGGTCACTTCACTATCAATGTCCGCCCACAGTGCGACATCCGGCTGAGAGGATGAAGACGGCAAATCTGCTGGAAGAACTGGCCGGTCCCTCTCCGTGCCTCTCGGCTGAACCTAAGATTCCTCCTCCACCGCTGTCTCGGGTGCTATGGCTTGAACATCCGCGGAGGGAGGACCAATGAATGATGAGCTATCTCTTCATGAGTCTCCTGAATAAGGGCTTCATCTTCAGCTACTCTTCTGATAATGGGGGCGAAGGTCCCTAGTCTGTAAGGCAGAAATCCAGTCTCTATAGCCACTGTGGCAGGGACTGCTGACTCGGGCGCAATTGACATTACGGCAGCTGGTATAAAAGCGGAGCTTCTGGCTGGGTCTGCTTCGGCTCTAAGCTCTGAGGCCCTGACAGGATGGAAATCTCGCCTGATGATCCCAAGTCCAGTGATGTTAAGTCAGTTGAAGATTGTATTCTCACTGGCACGGGGCGAATAACCTCGAAATTTCCATGCAAGTTGAAGGTAAAGCAGGAATGATGATCAAATCTGCAGATGAGACATCCATGGAGACTGCGGCCGCATCTGAGCTAGTAGTGACAGAGTCCTGAGGACAAAGCAGAATAATCCTCATCAATGGATGGAAGAAAATGAATAGAACAGCGAACAAAAAAAAAAGAAGAGAAGAAGCTCACCTTTAAAGTGGGGTCTATATCCTCAAGATGAGACAAAAGAGGAGAAAGCTCCGTAGTTGAAGCAACAAATGGAGGGGTTATGTCGACCTCAGTGTCAAGCCCGGCAAACTCCTCTTGCAATTCCTCCTCAGAAGTTAGCATCAACAGTTTAGGAGGCTGAAAGGGCGGGAGGCCTTTTGCAAATACAGGCAGGGCTTCTGATTTCTGGATTTCCTCCTCGCTGCCACTGAAGGTCACTTCCTCCTCATTATCAGGCACGGTCTCGGAGCTGCCCGAGGATATCTCCACTCTAGCTATGTGCTGCGAGGTCGCCTCTAGAGCATGTCGCGATGCAGACCGGGTGATTATGCGTCTGGCCGGAATAGGGCTCTCTTTTGTTTGAGTCCTTTCACTTTCCTGCGGCTGAGACGGCTCTCCCACTGCTATTGTAGCCCCAGTCGGCTCCCTGACTGCCACCTCAACAAAAGGGGAACTCTGAGGGATATAATAAAAAAAGAATAACAGCAAAAGTATAAAGAGAAAAGATGAGAGAGCACATTTACCCTCCTCCTCGCCAGCCGGGGTAGGAGAAGGCAGCCTCGTGTCCCTCTCCGCAGGCACTGCAACCTGCTCCGGGGCTGTATCAGATAAAGAGAAGCTCAGTCTCGAAAGGCGCCTTAAAAGAGCAGTCAAGAAAACAGTGAAGATTGCATCTGCAAGATATTTACCGCTACTCTCGGCGGGTTCCTGAGCAGCCTCCCTCTGAGACCTGAACTCGTCAAAAGAGGGGATGTCTGGAAGAGGGGTCCCGGCGTCCGTCGCAACTGGAGCTGACTGCTGGACCCGAACAACTTTGGCCCTCTTGGCCTTGACAACTGCAGTTTTCACCGCAGAAGGCTTCCTCTTCTTGCCCGGAGGCAGGGGAGTGGTCGTGGGTGCTGCTGCAGGAATTTCAAAGTAAGCAGGCTTTTCAGCCTGAGCAATAATCTTCCTGTAAAGTCCCTGCCGTTTTATGTCCGGTCTATCTGTGCAAGACACAAGAAAGGCAGTCATAGTCGACAGATGCATAACATGACAATAAAAGAAAGACGCCATGAGCGCACAGGAAGGGTCATACCTGCTGGGCCGTCATAGAAGGTAGAAAGCGGCCAATACAGATAAGCCACCTCCTTCGAGCGGGAAGCAGCCTCCTTCACGAGCCAGCACACGTCACCTATGGTCTGGCATTTCTCCGTCAAGGCAGCTAAATCTTGGTGGCCGTGGAAGTCAAGGCAATGAAACAGGCCGAGGTAATCCATGCACCAGCCGTCGACATAATGAAAAGAGATAAAAAGTGGCTTATTCAGAATACCGGCTATCGGGTTCTCTACTGACAGCCCGTGAACATTCAGCAGCACGAAAAGCCAAGAAGTGTGCTGATAATATGTGCTGGTGCGGTCTTCCCTCCGCACAAATGTCCGGTAAGGGTGAAATCTGTCTACCGGGCCCCTCCAGGGGGCTGCTGTCGGGAGAGGCTCCTCCGGGGGAAATGGATACTGCACCTCCACATGAATACTCCCTATGTGGCCCAGCTGCCTCAGATCCTTTGTAAAAGCATCTTCATTGATCTCAGAAAATACAGGAGTGGGTATTTCAGAGCCTTCCTCTTTTAAGGACCGACGCCTGGCGATGTATGTGTCCGCCTCCCTCGGATGCTGTGAATAGAGCCTTTTCAGGTGAACCTCATCAATCTCAAATACAGGCCCTGATTGTCGCTTTAAGAAAGAGCGCTCGGCCACGTCCCAGAAGGCGCCTCTGCCATCCTTATAAAAATTGGTGCGGGTATTCCACCACTTGATGTATTCTGATGTGACCCGGGGAATACGATTAGAAACGGTCGGGATCCTGAAAGTTACGCCCTCTCGGCGATGAAAGAAATCCCACCATATCCGACCGTCACTGGCAATGGAGGACCCATGCTTGGCACGGCTGTCCAAAGGGAACTGAGCGGCTGATGAAGGAATATGCTGATCGTAGCCGAAGTTTCTGCTAAAACGGAATGGGTAATAGGGCTCCAAGATGAGCAAGCCTCCCTTCCTGAAGACCAATACACTGGGTCGGATAGCCATAGCCCACCTTACCAGTTCTGGTTCTAATATGGGCCGGGTGGCATTGGCCCCCGAAACCGGATGGACATAAACTTCTACCTCTTCCATTCTGCATTCCCTCTGAGGGTCTACTAAGGGAGCCGAGCCTGCTGCCAAGCTCCAAAAATGAATGCTACCAGGAGCATCTACAGGCACTTTTGTCAACCGGCCCCTGATCTTGAACAACTGCTCTGAGAAAAGGCCGGGTTCGGCGCTAGCAAACTCAATCATCCGAGGGAGCAGTGTGTCTGACTGCAAAGTTCTCGGGGCCAGCTCGGGGAAAATGCTGCAAACCCAAGCATTGAAGAAATGAAATGGACCTACAGTCCGTAAAGAACGGGGAACCCGATGTCTATGCAAATCTCCCAGCGATTTGTAAACTAAACACAAAGCCGCCGGGCACAGAGACAGTCTCATCCCCCAGGCCATCTGACAGGCCGGATATATAGCCTCCGGTCTGATAATCATCTCGTCCCCTTGGGGAGAGCGAAAGTGCACAGCCAGAAGGTCAGATAAGCTGCACAATGAGTAATGGGGTCAACCCCTGCTGGGTTCGGGCCATCTACACCTGCTCGGCGCAGTGAAGCCGGCAATGCTGATTTATAACGAGGGGCCCTGATCTGCTTACTGGGAGTCGGTCCCACGGAAGGGAAGTCTGTATACTTCAAAGGACCCCCGAAGAAGTACTGTATCCACTGTCCTACACGGACTCTCAACCTGCTGCTCTTTTCCCGGGGTTGATATCCTTTGGAAGATCCCCTGCTATAGGACAGACAAATGGTCCGATAAGCCTTCATCAAGTACCGATATGCGTAGCCAAAAGAATATCTGCCCTCTCCATCAGAGGCGTCCTTTACGGAGTCGTCTAGACAGACCTCTTCATATGGCTCCCCATCTATAGGCAGGCCTGAAAGCTGCGCAAGACTCCAAAGATCGAGAGAAGTCTCGCCTTCTGCTGTATAGAACGTATTGAACTGTGGGCAGAACACTTCAAGCATGCCGCAACATAATCCCCGAGAGATGGGATAGCGGAACCTGGAGGCAAATACACTATGATATACCCCAGCTCTAATCAGTAAAGGGGCGTATTCCTTCAAGACAAATTCTGTAAACTCCACTGCTCCTACCCTGAAGAGATGGGCGTCCGTCACTTTAGCGTCCCCAAACCAGCCGGCAGCCAGCTGATATTTGAATTGAACGGCCAGACAGTTCAGAATGAATGGCTCGTCCCTATAACCCCACTTCACAGGAGCTAGAAAAAGTCCAAAGTTGGGCTTCTCCCGATGGACACGACCGGCTGCATGGTCCCACCTTGCCGGGGTAAACTCTGGAGCCCGGGTCAGCATCTTCTTCTCCGGCTCTAATTCGAAATGCCCAGCACGGCATTCCAGTCCCTCTGCTCGCCTGGGAGATATATAGCTCGGGCTCGATAAACAGAACCCTTCATGCTGTCTCTGTCAGCCAGTATTGCCGCTTCCACAGACCGAGCAAGCAGGAAATCCCTCATTCCGCCTATGGTGAAGGTCTGGATAAATGGCAGCAGATGACGATCCTTCGGCAGATCCGGACGGTAGTCAGCAGCCCTTCTGAAATCAATCCCTTCTGTGGAAGAATAGACTCCGGAAGACGGCACTGTGTCAGTCTCGGAATCAGAGGACTCATCAACAGTGGCGATCTGGTTATAGCCGAAGCTCAGACTATTCACATTCAGCCAGTTGACTGAAGCCCGAGATATGTCCGGCTGAGCCGATGAACTCGCCCCCGCAGTCATGGAAGCCGCAGTAGAAGCACCGGAAGCCATGTCAGCACCTGTGGTCAGGGAAGTATGAGAAGATAAGCATCAGAAGGATGAATGGGCATGTAACAATGAGGCAAACAATTTTCAATAAATTTCGGCAGCATCTCCCCTTGTCCGGGGTCTGCCCAAAGAAAGATAGGGAGTCACCCACCAAGAGGGAGTGATCCCGAACATAAAAGGGGACTTAGTCCCGTATAACGAACCTACCCGAGACTAAACCGGTCGAAAAGGGGGGGAGATGAAACAAGGCTCTCGGAGCGGGGAGGATCACCACCGCCACCGAGATGAAGAAAGAGAAAGGATGGTAAGAAATGAGGGTAAAAGCCCTCTCGGGGGGGTTAAAAAGAAAGGGAAGGAGGGGCTTCTCGGCGCGAAGGAAAGCGCGCCGAGAACCCTCCGTCGGCCGGAAGAAAAGGCAGGCGCGCCGAGATGCCCGCGCCGAGAAGTCCGCTGAAGACCCCGCGCCGAGAAGGGCGCGCCGAGAAGACCCTTGCCGAAGACGCCCGCGCCGACAACAGTCGCACCGAGAGGGTCACGCCGAGAAGTAGCCCAACCTAGCGCCGAGAAGTCAAAAGGCAGTTGGAAAATATGGAGATGAAAAAAAGCATGAAAATGAAAGATATATGCACAATATTGTTACAGTAACATGAACAAGCTGAATAACAACGACAGAAAGAAATTGAGGAAGATACCCTCGAATGATGAAGGGCACCTGCAGACCCCGTGCCGCTTATTCTGCGCTTACGCCACCCGCAGGTGGGGGGCATTTGTTGACACCTTGAAAATGAGCAAGGGCAGAAGCAGAATTGAAAAGGAGATTAGACCAACAGTGAAAGATCAATGACGAAGCTCGTCAACCGTCTACCCGGCTGAAGCCTTTTCCCGGCCAAGCTGAGGTCCGGTGCCATCGCCAGTCAGACGGCGGCGCTGATGAAGTAGCAGTCACCTGACTGATGAAACCCCCTAGCACACTTTAACAAGAGCTACACTACGGCCTCGTATGAAGGGCTGCAGATGACACGTCATATCAAGTCAGATATTGATTTGTTGACAGATGAGACATGAGCAAAGATAAAGATAAAGCCAGAACCAGCAAATGAAGACTGTGAAGATTCCGGCAAGGTCCGAGCCACGGAAGAATTACCACTGAAACCATTACCCGGCTAAAGCCTCCTTGGGCTAAAGCTGATGTCCGGTGTTATCGTCATCCAAACGACAGCACTGATGAAATCCCAGTCTGCTGACTGATGAAATCTCAAGATGATCTCAACAAAGTTACGTCACTAATACTGGACCTTCTCCAGTTACGATGAATATCAGTTTAAAGAATTAAGAGAAGCCAAGGCACGTGTGAGGCCTAAAAGCCCTAAATGGGCCGGCCAGATGGGCTTCCGGGAGCGGCGCCGGAAACCTCAACAGAGGCCACTCGGCGCGCCGGGAGCTGCTGCGAGCAGAGTGCCGCGCCGACTTCCACCTGCCGAGAGGGTAAGAGGATCGGGTCTATAAAAACCCACCCCTTCGAAAAACACAGAGAGAGAGAGAGAGAAGAAAAAAAAAGAGCTCAGAAGATCCTCACCCTCACCACCGCCAGAAGGAAGAAGAGAGCCTCCTCCACTGAAAGAAAGAGAGAAGAGACCAAAGGAGAAAGCAGAGAGAAGGTTCGAAGCTGATTGAAGGTGGGCACCGGGGAGGGAGAGGAGTCAATGCTCCGCCCTCCCCCCCCCCATTTCTGTATTTTCATCTTCTTGTAATTTCGATGGATGATACTTCTTCTTCTTCTGATGTATTCTGCGACATCGTAATCGGTTTTCATGCCGCTAGAACAGGACTTAGTCTTTATCTGCAATTTTCTTCTATGTACTCCGTCCCTCTGATGCATGGATGTAATAGTCATGTTCGGATGAATAAACAAATGGAACAGGCCTTGATTGTCGCCTGCTATTGTCTCTGTGGAGGTTTGCCTCTTATTCCTTTCCCCAGTCTGATTATTCATCTGCGTTTTCTTTCTCGAAGATGCTTTCATGCGCTTGTTCCAGGGCCAGGGACAGGCTATCCCTTGGCCTTCAGAACAAAGCCAAGCCACATGATGATTCACATCTGTGAGATTCCGGAGTTTCGATGCCCGATTTGTTTACCGACATCATCAGAGTCGTTTCTGGACCAGAGACAGATATCTCTTGGTTCCCAGGACGACGAATGATAACATCAAGCCATCCTCCTGGAAGTCTATCCAAGCAATGGTGACAGAGGCTCCTTATGTTCAGTTCCCCTTTTCCATTTCCCTCTGCCCTCGGATTTCCTTCTAAACCCACTCCAAAGCTGGTTGATACCCAATAAATGCATCCATCTTTGACTCCTCAGGGCCCGTCAATCTCAGCCTTAATCACCAGGAAAACCCCCTCAATCATCCATAAATCCGAAAACAGAGTGCCGTAAAACCCTAAATTCACCTCGGCGCCCTCGTCTGTCTCGGCTCCACAAACAGTAAAGCGGATGAACAGCCCTCGGCGCAAGCCTTCTTGCGCCGAGACCCTATCTCATTCTCGCGCCGGGAGCCTCCCTGTTGTTTTACCTCGCGCCGTAAAGCCACCCCATCTCATTTCTCCTCGCGCCTGGAAGCCCACGCCGGGAGCCTCCTCCCTGGCCTGCTCTTCATCGCGCCGGGAAGACCCCGCGCCGAGAGCCCCTGCCTCCATGCCATTTGGCGCCAGGAGCTCCCCCTGGCCTCCTTGCCATTGGCGCCGGGAACCTACGGCCGTTTGGCCCTTGCGCCGAAAAGCCTCCTTGGCCTCCTCATTCTTGCACCGAGAACCCCTGCCTCCTTGCCACCGGCGCTGAAAAGCCCCCTTGGCCTCCTTGCCACTGGCGCCGGGAAACCATGGCCGTTTGGCCCTCGCGCCAAAAACCCTTCTTGCCACGCTGTTTCGCGTCGGGAACCTATATGCATATCCAAGCTAGCCCGAGAGCCTACTTTGCTCCTCAATTGAACCCCCGGTGCCTGGATCAAACCCACCCAGGGATGCCCATGAGTCACCAGACCTGTCCCGGGGATAAATCGAAGGGAGCAAGACTCCCTCATGTTCCGTTGATCCGCACCGGATTCCCGAGCACCCCCCTTTTAGCTAAAGTGAGCTCTGCCAATGCATGAGTGTCACCGGCTTCTATAAGGGAAGAGTCAAACATTGCCCCAGGGCATACATATGCAGTGTGGGAGGTTCGCTCCCTCTTTTTCTCAGCTTTCATCCCGGCACTCCGTGGGTGATAGCCTATTCTCCTCTGGGCATAATCCAGATTATGGGGAGATGCTGCCGAAATGTCGACCGATGTTTAACCCCGATAAGCCCCGGGAAGTACACGTCATGCACCTCCCGTCCGGCCCGATCCTTCGGGGAATATGAACACTGCGAGGCCTTTGGCCGGATGAGAAACGTGAAGGGGGACATGTCCTCGATGACTGTCCGGACCCTGCCCCGTCGCTGCGCGGACGGTGTCCTATCTCTACCCGGCACGACCTACACAGAGGGGTCATGCTGATTTAATAACCTATCGTTTATCCAGTCACCTCCTTAGAATAATAATAGCTTTAATATCATGCACTTCGTTTTTAACCGCCCCGAGCGGCCTCCTATTTCGGCGTTTAATCAAGGGTTGTCCTTCTTAGGAAGGACGTAATTAACGCCATAGCCTTTATGGTATGGCGGACTTTTGGTCCCGACTCGGACTTCACAATCGACTGACCAAGTCAAGTCGAGCGCACAATGAAATCGTCACACATGTGACTGGCACGCCAATTAACCAAACCAATAAATCAATGGGTCAATAAATATCCAAATCCATTAAATCTATTATAATAAAGAAATAAGAATCCCCGCGTCCACACATGCTCATAGAAATAAATCGACAGCATAACGGTATTTTCCTTAACTTCCATTTCTTTTAGATCAATTTAAGCAATATGACAAGTTCTAGATTATCAAAGTTTGTCTAGAATCATAGGAATATCAACCCTTGGTCAAACCTTGGGTTAACATAAACAAGCTATGTAACGGTCATTTGCTGGGCCGTTACATTATGTAACTCGCCAGTAATGGGCCGTTACAGTGATCCGAGTCCAGAAGGATAAAAATAGACTCAGAGGAATGTGACGGTCTGGCACTGGGCCGTTACGTGAGCCTGACGGTCCAGTTCAAGGCCTTTACATTTCAAGAATCAAAAACCATGATAGAGTGTTCTAATTAATGGGCTTTCATTGGTACAACTAACTCGGCATCCTAGTGGGAATCCCAGGCTCGCGGAGAATTACGGAGGCCTTGAAACAATGATTTCCTAGTCCATTGGAAGGAATATCCAATAGAGAGGTCCTCATGTCCAAGATTATGTTCCTATAGTGCAAAGTGTGAACTAATGACAACATACCGGAATATGTGCCATGTACGTATAGAATTGACTCTATTGACAGAGAGAGATATGTATAATCAATGTGAACATCATGATAAAAACTCCGTCAATACAATGTTAAAAAGTCATGCTTTATAGTACAAAACTATAGAATTTTGGCATGAAATTAACATATCCTTAAAATATCACTAAGATATCAAAACATGCAATACCTATCATGCACAATCAGATATCCTAAAAATCATGTAATCAGGTTAAAACTCAAGTAACTATGCTTAATCAATAAATAATATTGGCAAGTTATTTTCTATCTTAGGGTTGATAGAACGCAAGATATAACGGTCTTAAGAGGGGGCGTCACAGTGAAAGTGACGATCATGATCAAGCCGTTACTTGAATGTAACGCGTTTGTCCAAGCGCGTTAGAAACATCCGTGCAATTCAAATACTACAGAGTTTGTAACGGTCTGTAGTAGGGCCGTTACTTGAAAGTGACGGTCCTATGCTAGTGCGTTACAGTATCTGCTAACAGAAAATAATCATAGAAACTAAGAGATCAACTCACATCATGTCTTTTATCAAAACATGATGAGTTTCTAGTCATGTTAACGGAGTAAGGCCATCTACATGCATAGGTGATCATGAATAGATGAATAGTCATGCTTTAATTTCCTAATTTGGCTAAGAGGTGCATGATGTGCATAGAACAAATAAAACATGAAATCAATGCTCTATAATGCATGGAATTCAATCAAACCAGAGGGCTTTTAGTCCTATCATGCTGTTTTTGCCGTTCATGAGGTAACCTACCTCTTTCTTAGACTGTAGTTTCTGAATTTGGTTGAGAACCTTGCCCTAGACCCCTTCCTTCTCTTGTGACTTTTTCAGCAACTTCTTTAGGCTCTAACTCCACGCCCTCTTGACCTAAAGATGTGAAATTCGGAGGGGAGTTAGTCTAAAGTATTGTAAACAAATTATTCTAAAGAACTTACCTGAGATAATGACTCCTTACCTTACTTCCTTACGCCCAAAAAGTAAGGGTCGCACAGTTCAGAACTATGCCCTATTTATAGAGTTTAGGCTAGGGTTTGAGGATTAGATCAAGTTTAGAGTCCTTATTTCATCAAATCCTAATCTCTAAGAGTCCTTAGAGATTTTACAATCCTTCCAAAGTCGATCCATAGTGGATAGGAACATTAAGTTCCAATCTTTTCATGAGTCCCTTCACTTACGGAACTAACAGGATGTAACGGTCGAGTGCCCATGCGTTACATGGATGTGGCGGTCTTACGATAGACTGTTACAGTAATCGTAGCTTAGAGTTTCAATTTATAACAACTCTTTTGTTAATTATCTAAATAATTATCTTATATTATTAGTATTTATCCTTAATATCCATGGATAGGCTTAAATACCTTCTAGAATATGGGCCAAACCTAATGGTCTAGGTCCCAAACCCTTTTGGACTTCAATTAAGTGGGTTGGGTTAATTGATTCACACAATTTTGGCCTTATATTGATTATTTAGCCCAATTAATGCCAGAATATTATTTAAATATCTAGAAATTACTTTTATAAATTTTGGGGCTCTACAGCCCGTGTCGACGCCATAAGGAGGAGGGTCGATGCCCGGGGGCTGGGCAACCAGGAGGTGCCACTCCATGTGTAGCACCACGGGGAGGGGGTGAGGAAGGCGCACCACCAATAGGATCCTAGGCAACCGACGTTGCAGAGACGAGGGGGTCAACAGGCTGGGAGCTGGGCAGAGCAGATCAAACCAAGCCCACTGCTTGGACATCCGCCAGGAAAGGGGAGGCCGACAAGCCCAGAGGAGGAGCAGGCTGATCCTTGCTCAAATCGTCTGAAGAATCACCCCCAGAGGAGCAGGGCTAACAATATCATCATGAGCTAGGGGAGACAAGGAAACACCGTGCAGACCAATGGCCACTTGCTTATGGGGCATGTTATCAAGCACTAGAAGAGCATCAGAAGAACCAAAGTCTCTAGCACAGACTGGCCGCCAAACCTTAGATGAAACCTGTGCAGGACCTTTCGCAGCTGGGTGCAGATCAAGCCCCACCAGACCTGTAGATCCAGACCCATCACGCCCAACACCCGGCGAGGGTTTCTTCTTGCACTTGTCAACGAGATGGCCAAGATGCAAACAACCCCGGTAGAACAAAGGAGGATCTGGATAGATAATAGACTGCCAGGAGCCTCCACCCCCAATACCAACCCAAACACGAATCGGTAGTGGCTTAGAAACAGCCAACTAAACACAACCCTTGCAGCATGAGTCCTGAGCAAGCAGGAAGTATTCCTGTCAACCTTAAGAACAAGGCCAATGCTCCCTGTGATGGAGTGGATCAAAACCTTGTTGTAAAAGTTGGCCGGGAGGCCGGGCAACTCCAGCCAAATAGGAACGATTGGAGAGTCAGCATCAGGGCAGAAATCAATGGACCATTTGAAAAATCTGAAGATCCGCCCTTGAACGTATAATGATTCTTTGAGAAGAACCTAAAGATAATCATCAATGTTCTGAAATCGAATGAGAAGGTGGCGACCATCCAGAGTACTAATGATGAAATCCTGCTTGAAAGAAAAATGGAGCGCCAAATGTCCTCTAATATTCTGAAATGGAGGGCGCCCGTGAGAAGTCCTGGTGATGATAGCATAATGAAGGGGCTTACATGACTTCTTGACCTCGTCGAGGGAGAAGAAGACTTTAGGTTCTCCTGAATCTATGTGGGCAGGGGGATGGATCGCAAGAGAGAGAGCCGGTGATGCGGGACGACAAGCAACTCGGTATCAATTGGATGCGAACCTGAGACTATAGGTGACGACGCGACACGACCAGCAACGACGCGACCAATGCGACACCAACAGAGTTCCAAAAGAGGAGGATATGTCCTCAACAAGAGACACGAGCTCACGGACGTCCCAAAGCGAGGGAAACGTGTAGATCTGCGCGGTTGAGAAATCAGCAATGAGTCAGGGCGGTCAACACTCCTTCGTGCCCGAATCGGGTCACGGAATGGGTCACGTAAACTCTCTCACAACGGTGATATTATTTGATTGGGCTAGATATCCTATCACTCAAGTAGCGGCAAATAAACACATACGAGATAAGCAAATGCCGAGAGAGATTGAGACGATACCTCCACGCTCTAGGCGTGGGGAAGACGATCCCAGCCAAAATTCGTAACTCCCGGTACAGTAAATGTAAATAATTACACCAATGAATTTTACGGCCCACTCCATGCAGGGAGGTAAAGGACTACAATAGCGACCCGGGATTACCGATCTCGGGTTGACGGGCAGCAAGCCGGAAGGGCTTTCGGGCCGGAGGCAGGCTGTTGGTCCGACTCGGCACTGTTCAAACTAGCTGGATAGCAAGCACGAGCGGCTTGTGGGACGACGACTTTCGGTCGTCTTCTGGCGGAGGTGGTTGGATGGGACGTCGGTGGAAGGTTCCTCTTCGATCCCTGAAGTCGGCGGCGGCTGAATCGGAGTCGGTGTATTTTAGAAGAATTAATTGGGGGCTGCTTCTGCTAGCCTGTCTGGGGACAGATCTGCGCGTCCCGATGAAAATAATCTCCACGCCCAGATCTGATGTCGGATCGAGACGAAACTAGCGCCATTCCGAAGTAGACTCAGAGAGCTACGACATATATGAATTTCAGATCTATGCAACAATAGGATTGGAAATGAAAAACTCTGTGGCACTGTAACTTTTCTAGCTCGGATTACAGAACAGTCAGGACAGATTGGGATCTGCTTGAGAATAACTTTTGACCGAGGGGGAAATGGTGGATCTGGATGTTGGGGATTTTATGGGTGAAAGAGGGGGATGTGTGGGACGTGAAAAAAAATTTTGGTACTTTTTTTGATGTGGCTAAGTGGGTGAAAAAAATAAAGAACAGGGTACTGTCACACAGATCTGCAAAATGTCAGATTGTGCGGGTGGAAAGAAATCACTAGGAGGAGGGGCAAACAGGATCTGATCGAAGTAAAAATTGAACTGGGATTGGGGAAGACGAGATGAACCAACCCTGAAGAAATCAACTCAATCCAACGGGTGGATCTGGAGTTATAGATCCGACTTCAACCTTCTGTCTAGCAACTCGGAATCCTGGACAGCAGGTCGGAAACATGACCGTGGCGGCTTGATGGCGGCACGAACGGAGGCGGCGGCGACGGTGGCTAGAAGTCGCATCCAGCAGAGGTGATAAACCTTGGAATCACACCAAGGGCAAGGTTTCACACCTTGGAATCAAGCAACCATCACAGCTGCAAGAAGAGGAGAGAGGGGCGCCCATGGCCTTCTTTGGAGAAATTCAGATTTTTCTTCGTAAATTCTCATGAAATTAATGAAATACAAGAGTTTTATAACCCTAGCTAAATGACCTATACTAACCTCATATCTAGGGTTAGGGAGGAGTAATTATGGGATAGAAGATTCTTCTCCCATGTGGTCAAATTAAGAGAACAATAAAAAAAACTCTAAAGGGGGGGGGGTGCCCTCCTCTTCTTGGCTTGGTCAAGGGTGGCATTCCATAATTGACTAAATGGCTTTTTTTGTGGCATATGGAAGGCCATACGTGGGTGATTTCCTCCATAGGAAAGAAATGTCAATTTGTGTGGGATGGAATGTCAATATAAGGGGCAATGGGGGATGTGGACATGTGGAGGGTTGAATGGGGGAAAGAAGGGGGCGCCCCCTTAAGAGTCCTACTTGGACTTCTCACCTTGGTCCAAATCCACCATGGACCAGCCCTTATGGACCCTAGGAGCTAGGTGGCCCAATGAGAGAGAGGGTGGAGGTCCCGCCGGGCCTACGTGGCCTTTTACAAAGAAACACATTAATTTAGCTCAATTAACCCATTAGCTTATAATTGCCTTACAATTGAACCCAAATGACTCAATACAATAAATAAAAAAGTTAGATGTCTTGCTCCGATGTCCCATCAATTCTCCCCGAGTGAGAAGAACTCAACCCTATCGAGTAAGGGGTGCGGATGCTCATGTATCTCTCCTACGGATCAGGATCCATCCTTGGTAGCTCTGCCTGGGTGATCCGCGTGTCATCAGATGTGGGTCATCCTCACCGCCGTACCAGGTAGCGTGGGTACGCTCCACTCCTAGTAGTCGTCACCTACTCATCCCGTATATATTCTATATGCTCACGCTGCTGTGGGAATGAGGCTAGTCGTGGACACTCAAGGGCGGGGTCGCTCTCAAGAGGAGGAGACGGCTCAAAATGCTCACCGGGAATCACCGCTGGGTCCCTATAGGCGACTATATCCGACATATTGAAGGTAGAGCTGATCCCATATTCCTCGGGCAAGTCCACAACGTACATATTAGACCTGACTTGCCTCACACACGAAAGGGACTGGCACTGCGAGTTTGAAATTTTCTTCACGGTTCCCGAGGGTAACCGTTTAGGTTTGACCCTGATCATGACATATTCATCCTCTCGGAACTCACGGTGGTGCCTTGAGCATAAAGCAACTCATTGCATCGTGCATTGCTGGCATTTGACACGACTATGCAACTCCCTATTCACTCGACACATGTATGTATAGACTCCTAACAAAATGGTACAAATAAAGAAAACATACTCACACTAGACCCTAAACCCATACATGATGCAAGGGTGGTCCAGGACACCCATAGGTGTGACTTGCATACACACGATACAACAAAATGTTGGTGGAATCATGGAATCCTGGACATCCTAATATGTACCACTCATGCATTGATGTCCCTTTGGGTTTGGGAGGTTTGAGAGGGTCAGGAGAGCCAAATTCACTTTCTTCATTACCCCAATGAACGGGCTCCTTGCTACGTGTAGGATGACTGTCCCGTGGGGTAGGGGTGTGATAGTGAACTTCTTTGAAGAAGTGGAGTAGATATGGTGGGTCAAGAGGTTCACTAGGGAAAGGGTTGAAGGAATCAAAGAAGGTGTGACCCCTCGAGATGGGTTCCCTCATGACATGGTCCCATGTTTGAAATTCGTGAAGGTGTAAATTGTCACCTTCATTCATTATAGTCGATGGGACAGGGATCTCATGGAGACAACACGGTTCCTTCCTCGGGACAAGTGGAAAGGAGTTAAACTCGTCAGGAATGGGGAGGAGCAAAAGAACATCACTGGTGATAGGACCCACGGTGCACATAGAGGTAATAGACCCCAAAGTAGGATGCGTGAAGCTACGACTATTGGGTTGGCCGAAGCCTGGGGCCAACATGTACGTCAACTTCTATTGTCAGTCTAATCCCTTAATAAGGTCTTCTAAAGTATCAACATGGTAAAAAGACTGGATCGTTGTGTGGAACGAGTTGACGGGCACTATTTGTAGTGTGGGGTCCACGGGTAGATAGCAAGGTGTTCTGGGGACCAAGTCTTTCTTAAGCCAGCTAAGTAGTGGCTCGTCGATGATTAGCTTCCCCGTTAGAAGCGTAGGTGCCTCTAGCTGAGGTGGCTCTGAATAAAGATCGGAATGTGAGGTTGGTGGCAAAGGAGCTCTCACGGATGGGGAAGGAATGTCCTCCTTGAGGGGAAGAGGTCCTTGGGGTGGCAACGGGTTGAGTCTACCGGCTATGACCTCCTTAAGCTCGGACAAGATTTTATCTTGTCTCGGAGGTGGGATAGGGGAGCTCGATGGCCAAAACTGAGAACACATCCGATTCACTCGATCCGAAAATATATTCATGAGTTCGGAAAAAGTGGGGCTTGGACTAGGGGCATCATGGTTGATTTGATAATATTCAATCAGCCTAGTTTTGGGTCGAGACTCATCCACGTGCGTGGCTCTTTGCCTTCGACTGTGACCCACTTGGTTGGAGGTGACTGGGTGGGGTAGGTAGACCCTTCTAAGCTTGCACTTCATTTGGCACCATGACTCGATGGGCCTTTGTCTCCTAATGTCCCTCATGCGTTCAATGTTTTTCCATTTCTCGGCAGCTTTGTGGAAAAGCCTCTCTTTGGCAAAACTGACCTCCATGGCTCTGGACATAGAGTAACACTCGAAATATTTGTCCATGGCAGCTTCCCAATGTAGGTAGTTACTCGGGACGTTGGAGCCATAAAAGTCCAAGGCTCTGGGGCTACGGAAGTAGAGGGGATGGTTGCCAAGCCCATGGGTACTACGCCACCATTCATATGGCCTGGGTGACTGAGAATCCATGGGAAACTGGGGAGAACTTACAGGATGGACATGCAGACACAAAGATTGGCATGCATGGACCAATGCGAAATGATGAACCTAGACTTAACCAATATCCAGTACAAGGCGGAGATATGATCTGAAGATTGAACTCACGCAAGTGTGCTACCTTTCCAATAGGCGTAACCTATCATTCCAGGAACGCCTTTTGATATACCAGATATAGGAATGAAATGCACACTTAGGAAAAGACTACCCTAGACTCAACCATGCTGTGATAGACTACCCTAGACTCAACCATGCTCTGATACCAATTTGATGTGGGATGACAGGCGACTCGGTATCGATTGGATGCGAACCTGAGACTTTAGGTGACGACGCGACACGACCAGCAACAACGCTATCAATGCGACACCAACAGAGTTCCAAAAGAGGAGGATATGTCCTTAACAAGAGACACGAGCTCGCGGACGTCCCTAAGCGAGGGAAACGTGTGGATCTGCGCGGTTGAGAAACTGGCAGTGTGTTAGGGCGGTCAACACTCCTTCGTGCCCGAATCGGGTCACGGAATGGGTCACATACACTCTCTCACAGCGGTGACATTATTTGATCGGGCTAGATATCCTATCACTCAAGCAGCGACAAATAAACACATACGAGATAAGCAAATGCTAAGAGAGATTGAGATGATACCTCCACACTCCATGCCTGGGGAAGACGATCCCGGCCAAGATCCGTAACTCCCGGTACAATAAATATAAATAATTACAGCAATGAATTTTACAGCCCACTCCACTCAGGGAGGTAAAGGGCTACAATACTGACCCGGGAGTACCGATCTCGGGTTGACGGGCAGTAAGCCGGAAGGGCTTTCGGGCCGGAGGCGGGCTGCTGGTCCTACTCGGCACTGTTCAAACTCACTGGACTGCATGCGCGAGCGGCTTGTGGGACAGCAACTTTCGGTCGTCTTATAGCCGAGGTGGTTGGCTGGGACGTCGGTGGAAGGTTCCTCTTCGATCCCTGAAGTCGGCGGCGGCTGAATCGGAGTCGGTGTATTTTAGAAGAATTAATTGGGGGCTGCTTCTGCTGGCCTGTCTCGGGACAGATCTGCGCGTCCCGACGAAAATAATCTCCACACCCAGATCCGATGTCGGATCGAGACGAAACTGGCGCCGTTCCGAAGTAGACTCAGAGAGCTACGACATATATGAATTTTAGATCCATCCAACAATAGGATTGGAAATGAAAAACTCTGTGGCCCTGTAACTTTTCTGGCTCGTATTATAGAACAGTCAGGACATATTGGGATCTGCCTGAGAATGACTTTTGACCAAGGGGGAAATGGTGGATCTGGATGTTCGAGATTTTATGGGTGAAAGAGGGGGATACGTGGGACGTGCACAATTTTTTTGGTAATTTTTTTGACGTGGCTAAGGGGGTGAAAAAAATAGAAGAACATGGTACTGTCACACAGATGTGCAGAATGGCAGATTGCGCGAGTGGAAAGAAATCACTGGGAGGAGTGGTAAACGGGATATGATCGAAGTAAAAATTGAAATGGGGATTGGGGAAGACTAGATGAATTAACCCTAAAGAAATCAGCTCGATCCAACGGGTGGATCTGGAGTTATAGATCTGTCTTCAACCTTCTGTCCAGCAACTTGGAATCCTGGACAGCAGGCCGAAAAAATGACCGTGGCGGCTCAATGGCGGCACGAACATAGGAGGTGGCGGCGGTGGCGGGATGTCGCATCCAATAGAGGTGATAAACCTTGGAATCACACCAAGGGCAAGGCTTCACACCTTGGAATCAAGCAACCATCACAGCTGCAAGGGGAGGAGAGAGGGACACCCATGGCCTTCTTTGGAGAAATTTAGATTTTTCTTCATAAATTCTCATGAAATTAATGAAATGCAATATAACCCTAGCTAAATGACCTATACTAACCTCAGATCTAGGGTTAGGGAGGGGTAATTAGGGGATAGAAGATTCTTCTCCCATGTGGTCAAATTAAGAGAACAATAAAAAAAACTCTAAAGGGGGGGGGGTGCCCTCCTCTTCTTGGCTTGGTCAAGGGTGGCATTCCATAATTGACTAAATGGCTTTTTTTGTGGCATATGGAAGGCCATATGTGGGTGATTTGCTCCATGGGAAAGAAATGTCAATTTGTATGGGATGGAATGTCAATATAAGGGACAATGGGGGATGTGGACATGTGGAGGGTTGAATGGGAGAAAGAAGGGGGCGCCCCCTTAAGAGTCCTACTTGGACTTCTCACCTTGGTCCAAGTCCACCATGGATCATGGACCAGCCCCTATGGGCCCTAGGAGCTAGGTGGCCCAATGAGATAGAGGGTGGGCGTCCCACCGGGCCTACGTGGCCTTTTACAAAGAAACTCATTAATTTAGCCCAATTAACCCATTGGCTTATAATTGCCTTACAATTGAACCCAAATGACTTAATGCAATAAATATAAAAGTTAGATGCTTTGCTCCGACGTCCCATCAGCCGGAGGCCTGATTGACTGCAACACGACCTGGGCGAATGAAGGGCCAGCTGCAGTAGGAGGGGGGGAGTCCATCGCCCCCACAACAGGCCAGATGAAGCCACCCCCACCAACCGCAGGCGGGCGTGCACCGCCAGCCCTAGAGGACTTGACGGCAGGGGCACTAGTAGAGCCAGACCCAACCACAGCACGGGCACCAGCAGCCGCAGGGGGCACAGGGGGGCGGAGCTCGGGCGAACTCCACCGGCAGCAGAGGAGGGAGCAGAGGCGACAGCAGGACCAACACCTTCATCAGCAAGGGCGGACGAGGGCAGAAGACCAGTAGAGGCGAGAGTTCCGCACCCGGGCAGAACACCTGCTGAGGGCGAGGTAGCACCAGGCCGAACGCTCGGACCACCAGAGGAGGCAGGAGGGCCATAAGACGATGTAGGAGGGCCAAAGGAAGACCCAAAGCAAGAGGGCACAGCCGTAGAGCCATCCACAGCAGGTGGCATAAGAGGGAAGGCAACGCCCGTGCAGACGTGTCGAGCAGCGGGAAGTAAGGGCACGCCAGAGGGGGCCAAAGGAGCAGCAGAGGGCGGAGGAGCACCGGCTTCAGAGCTTGGACCGGAAATGGAGGCAGCATGGCCAGCAGGCGCCCTAGGGCAGCAAGGCACGGCCACGGTGCCACCCACAACAGCAAGCGAATGGGCGAAGACGATGTCCGTACAGTCATGACGAGCAGCGGGAGGGGAGGGGGCGGCGGCGAGGGCAAGGGCATCACCGGAGACGGTGGACGGCGGAAGGAAGGGAGGGCGAAGAGGAGGAGGGGGAGGCGTAGCCCCCCCCCCCCTGCACCTGCCATGGCGGTACGGGCAATAGCGAGAATGGGAAACAGAGGAGTCTCTGACATTGACGGCCTCTTTATCCTGTAACAACGTTGACACACACAACACAGCAACAAAGGAGGGGATCAAACAACTTACACCAATGAGTTCATATTTTTTTGTGGTGTGTACGGAGGTGTAAATTTGGGTGTGTATGGAGGTGCCTATAATCTAGGTGTGTGTAATCATATTTCGAGGAGGAGTAAATTTAACGGTTGGATCTTGATCAAATTTAAATCTAACTGTCAGATTTTCTATCAAGAGTAAATTTAATGGTCGTATCTTGATCAAACTTAAATCCAACGGTCAGATTTCGACTGGGAGCAAATCTAACATCACATCTTGATCAAACTTAAATCTAATAGTCAGATTTTAATGAGTAAATTCAACGGTCAGATCATGATTAAACTTAACTTCAACGGTCAAATTTCTATTGGGAGCTAATCCAATGGTCGGGCTTTGATCAAACTTAAATCTAACAGTCAAATTTCGATTGGGATCAAATCTAACAGTCGATCAGATGTTGATCAAATTTTAATCAAATCTTTGATCAAACTTAAATCCAATAGTTAAATTACGATAAGGAGTAAATTCAACGATAAGATCTTGATCAAATTTAAACCCAACGATTAGATTTGGATCGGGAGTAAATCTAATAGTCAGATTTTGAATTCAACTATCAAATTTTGATCCGTAGCAAATCCAACGGTCGATTAGATATCGATCAAACTTAAATCTAATGGTCAGATCTTGATCAAACAAAATTCTAACAGTCAGATTTCGATTGGGAGAAAATCTTACGGTTGGATCTTGATCAATTTTAAATCAACAATCAAATTTTGATCAAACTTAAATCCAACTATTATTATAATAATTAGTAAATTATTAGTATAATTTATAATAATAATAATTAAATAGTAGTAACTAAATTTATATTATTGATAATATTTTTTTTATTTTATTTAACCATAAGCTATTATAATTGTAAATGTACAAATTTTAGAACACTACAAGAAAAATCGCGGATAGCGACCGACCTAGCGGTCGCTATTCAGTCGTAGATCGGTCGCAAATTTGCATTGCGACCGAACAGATACTATCTAGCGACCGAATACGTCGGTCGCTATATAATAGTCGCTATATAGCGACCGACATAATTCGGTCGCAGTATCAGTCGTTACCAGAGACCGATTATAATCGGTCGCCTGATCGGTCGCTAATTAAGTCGGTCTCAATTCGGTCGCTATTCGGTCTCTAATTATGTTGTATTTTTAAAAATAAAATTAACCTATCGGATTTATTCGGTCTCAATTCGGTCGCAAGTCGGTCGCCAAGTATAATTATTTAATAAAAGAAATATAACGTAGAGTCGCTATTCGGTCGCAATTCAGTCTCCATGCGGTCGCTAATTTGCATTATTTTTTTTTAAAATTTATTTAAACTGATAAATAAATTACCTGATAAATAACAAATTCATAACATAAATATAAAATCAACTACACAGACAACAATATCGACAAATCTCAAATTCATCACATACAAACACCTGATAAATAACAATTTCATAAAACAATAATAAATCAACTACACGGATCACAATCTCCACGAACCTCAAATTACACACAATTAAAATAAAATCACAAATTAATCATACATCCATAATAATAAAATGACAACATACACAACTAAAATAAAATCACAAATCCTCCACATATGTCTCATCCTGGTCGTCGTCTCGTCCAACATCATCCTGGTCGTCGTCTCGTCCAACATCTCGCGACGGATGATCCTGTATATCATTTAAAAAAATTATAATCAAATCCTTAATAAAGAAATCAAGCATTAACAAGACTTAATAAAGAAATCAAGCATTAACAAGAGTATGCCAATAGTTTAAGCCAGCTCATTTTCATATATATAAATACACACACACAATATAAGTTCAAATTTCATCTTGTATTTTAAAAATGAAGTTTGAGCGCCGAGCTCAAACCGGGCATCCGATTTGGATTCCGTCAGTTCTGACAAGTAGGCAATAACAGTAGGCAATAAGCCTTCAACCTATAACCTTTTCTTTCAGTTGATAACTCTCCAGTCGATAACCTTCGCCTGATTCACTGGTCGGAACCTTGCACCTACTTCTTAAGTCGGTATCCTTTTGCCTATCTTCAATCGATAACTTGCACCTAATGGCATCAGTCGTTGTGTTCACCTATTTCTATCATTTAGTGCCTTCCACCTATTGGCAAGCGATATCTTGCCACTATCTTTCAGTCTAATCTTCTGCCAACAGACTTTATTCTATTAGGTGATCCTTCCACCTGAACCCTTCTAGGCGTTGCTTTAGTAGTCAATAGCTTTTGACAGCTTATTCTCCCAGCAAGTCAGCATCAGCTGTTGCCTAATGTGTGTCATCCTTTCCACTGACTACTTACAGATAATAGCTTTTAACTACCACCTTCAACAGATACTCATTGACTACCCTCATCCATTGTTTACCGGCGATATAGCCTCTGCCTATCTCTATCAATTGTTATCTTCTTCACTCTCGATCGACTCACCCTTTCAACTGATATTATTTTATCCACCAGTCCAACACTTTTACCAAGTGAAAGACGGGGCCGCAGGGGGGAGGGGAGTAGGCCGGCGGGGGAGGGGAGCAGGCCGGTGACGGAGGGGGAAGGGAGAGAGAGAGAGAGAGAGAGAGAGAGAGAGAGAGAGAGAGAGAGGTACCTGCGGAGGGCGACGACGGCAGGGCGAGCGGCGACTCGACGCGAGCGGCGCGGCGACGGGCTCCGGCGGAGGGGGGCTCGGGCGGGAGGCAGCACGGGGAGGGGGGGCTCCGGCGGAGGAGGGGGGCTCGGGCGGGAGGGCTCGGGCGGAGGGGGGGCTCCGGCGGAGGGGGCTCGGGCGGGAGCGGGGAGGGGGGCTAGGGCGGAGAGGGGGCCGCAGGGGAAGGGGGCTCGGGAGGGGGGGCTCGGGCGGGAGGGGGGGGGGCTCGGGCGGGAGGGCTCGGGCGGGCGGGGGTCGTAGTAGGAAGTATAACGGCATCAGCGACCGACTGGAGACCGAAGTTAATTCGGTCGCAATAATAGAGACCGATTAGCGACCGATATACATGCGGTCGCTGAAATGGTCTCGGTTATGCGACCGATTATTTCGGTCTCCGAATTGGTCTCTATTTGGGACCGACTAGCGACCGATTTAATCGGTCGCTAATTCGGTCGCTATAGCCACTTTTTCTTGTAGTGGAATATTATGATTTTTATTTATTTTATTTATTTTAATATATTTTTATTCTTACAAAAATTATTAAGTTAATAATAATTGTTACATAGTTAAATTATATTTATATTTATTAATATAATAGTTATAAGATAATAGTAACAAATTTTGCAAAGCTTTAAAGATGGATTAGAGATAGACTAGCGACGAACTATTATTTCCGTCACTAATCAAATTTCATCTCTCGTCAAATTAGACGACATTATGGCAAAGTAGAGAGGGAAATGCGATAGAAATTCTCCGTCGCAAAAACCTATTATCCTTCGATGAATTATCCATTTTCCTCTCTCTCTCTCTCTCTCTCTCTCTCTCTCTCTCTCTCTCTCTCTATGGCCGCCGACGATGAGTGCCATACCGTCCCGTTGCCATGTCTGTCCGCCCCCCTCTGCCCCGTCCACCGCCGCCCTCTGACCCACCGTGCTGCCCGCCATTAATTAGACCTGTAAATGGATCGGATATAGAGCATATAGTGTGATCCGAATTCGTATCTGATTAATAATCGCATTATCTGATATCTGATTAAATTATCCCTCGGATACTTTATTCGAATTATTATCCGATTAATATGATTTCGAATTCAATTTAAATTTTAAATGGATAATTATTTTGTCTACTTAGAGGTGAGTCGTCTGAGCCGTGCAGGAGCGTCATAAGTTGTTTTCTCAAAAAAAAGAGTAGAAATTATTTTTATTTTGGGAGAGGTTATTAAAAGATTGGACTTTATCCTAAAAAATAGGGGATTACTTACCAAATGAGTGTAAGTGAAGTTCTTATTTCTAAATTATATTTTGAGACAAAAAATGGTAAAAAAGAGCAACCGAACAACATATTAATATTAGAGTTAATTATATATAGAATATGTGTATCCTTAGATATTCATCTCAGAGTTCATATTCGGTCGGATAATATCCAACACAGATATCCCAATATCTGAAAATCTGATTAATAATCGGATTATTCGATATCTGATTAAATTATCCATTGAATACTTTATTCAGATAATTATCCAAGTAAATGAATACGAATTCTAATTCAGTTCAAATTTTAAACGGATAATTGCCTGGCCTACCCGCCACGGCCGCTACCGCATTTGCCATGCTGCCGCCGATATGTCCCCGTTACCCTCTCTAAGTTTTTTTTTGGGGGGAGGTGGTTGGGGATTGGCGTTTGGGGGGGGGGGGGTTCCAATCGATCTGAGGGGGGGAGGCCGATCTAGGAGGAGGAGGTGCTCCGACAGGGTGAGGGGGGGACTTTGGAGGGAGGGATACTGCAGAGGAGAGGGGAATTTCAGGGTGGGTGGGGGGAGGTGACCCCAGTGGGAGGGGCGTAACAGGGAGGCAGGGGGAGGCAACTCCGACAGGAGGGGCAGAGTAGAGAGGGGGTAACAGGCCCGGGCCATTAAAGTGTTCTACCGCTAGGAACAGACCTCGACGGTGGCTGAGGGGGACCGGTGGGTGTTGATAGGGGCATCTCCCTTGACGGCAATTGCACCAATAGTGGATGGCCCTGAGGTGGGGTTGCAGGGTGAGGAGGGGGACTCCGGTGGGGGGGGGGGGTGGGGGATTCAGGGGGGTGGACTCCAACGAGAAGCGGGTAGTGGGTTGGAGCAGTCGAGGCGATCCATCCGTAGGTGCAGAGACCGGTGACAGCAGACAGGGACCAATCGGTGCCTATAGAGGCATCTCCTTTGACAACAACATTGTCGTGGTGAATAATCCTGACCTAGGGTTGCAGGGTGAGGAGGGGACTTCAATGGGAGGGTGTTGTAGGTTGGGGGGGCGCATGAGGGGTCGTGTTAGCATTAGGGTGGGGCATCCTGTCGGCCCTTAGGGTGGGGAGAGGCGAGAGGTGAGGGATAGGTGGGGAGGTGGCGGCCTATGTGTGGGGGGAGGGGGCTGGGAAGGGTTGGGGGGGATGTTGGCAGGAGGGGGATAGGGAGGGGGAGGGGGCTGAGATGGGTGCGGGTTGGACATGAAAGAAGTCGATCCACATGAGCTAAAACATGGTGGTGGAGGGCTAATAGATTTCGTTGTAGGGGAGTTGGAGTATGCTGAGGAAGACTCTAATATGAAGATGAAGACAATGATAAAGATGAGGCACTTATAGTTGAAATGGATATATCATCCGCGTCTTAAGAGGAAATGGATATTGTTTGAAAATTGATAAAGAATTTTGTATGGAATTCCACACGTTTTCATTTTTTATAATAAATGTTGTTAATCTTTGTTATTTATAGTTGTGGACTAACATGTATGAAGTTTATTATTCTCAATAAAGAGATGGTTCGAGGATCTCAAGTGACTGTCTCGAGTGGGAGGAGAGAGAGTAGTGGGAGGGGATTCAGTCCCTCTTCTTTGCCATCTACTCGGGCCACAGGTATGTCTATTCAAATCTTTAGCTATATGTGTATTGATAATATGTCTGCTTATGTGATTTATTTCTTACAACATCTAGTGGTAGGGGAGGTGGCTATGGGAGGGGATCTAGTTCCTCCCCTTTACCGCCGTTTTTAGGTACAAGTATGTCTATTCAAGTTTCTGGCTATATGTGTATTGATTATATGCTTTGCTTATGCCATTCAGTTCTTATAGGCTCTACTATCCCTGCACCAGCTAGATAGGGCACACCAACACCACCGCCACTGTCGACCCATATAGACACTTTTTGATTTAGTCTCAATTTAACTCAATAGTTGTTGATTAAATAGTTGCTTAATTATGCCAATTTTGATTAACTACTTCTATTTTGCTTGCACTAGCCGTGCATGCCACATCGCATGTACTTGTCGATTCCTTCGCCCAGCCGGTAGATGACGCAGTCACGAGGGCGATCAGGGGTGGTCGTTGACACATGCCATGAGAATTGGATCGAGGGGTAAATATATTAATTCATGAATTATATTCATCATCTATCCATAAACTGTGTAATACTCACCCATTTTAACATTTGTAATTACAGTAATAAATTTCAGCCCATTAGGGTGACCCATATCATTGTAGAGACCCTTAAACATTACATTCCAAGGCTGGTCCTCTCCTTCCAGCATTTTGAATTACATCTTTCCCAACTCTTAATTTCAGTATACTAACTTATATAGTTTACACTTTTTTTGGCAGTGGACGTATCAGTTTACGAGACCGTTGGACGTAAAAAATTGATACACCCATACATTATTCAATGCCTAGGAAAAGGCGAAGAAGGATTCTGGGAGCCCAATAGACACCAACCGCTGGAGGGAGCACGACCTTGCTTGGATAAGGCAGGAGCATTGGGAGGTGATGTGTGACAAATGGGCCCAAGGGGGGAGGCAAAATAAGTCCCAGAAAGCGGCAGGAATCCGGGCCAAATTGTCTGATGCAAACATCCACACGAGTGGGTATGTCTTTTTCGCAACCCAAAAATAATGATTGGAAAGTAATATTTTTGATTTTCTTATATTTTATTCGTATATGTCCACATTTATTTTCTGTGATTTACAAAATAGGCAAACGAGCCCAACTATCCACCATTGTTTTGAGAGCTGTTCGACAGAACCCATAAGAAGAAGGGGACGTATGAGTACATCAACGAGAGAGCCCGTGTTGCACCCCCTTCTTAGTAATACTTTACCAATTTATTGATGACACATCATACAAGACTTGGTGCAATGCACTAAAGTCCCAAACCATCATTACTTCCATTACAAAATAAACCATACCATTCTCATAAAACAAAAGTATGTCAACTAATTACATCATCATCAATGCATTGTACATTGGTCACTAAAAAATACATGATCTCCATAAACAGTAAAGCATCCTCCGCTAGGATCCATATTCACAAAACTAAGATTTATGAAGACATGTTAAACACAGAAGGACCATGTCTCTCTCCAACCTTCTCTCTTTAGAGGTCCAAAGTCATCCTTCTATAGATTTCATGAAAAATGTGTGAACCTGGCACATGAGTCTTAAGACTCAATAGGCATTACAAATCGCTAACATGCATATCATATAATATCTTTTGCAAATCAAATAATAATCTCAAGTGAATCATCATCTCTGATGATTTTACACGTACAATATAATCACAAAGAATAGTTAGTAAAAACTGACAAATCTGAACTCACAAAAGTTTTATCTATCCAATACTTGCTGGATGTGCAATTCATACAGATGACTTACATTTGATTCACATGTGGTTTACCGACGGCTTGCCAAACATACTAGACAAATCCGAATTTACACAATGATCTGAACATATCAACTTACAGATGCAAGTCTTTCATTCTTAACATAAAATCATATATCATTCTGAATCTTTAATTTTCAATTCACATTTGTTGACAAAATCATATGATGTACAATTTCTTGTCACATCGGACATGCATTCAACCATTGTTTAAGGAGTAACAAACACAACTGCAGTGCCCATTCGTCGACATATAGACAAATGGTTTAGACGTTGGGTACCTGTCAGCCTTGATCAATTGCACAAGATCGATAGTAAATACTGTTGGGTTCCAAGGGGTGCAACCGGATCTAGAAAGGGGGGGTTGAATATATCCTTTCAAAAACTTTGGCCTAATTAAAACTCTTGGTTGATAAAAACATAAACCACTCCTATAAAGCAAATGAGACACTTAGACACAATACATAGCGGATCTAATAGCAATAGCTCAAATGGAAATGGCAAAACATAGTGCACAGGCTGCTAAGGTCGACACTCCCAAGTGGTGAGGTCGACACTCCTTCAACGGATCACAGCTATGTAGACAGCTGAGGTCGACACTACTAGGCAGTGAGGTCGACACCCCTTCAGAGACGGTTAAGAACTAAGTAAGATCTATTGCACTGGACAGCAGGGATCACAATACACATCAACTAAGTATCAACTAACTAGCTGTGTGTGTGTGCTTTTGTGGTCAACCAGAATCTCATATATTGAGATTGGCTACTCATCAAACCTCTAGTGTGTGTGTGAGCAATATGTTAATGTGTGCGATAAAAAATAATCAAGATTGCATATGTTGAAGCTAGCACACAAACATGTGAATGGGGATAGAGAATATGGAGCAATCACACAAGATGCACAACCCACTACACAGGGATTTAAAAGGTGGTTCAGTCTGTAAACCCGCAGACCTACATCCACCCCTCACCAAACCCGGTGAGACTTTACCACACACTGCAAAAGCAGCACGGGGACAAGTCCCTAACACACATGTTGATACATAGCTTACGGGGATGAACCCCCCCCCCCCCACACACATACAAGGATGAAGCTCCCCAAGACACACGGGAACGAACCCCCCCTACACACATACACACAAACAAGGAAACATAAGCTACAAGTGCAGCAAAAACACTGGGACAGACTCCCAAGAACACACAAGGCTGAACACATCCGAGGACCCACTTCTGATCTCTAGGCAGAGCACCGGACACACACTGAAATGCACATTAGAAAGTGTAAAAGAAAAGCATAAAAGACTGCATGAAAAATACATGTGGCTTCAGATACAGATCTGGAAGCTAGTGGCTGTAACTTCAGATATAGATACGAAGATCTTCTTCTTCAAGTTCAGATTGGTTGCAGGGAGGGCTGCTCTCCTTCCTTCTTCTTGTCTTTGAACAACTCTCGTTTGGGTCGAACCAGAGCTAGGTTGCTAAGACTATATGGCTGCTCACTCTTCTTCTCTACTCCCTTTCTCTTTTCTCTTACAACACTGGACTGGGTCGGCCTTAGTGCTAGGCTGCTGACACACTCCCTTTTTCTTCTCACAGATTTCTTCTTGGATGCTCAAGGGACGTGGCTATCTTCTAGGGCAGCAGCAGCTTCTTCATTAGAAGCTTCACATCTATATAGAAGATCCTTGCAGAGAAATTTTCCCTCCAAAAGAGCTGCAATGGAAATAGGTTGGAGTTCAAATTAAAGTAGCTTTTTTGACCTCTGACCTTTCAGCTGTGCTTGACTTGATCCATCAGATATAACGAGGCAGCAGGAAAGTCAAATTTCCCTCCAACATTTTTCCTTGGCTTTGTAGAGAAAATTCTAAGGATATTTGTCTTGAGCTGCAGTGCTTTTCAGACCAGTCCTAGGATAGGATGGTGGCAGGCAGAAGGTGGACTTTACTTGAGAGTCTGTGGCAGAGTGAATGACTTGGTCCAGTGTGCACTAAAGGGTTGACCACCCGACTGGTCCTTTCTTAGGACAGAAGAGACAGATTTTTGGCAGAAGGGACTTTCACATATTTGGTCGCTAACATGATCCTCTTCAAAAAGATGTTCTATGGTGTCATAAAGAGATGGCAGAACCTCTGACCTCGGAACCTTCTTTCAGACCTCAAAAGAGGTGTTTTTGGATGTTTGTGCCTGGCATTAATGCTCTTTGGACGGTCTTCGAAAAGATAGATTTGTCAGAGTACTTTGAGATTTTCCATCAGTGAGGTTGACCTGCTGAGATAGTGAGGTCGACATTGCTTTGCAAAATCCTATCTTCAACGGCTTCTGGAAGCACCATGAGGTCGACTTGCTGTAAATGTAGTGTCGACCTATCTTAAGAAGACTGCCAGTATAATAGGTTCTGGAAGGCAATGAGGTTGACCTGCTGATAGGTGAGGTCGACCTATCTTAAGAAAACTACCATTACAATAGTTTATGGAAGACACATGAGGTCGACCTGCTGATAGGTGAGGTCGACCTGTCTTTGGAAGCTGATGTTGGAGCAACGTGAGATGAGGTCGGGGCAGCTCTACTGTGAGGTCGGAGCAATACTTCTGTGAGGTCAGAGCATCAGAGAACTGCTTAGACTTTCTTCTTTCTAAGGTCGAAGCAGCTAGACTGTGAGGTCAGGGAAGCTGTGAGGGTTTAACAGATAAGCCTTGGAAATCTTCTGGTGCATCGACGCAGTGCGCCCGTGAGGTTGATGCGGCAGTATTGAAGGCTTGAAGAGGTCTGAGCATCAACATGGTGTGGTCGATTCAGCCTTCTTGAAGTTGCACTTCTGAATTCTATTGTTAGTTTGATTTCCCTTTCTTTTGCCATCCGTTTCTTGATTTATGTGCAAACCAACAATTTTATCATCTGCCTTATTTTTCTGTGCAGTCAGTTGCCTCAGTTGCCTCGATTTCTATGCAACATCAATGTCTTAGCTTCTAGGAGCATATTCCATGCAGTTTGGTCTGCCAAGGTCCTTTCTTCAAGTCTCAATTTCCCTTTCTTGAATTCTCTCAATCTTTGCTTGAATATCTCGTGAGTCTTGAGTCTTTTGAGCCTTTTCATGATGAGCATAGCTTGGGAACATCAAAAACATTATTATGCACATTAGAGCATAGTTTAATAAATTAAATAGTATGATAATGAATCATACTCAGACATCATCAAAACCACATATATCCAACAAATACCCCACCATTCCCCAGATAATTTCTTATCCTTGGTTCCACATGTTAACAGAAGTATGTTTATCTTCTGACATGGGCGCAATCCTGCACCATACGCTAGCTACGATTTATTGCTCCACACCTCCTTAAGATGGCACTATCCATGTGCTTAATTTCACACCAATTTTTTTCTCAACTTTTATCTGAATCAACATATCATGATAGATTAACTATGATTATTGGCTAATCAGAGTATACCCATAAGATCGAGTAACAATATATCCATCATGGGTTCTAATAATGCACCTGCATCTTTAGTTGCATATGACGTCAATCAATCTATGAAAAATTTTAATGCATTCAAGTTTAAATTATCAAAATACTATCAAAACAACATACATAAAGAATAGAATGGGATCGGTTCATCGCGTGTCTACCTTTAAGATGGGGTCCCCAAAGATCCCCTTGGACTTCTTTACAGCTCATGTTCACCCTCTTGGCAAATCTCCTATTTCATACATGCTCTTCATATCCTTAAATACAAGAAGAATATGATATTCCGATCGAATCTTCTAATCCGTCTGGTTGTAATAACTATGAATAATAAAAATTGTACCTTCTTCTTCTCTTGTTTTGCTCATGTTCTCCTTTTGTAACTCTTACTCTCCTGATCTCTCTCTGTAACTCTCACCTTGGGTGGTGACGGAAGAACAAAGGAAATGAGAGAGGGAAGTGAAAGAAATATATAAAGTTCCCACCAAGTTATAAATGTGCTGAACACAAATTCCAAGGCTTCGATTAAGTCTTCCACGTTAGTCCACCAGAACTTTCTAGAACAACAAGCTACTAACATATACTAGGTGTTATATTATTTCTCCAAGTATTTATTTATTTTTGCTACGTATCGGATCTTTTGCCACATATCAAATCTCATAGTATTTTTCTTATTTAAAACTAACATTCAAACCTTCAAAATCAACATTTTCCATCATTTCATTAAGGTCTCCATGCCACCTCTTCCTTCGAAGTCAATATTTTCTAGCATTTAAGTAAGGTGTCCATGCCACCACTTTAGAACAACTCCAGAAACTAAATATGTACTTATTAACTTCTCCTTCACATTATTCATAAAAAACTAAAAGAGATTATTTAGTAATAAGTAACAAACAAAACCTCTAAGGTCAAAGGTTTTAACATTCTCATGAGTTCTCTAAGCCACCTTATCCCCGTACACAATTGAGTGGCAAAACTATAATTATACTTGCTATCTAATTTTATTTTTCTCATTTTTGGCGTAGTAAATAAAATAATTTATAAAAATGATTAACACAAAATATATAGATAATTAGATTATATTACAATGAATCTAACCACATGTCATTATGACATTCCTACGCGTTGTTAACCTTAATAAGGGTTGTTTTGTAATTCACATAAGTCCTTTAATCTCTCTTAATCTCATTCTGGCAGCTCATTATCTTTCATCCTCCATGGTTTTCCATTTCTATCATTTATTTCTTCAAATTATCATCAATATATTGTCTATCTATCAATATATCGTCCATCTCTCCAATCTATCACCTATCTCTTTAATATATCGTCTATCTTAGAGAGAAGTAGGTGATATTGCTGCTACTTCAACAACATCAGGCCGACACGCCTCACCGAGGCAAACCTCCAGCAAGATCAGGTCAACACGCTTCATCGAGGCTGGCCTCCAGCAACATCAGGCTGATGCACCTCAACGAGGTAGGCCTCCAGCCACATCAGGTCGACACACCTTGCCAAGGTAGGTCTCCAGCAACGTCAGGCCAATGCGCCTCGATGAGGCAGGCCTCCAGCCACATCAGGTCAACACGCCTCGCTGAGACAGGCCTCCAACAAGATCAGGTCAACACGTCTTGCTGAGGTAGGCCTCTAGTAACATCAGGTCAACACGCCTCGTCGAGGCGGGGTTCCAACAACAGCATGTCGACACGCCTCTCTAAGGCAGGGCTCTAACGACACTAGGTCGGCACGCCTCACCGAGGCAGGCCTCCTACAACATTGGACCAATACGCCTCATCGAGGCAAGTCCATGATGCAACTTCAACCAAAACGCCTCAGAGGTCAATACAATTATAACCAACACGTCCCAGAGGATATATGGTCAACGCCAAGCCTGGCCAGTACACCCCTACGGGTGGTCAGCAACAATGCAAGCGGCCTACAAGAATCAACCAAGACAACAGTAGTAGGCTGCTAGCAACCAGCCATAGGCGTCACCATAAAGTCTCAACCTGAGCAGCGGCTATCTCTTGGCCAACCAACAGTCCCAGGAGCTGAGGGATGGATGGTCCTTCGATTCCCAAGGCCAGGAAGTCACGAACCCCCTATGTGGCATCGTCGACTATGGTCACACCCCACAGGGAAACAAACTAGGGAGTGGAAAATATCCACAATACTCTTAAACAAAGAGAAGGTGGAAAAGTTGAGAAAATGCGGGCCTCAGCTTACATGCCCACCTCTGAGGGCAAGACACGTCTCCCCGCTAAAACCACCCTCAAACGACAAAGGATCCATCGATGGTCTCCCTTTATTCACTAGCCACCCCAGGAGGCGTGATGGACTCGACAGTACCTAGCCTCCCCCGTCTCGGACCCTTGACGAGGGAGAGCTTCCTTAACTGAGCCACCTCCTCTCCGAGAATCAACTAATCCCACTACACAATGCAAGGCCCCAGATATTAGCAACAAAGCCCTGAGAGTTTCCACCCTAGGCTCCCTTGGCCTCTTCTCGCCATCAGCATTGGCGCCAAGCCCAGCAACACTTTCGACCACCGAGATGGCCTCCCACATGGAGAGTGAGGTGCTTGGACCAGACATCGCCAGATCAATAATTACATTTGCAACGCTGGCCATGTCCACATTTGCCACAAGCCCAACATGAGACGAGCGGGAATAGGATACCCAAGTTGCAAACAACGGGTTACAACTTCAAACACCTCGCATACGTCCAATGAAAGCCATCTCTACTAGCCCCACGCCCTCAGCAATTTTGGCAAACTGCCCTTCAGCAACCCGGACCCCTCTGGGAATCCCACTTTACAACATCCCAAGCTCAACAATGTTCTTCAAACTGTGTTGTCGTCAAACAGAAGATCACAACGAGAACATTAACCCCCAGAACAAGTAACTCCTACAACACTAGTAAGGCTGAGAGAAATCAAAACTTGTAAGGTGCATGGGTCACCCGTCGTCATCTCCGCCTGCAACGCACATCCCGTGGGGGACATTTGTTGCACTCACGTATTTTCTTGAACTAATCGGGATTTAGGTTAAGAGAATTACTCCCTAAATAGCACAAAATGACATAACACAAGAGGCGTTCTGTTGGCTGAGTTGAGCCCAAAAATCGGAACATTTCGCCGTGTCAAACGGCACAACATAACAAATGGAGATTACTTCCCAAGCGAAGGGCACTATGCCAACAAGTCTCCCGATGGTCGGATCGAACCTGAGGTTCGGGACAACCTGCCATACCAAACGACACTTTACAAGGATTTGGGGACCACTCTTGGATACCCTAAAGGCGGCATCACACCACTAGCGCCCTGACAACCGGGCCAACCCAGGACTCAAAACAACTTGTTGTGTCCCTTGGCACCCTAGGGAGAAGCAGGAATCACTCCTGAACACCTCACCAATGGTACAATGCTGATGGCTCCAACCCCCAGTCCAACTTGGATTATGGAGCCACTCGCCATATTACTTGGCTCTTCACCAAGAAGCGAGGATAACCCCTAACTACCGGGCAAGTGGCATCACCATGCCGACATCTCAGTTGCGAGGCCAACCTGAGACTCGTAGCCACCCGTCGTGTCATGGGGCGCATGACAAAAAGGCAGGGAATGACTCCCAATATGCCTTCTACAAGCAGCTTGACACTGGTGGCTTAAATAGCCAAGTTACACTCGGGCTTCGGAGCCACTAGCACGGCTTAACTTGATCATGGTTTCCCGACCGGGCGCAATCATATCATGGCGTGGCCTGCATCATAGTTGCATTCAGAAAGCAGTGCCTGGGAGGGGGGCATTCAACCTGAACCCCTAACAGATAGCAAGGCCTACCCAGTTCGGGTAAACCCCCCAAAAGGGGGGAGGTTACGCAGACTAGGTTGACCCCAGGCAACCTGGCATATGTAAACCCCCTTTACCTAGACTAGGTTGGCCCCTCTTTACGTGGACTAGGTTGGGCCCCCTCTACCTAGCCTGGGTAAACCCCCCAGTCAAACACGGCCACTTTGACTGCCACGTTCAGAACACTGCCATCTAGGCAACAACGTTCAAGCCAGAGCCATCCAGGTCTGCATATACCCCCCCTTTACGTGGACCAACCAGCTCTGGGGCATCTTGGTCCGCGTAAGCCCCTTTTTTACCCAAACCAGCATTCCCCCCTCCAATACTACGCTATAAAACCCCCTGGGAAGGCCAAGTGTTATAACAACACATGGGCTGAACCCTACAGGCAACACCCGACTCACAGGCAACTCTGGAGGAGAATGATGATCCGATTGGCATTGGTTGGTCTTGTGTTTGGTAATCACATGCCGAGGGCATGTCACATAATCATTCCATAGAGGGCGTTTAGCCAAGATATAAGCCTCCCTATCGGATGAGGGCATGTTTCACAAGTCTTGCTGCAAGATGGAGTGTTGGGCCTTTGTCTTAATGAACACGCCCTACCCAGAAGCCATGATCATAACGCAGCCACCCAGTGGACCACGTTCATCTCAGAATGTGGCTATCTAGATGACCACGTTCAAGCTTGGAAACTGGGTTCTGCGTAAACCCCCCTTTATGCAGACCAACTAGCTCTGGGACATTCTGGTCCACGTAAACCCCCCTTTACCCAGACCAACATGCCCCCTTCTAATCCTAGGCCTATAGAACCCCCCTTGGAAGGCCATAGGTTACACACTTTACCTAGTTGAGCCCTACGGGCAACATACAACTTGCGGACAACTCTTGGTGAGGATGACAATTTGATTTATGTTGGTTGTTCTTATGCTTGAAAATCGCACGTCGAGGGCATGCCGCATAATCATCCCTCGAATGGCATCTAAGCCAATATACAAGCCTCCACATTGGACTCTCCGATGGACATCTTGTGAAGGCGGTTTGATGAACACCCGACGAGGGAGATGACCCTACTTACATCAACTTTGTGACTGGTGATCACATGCAAAGGGCATGCTACACAAGCCTTGACATGAGACGGAGCGTGGGGCCTCTGCCTTGATGAATGTGCCTTACCCAGAGGCCACAATTAGAATGCGACCACCTAGATGACTGCATTCATCTAGAATGCATCATTGACACCAATCGCATTCAAGCCCTGAAGACTATCCCCGGGTTGTCCTGATGATAGAGCACATCCCCATCAACACCCCTCAGACGGTGTGCTTGGACAAGTCACCAACCCCCTTTACGGGTGTCATGAGAAGTTAGCACACTTCTCGCAACCTCCTTAAGTCGGTCCCTAGTTTCAACGGTGTCTGACTACTCCAGTCATAACGGTGCCCAACTGCCCCTGTCTTCACGACATTCGATTGCCCCAGTCTCAACGACGCCACGCTGTCCCAGTCTCAAAGGTGCCCAATTACACCAGTCACAGTGATGCCCATGGCACTCGACTACTCCAGTCACAATAGTGCCCATGGCAGCAGACTATTGTAGCCTTAATGGTGCCCGACTGCCCCAGTCTTAACGATGCTTGACTACTCTAGTCACAGCGGTGTCCACAACACTTGACTACTCCTGTCTTAATGGCGCTCGACTGCCCCAGTCACAGCGGTGCTCGACTACTCCGGTTACAACGATGCCCACAACACCCGACTACTCCAGTCACAACGATGCCCACGACACCCTACTTCCCCAGTCTTAACGATGCTTAACTACTCCAGTCACAGCGGTGCTCGACTGCTCGTCCTGAGCTGAGCCTGACTGCTCCACATGAGCCGTGGTCGACTACTCCACACGAGCCATGCCCGACTGCTTGTCCCGAGCAGAGCTCAATAGCTCACCCCAAGCCGGTGCTCGACTGCTCCACATGAGCAACGCCCGACTGCTCCGCACGAGCGGAGCCGGTCAGTTCCTCACCCGAGCAAGGCACGCGATAATAGATGATGACACCTGAGAGGTGAACGTCAAGGAACTTGCAAGCCCTCTCATGATTGGATGGCCTGTCATCACATATTGAGGGTACATCGTGACACTCCTCGAGCGAATTCTTGCCGAATCATCAATCCTTCAACGGACACTATGTATAAAGCTGGGAATATCCGTGTAGCAATGTAATGACCCCAGGATCGACATAAATGATGGAATTGTCCCATGACTTGCACACAACTTGTAATCAGGCTTTTAACACCCCATATAATACCTTTCACAGCTGATATTGTTGTAATCCAGTTAGGGAATTGATGCCCATCCTCACTGGCTGCCAGTCTCAACACCGTCCAGTAGAATGCCATCTATCTCACAGCTCAGTCCCTACCCCACCGATAGAACGGACCCTACTCCCGAGCCAACACCTGCCTACTCCTTGCCAAGCCAGTGTCAGTCAGTCCACACCCGAGCCATAACCTGTCAGCTCCACGTCAAGTCAGCGTCCGCCGCTCCAACTTTCGAGCCAATGCCTCGCTTGCATAAACCCAGAGTCCGTGCCTTCTCCAATCTCCACAATGAGACTAGTCTCCCTACCACCACTCATTCATGTTGTGTTATTGCTACTCCGTCGTTGTATCATGGGTCAAGCCCACCCTGTAACGACCCAAGATCCGGATACCAGGAAAGGAACCCGACACCATTCGAATCCTACCCCACCGCCCACATGCCGGGGCTCGGAAGGGCTAAAAAGGAGTGTGGAGGTACAAAGAAATAGAAAATAAAGTAGGATAATTCAACAATTAACAGAAATAAACAACTACAACAGAGTCCAGTCCAACAGAAAGTACAGTCTAAGATAGAAGAACGTACCCAACACCGAGTGAACACTCGACCCGGCGAGCTGACAACTAAGAACCTCCGCACAGCACCCTCAAACCTCGAGGAAGAACCACCGCACTTGAAAAACAGGGGTGAGCCTTTTGTCACTAGCTCAGTAGGGGTCCCACAGAACCCCAACCATAAACAATGGTGGTGGCGGAAAGCAGTAACTACAGTAGGAACAACGAACCGGTGATCGGTAAAACTCGGCACTATAGCTACTCCTACTGGAACGAAATTCAACAACCCGATCCCACAGTCAGGGAAATCTGAACTAACAGAAAGACCTCTGGCTACGCTGCTAGAAAACACACCACGACAGCCCTATCGTAGAGGCCCGTCTCACAGACAAAGGCCCAACCTGAGACCACGCGGTCTGAAACAATCACGACCTCGCAGTCGTGGACCTAACACTATCTAGGGAAGACCCTCGGTGACACTCACCGGAAACCCTAGACCTCTACCTCGGGAAACACCTGGCGACTACACGCAAAATCACGTCTCGCAGATGAGAAACAGAAACTTGAGTCACATGAAACTCACGTCAAGTGATAGGAGCACTGTCCACCAGAAGCAAAGTCGGATGCGTCCACAGATGTCTTAGTTTGCACCTCAAGTGTCTCTCTACGACGTCCCAGGCGGAGACAAAGACACAACAGTAACCAGTACCACGAACAAGGACTAGCTGGGGTCACGCTCGTCAGCACGGGTCTGACATCCCCCAACTAAGTGTGCACACACAGACCATGCGCCCTAGGTCAGATCCTCTAGCTGGTTCTTCCCCCAAAGCCCAGACTCAGGCTACGCGTAGGGGCCCTACGGTAACCAGCCTAAAAATCGTCTCTCTCGGATAAGCCGCTCCACCACTCCCGGGTGGGTCACTAAACGTGAACACGGAAAATCACGCACGCACCCATCGCGAGTAATGTGGAGTAACAGGTGGTGCGGAGCCACCCGACTCTAGACAATCCACTAGACCTACTAACCCAACGATCCTTGAGTCGTGAGACTCGGGTCAAGACCGTCGTACGCGACAGCACAACGCCGTCAATCGGGCCTAATCCTTAGGTCTGAAACCACAGTGACATGATTCCCAAGGTAGCTCACAAGTCGCCGAGTTGATCCCTCATGCAAGGGACACACGGGAAACTTTGAGCCCGAGGCTGGTTGACTAGACTCATAGTCCAAGGCCGCATACATGGCTCACTCAGAAACCACCTTTCGGAGAAACCCATGACGTGCAGGAAAGTCCCACCGCACTCATACCGATACACGGTGACTCGATCTATTGAGAACACGAAATCCCGGAACACATGGGATCACCTGGACTCTCTAAACCCATAGGCACACTAATCGAGGTAGCAGGGTACCTCCAGGCATCCCAAAAATACGGATACAGAACCCCCGTGGTGTCCGGGACATTCACGAGATCGAAGGTTGACCACTGGGTCACAACTGGGTTGATCGGGGGTCAACAGAACGTAATCGGAACACAAGTAGAACAGAAAATAGGGTGGCGGTCCTCCCTGGACTGTCAGATCGCTTGGCGGTCCACCCTAGACCGTAAACCCAGCTTAGCGGTCCACTCTGGACCGCTGCCCGCGAGGGACACCAGGTAGGGAAACGGTCTTCCCTAGACCGTCAAATCAAGAAGCGATCCGCCCTGGACCGCAAGCCATCGAATGGCGGTCCACCCTGGGCCGCAGCCTCCCAGGGGCACCTGGACCAAGGCGGCCATTCCTGGACCGCAATCGTAAAAAGGCGGCCATCCCTGGGCCGCAACACCATAAAAATGGTCATGCCCTGACCGCAAAACCACGGGGCTACCCAACGGCTACAAAACCCGCGCCCCAAGGGCGCGTTGACTTGCCCAATGTAGCGGCCAGCGGCCGGCTGCTACCCATAGGGTAGCGGTCAGTCGTGAGACCGCAACGGTGCTAGGCAGTCTCCTCCAGACCGCAAAACCTGCCGACAAAATAGTAGCTAGATAGCGGTCCTCAGCGTACCACTTCATGGGTAAGGCGGTTCCTGGTATGACCGCCTCTATTTCGGAAACCCAAAAACGGCGGGAACAGCGGGAAACTCCATCCCACGTCCTGTTCACACCCATGTGAAGGGGAAATCATTCCTCTATCTCTCTAGCACCGAGAGGACCCATTTAGACCCCAAAAACGCGATCAAAACTCTAGATCGGGCTCACACCCCAAAACATGGTCTTTTCCCCAAAACGCTCAAATAAGCCCGCTCAGCTCACCACGACCTACCAAAATCACAGGAATGGAAGTACAAGGGTTAAGGATCCATCTCCCTACCTCCACCGAAGATTTCACGTGCCCAGGACGCCGATCCATGAGGAAAACTCCGCGAAACCCTCGTCGGGCACCCGAACACGCGTCCGAGCTTGCCGTGCCTCCACCGCCTCGATCCTTGCCCCATCCTCACGCTCCTCGTCCTCACACCGTCCTTGCCTCGCCCACCATTGCCCCCGTCGGCCGCCCGGAGGAGAGAGGGAGAGAAAGAGATGAGAGAGAGAGAGTGAGAAAGAGAGAATGAGAGAAAGAGGGGGCGGGGGGTTATTAATAGAAAATCCCAAAATTCTAAAAATTCAAAAAAATACGAAAAAATTATCTCTGTGATCCTTGGAAAAAGCACAACGCACTGGTACTATACCGGAGTTGGAAAACGTAACGGTTCACCCTGCACAGAGTTCCGAAGGCACATCAGGGAAAAATACGCGTAAAGTACAAAACACACTCCGGGACCTACGAAAATGATCCAAAAAATATCTGAAAAATTTGGGGCATTACACTCCCGATGTCGCGGCCCCCAGGGTCCTTGACTCTCTTTCCTTTGGTAGTAGAAATAAGGGTGGTTGGATTATGTCCGATGCAAATTAACATCGACTGTAGTCGATATAGGCTCGGTCGGTGGGAAAATTGGTGCGCACCCGAATCCCACATCATCTGATACACCTTCACCTACGAAATCAAACCTAAGCCAACTACCTAAATAGTTACCATGTGCACACATACCCTTATCCACGTGTCGCCCATATCTCCATCCACATGTGCCATGCCCTGGAGGCACATCCCAGTTGAAATACAGTTCCACGGCTATTGTCGAAACTCGACTGGCATGCCCGCAGAACACATACATTCACCCACACAAAACCAAAAAGCACCCAACAAAAATCACCATCAACTAGAAAATCACATTTTCATTTTTCTCTTGCCATTCCACGTGTGTGAACAACCATCAATGAATAACACTACAAATCTGTCCAAATATGGTTGGAATACTCTATTCAAATCTAATGCACCATAAATGCTGCTGGTGCATTAGTTAATCCAAATGGCATAACAAGAAATTCATAATGCCCATATCTGGTTCTAAAAGTCATCTTAGATATGTCTTCTTCTTTTGTCCTCAATTGGTGAAATCCAGATCTGAAATCAATTTTAGTGAATACTTTGGCTGCATGTAGTTAGTCAAATAAGTCATTTATCCTTGGTAGTGGGTACTTATTCTTAATGGTCATTTGGTTCAACTTCCTATAGTTAATACAAAGTCTTAGAGACCAATCTTTCTTTCTTACAAATAAAATTGGTGCGCCACAAGGAGATGCACTTACTCGGATAAATCCCTTATCTAATAATTCTTGTAATTGTTTATTCAGTTCTGCTAACTCTACTGGGGCCATTCTATAAGGAGTAATAGAAATAGGTAAAGTACCTGGTAGGAGTTCAATAGTGTACTCCACCTCTCAGTGTGGTGGCAAACCCGAAAAAACATTAGGGAATACATTAGAAAACTCCCTAACAATATCAACATATGCCACTACTTTTTTTATCTTCATAAGAAAGAACAGCAACCACACAAGCTAAATAACATTGACACCCATTCCTTAACCATCTCATAGCTTTGATAGCTGAGACTAATGTCTTTTCAGAGCGATGTCTTCGACATTGATAGAAAAGTATTTGTTCTCCTAGTTTCTAAAAAATAACTTTCTTTCTCCAACAACCTAAAAGAGTAAAATTATTATCTAACCAATCCATCTCCAAGATCATATCAAAATCATTTATATCTAATAAATATACACATGCTGGTCTATAGCTCCTTCCTTGAATAACTATATCAACAATAGGAATCACATGAGTGGTCTTGGCTATCTCCCTTGAAGGTGTGTTAATGGGCATTTCTTCTATTTCCACAATTGATTTGTCTTTTAAAAACTCAGAAAACTTCATAGATATAAAAGAATGTGTAGCACCGGAATCGAATAAGGCATGCATACCACCGACAAGAATAGTACCTTCAGCCACATCCTTCGCTCCTCGAGCAGCCTCGTTGGTCAATGCATAAACTCTGGTCGGCGCCTTCCGTTGTTGTTGAAATGGTTGCCTTTGCCATTGCCGCTTTGGGCAATTTATGGTCATGTGCCCTATCGGGCCACATGAAAAACATCTACCAGAAAATTTTCAGCATTCTTCACTAGCATGTTGACTTCCACAATGATGATATGCTACTACATCCCCCCTTTTACTGGACGTAATGTCTTAAGAAATGCCAACATTTTTCTTTTATCTTTTCTCACAGCTACATAAGGATTTCTCATGTTTGTTTTGTCCACCTTTCTTCCTTCTAGAAATTCTTCATATTTGGCCTCCACAATGAGGGTTGTCCTCAAAGTTGCTGCCATGGTTTGATGATCAAGGACTGCAACTCTACTACTATTGCTACGCTATCCTCTGACGAACTTCTTCACTCTTCTCAACTCATCTACACATATGAGGAGCATACTTCTCCAATTCAGTAAAATTAGCCTCATATTCAACAACTGTCATTCCACCTTGAGCCAAATTCAGAAATTCTACTTCTTTCTTATCTCTCACGTATTGAGGCAAAAATTTGGCTTGAAACTCTTCTAAGAATTTTTCCCAAGTTATGTATATATGCATCTCTACCCGAAATGTGGTCTTGAGTGCATATCTCCACCACTCATCTACACAATCTTTTAGCATAAATGTAGCCAATATCGCTTTATCTTATTCTGCGTATCTGATAGCTTTAAAGTAAGATCTTCTCAATCTCCCTTATCCATCCCTCTATAATTTATGGTTGGCTCTCCCCCTTAAAGGAAGGAGGACTCATACTCTTTAATTTTTCTATCAATATGCTTCCTACAATCCCGAGCAGATGTTCTTGCAGACGAGTTTGCAATTGGGCTTGCATAGCGGCCTGGGTCTGGGCTTGTAGTTGCATGATCTGCACCAACCCTTGAAAGGTTTGTGCAAACCCACCTAAGTCTACTAGTGGCATGAGTGCACCAATCCCTATCAGCGATGACCTATCCTGCGATGCCTCCACGAGAACTGCAGGTGATGTCTCTTATGAGAGTATTTTTTCTACCTCAGAAGGTTCCATCATAGCCTATCTCTCCTTGCCAAACCATGCAAGGGAGAACTAGCATTAATTAGTATGACAACTAAAAGAAATCTAAAGGAAATCCTCATTTCTCCCACAAATTTTTAAAATCTTGTGATATGACAAATATATATCTAATGGCTGTAACAAAATCTAAATCTCACAACTTTACTCTGATATCACCATATGATATATCCCCTTCTTAGTAATACTTTACCAATCTAGCGATGGTGACGACAAGTTGTACAAACATACGTTATGAGATAGACTTGGCAAGGCACTAAAGTCCCAAACCATCATTACTTCCATTACAAAATAAACCATACCATTCTCATAAAATAAAAGTATGTCAGTTAAATATATCATCATCATTACACTATACATTGGTCACAGCAAAATACATGATCTCCATAAATAGTAAAGCATCCTCTTCTAGGATCCATATTCACAAAACTAAGGTTTATGAAGACTTGTGAAACACGTCTCTCTCAAACTCTCTCTCTTCAAAGGTCCAAAGTCACCCTTCTATGGATTTCCTGAAAATTGTGTGAATCAGATACGTGAGTCCTAAGATTCAGTATACATTAAAAACCGAAAACATGCATATTATATAATATCTTTTGCAAATCAAATAACTGTTGGGTGATTGTTAGGCTCATATCTTTAGAAATATTGCTACTCCATTCCTCCAAATTGGTGATAACAAAATTGCTCAGGTATTGTATTTCTAGTAATAACAAAATTGTTCAAGTATCATATTTTTGGTGAAAATAAAACTACTAAGGCATTGTATTTTTAAGTAAATTCTATTATAGAAAGTCTTCAGAACACTTACGTAATTTCAGTCATAGACAAACTTACATCGAGCTTAAAATAATCACTGATCATATTAAGTTAAGTGAACAAATGCAATAAAATCTCTCAAACGTTTTATGACTTAGTCGCTGCCAAGATAGTTGTTCAAATCCCTACAGCTATGTGATCATTTTAGACTTAGTCGATATTCATATCGACTATCAGTATCTTAGTCGATCTCTTAGCTCTCTATCGAGCAGGAGTGGCTGAACACATAGTCAATGTTCAATCAACTTAGTTGAACACTTAGTCGATCACTTAACCGATCACTTAGTCGATCAACTTAGTCGATCACTTAGTCGATTACTTTAGTCACTCAAAATAAATCAACTATCGACTATGATATCAGTTTGACAGAAATCAATTAAGTAATCGACTATCATAAGTATTTGAGCATCCAATTATCTCTAAAGTTGACGCAAGGCTATGCGCTCACATAGTCGAATGAGCTTCAACTATCCAGACTATCTCTTATCGACTATCTTATTAAGTCTTGCATCTATCAACTATCTCAACGATTTGAATTTTTAACGCATTAAATGTTATGTACACTCATTTATTACATGTCATGCCCTTGAAGCGCCATTTCCTTTTCTTATAACATGTTTGTCTAATGACCTGGAAAGGTCAAGTTTTACTTTTCACTATTTCAGGAAGGAGCAGACCGTGTCAAGACTACATCACAGAAAAATATACAAACCTAGAAGACAATGGGAGAAAATTTTTTTACTCATGTCTCCATTGACTTTACCTATATTTATTTAGTAATTTTATTTGTATCTGTAGAGAAGATAACCAAGATAGATATACCTTGATAGAAGTACTCTGACGGAGATATCAAACCAAAACATATTTCTCTGCTGTCTGACTAGTACGATAAAGGTATAGGCATACACGCTGTGACACTCTACCTGAAAGAAGAAAGAAGAAGTCTCTCTAATGATCAAGTGCTTAAGTCTAACGTTCCTCTTCAATGAGTCCAACTATCACAACACTGTGTCTAACGGCCTCAAACTGAGTCTAACAGAAAGCATCTTATGAAGAATATAAATACACATATGATCAGAAGTTTTCACACGAGAATGCTGATATGAAAAAACTGCAAACTCTAGCCAAAAAGCTCAAGCTACAATAGTTGTGGAACCACAAGCAATCAGGCCTTAGACTCTTCAACCGGCTCAGAGAATTTGTTAGAAGAAATAGTTGCTGAAATTCCTTCGCTACACAAGCTTTGATTTCATCTGTTTCTTTAAAGCCTTATGCATCACATTTACTTTTCATTATAGGACTTCGTTAAGTCTGCGTTATTATTGTGCTAACTCTTTGAACTTGTTGTTTCAACTGTACACTATCTACCTACCAAGTGACAATTCTTGTGTATTCTCCTTTATATATCTTCATAATTGGAGTTGCTCTTGCTCGCGAGCAAGAAGGTCGGCAGAAGGATAGTAATTTTATAGGTTTAGCTGATACCAAGAAAATCAGTTGGGACTCATATTGCAAGAATGCCTGAGGTGTAGCTGAACATCTGAGAGAAACAGTCGGGTTATAATTTGTGTTTAGAAAGACTAGTGGAACCTCAAGTGTCATTCTGAGGAATTGGGCGTAGGTGTGACTTGAGAATCACGATCGAACAGTATAAATCTTGTTGTGCCTTTGTTGTGTGTCTGTCTTCCTACATCAATCTTCTTTCATATTATTGCTAACTAACATGTTGCATCTCTGTATAAGTTGTTTAAATTTTTTATCACCCATTCACCCCCTCTGGGTCATAGTCATATTCTGGGCAACAATAATAATGCCGAGTAAATAATCAACTCTGATGGTTTTACATGTATAACATAATCACAATAATAATTATTAAAATCTAACAAATCTGAACTCACAAAAATCTTATCTATCTAATTGCATGTTGGATGTGCAATTCATACAGATGACTTATAATTGATTCACATGTGATTTACGATGGCATGCCAAACATACTAGACAAATCAGAATTTACACAATGATCTTAATAGATCAACTTACAGATGCAAGTCTTTCATTCTTAACATAAATTCTTATATCATTCTAAATCTTTATTTTTCAATTCATATTTTTTGATAGAATCATATGATTCACAATTTCTTATCACATATTAGACATGCATCAAACCACTATTTAAAGAGTAACAAACACAACTAAGGCATACATTCATCGACATATAGACAAATGGTCTAGATGTTGAGGGCCTGTCAGTCTTGTTCAATTGTGTAAGATCAAGAGTAAATATTTGACAATTCCCCAGATCATTTCTTATCATAGATTCAGGATTTAACATAAGTCCATTTTTCCTCGGACATGGGCCTAATCCTGCAGCGGATGCTAGTTACAGTTTGTCGCCCCGTACCTCTTTAAGATGATACTAAGTATGTGCTTAATTTCATACGAATTTTTTCCAACTTTTATCTAAATCAACATATCATGACATATAAATTATGATTATTGACTAATCAGAGTATAACCATAAGATTGAGTAATATTATATCCATCATGAGTTTTAATAATGCATCTGCATCTTTAGTTGCATATGACGTTAATCAATCCATGAAAATCTTTAATGCATTCAAGTTTAAATTGTGAAAATACTGTCAAAACAAGATACATAAAAAATAGCGTGGGTTATTCATCACGTGCCTACCTTTAAGATGGGGTCCCTGAAGGTCCCCTAGGACTTCTTTACAGCTCATGTTCACCCTCTTAGCAAGTCTCAAGTTTCAGACATGGCCTTCCTATCCCTAAATAGAAGAAGAATATGTTCTTCTGAATAAATCTTCCAATCTATCCGCTCGTAAATAACTACAAATAATAAAACTTGTACCTTCTTCTTCTTTTCTCTTATTCCTATTCTCCTTCTATAACTCTTACTCTCCTGATCTCCCTCCGTAACTCTCACCCCGAGTGCTTACGGAGGAATAGAAGAAATGAGAGAAGGAAGTGAAAGAAATATATAAAGTTCCGTCCAAGTTACGGTGCTAACTGAGTTTCAAGCAGTGGACCAAGTCCTCCACGTTAGTCACTATAACTTCCAAGAACAACCCGCTGTTAACATATACTAAATATTATATTATTTCTCTTAGTATTTATTTAGTTTGCCACATATTAGATCTTCTGCCGCACAATCAAATCTCATAGCATTTTTCTTATTTATTAAGACTAATATTTAAACCTTCAAAGTCAACATTTTCCATCATTTTAGTAAGGTCTCCATGCCACCTTCTTCTTTCAAACTCAATATTTTCCATCATTTCAATAAGGGTCTCCATGCCACCTCCTTTGGAACAACTCAAACACTAAATATGTATTTATTAATTTCTTCTTCACATTATTATTAAAAATAAAATATTTTTTTAATAATAAGTAACACACAAATTAAACTTCTAGGTCAAAGGTTTTAACATTCTCGTGGGTTCTCTGTGCCACCTTATCCCTATACACCATTGAGTGGTAAAACTATAATTATACTTGCTACTTAATTTAATTTTCACATTTTCGACCTAGTAAATAAAATAATTTATAAAAATATTTAACATAAGATTTATAGATAATTAGATTATATTTCCAATACACATAATTAACCTTAAAATTATAGTTTTATAATTCACATAAGTCCGTAATCTCTCTTAATCTCATTCTGACAACTCATTATCCTTTATCCTAATCACTACAAGAAAAATGAGAAATACCGACGTAATTTTTCGATGACAATATATCTGTCGGAAAGATGTCGGAGCTATTATAACTTTCCAACGGAAGATATTCTGTCGCAAATCCGTCGGTAAATACGGACTGATTTCTGACCTATTATTTCAGGCGGAAATCTGTCTCTAAAAAGAGACAACTTTAAGACAATTTAAATTTCTTCGGAATTACGTTGGTAATTACCCACTAATTTTCGACAACAAATTTTTTGTCATTAATATTTACATATATTTATGTACTAATTATCAGAAATGAACACAAATATGTGTGTAAATTCTGACTTATTTCTGACTGAATAAGATTCTGTCGGAAACACCTGGAATAGCTTATGTTTAACCGTAATACGTATATGTAATAAACAATAAAAATAAATATAGATATAGCAATAGTTTAGCTGGATAATATTCAAATTCGAATCCGTATTAATTAGCGGATAATATTCTAAATCGTATTTATTATTTCAGATACGGATAATATTAGAATTTGAATCGGACCGGATACAGATATTATAATATTCGTTTCATAAAATATCCGTTCGTAATAATATATATCATATAATATATATTTATGTAAATAATATATTATAAAATATAAAATATAAAAAATATGATAAGATGGAAGATTGTTACACTTCTCGAAATTATAATAACTACCCATTTTAACTATTTGACTTCTAAAATTAAAACCAGCCGTAGTGAGACCCTTCGTCTTTAAAAACCTCAACTCATGAGTAGTTGGCATAAGTTGGGAGAGACCCTTCGTCTTCCACCGACTTTAGGTCTTCCACCGACTTTAGTAAACAAATATGAATACTTTACCAGCAACAGGAGTGCAGGACAGCAGGACTGTAGGAGGGAGAGACGTGTGCAGGAGCCACCATTTTTTCTATTTGTTAATGCCCCTCTCTCTTTCTCTCTCTCTGTCTCTCTCTCTCTTTCATTTGTCACCACTACAACTATTTTTCACGTTTAGACACCCATTTGTTACCCTTAGAAGCTATTTGTCACCCTTAGGACCCATTTGGTACCCTTAGAAGTATTTGTCACCCTTACGACCTATTTGTCACCCTTACGACGTATTTCTTACCCTTAGAAGCCATTTATTTTCCCCCATCCCTTGCTTTTCCCCCCTCGCCGCAGACCATCGCCACCTTGTCCCCGTGTGCCCACGGGTGCCCTGCGCACCCTCCCTCTCCTCCGCGAACCAGCACCGCCGTGAGTGCCGGCCAGCCCACCGTCGCGCTCCCCCTTGCAGCCACTCCGGCAGAGCACCGCTGCCCCTCCGGTGCCGTGCCGTGGCAGCCGGCCGCTGTTCCAGCCGGACCCGCCCACCGGCTGCCGTCCAGCACCGCTGCAGTCGCCGTCCTCGGCCGCCCATCGCCATTCCGCCACCGCCGCCCGCGCAGGGCCTCTATAACATCACATCCAAGGTGTCACTGCCATGGTTTAATCCCTCATGTCATGATTCCTAATTTCATCTCTCAGTTCACATGTTGGATGTATTTTTATTTTGTTTAATATAATTTTTCAGGATGTACAAAAGTGGAAAATAGTCAATTTTTAAGGGAGATACTGTCGAAATTTTTTAGAATACTCGCTCCATTCAAACCATAATTTTGAAATAAGCTCTTTTCTGAAGCAGGTATCATGATCTCTCTCTTCTGGAGAATCAGCAGCGACCAGCCTATATGTGTAAACCTTCTTGGTCTGTCCTGGTCTAAAAGCAGGACCAATGGCTTGGCGAGATACCAAAGCTATTGTTCGTGCTTTTAGACCAGGACAGACGAGGAAGGTTTACACATACAGGCTGGTCGATGCTGATTCTCCAGAAGAGAGAGATCATGATACCGGCTTCAGAAAAGAGCTTCTTTCAAAATTGTGGTTTGAATGGAGCGAGTATTCTAAAAAATTGGTGTCTCAGAGGATTCTAGTGCCGAAACTTTTCAATCAGACGAGGGTGACACTGCAGAGTTGGTTGCTTCTAATCTTCGTCTGATCGAATCTGCCGAGCCACTTCGGTTGTGTATAGAGGACGAAGTGGAAGAAGTCGATCCAACTGAGCTAAATGAAGCAATTGTTGGGCAGGAGGAGTCGTCTGAGAGAGGGGATTCTTCTGCAACTGGTGATGGTGGAGGATGATCCAACGGATATCTGTTGATTTGTAATTGTAATTGTAAAAAATGACACATTTGAATTAATGTAATTGTAATTTCTTTTATTCATTGAGTTATATGTTGTGTGGATTTTATCGGGGATGTGTGTTTTATGTTGAGTTGTGTAGGTTGTGTGTATAATTGTAGTTTTAAAGGGTGATAAATGGATAACAGAAGTAAAAGATATGTTTTGAAGTGAAACAAAGGCGATGGCTGGCGAGCGATAAGGGTGACAAATAGATGTTGTGAGTGACAAATAGCCGTTAGCAGTGACAAATAACTTTGTAACGGTGACAAATATCTCATGGCATTGAAACTTGAAGAAACTCAAGTTCGTTTGAATGGTTTAACCGTGTATGGGTTTCCTAACTCTACCAACACGGATCTGAAGCTTTCCTAGTCATCAAACGACGCTGATTAAATGAAACGAAACATTTATATTATTTTTCTATCATTTTTCACAATTAGATGGTTTTATATTATTGTTATAGTGTTACATTTATTAATTATTAATTTTATGTTTTTTATCAATTTTATAATTAATTTATTATTATACTGGTACATTTATTAATTATCATTTTTATGGTTTTTATAATTTTCATAATTATTTTACTATTATTATACTGTTACATTTATTAATTATCATTTTTATATTTTTTCTCATTTTCAGTTATTTCATTATTATTTTACCGTTACATTTATTAATTATCATTTTCAATTTTTTTAGTTTTTGTCATTTTCACAATTATTTAACTATTATTATGATGTTACATTTATTAATTATCATTTTATATGTTTTTATCTTTTTCATAATTATTTTATTATTATTATTCTATTATATTTATAAATTTTTAATTTGTATGATTTTTTTGGCATTTTTATTTATTTTATTATAATTACAGTATTATATTTATTAATTATCACTGTTAGACAGAAAGAAGAACAAGTTTTGAAGTTTTGGAGCCAGTAAGTCAGATAAGCCAAAATCAAGCGCGACGGCTAACACCGCATAGTGGTGACAAATAGTCATCAGTGGTGAGAAATAGGTTTCAGGGCTGACAAATGTCTCCTAAGGGTGATAAATGATAACAGAAGTAAAAGATATATTTTGAAGCGAAACAAAGGCGACGGCTGGCTAGCGATAAGGGTGACAAATAGATGTTATGAGTGACAAATAGCCGTTAGCAGTGACAAATAACTCTGTAACGGTGACAAATAGCTCAGAAAAATGGAAATACCGACGGTATTATCCGACTAAAAATTTTCGTCGAAATACGTCGGAATGATTCGACTTTCATGGTTTGTTTGTTATTTTCTTGCCTATGTGACAAATTATTTTATTTATTGATTATCATTTTTATGGATTTTTTTATTGTTATATTTATTTTCTCTTTTGGGTTCACCTTCCGTATGTGAGAGCAGCGAGTAAAATGAATGATAAGGGTGATGAATGCACATTATTGGTGACAAATAAGTTGACAGAGGCAACAAATGTACATTAGTGGTGACAAATAGGTTGACAGGGGCGACAAATGCGCATGAGGGGTGACAAAAGGCTCTTAACGGTGAAAAAATGCACAAAGGCGACGGCTCCCAGGGCAAAGGCGGACGGCTCCTGCATGCTATAAGAGTGAAGGATGCCTATTAGTGGTGACAAATAGATCAACAGGGGGACAAATGCGCATGAAGGGTGACAAATGGATCCTAACGATGAACTATGAGCATGAAGATAAGCCCTACTAATATTAGAACCATCGACAAACCCTGCTACTTATAGGGGAAGAACTCCCCTTCGTAAAGGTAACCCCTACCTACTATGAATGATATCCTTCATTTGACGGCAACCACATCACACAAAGATCAAGCATCCATCATCCAAAGAAAGGTTGCAGAAAAAGAAATTATATTGATAGGGGAAGAGGGTACAATCGGTTACTCGTCCTCTTTGGGACGGAACCTTTCAGGTTGGAGGCTCAACACCCCCTTGTTACAAAACAGGTGGTCCACCTTCGCTAAGGCGTCCTGCCACCCTTGCAGGTACCCCTACTTGTATTCCTCCGAAAAGTCACCGCCGCTGCTTTCCCCTGATGGCTGGTCCGGCACCGGCAGGGCTTCCTTTCGGAAGCACAACCTTTTGGCGGGAACCTGCTCTGACGAAGAATCTGACTTCTCAGAGACGACATCTTCACGAGAGTGTCTTTGACCGCCAAAGGAACTCAGGATGTCCTTAGGGTTCCCCACAGAGTCTCTATTTATAGGATGCAAAAGAGTCTTCGTGCCTCCCAACTTTATGGAAATCGAAGCGACGGGACCGCGAAGATCGTTCCATCTCCCCCAACTTTTCTGACTCTCGGTCCTTCCTTTTTGTCGGTCATGAGATCGCTTGGAGCGAGGTTCCTTTCGTCCGGATACATCAGCCGCATAGTAGACGAGAGGCCGGAGAGAGATACTGCAACGGCTAACACCGCATAGTGGTGACAAATAGTCATCAGTGGTGACAAATAGGCTTCAAGGCTGACAAATGTCTCGTAAGGGTGATAAATCGATAACAGAAGTCACAATATGTGATGAAGCGAAACAAAGGCGACGCCTAGCGAGCAATAAGGGTGACAAATAGCTCGTTATGAGTGACAAATAGCCATTAGAAGTGACAAATAGCTCTGTAACGGTGACAAATAGCTCATGGCAGTGAAACTTGAAGAAACTCAAGTTCGTTTGAAGGATTTAACGGTGTCAACGAGTAAAATGTCCAGTACATTATTTCCCTATGCAGACCAAGCGTAGTACACTTCCTTACCTACAACAACAGTAATAACAAAGCAACTAATATGAAGAGGAGCAACACTACTAGAGTACATAATAGAACAACAACAATACAAGGCACATTTGACATTTGTGTAGTCTGTTGGCGTAGTGCCTGGTTCCTTGAATCATAGTCAGGCCCGGGACTTGCATGATATGTAGGCATGGGCCTTTCCTGTAGTTGAGGATGATCAACATACGTATGCCTGCTATTGCCAACCCCATTTATAGCAGCATGTGCTTCCTCTACCGAGTGAAAACCCTTATAACGAGCTCCAGGGTATCCATTCACTTGGACAAAGCATTCGGGCCAACTATAATATACACCGGGTTCGCGACCAACCCACACTACATAGCATTTATACCTTCCCATTTTCTGAACCTCAATTCTCTGCATGTAAGGTGTTATAAAAGACAATAGGTATGACAGACATAATAATTGCAGCAAATTTAATATGAAGTCCAATCCATAAGAGCAAGTTTGTAGATCAGAAAGCATGTAGGTTTAAGGTTACACTGCATGAAGCATGATATAGTGGGGTAGGGGATTTAAGTCTGCTAGTTCAAGTGCATGAACAAGGTTTATGTCATGTGAATTAACACCCAATCAACCCTAAGCAATAGTATGCCTTAATGTGGTGGAATAAAATTTGAACATATTTACATGCTTTCCTGGCAAGTAATAACAATATGGAAGTCCATTTCCGTGTGCTCTTATCAAAGCAAGGTAGATGTTAGGCCCAATACAGTGTACAGAGCATACACAAAGCATGGTAGAGGTCCAACGAAAAATAATACTTGTGCAGAGGTTAAGAACAAAACAACCACTGCATCCGTTTAATATGAAACTACCAGAGCATATCATATACGAACATATGAAAGGCCTGTAAAATGCATAAACATGGAAGAGGATTAAAAAAAGGAAGAGGGCATCTGCAGCAGGAACCAGTGACGACAAGGGACCGAGGAGGACGCAGAGGAGACGGCTCTTCTGCTGGGAAGCCACCGCTACGCGCACTGATGAAGGGATGACATTGCGGAGGAGCCTTAAGAACTTAAAATAGAAGAGCGGGTGTCAATGTAGGGTCACGAGCGGGATCGGTGTGTCAATTTAACACATCGCTGCAATGGAGGTGGTAACACAGCACCTCGGGAGCAGAAAAAAGGGGAACGTCGGGAACCCTACCCGAACGATCGTCGCTTGATCAGAGCATATTGCAGAGGTGATTGGACAAGAGAGGGTGTAGGCAAATACACTGGATAAGGGTGAAAAATACCTATCAGTGGCGACAACTAGATCTGCAGAGTAGACAAATACACTGGTAAGGGTGAAAAATAGATCCTAGAGCTAACCAATGAAAAGTAAAAGGAGCTGAAAGGAGGAGTCAAGTTCACAAGAGGATAAAAATGTGAACAGTGTATCAAGAGTTTATAGAGCAGTCTGAAGAAGAATGAAGGGACTTGGTCAATGCCAAGATAGTCAATGTCGGCTCGTCAAGGTCAACGCCAGTCAAAGAGGACTCCAGAAAGCTCAACTTTTTCTTGACTACAGTCATGAGGTCCCAGTCAAAGTCAAAGGTTAATGAATAGATTAGTCAGCTACAGTGATCCAGGTCAAAGACAAGCAGCTAATGGAGAGAAAAGAAGGCAACGGCTGGTCATGTGGTAAGATAAGAGTGATAAATATGCAGTAAGGGTGACAAATAGCCCGTATGACTGACAAATGGATGATAAGCGTGTAAATTAGCCAGTAAGGCTGACAAATGGGCTGAAAGGGTGAATCACAGGCTCGGTGTGTCTGGCACACGCTCAACTCGAAGGCCAGGGGCCCAAGCTTTGCACGTGATCCGAGGCTACCCTGTCAGAGGTATATTCTCTCTCATGGGATAAGGATATTTCCATATTTCAGCCTGATCATCTATTATTCACCCTTTGTCGCCTCTTTTACACCAGTAAGGCCTATTTTTCACCATTGGCCACCTATTTGTCACCCTTAAAGCGTAGCCAAAGCCCTTTTCATCCAGCGGGTGACTTGGGTTTTTCTCTTCAGCAGTCTGAACTGGAGTCGGCTCCACGGTCGACTCTAGTCGACACTTGTGCAAGTAAAGCCTTCATCTTTTCACACTTCAGCCTAGTTCCTTAACCAAACTTGAATCTGTCTTCAGAAAACTCATTGATATTCATGAATTAACATTATCAAGCACACACATTAACAACATTAAAACATATAAAACTTTGAAGATCAAAATGTATAACAAAAGAAATATCAATGAAGACAGGTATGCCACATTCTGAGGTTTGAGACGCGAAATATTTAAGATCTTGTATTTCCAAAGGTAATGAGGTCGGCCCCAAACCGGGCTCTAAACATATTACAATCACCCTCATTAAATGTCCATGATGTCTCCCCCTTCCTTGACAATTCTTGAACATATTTCAGTACATAAATGGCACAGTTGAGGCTTCCATCTGCCTGTTGGGGACATTCGTTGTCGAATACAAGATCCCATTTCTCAACTCCCTCGAATGTCCCATAGAGCTTCAGAGACCCCGTACAACTGCAGCCTGCAAATGAAAGGTTATAAAATATTAAGGAATAAATAAAAGACAATATAAATATCTATGATTTCGGGTACATGGATAAGAAAAGTATCCAATTTCTTGTAGTGGCATCATGGATGGCCATGCCTCTCATGGAATTGTATGAGACAAAGCGGCGATTCTCCGTGTCAACAGCAAGTAGATGCCAGTGACCTCTAGAGTGTAACACGAAGAATACATATTTGTTCTTATGCAGTTCTGATAATTCAACATTCTCGTAGGCGCACTCCAATAATTCGATGGATTTTTCGTAGTTGGCCGCTGTCCTGCCGTTTATGTGATTCACTAAAGTGGTGGGAAAACAAACCCACTGATGAAAGGTGTCAGATTCATTGAATCGTGAGTGGAGGAGGTACATCATGGCGTCGATCACCTGCAAATTAACAATCACGATTCTATTAGCAGTAGAAACACAAGTTCAGGGTAGGGCGAGTGACAAAAAATTCATAATTTTTCAAAAAAAGTACCGTATCATCTATCATCTGGCTGTATAATAGATCAATGACATGACGACGGTTCAAAACAATCCGTTCTGTAATTGAAATATGGGGCCACTATATTGGACAAAAATTTTCATGGTAGTCAGAGTAAGGCGGATCAGGATAATTACAGAAACTATAAGAGGACAACTTACTCAATATCCCCGAGGCACAAGCATCAATGAATTCATTCACAATCGTGTTATCTGTCGGCTTCAGCCGGCCTTTGCAGATCCAATCAGTACTCTGTATGAGCTTTCTGTAATGGTCGGCTTCATCTCCCTTCTACATTTATGCCAATATACCAATCTTAGATTCTAATACTGTAAGAAGTAGGAACAACGCAGGACTCACCTTCTTCTTCCCCCGTCCTACAGTTTTCTTTGCAGGTGCCCGCCATTTCCTCACTGGCTTCTCGTCCCTGTTGATGAAGGGACTGAGAAAAAGACACCATGACGACGGTCACCATATGCCATTGGTCGCCTCCATCTGAGCTTGGATATCGCCTTGCACATCCTCTTCAAGGGCTCCTTAGATGGCACAATATCATCCGTACTTTGTTGAAGGGGGCCTTGGAGGTGGGACATCGGCGGCAATTTCCATTTCAGAGGTTTGACATATACTTTGCTCAACATTTTCAGCCCTTGCACTTCCTTGATAGGGGCTGTCGGAGGTGGCATGACATCAACGTCACATGTTCGACGGGCCTAGGATGTCACGCCCCGATGCGGAAACTGGGACGTACAGTTAGGGACAAGCGAGCAAGAATATAAATAATTCCGAACCATTGCAACCATTGCACAAAAGGTTGGAAAAGATAATCATCAGAGTTTTATTGATAATAAAGTTGAGTACAACTGGGTAGAACAACTATATCCAAATAATATTCAAAATACTAGAACAACCTCTCACTAATACTAAGGGTACAAACTGACTCAATCAACTAAAACTAACACTCGAGTCACTCCAGTCCATCCCCGATATGATCATCACCTGGAAAGGGGGAAACAACAGTAGGAGTGAGCTAACGCGCTCAGTAGATAACCATAAGCAGATATAAGTGATTAACCAATTATTACAGTTTATATGAATGCAGTAAATAAAGAATGACGATACGATAAATGAAACAATGTAAAGAAATATCTTACAAGGTCAAGAAATATGACAATTACCACAAGTAATGAACAAGTAGAGCAAGTAATAATAGAGAATTGGCCAGTATTCAAGTATGTTACACATGTAACCAAATAACCACGCACGATTCAAGTATCAAGAATTTGTTCTAGACGTAACATGTCAAGTCAAGTATTCGGGTGCAATGCCTCACCCTGTCACAAACATCCCATTGGGCTCACTATCTTTCGGGCGCTCTCCCCAGACCAGACCGGGCCCTTATGATGCGTTGGCATTTATTTCGTTTGGATCTACGATCCCCCCGTCTAGACATAGTCATTTATGGCCAATATAATCAGTAGAATTTCTGTCAAGTACAAGATGTAAAGGACGACACTTGTCTCCTTTGATTCAAGAGTATAAACACGACGAGAAACCCAAAACTGAGGGTAGTCGTACGGCAAAACACCGGGCCGTACTCACGCGAGTAACGAGTCACGGAGTCAAGAATGAACGGTTGACAGTAAGCCGTTCGAGAGAAGAGAAGTAAGTTCCGAAGAACGAATATACGGACCGTACGAGGCCGTATTCCAGATATACGGTTCTAGAGAATCCGTATTAAGTATAAGTGATAGTAATTCTAATCATAAGCTAAATTGTGCAAAATGGCTACCGGGTCACCAATGACAATTAAACCAATCAGATTATGGTTCAATGTCCAATGGTCGATTCCGGGCTCAAATATGACCGAAGATTAAACAAGGATAATCGGTCATTTATCGAGTTAAAACGATAACGATCGGGCCATTTAAAAGACATACGGTATACAATATACCATATAAGCCAAAATTTGCCCATTTATACTCAAGTAGTGAAACCAGCGATTAAATCATGTAATCCACTGTTTAACCATGGATAAAATTATCTCACGGTAAAAATTCATCCCACGTAAAAATGGGAATTTACCGGATAGAGTGTCCGGTTCAAATTATAATTTAATCGGCCAAGACTTGCCATAAGTCAGCCATAGGTTAATGGTCTACGGTGATTTTACAAAATTTTACCACGGTAAATTTTTAACCAAATTACATGCGATTTACTAAGATTAATCATCATGATTTAACAATTAACAAAAGTAAATATTGCATATAACTGAAATTTAATCATCTATTTACTCTATATATATATATATATTTTTTTGTTAAATGGGTTAATCATCTTACTGATTAACACTGATTAACGTTGCTTATATCTACTTCTGATGCTAATTTCATGCTAAATTGAATTATAATCTTCTTACTGATTAACACTTAACACTGATTAACGTTGCTTACACTAATTTAACACGTGATTGTATCTGATTCTGATGCTAATTAGATGCTAAATCGAATCACTTATGCTAATTACATGCTAAAATCGAATCATAATCTTCAATAATTTGATGTCAAACTAATTTAACAACGTGCTCTCTCATTCTATGTATTTAAACTTGAAGTTCGGCCCTTGGTTACCTACCTTAAATCGAAGAATAAGGAAGATACGGAAGAAGAAGAACAGTACTCCTCCTAAGCTTAAGCTTCCTGCGATTTCCTTCCAGCAGCAACTTAACAGAGATAGGAAATAGGAAGAGGCAAAGCCTCCCTATTTATAGATGACAGAAGGTTATACATGACAGAAGGAGAAACGTGAGGCTCCTTCCAAGCAAGGTGGACACGGCGCTGCGGGTGGCCAGAAATGTTGACGACGCGTTTAAGCCGACTAAACACGTTTCCACGTGTTTTTGTTTAGATAAAGATTAAGCTTAATTAGCTTAATAATATTTAGCTTAGCTTAAACAGGTTTAAACTAGAACCTCCAATTAGTCTTACCTAATGATTTTTAATGAGTTAGTCGAAGAAGACAAAAATGTTACATAACTAATCAGAAACCCATTTATTATTTTTATGGATTTTTTTTTATCATGAGGTTGAATTTTTAATCGTACTAATCTTAGGATGAAAATATTAATTAATGTAATTTCATCGGTGTGGTAGATAGATCGAGTTACGGATTTTTACTAAGAATACTCAAGATGACAAAGTTGCTAATAACAATATGCTCTATCAAATATGATTTTTATAGATTTTTCTAAGGTAGTCGTATTTTCGTGTGAATAGTGTTTTTCGCATTTTTAAGTCAGGCTAAATCACTTGATTAAGCCATGTAAATGATTTTATTAGGGTCAGCACAGAAGACCAAAGCGGTTTACCATGGTGTTTACTAATTAACTACTATTTTTTTGGAATTTTTATATGATAGTCAAAATCTTTACTATTTACTATTTGCCACAACACTATTCAAAATTTACTATTCACGAAATTTAATATTTTGTACAGAAAATCGGGGTCTTACACCCTCCCCCACTTAAAGAATTTGGTCCTCCAAATTCACTGAACCAAAAAAAACAGTAAGGGGAATAAATAGCTCACCTTAGAACAAATCGGGATACCGCTTCCGCATAGCGTCCTCGGATTCCAGGTGGCTTCCTCGGTTCCACACCGACTCCACTGAATCTTGACCATTGGTATGGAACGATTCCGAAGTTGTTGTTCCTTCCGATCCAGAATCTTCACTGTATTTCTTCATAAGTAAGATCCTTCTTTAATTCAAAATCCACATGTTGAATAATATGACTAGGGTCGTACACGTACTTCCGAGCATAGAAACATGGAATACGTTATGTACGCCAGACAATTGAGGAGGTAAAGACAATCTATAAGCGACTTCACCCACTCGATCAAGGATCTCGAATGGACCAATATACCTCGGGCTTAGCTTGCTATGAATACCAAATCGTCGAATACCTCTCGACGGAGAAACCTTCAAAAATACATGCTCACCAATATGGAATTCCAAATCTCTTCTTCTATTATTCAACATAGTTCTTTTGCCTTGATTGAGCCACAAGTAACCGGTCTCGGATAATACGAATATTCTGTGATGATTCTGAGATAAGATCCGGTCCAAGCCATTGTTTCTCACCAACCTCATCCCAACATAAAGGAGAACGACAGCTCCTTCCATACAAAGCCTCGAAAGGTGCCATCTGTATGCTGGATTGGTAACTATTGTTGTAGGCGAATTCTATCAATGCTAAATGATCGCTCCAACTACCACCGAAGTCGATCATACAAGCTCTCAACATATCTTCCACTATTTGATTAGTTCTCTCGGTCTGTCCATCTGTCTGTGGATGAAATGCAGTGCTAAAATTCAGACGGGTACCAAGAGATTCTTGCAATCCTTTCAGAAATGAGATGTAAATCTCGGGTCTCGGTCAGACACAATGCTGACGAGAATACCATGAAGTCTAACCACTTCCTTTAGATATAATGCTGCTAGAACATCGACTGTCCACTTGGACTTAATAGATAGGAAATGAGCAGACTTAGTTAGTCGATCAACAATCACCCATATTGCGTCAAAACCACCTCGAGTCTTAGGAAGACCCATGATGAAATCCATGCCAATACTCTCCCACTTCCATTGTGGTATATCAAGTGGTTTCAATTTACCTGCCGGTCTGAAATGCTCAGGCCTTTACTTGTTGACAAACCAGGCATCTACTCACGAAATCTGCAATTTCTCTTTTCATATTCGGCACCAAAAAGATCTTTCAAATCTTTGAACATCTTAGTGCCTCCCGGATGGATAGTATATCGGGATCTATGAGCTTCTTCAAGAACCCGATTCTTTATGTTTGCCTCATCCGGTACACAAGTTCTTCCTTGAAATAATAATCTTCCATCGTCGGCTATTGAGAAATCAGGTCTGCTACTCAAGCTTTCCTTAATCTTGACTAGCTCGGGATCAATATCTTGCAATAACTTGATTTCCACCAAAAGTTCGGGCTTAAGTTGCATCTGGGAAATCAAAATCCGATCATTATCGATATTGATATCCAGACTAGCCATCTGCTCCAGTAACTTCCATTCTTGTAACATAAGACTGATAACTTAGCCACAGGCTTCCGACTTAAAGCATCATGCCACCACATTGCCTTTGCCCGGGTGATACTCAATGGAGAAGTCGAAATCCTTTATATACTCCAACCATCTTCTCTGCCTCATGTTCAATTCCCTTTGAGAAAATAAATATTCAGACTCTTGTGATCCGAAAATACCGTGAAAGATTCACCATACAAGTAATGCCTCCAAATCTTTAATGCAAATACCACTGCTGCCAATTCCAAATCATGAACTGGATAATTAACTTCATGCTTCCTTAACTGCCTAGAAGAATAGGCAATTACCTTGCATGCTGCATAAGCACACAGCCTAAACCAATACCAGAAGCATCCGTGTATACCACGAAACCACCCTCACCAGAAGGTAAGGTTAAAACAGGTGCAGTAGTCAAACGATCCTTTAGAGTTTGAAAACTCCGTGACAATCAATTGACCACACAAACTTAATCTCTTTGCGGGTTAACTTTGTCAGAGGTACCGCAATCTTAGAGAATCTTGAATAAACCTTCGATAATAACCAGCCTAGGCAAGAAAACTCCTCACTTCAGTAACACTGGTTGGTTGTTCCCAATTCTTTACTGCTTCCACCTTAGAGGGATCAACAGAAATTCCATCTTTGGTAATAATATGTCCTAAAAAGGACACCTCTTGTAGTCAGAAATCACACTTGCTAAACTTAGCATATAACTGGTGATCTCTCAATACTTGCAAAGCCATCCTCAGATGCTCGGCATGTTCTTCTTCACTCTTAGAGTATATTAAAATATCATCGATGAATACACAACCCACCGATCAAGATAGGTCGGAACACACTGTTCATTAACTGCATGAAGGCTGCCGGTGCATTCGTTAACCCAAAAGACATAACGACGAATTCAAAATGACCATACCGGCTACGGAAAGCAGATTTATAAATATCCTCTTTCTTAATCCTCAACTGATGATATCCAGATCGAAGATCGATCTTAGAAAAATAAGAAGCACCCGCTATCTGGTCAAATAACTCATCAATCCTCGGCAGTGGATATTTGTTCTTGACAGTTAACTGATTAAGTTGCCTATAATCGATGCACAATCTCATCGAACCATCTTTCTTCCGAACAAACAATACAGGAGCTCCCCAAGGGGAAACACTCGGACGAATAAAACCCTTCTCGAGCAATTCCAATAATTGCTGCTTTAATTCCCGCAATTCCGCAGGAGACATACGATAAGGGGCCTTAGAAACAGAGACGATCCAGGAATAAGATCAATAGAGAATGTCACTTCACGCTGAGGCGGAAGTCCTGGTAACTCCTCTGGAAAAACATCCGAAAATCTCGGACAATAGAAATGTCCTTAATCTCACTCTGCTGCTCAGGGGACGTATGAACAAAAGCCAGAAAAGCTTTACATCCACGCCTCAATAATTTATCAGCACGAAGAGTTGAGATAAGAGATATAGAACTCGGGTGTTTAACTCCCTTGAAAGATAATCCGGGGTGTCTAGAAAAAGACACGGAACAAGAACTACAATGAACATTGGCCTCATACCGAGCCAACCAATCAGCTCCTAGGATTACATCATAATCCTTCATGTCCATGCAAATCAAATCAGCCGGGAAATTCTGATCACTCACCATAACCTTACTAGAAGGATAGTAATGCTGAATAGCTGAACTAGAACCAATGGGGGTTGATATTTCTAACGGAGATCTCAACAAAACAGGTTCCACAGATAAAGTCTTAGCAAATCTCCGTGAAATAAAAGAATGTGTTGCACCAGTATCAAATAGAACGAAAGTTGGCAAGTCGAATATAACAAGAGTACCTTCGACGAGTCCACCATCTTTGGCGATATCTGCTTCCTTAGCATGGAGAGCTTGGAGCCTGCCCTGAGGCTTCTTGAAATTCAGAGGTTTTGCTGGGATAGCTTGCTCTGATAATAAAGGACAGTTTGGGATACGGTGCTCTTTACTTCCACATCGCAGACATGCGCCTAGCTTGCGCCAACAATCTTCCATCTTGTGACCAGGACGATCACAATACTTGCAAATACCCTTGAAAGGTACCGAAGAAATAAGCTTCTTGTCTTCTTGTCTCGGCATCTTGCCTTTCCACGAACCAGATCCAGAACTAGAACCAGAACCAGTAAAGGATCTTTTCTTGCTAATGTCAGTGCCAGGCCTAACATTCTTGAGTGCCTTCGGTTGCTCTTTCTTGTTACCACCACGAATTCTTTCGGTCATTTCCAAGGTATCTTCCAATACTTGTGCTTTCCTCACCATCTCGGAATATGTAGTTATTTCCAGTGGTGCCAATTGATTAATATAGTGAAGCCGAAGACCATTGAGAAAACGCTTCGCCTTCATTCTCTCAGTCGAAATGAGATGTCTCGCATATCGAGAAAGCCGTGAAAACTGAGCTTCATATTCTGATACTGATAGACTTCGCTGCTTCAGGACTGCGATTTCCGCGGCCTTCTTTTCTTGCACGCGATCAGAAAAAATATTTGTCATTGAAATATTCCTCGAATTCCTCCCACGAGACTTGTTGATCACCGAGAGTCGGTTTAACAGACTCCCACCAAGCACGCGCATCACGCTCCAGTTGGAATATGGACAAAAGAACACGCTCTTGGTCGGTGCATTGCATGACCTCAAAAATCCTTGCCATCTCGTCGAGCCAATTCTCGGCTTCATCGGGATCAGTCGAACCAGCGAATCTAGGCGGGTTCATTCCTCGAAATTCCGGTACAAATCCACCGGTGCCATGAGCTGCGCCATGAGGTGCCGCTCCAGCTCCTGCCTGAGCCAGTGCATTCAAGGCTTGCGTAAGTCCTTGAACTGTACGCTGCAAGTTCCTTCATCTCAGCACGATTGGCTGCCATTATCAGTTAAGTACCTATAAAATAATTACTCGATTATTTATGAGAGAAGAATTTATGAGAGCAGAACTTCTTGAAGAGAAGAGAAGAACTAGAGAAAAGATTTACGATTACGGCTAATGACTTAACCAGATTTCTACCCATTCTCACAAGGTCAGTGTTTTCTTAAACTTAGCCCTAGAACTTATAGAACCTATACCTTAGAGAGAAGAGAAGAGACTAGACTCTAGGTCTATGCGACTTGGCTCTGATACCAACTAAACTGTCACGCCCCGATGCGGAAACTCGGGACGTACAGTTAGGGACAAGCGAGCAAGAATATAAATAATTCCGAACCATTGCAACCATTGCACAAAAGGTTGGAAAAGATAATCATCAGAGTTTTATTGATAATAAAGTTGAGTACAACTGGGTAGAACAACTATATCCAAATAATATTCAAAATACTAGAACAACCTCTCACTAATACTAAGGGTACAAACTGACTCAATCAACTAAAACTAACACTCGAGTCACTCCAGTCCATCCCCGATATGATCATCACCTGGAAAGGGGGGAAACAACAGTAGGAGTGAGCTAACGCGCTCAGTAGATAACCATAAGCAGATATAAGTGATTAACCAATTATTACAGTTTATATGAAGCAGTAAATAAAGAATGACGATACGATAAATGAAACAATGTAAAGAAATATCTTACAAGGTCAAGAAATATGACAATTACCACAAGTAATGAACAAGTAGAGCAAGTAATAATAGAGAATTGGCCAGTATTCAAGTATGTTACACATGTAACCAAATAACCACGCACGATTCAAGTATCAAGAATTTGTTCTAGACGTAACATGTCAAGTCAAGTATTCGGGTGCAATGCCTCACCCTGTCACAAACATCCCATTGGGCCTCACTATCTTTTCGGGCGCTCTCCCCAGGACCAGACCGGGCCCTTATGATGCGTTGGCATTTATTTCGTTTGGATCTACGATCCCCCGTCTAGACATAGTCATTTATGGCCAATATAATCAGTAGAATTTCTGTCAAGTACAAGATGTAAAGGACGACACTTGTCTCCTTTGATTCAAGAGTATAAACACGACGAGAAACCCAAAACTGAGGGTAGTCGTACGACAAAACACCGGGCCGTACTCACGTGAGTAACGAGTCACGGAGTCAAGAATGAACGGTTGACAGTAAGCCGTTCGAGAGAAGAGAAGTATGTTCCGAAGAAACGAATATACGGACCGTACGAGGCCGTATTCCAGATATACGGTTCTACGAGAATCCGTATAAGTATAAGTGATAGTAATTCTAATCATAAGCTAAATTGTGCAAAATGGCTACCGGGTCACCAATGACAATTAAACCAATCAGATTATGTTCCAATGTCCAATGGTCGATTCCGGGCTCAAATATGACCGAAGATTAAACAAGGATAATCGGTCATTTATCGAGTTTAAACGATAACGATCGGGCCATTTAAAGACATACGGTATACAATATACCATATAAGCCAAAAATTTGCCCATTTATACTCAAGTAGTGAAACCAGCGATTAAATCATGTAATCCACTGTTTAACCATGGATAGAATTATCTCACGGTAAAAATTCATCCCACGGTAAAAATGGGAATTTACCGGATAGAGTGTCCGGTTCAAATTATAATTTAATCGGCCAAGACTTGCCATAAGTCAGCCATAGGTTAATGGTCTACGGTGATTTTACAAAATTTTACCACGGTAAATTTTTTAACCAAATTACATTCGATTTACTAAGATTAATCATCATGATTTAACAATTAACAAAAGTAAATATTGCATATAACTGAAATTTAATCATCTATTTACTATATATATATATATATATATATTTTGTTAAATGGGTTAATCATCTTACTGATTAACACTGATTAACGTTGCTTATATCTACTTCTGATGCTAATTTCATGCTAAATTGAATTATAATCTTCTTACTGATTAACACTTAACACTGATTACGTTGCTTACACTAATTTAACACGTGATTGTATCTGATTCTGATGCTAATTACATGCTAAATCGAATCACTTATGCTAATTACATGCTAAATCGAATCATAATCTTCAATAATTGATGTCAAACTAATTTAACAACGTGCTCTCTCATTCTATGTATTTAAACTTGAAGTTCGGCCTTGGTTACCTACCTTAAATCGAAGAATAAGGAAGATACGGAAGAAGAAGAACAGTACTCCTCCTAAGCTTAAGCTTCCTGCGATTTCCTTCCAGCAGCAACTTAACAGAGATAGGAAATAGGAAGAGGCAAAGCCTCCCTATTTATAGATGACAGAAGGTTATAGATGACAGAAGGAGAAACGTGAGGCTCCTTCCAAGCAAGGTGGACACGGCGCTGCGGGTCGCCAGAAATGTTGACGACGCGTTTAAGCCGACTAAACACGTTTCCACGTGTTTTTGTTTAGATAAAGATTAAGCTTAATTAGCTTAATAATATTTAGCTAGCTTAAACAGGTTTAAACTAGAACCTCCAATTAGTCTTACCTAATGATTTTTAATGAGTTAGTCGAAGAAGACAAAAATGTTACATAACTAATCAGAAACCCATTTATTATTTTATGGATTTTTTTTTATCATGAGGTTGAATTTTTAATCGTACTAATCTTAGGATGAAAATATAATTATGTAATTTCATCGGTGTGGTAGATAGATCGAGTTACGGATTTTTACTAAGAATACTCAAGATGACAAAGTTGCTAATAACAATATGCTCTATCAAATATGATTTTTATAGATTTTTCTAAGGTAGTCGTATTTTCGTGTGAATAGTGTTTTCCGCATTTTTAAGTCAGGCTTAAATCACTGATTAAGCCATGTAAATGATTTATTAGGGTCAAGGCACAGAAGACCAAAGCGTTTACCATGGTGTTTACTAATTAACTACTATTTTTTTGAATTTTTATATGATAGTCAAAATCTTTACTATTTACTATTTGCCACAACACTATTCAAAATTTACTATTCACGAAATTTAATATTTTGTACAGAAAATCGGGGTCTTACATAGGAGGTGCTGCATCAGCGGCAATGTGAGCCTCTTGCACCCTAGTCAGAAAGAAGGCCATCATTTCCTCAAGTAGCCGCTGCTGGATCTTCAATGTAGCGGCAATATCCTGTAACACAGGCATGCATGGAGCTAATGAGGAAGTCTCCTGAGCACTGGGTCGGGTCATCATCTGACCACCGTACCCCCTGACCCTTTCATTTGGCTCAACAAGGAGCCCTTCGATCACCTGCATTTCAAATCACATCACTTCGGTTATTCATTAATGTTGAATGACAAAGAAGAAGTT